>JAYKKI010000028.1:9748750-10955000 GCA_039881145.1 Druceiella hillmani
GGGTAACCTAATGCATATTGCTTTAATGTTTAGTATTTCGCAAATGTAGTCTTACATTATTGTTGCGCATTCTATAATAACAAAATAAAATATGTTATCATACTTGATTAATATTTAAGCTACTGATATTGCACAGTGCTATTAAGAAGCATATTTGTGCACTAATTCGCAGTCACAAAACGGATGGTTATTTTACTCCACTAACGGGAAAATTACTCCCAAATAAATTTAAAGTTAAAGAAACATTTCTTTCTACAAATTTATTATAACTAACAAAAGTTTGTTGATATTTTTAAACTCGTAAACATTTCTAAGTTAGCGCGAAGTTAAAATTAATGAGCTCAAATTATTATTCCCTAAAACACAGTCTCCTGGTGTGTTCCCATTTCAAAATCACAGCTGGATATCAATTTTATTTTGTTTAAGAATTCTTTTACATTTTAATTAAGTAAATGTTAAAATTAAATATGACAAATTTTCTAGAAAAATATTTTTAACTCTGTCTTAGTCATTATGAAACATGAAATTAATTTTGTACCAAATTTGTCATTCCCCTAGCCTGAATTTAAAACAAAACTAAATATTATCATTCCAATTAAGAGTTATAATTTTGCGTTCATTGAAATGTAACGGTGAAGTTCATTTGTTTGTTGTATATCGTCGCATTGTTATTTAGTGTAAATCTAGTGTTTCTACGTTGAAACACATTTTGAGGTCGATTTGACTACTATCATCTGGTGAATACATGAATACTTTATTTTTAAAATTGATAATTACGTATTGTTACATTTGCTTCTTTAACAAAGGTAGACCATCGGTAAATAAAATAATTTGATAATACTTTATTACTATTTGATATCATCTAATGTATTATATTGTAATAAGTCCCTTGACAACAGTCCACTGGAACTAAAGTAGATAAAGAACTTACACGATTTTTTCACAAATCTATAATCTATAAAACCTAAAATACAGAAGGAAGTTTCAGGTTTTTATCGTAAACCATGAAACTAATTCGTATCTTGTCGTTTACTCGGCTCTTTTCACAATTTGAAAAAAATGTACTATAGCTTTGTAAGGACGAGTTTTCCATTGGTAGGAAAGCACTCATATAGATAAACATAAATGTGATACCTCTTTGTCTTGCGAAGGTCTCATTTACGTACCAAATATGAAATGCCAAATATGCGATGTTCATTCCTTGAAATGCTAATTCAATGGCTTATATTGTACTTCTAATGTGCTACTATATTATAAAGGATGCCTTTTCCTTTTATTCGCAAAAGAAAAGTGATATATTGAATGATTGCCTTTAGAGTCGCGACTAAGAGCCTACTTAGCGTCAAGATATGTTAGGTTGAACGAAATATTGTCTTTTTTTTGTCGTAATCCATTTAAGATAGAAAGAAAACCATTCTTCTTTTAATGTTCCTTTCTTTATAAATTGGACCAGGCTTTTCCATATTACTTACGTCGAAAATTTTTATGTAAAGGCTTGTTAAAGTAATGGCGCTTAGTTCATATATACTGGAGTGCTTAGAAAAATATTTGAAGCTTTTACTATTTTTGTGATTCCGTTGTTGCTAAGGTGATAATGTATTGATATTTTTTAAATTGTAGATACCACATATAGAAGAGAGCGGAATGAAAGGCATAATACGATTATATGAAGTCATGGAATAGCAAATGTCGATGGGTGTACTCAAAAGTTGATACAGGATTTGTAATCTTGGTGAATACCGATATATTAAAATAATTAAAAAATGGTGTACCTCAACGTCTCCTCAACGTGTTTATGGAAATAGAGAGGCACGAAGTATTTGTGATCAAAATAACAAAAAAATCTTCTTTGTACGAATCGAGACATTTATTTTGATAATTCATACGACTAAATTAAAAAAAATAATTCGCTGAAACCTTATAACATTTTTTTACGTAACACTTTTTTATCTGCATTTACCGGTCTTCCAATTTATACTTACATTATCAAAATTTTGATTTTGAAACTTGTCACGTTTAAGAATTTGGCTTATGTAAGATGGTTGGACGATATGATCAATTGGATCTTTCTGAATTTTTAAAAATCATTCCAAAAAGCAAATAAATTTATGAAATTATTGAAAAACCTAAAATGGTTTGTGGAAACGGTAAGCAAAGTCAAATGAGACCGTTAAATATGAGGTCAGCGCATTAGACGTTTCCTATTTTGCAACTCATAAAATCTCCATCTAAATAATTTATATAATTGTTAATCGCGCAGACGATTTAACAAATGGATTTCCAAAGCATGTTAAGGATTATCCACGTCGCCAGTTGGTGATACCTCTCTTTGTCTTATTAATGTTATGTTAATTTTTATGAAATTGTCATAATTTTCATGTAAATTTGATGAAATTGTCATTTCATGTCAATCAAAACTTTTTATGAAATTGTCGTAAATTTGTTTTCCCAGTTCCAAACATCAATTCAAGTGGTATTCCAGTATCAAAACGAGTAGACGACATGCGTCGATTCTATTTTAAATTGCGGTGCTGGCGACGCGTGCCTCAAATTTCCCGCACAGTATATATCATAGAACAAATGATTTTTTTTTCAAAAATTTCAGGTCAAAATATACTATCAAAGAATTTTTTGGTACTTCTATCCTATCCTCAAGAAAAGAATGTTGAAAAACTAAGTTGACAGGAAAAATAGAGAGAACAAGGCCTAGAGTTCGTTTTTTGAAGAAACGGTCAGACCAAGTTCTCGAACAAACCAAAGTGAATGAAGAGTTAAAATTAACACATATGTAATGTAATTCACGTTCATCTTCAGAAAGATCCTGTATGCTCAGTCATGAATCACTGATGTGGCAAGGAGAAGGGAGGGATAAAATAAATAAATATTCTCAACTATAAGAGGGCTATTGGATTCGGAGTTTCTTAGAAAATAGTCAATGGCTTTCAAAAAATGCAAATATTTATCTGTCCGTGAATACCAGAGAGTAGTGATCGAAGTATATCATAACTCTATAGACAGATATATAAGAATGTGTACTCAAAATTGACCTCAAATATGTTCAACAATTTCTTGGAAATACAAACCGTATCATTCGCAATTACTTCTATCAAATATGAAAGGTTCTTATTACGACATTAGGCTCACGTTGTCGTCTGGCGGACACTTCAATAAACTCAATTAATAAACAGGTTCGATTGAAGTGACATATTCGCAGTAGTGTCTCAGGGATTTACCTAAACACTCGTCCGACTTGAGCAATATAACTGATTTTGAACGGGGTTTCATTAACACAAGATTGAGGGGTGTACGATGATTACGTCATACTTGACGTAAAATGAAGATTGGAAATCTAACAAGGAGTTTATCAAGTGTATTTGTATATAAACTCTACAGCAGAAATAGTAATTCTTCGAAGGAAAATGTGGTGACCCAATAACCTCATATCATTCGTCTAATGACAGAATGCGACCAATGTCCTGATTATAGACAGCGCTTATTGAGTCTTACTCGTGGGCCCCTCTAAACAGACAAACAAAGAGTTTGTGGTCGTTGAATTTGGCTGATTAATTTAATCAAGCTAATGGGAGTGAAATTAACGTGAGTACATCTCATCCACTATGACTGCGCCTCTGCAATAAAATTTACGAGCAAATGCGATGTACATTTTATTATTTTGTTTGTTGCGGATATGGCTATTTATTGTTGATGATAATTATTTATACTAAACTTAAGCTCTAGGACAGACTTATTAATATTTTATTCATAATTGTCCAAAGTTCTCAAATACGAAAATTTAATATAAATAGGAAAATAAGGATTTTATTTCATATGCCTTGTTACTCGGGATTTTTTAACAAAGCTTTCAGTTTCTTACAAGTGATAGTACAAACTATTTAGAAGGAAAATATATGTGCTTAAGCAAACATTTTTATATCGTTTCCTTAAAAATTATTGCTTGTACCTAAAATCACAGAGGAGCTTTATTGAAGAAAGTTTTCTCTCTCACCGCAATAAATACCTTTAATACCTTAATATTTTTAGTAAAGCGAATGTTTCGAAAGATAATTGTCGTTTTGAATTACAAATTTTTAATTTATTAAATTGGTTTTTTATTCTGACTTCACTTTTACTGACGAATATATTATTTTAATAATTTTTTTCCTGGCATATATTTTTTAATATGTGAGACTTGTTTTTCTTTGAATAATTTTATTAGAGATTTCAAATATATTATTTATATATTTTACGAGTAAGTTACTTTAAACGGAAACAATATAAATTTTTGACATTTTGTGTCTCACATTTTGATGCTTTTTCTTCAAAAATTGACATATACATCTTTATTATTTTATATTTTTAAATATGGTATATTTAACTATAACTTATGTCTCTTGTTAATCTTTTTTAGCTATTTACATTTAAAAACCGTAAAGTTAGTAATAGCTGGTTTATTTGTCGCTTTATTATTGATTATAAATATAGGTAATCAAAATATTCCTTTTATTTCCTACTTTTATTTTTTTAAATAGTTATATATCTAATTTGGAATGACAGAAAATTTGGATCATTCGTAATAAAAGTTACGAATACTATTCAGACAAATTTTTAAGTATAATAGCTATGAATGGCGTGCTAGAATTCAGAAAAATTGAAGTGTCTAATATTTTGGTCAAACATTTTTTCGAAAATTGGCCAAAAATTATTGTGAAAGTCTTGTCTAACTCGAAATTTTGCAAATCTTTTATATTGTAGGCTTGAAAAATTCAAGTGAAATGAAGTTGGAAGTTCATTACCTCAAAATAAAATGACGTTGAAATGCCAATTATAACTGAGAAAATGTTATATATAGGACAAGAAAACTAACAATGGATCATTTTATCTATTTTTGAAAAAAATAATTTGAGATTTCATTTAGAATATTCAACAAACGTATTAGAACCTAAAGGTGTTGTAATACAACGAAACCTAGCTGTATTACAACATCTTCCGGTGGGCTATTAGCAAATGTTGATCATAGCCCCCAATCTTCGCTAATAGCCCACCTGAAGATGTAATACAACGAAACCTAGGTCGTGGTAAAGAACTTAAAGAAAGTAGAAATATTACTACATCACGTAGTTTCATTTAATTAGCTTCTTATTAGATACAAAATCTTTTAAAAACAATACATACGTGCGCATGTCGATCCTAATGTGTAAATGTTGGCCAAAATTAAGATAAAAGCTAACATTTCGTTTATTCGTCTGACTTCACACCGACGGACTTATTTTTATTCCCAAATTGAATTTTGCCTTGAAAAGCCAACGTTTTGAGTCAATTGAGGCGACAAAAGAAAATTCCCTAGTGCAATTTCCAGAAAAAGTGCTCCAGAAATGTTTACAAGCGAAAAAGAAACGCTGACAGCAGTGTATACAAAGTGGAAGGATGTATTTTTAGGCCGACAAGACGTCGAAGTTAGAGTTTTATTCGAAAAGTTCAGGAAAATTTTGGACAAACCTCACATTATTGTTGTCAAACTAAGGTAAACCCAAGGAAAGATATGTTACCACAAGTACATTTATTCTCCGCTTAGCAACTCTCCTATATCTAGTGGATATATAATGCTTAATACCCAAGTTGGCTGTGTAGAGAAAAAAATGTTTCAGTAGCACGCTAAGGGTTAGCAGTGGAACGATTCACTTACTTCATAATAGCCGTTTCTCACTCAATAACTCTCAGTTCTCCCGGGTATTCGTACGTGTAATGATAATGAAACCCCTATAAACCTGTCGGGTGGCGACCCTAGACCGAATAAAAACAGGCTCAAAGGGGATAAATATATCACTTTAATTTCACCTTCGCGTGTTTATAATTATTTCCAACTATCGCCATTTGTAAATGGTATTGGTTTAACCTTTTTCAGTAGCTTTGTCCACTTAAAATCGTTCAATGTTTGATCGATGTCAGCGATTCAATTTTAGCGCGTTGCGGTCGGATCGAACTCTGTCGCATGAATATGATTGTTCATTTAATGTAAAAGCGACTGGCTTTTTATGTACCGATTATTATAAGCGGCAGGTTAATGTTCTGCTCAGGTTTGTGCGGTTTGAAATGTGGGTCAGCGTTGATAGTTATCGTGGCCGTACGCCGTCTTTGTTTGGATAGTATGCTTTTGTTTTGACATGGTTTTGTCCAGTATTTGTCGTTTGTTGAAGAATTGGATTGGTTTGGTATTCTGCACGGTTGAAGAGATTTTGATCTGTCACGACGTAAGACTACACTTAAAGCTAATGGAGATATAAATATTGATTTCTTCATTATTCTCGTTTGATATAATAGAGTCTCGGTGATCGAAATATTGCGATACCGGCAAGCGGCACAGTACTCTGTCATTGCTGATTGCTTCACTGACGTGACAGGTACCGGTGTATAGATAGACCTCCTATCAGTGTCTCATACAACTGAACGTTTCGTTTGTGATATTTTTAGTTAACGTTCCATTAAACAATGAAATAAAACTGACCATATTCGTGTCAGACACACATTAACTTAGGGTTTCATAGTCATGTGTTCATAAATAATTACGCGGTGAAGCGAGCGATAGCGCCGTGTCATACCTATCATACGTTTAATGACATTAAAATTGACCAGTTTATTTGCGACAAAGTTATCTTTACAGTCACTGTTAAATTTTTATGGAGTGTACTACATGCAATGCCTTGATTGTCAGTATCTGTTTAATTTATTAATTAAAAGTGAACAAACTAGTAGTATTTTATAAATGCCGTTATCTTAATTGTTTGATTTGACATATGTGTATCAAAAGTTAAAAGGATCATCCCCAATTTCAATGATAGGGAAATATATTTTTTCTTGATTTGACGTAATTAGTGTTTATTATCATGAGACTGTAACTATCAATTGCTGGATATAGGCCTTTCTCAAGACGCGCCACCACACACGGTGTTCCTTCTCCCGCATTCAACTGCTTCAAGCCGACTTTCTTAGGTGTTCATTCCATCTGGCTGAGGGGCATCCCACACTACGTTTCGAGTTTTGTGGGCTCCATTCGTGAACTCTCCTACCTATTGATGTGTCGGTTCTACGTCAATATTTAGTTTGCTAATGTTAAGCGCCATGTTGACTACTTTGATTCTCCATCGGATTTTCTCAGTTCGGATTTTATCCTTCAGAGTTACTCTGAGTAGAGTTTTTTCCATCGCCCGCTGAGTTACTTTTAATTCAAGGATCAGGCTGATCGCGAGTAGGTCATTAATGTTTACGTAATTTTATTTTTTCTTTTAAAATTACACCACGATCTGTCTAAAACTGAAAGGACTATAATGGTATAATAGACAAAAATGACAGAAATTATAAGGGATCCATTTTAGGTATTTGGCTATGAACAGATACGACAGAAATTATAAGAGATCTATTTAAGATACGACAGAAATTATAATGGATCTATTTAAGATACGACAGAAATTATAAGGGATCTATTTTAACTATTGGCTATAAAAAGATACGACAGAAATTGCAAGAGATCCATTTTAGATACGACAGTAATTATAAGGAATCCATTTTAGCTACTTGGCCTAAAAAGCTGATTTAATACGCTCTTTTTGGAACTGAATGCAGGTCATTTAAATCGATAGAAATTTAGAAATTTAGTTCGATGAATCAGCTTAATATTTTATGTTCATATTTTCCTTTCGATCTTATACGAAAAATAGAACAGCCTTATGATACATGATTGGTTTTTTATCAGTTTCAATTCACTGAAATTTGACTTCCATACTATGTGGAGTTCACATTGTGTATAGCCGATTCGTGCTGTACCGGTTTTTTACATTTTTGAGTCTTCTTTTATTAGAATAATGTGGACAGTGGCTGTTGAACGCTTCGCTATTTTTACATTTCATTCGTAATTATTTTAAAAAGCTCTCGCTATTATAGGGCTTTCTAAGTTATGAGATCTCGCTGCTATAGGACTTTCTAAGTTATGAGATCTCGATGCTGTAGGACTTTCTAAGTTATTTTACTCACTACTAACTTTTTTGACGAATGTCGCTTTAAGATTGTCACGTTTTTAAATCATTTCCGCATTGAGAACATAATTTAGTCAATAAAAAACAGAAAATTAATTTATATTTAACCAAAGTTAGATTTTTATGTAATTTTTTATACATTATTCCTCTTTAAGCCTGATCGGTTGTAACATGAATATCAACTGTCAGCTCAGAGCGCGCTCATTTGGCGAACTAAACTCTTTAAAAGTGATGCGTCACCGGATGACTCGAAAAGTAATTGTTTTAATTGGGGCAGCTTGAATGTGTGAAGTTAGGAATTGTAAATTTTATTCAGGGGCATACTGTTAATGCATTTTTTTTATTGGTAAACAGTTTTGACTAGTAGCTGTCCATGCCGATTTTGGTCAGATAAAAAGGATCAATGAATGGTTTTTTTAATCGCCTTTTTAGAGTCCCATAGCCAAATGGGAGAAAAAACGAAACCCTTATAATTTCGTCCTGACCCTCTGTCTGTGCGCTTGTTTCTCCGAACGTCACAGCCATTACTCGGAGACTAGTGGCACTATGTACATGAAATTATGAAAAAAAATTATATTAGAGGGGCACTCTATATAACTAACTGAGGGATGAAAAAAGTCAAGTGCACATAGGCGTATGGGGTATCGTTAGATCGGTCTTAAAAATTATATAGAGGTTCTAGAATAACTTTTTCATTTAAGTCAATAGTTAAGATACGCGTTTGTAAAATCTTAAACTGTGTGTCTACCCCACCCCTCTAACTTTTCAACTAATGTGTGAAAAATTCTGAAAATTCTGGCTTAGAGGTTATTTTTTGATGTATAAAAGACATGTTTGTTAATTTTTTTTGAGCATGTAGGAACATTATTTCTTTGAATGTTATATTTAAAAAAAATTATTTTGCCAAATTCTGCAGTATAGAATTGTGGTTTTGTCTTGTATGAAGTTTGTATAGCTTTTGGAACGTAAACGATATAATCAAAAAATATTTAATTATTTTAGTTTTTTTCATGCACTGAAAAGGTATCGTTATGTCTACTACTTGTATCTTGGTACTTTTAGTCGGATGGCTTGTGTCAAACCCTAAAAATAAATGAAAAAAAATTTCCTCTTGATAAAAATAGCATAATTTTAAATTACTATTGAAATGTGAATACTTAAATTACTAAGCGAGTAAAGGCATAATATTTTATAAACAAGAAACCTGTGTGAAATATGTCAAAGCAATTTGATGTACCACTCTACTATTGCTATTACTTCGAATACGGACACAATTCTTTATAACCGCTTTGTCTTAGCTGCATACTTGGTTAGAAATAAGCAATAATTAATGACTTTATCAAATCAACCCACGTAACAGACTGTCTTAAGCAATGACACATATATTGACAATGCACATTTGAACTAGTTCGTCGATCAATAGATACCGTAAGACCGATTGAATGTTGAGAACGATTGGATATACACTATATATGTTATGGTCGATACTAGCACTTATAAACCTTCGGTCATGACCGCTCGGTGACCTCTCGATTGATTAATTATATACCGTGAAATGTGGGAATCCTCGACACATTTTGAAATTATAGAACACATGGAAAGTAAAGGGTGTTAAATGTCGATAAAATAATTGTTGAGTGATAGGTGAGCTGTATAACAAATGATTACTAGGTTAGATAATATATATTCTCGAAATAAAACTTTAAGAGTAGTATGGCGGTATGAATTAAAGTCGTTATTTTGTTTCGTGTCGTGTAATTCAAACGAGCTATAATGAAGGACATGAAGCGTGAATAAATCTATAGCACACTTAACTGATATGTCTCACAAATGTAGGGATTAGAGGAGGATGGAAAATATAATGCTAATTTACTTTTTGCCTTACTTCTCTGTTGCTCTAATGGAAAATTGTGAAAACATTTGTCCGAGAGTAGTGGAATGCAAATCGCGTAATCATAATGAGATTTACAATGAAACGATACGTCAAATCAAACACTTCTATGACCCATCCTTACATAGTATAAAACAAAGTCTATTACCTTGTCTGTCTGTCCCCCTGTACGCTTCGATTTTTTATACTAAGCAATGGATTTTGATGCGGTTCTCACTATCATTCAAATAATTTCTTCCGGATGGTTTATAGGTATAATACATGCATGTTATATTTACAGGAAATATAAGAAAAGTCAATGTTTAGTAAAAAATAGTATTTTGGGCGCTTTCGTTGCTAACGCTGACTAAACTTTACGAGATATATCAAAATGTTGTAGAAAGGAATTGTGTATTTTAAAAATATCTACAAAAAAGTTCGTGGTTTCTATATCCTATGGATAAACCACAGTAACCATTTTTGTGCGAATGATGTTTACGTTGGGCGTTTAATGTAAATAAAATTTCGTCTTTACAGTAAATCATTATCATTATCATTAATATTTTAGAAGATATCACATATTTAAAATTACCAAAAATCAGTATTTCCGGTGCCGATGCCGTGCACGGACGGCGGCGGGCGACGTCGGCGCGTGCCTATAAATAGCGCGTCGCAGGCCGCGCGTCACCTTAGGGCATTGTATGATTTGCAGCAATCGCACGCGTTTATCAGAGCTCTCAAGCAAGTAAAATAAAACAAATAAAAACATGCTTTTCAGCGCGACACTATAAACCGCAAAACATCTGTAAACTTCGAATATAAAGACATCCTGTGGTATATTCTAATAATGACAGTAATATTATTAATCGCTCCACAATTACACCACATTATTTTTTGCAATGTAGGTTGCACCCGAGCGAAGCCGGGGCGGGTCGCTAGTTGTTTATAAAGAAATGGGCAGAGCTTAGGAAAACTGATTTTTATATGTAAATATTTTTAGGTTATTTCCAAGTATACAGTATATATTTAATCTTCATGTTTCTTTTTTATATTGGATACTTTTTTAATTTCATCTTTTATAAATATTATTATTTAGTGGAGACTACTTCAGGTAAGCAATGAAATATTTTCCAGTGACAGAATTATATAAAGCATCAAACATTTTCTTTCTGTTCTCGAAGATTTAGAGCTAGTGATTAAATTTCGACTATTTTCTTTTGTTTGTATTATTTTAGGAAGGTTTTGATTCAAGTTTAATCCTAATAAGATATCTAGGAGGAATAACTTGAGAATTTGCAATGATATTGGCATCTTTTTATTCAAATGAACGCATTAACGTTATTCTACTCTATATAAAGTTTATATCCAAACATAACATATTAAACTGGCCGTAAATTTTAATCCCAAAAGTTATGTGTGTATTAAAATCGTTTCTCCGACAATATCTTCAACGTTTACCACGACGTAAAGCAAAGTCCGCTACTAAAAGAGACGGATAGTGGTAAAATATACAGTACTCGTACGTATTCGCGCGATCAAATTATAATAGGCACGACAATTGTACGCATTCGCGCGATCAAATTGTAATAATCACGACAATCGTACGCATTCGCACGATTAAATTATAATAAGCACGACAATCGTACGCATTCGCGCGATCAAATTATAATAAGCACGACAATCGCACGCACTCGCACGATTAAATTATAATAGGCACAACAATTGTACGCATTCGCTGAATTAATATATAAAGTATACGACAATCATACGTATTCGCCAAATGATAAAATGGACGACATCGTAGGCATTCGCTTAATATAATTATAAAATTGACCACAATCATATCCATTCGCGTGGTGTAATGATAAAATGCACGACAATAATACGCAATCGCGCTATTAAATTATTAAATCCATGACAGTCGTACGCCTGATCAAACAATAAAATAAGTGACGAACGTATACATTCGCATGATCAAATGATAAAACGCATGACAATCGTACGCAACAATCGTATGTACAATCATAATATGCTGCATGCATATCACGGGTATATCACGGAAACAGTTAATGTCGCAATATACTAAATATTGGTCTGTTACATTAGTAACAACATAGACAGTAAGTAACAAGTTTCTTCTTTACTAATCAGCTTACCGCTTAACACTCCGTGGGAAAATGGAGACTACTCATACAATGTGATTCTAGACGGTGGAGTTAAAAGCAGATGGCGAGCGTTGTAAATCATCACCTAGGAAAAGCGAAACAGACCTTCCTGAGAACAATTCAAAATAAAACGGAGTGTTGGAATAATAGAACTTTTCTGTTCTTATAAACACTACGCGCAGATTCAATGGATAAATTATCTACCTAAATAATAAATAGGCATAGTACTTGAATATTTAATTCTCATCGCCCAAAAAAAAAAACAGAGGCGGTAATCAGCCAAGGCGATCGTTTTCATAATTAACATTCAGGCGGCGCGAAGCGTTAATCGATTGTAAATATGCCTGGCTGTGCTAGTTCTCGTTACTCAGTCAAGGTTCGATTGCTTCATTCTTGCATCAACTCTAGCCTTGGGCAGTTGGCCAATTCCGTGTATAGAAGCGTGATTGCTGTTAGTATCTGAGTTGAGTATTGTCGCTTTTTCTTTGACTTATTGGGTTTTAATTCTATAATTTAAATCAATGGGAATGATCACTTTACCTACATTGAATTAATCACCAAAGAGTATTTAAGCGTGAACTTCGCGATTAATTTCTATATTACCGGTCAGTTGGGAAATAAGAAATGTTTATGATTACCTCATGATTTTTCAGCACAGCCCCATAGTACCCAATCTCAAAATTTCTCCAACTTTAGGCATGCAGTTTTCTAATTAGACACTTCATATAAGAAAGTAGGTTCATTTTTTTGTGAGCGTTTCATAGAGTGTGATATCATTGGATAGGTCTCTCAAAAAGAAATTCAGGTTCCATATATGATTTTCATGTTTGCGAAATATTAAGCTTTGGAGTGACGTAATCAATAATTTATCAACTATAGTATATACTACTACTACATTGCTGTACTAATATTTCAGTAGAACTATTAAATAAAATTATTTATTACAAAATGTAGGTTCATTTTTTGCGAGCGTTCCATAGAGTGGGCTATCATTGGATAGATCTCTTAAAAAGAAATTTAGATTCCATATATGATTTTCATGTTTGCGAAATATTAAACTTTGGAGTAACGTAATCACTAATTTTTCAATTAAAGGTTACCACTACATTGCTGTAGTAACATTTCAGTAGAAATATTAAATAAAATGATTTTGGTTAACATATAAAAAAATGTGAAAAGATGTAAATAAGTATAGAATTCTATCTTACGAAGTACACGGATTTATTTTATTTTTTTTGTAACTAAATTTTACTATATAACAGTTTAGATTTCTTAAAGTATGATTAGCCAGATCCTATCACCTTGTTAACCGTAGTGGTTCTTGGTATAATTTATATCATACATAATACGTTGCTAAGTGCCTATAGGTCTACGAAAAGATGCAGGAATTCTATGAGTAGGATGAAGGTATGAGCACTCAGACCTGGATAAAGATGTGTGGATTTAATTTTTTTTATCGTTTATCGTACAGTGAACGCTTTTGTAAAAAGGTTGACGGGATATGTATTAAATCCTCAGTGGTGCAATATAACAAGCCTTGCTGATTAATAAATTTAACTCGAAATGCATTTTCTAGTTAACAGCTTCAAATTTGAAATGTAGGTTTCTTATATAACGTAGACATCCACCAAGATTTTTTTGAAGAAATCCAATAAGAATGAAAGATAAGGGATGAATGTAGAAATGACGAAAATTATAAAAACAAATTGATCACGATATACTTCTTGATTTAAATACATATTATAAACCTATTTACTTAACCCTCAGCTGGCAGTTTCGATTCGCAACTGATAGCTTATTATCGGCTCTAAGTTAATGTTAATAAAAAAGATTAGCAGCCTAAATGAGGACCATTTTGTTTTGAACTTTTGTAGTTATTTTGAAAGTTAATCCTATTGAGACAGAATTGCGAGAATATATCTACGTATAAAATATAAACTAAACTGTACAGCACCGTAGATTGGACCAATATAGTATGGCATTAAAACCGCGAACTTGTTACCCTTTGCTGTTACCTCCTTGTATTAGAACCTAGTTAGTCTTTGTGCCGTTACCTCCTTTTATTAGAGTCCTAACTTCAGATTTATACATTCCAAGCGACTCGTGTGAAAATTTTGAATCCTTTGTGGCGAAATTTTGTAGCAAATTTGCGAATCCTTTCAAGCGACGTGTGCGCCACCAAACTTCCCGTCAATGCACCCATCCCGACTCCCCATCCGCGCCCGTCTCGCTCGTTTGTCCTTCGATTTTTTCGACTGGAACCGAAGAGTGTTTGTCGCGAATCTCATTAAAATAAGTAATATTACAGTCGGCGCGGCTGTTTGGAAGTGCGGAGCGGCGGCGACGTCGGTAACTTTTCAACATTGAAATTCGATTTGGGCGCGACGCGTCAACCGCATTCGCTCCGCGCGGCTCGTTACCTGTCAACTTCTGTCATTTAAACACGTCAAATACTTTCACTCTTCCGCCTCCGTACCAATTTGGCGAGTGTTTGAATGCGCGCGAGGACACGCGATTCGAGCGCGCGCTGCTTTACCGGGAGCCTCGCGGTATAGAAGCGTCTGTATCTCGTTGAGGTATTTCTATTTATTATTGTAATAATGCTTACCTCCCGTTGAAGACGAAAAAGTTTCGCCGTTCCGACACTTTTAACTTGCTTTCGCTTTGTAAATGTATATTTAAATGTATTACATTTTTAGGATATTCTTAGTATCAGACCGACCTATGTCTTCGTAGTTTTATATTTCTATCTACTTATAGAAAAATCAACGTACTGTTGCGTGGCACTCTTTAATTATATATTATATTTAAAAAATACGTGATAGTATTGTGTGCCAGAGAAAAATCGTCAGCAGCCGACGGCTATAACTTTAGCCACCTTCGTAGCTTACATGAAAACCTCTTTGATCTTTATGCGATTGTCATGTATTTTTCACTCGATTATTTTCACCAGTTATTCTCAATACATTTTCAGAAGTATAAACAATTTTTCCAATTTCGGAATCGAAAATTAGTCACTTGTTTATGTAATAAAAGTTTTTCTGAACACTACTAACATAATAGACTAGATTTTGTGAAGCCATTGGGGTTATAAATTTACGCTTATAGTTAGCGTAATTATGAAAAAAATTGTCAAGTACGAGTAAAACTCGCATTACGAGTTTCGTGCACATATGGGTACTTATAAACATTTAAGAGTACATACTATTTCAGTTAAATTATTTACAAATATTAATTTTTTATAACGTAAATATATTACATACTATATATTTCACATATCTTCGCGAACCGACTTAACAAAAATTGTCAAAGTTACCCCTAACCAATGCGGATTCACCAGCGGAATGGGAACGATAGATGCAATACACAGCGTGAAGATTCCGACAAAAAAATATAGATAACGGAAGAAAGACTTACATCTTGTATTTATCGACCTAGAACAAGTTTTTGATCGCGTACGTAGAGACCTGCTTTGGCAAGTCCCGGAACATTACATATCCTTGATTAAAGATCTATACGAAGGAATAACCACATACATTAGTAGCCTCTCAGGCTAGACTGACAAATTTGAAGTTAAGGTCGGATTACACCAAGGATCCACAATTAGTTCGTTATTTTTTAACCTAGAGCAAAATCCTGCACCTTGGACACTGCTGTACGCTGATGAGATAATTCTTATTGCCGAAACTCAAACAGGAGTATAAGAACAACTAAATGCATGATAACAGGCACTAGAGAGTCGAGGTCTTAGAGTGAACAGAGACAAGACTGGATACATGCGGTGTGATATGTCTGGAAATAACGGCAACGACAATTCATCTACGATGATCAAAGGAATATCTCTGAAGAAGGTAAATCAGTTTACATATCTCGGTTCAGTCGTAGCTCCGAAAGAAAGCACCGAAAAAGACATCCAGCACAGAATAACAAACACCTGGCTAAAATGGAGATCACTAACCGGAGTGTTATGTGACGCTAGAATGCTCATCAAACTCAAAGGTCGAGTTTACAAGCAAGTAGTACGACCAGCGTTGATGTGCGGTTCGGAATGCTGGCCGATGAGAAAGGTGGATGCACAAAAGATGCACGTCACAGAAATGAAAATACTGCGTTTGGCCGGGGGAGTTACAAGATTGGAGTTGATTAGACTGAATGAAAACTGTGTACATTAGAGTAACGTTCAAAGTCGCAAAAATTGAGGAAAAGCTGAAATAAGATCGCTTTAGTTGGTACGGGCACGTTATAAAGCGCAACGAAGACCATATGTGCAAAGCAGTGATAAAAATAGAAGAAGGAAAGAAAGACCGAGGTCGACCCGCTACTACCTGGAAGAGCACTATAGCTAAAGATCTTAAAATTATTGACTTGAACTCAATGACAACACACGATAGACTGTTGTGGCGAAAATATCCGAGGAGGGCTAATCCCAAATGAGATATGGGACCATGGCCAATAGAAACAAGAAAAAAAAATGTGTGTATATATATATATATATATATATATATATATATATATATATATATATATATAATAAAACCGTATGTTGCATTTGTACATTAAAGATATTTACAAAGAGAAGTATTAACGGAACGTAACGAAAGTAACTGAACACAAAAATATTGCTTTTTAAATGTTTGTGCGTTTGTCTGTGAACCTATTTATCTGTTCGTACACCACGTAACAAGAGCAGAGAGAGAATAAAAATGTTTACTGGCGGATTCTGTTTGATCTGGGGTAACATATATCCTATGTGTTTTCGCAAATGACCAAATAAAAAGAAGACTATTTGTAGTTTGAATGCAAAGTGTATTTACTTTAAAACAAATTATTTTTTTAATAAATACAATAAATAGTGTAACTTATTAATCTTGTCGTAAATAATATTTTCTATTGGTCTATAGGTATATGAAATCGCGGGTACAGCTAGTGGTTTAAAAACAAGTTTAATCCGTATTTTAGTTAGTACATAATTCAATACTAAAACAACCATCTTTATATGTATATATATATATATATATATATATATATATATATATATATATATATATATATATATATATATATATATATATATATATATATATATATATATATATATATATATATATATATATATATATATATATATATATATATTAGAAAGAAAATATTATTCAATGTAGTTTTAGCTAATAAAAAGATATCGGAAATTTTCCAAAATTAAGTTTCTTTAGTATAATTTGCCCTCCGCATTAGTGACTCAAGACGATTTAACCGATTTAATAAATATTTGGAATATATGTTTAGTTAAATTAATTATAATTAATTTAACTAAACATATATTGCAAATATTTATTAAATAATTATTAACCAATTGGTAATAATCTCAATATCGAAAAAAAATCTCAACAATCTATGCATCAAAAAAGGTCAAAAGCGACTCTAATATGTAACTGGTGTCTTGAAAAATATAATGGTTTGAAGATTGACTACACTTATTGATCGAATAAGTTTAAGTAAGCTCTCCTCCTCGCTTCAATTTTAAATTGTATATATTTATAAAGACTAAAATATGTATTTGGATGTAGTACGAAATAACATGTAATTGTTTTTGTTTAATTTGCACTCGAAAGTTGCTAATATCAATTTTATTTGTTTTAGATCAACAGAAAAATTGTCGCGTTATGTACTTTTAACGTAATTGTTTATATTATTATTTCATAATTTATTTTTGCCTTGTACTACTCGTGTGCTGTACAAAATGAGGTCAGGGGCTACCGGTTGCGACTAACTAGTCAGACAACTTTTTCACAAATCATCCGAGTATGGAAATTTGTCGTGAGTAGCATTATTCTACAATAATTTATCCTGTTTGTACGTCACATCCATTCTTTTCTCACCGCTTGCGATAAACTTGTGTGATGACCGATAAAAACCTGTGTTTTTTCGAATATGTTTTGTCGTTTCTGAGACGTAATTATTATATTTGATACATGTCGGGAGTTAAAATAACAAATATCTCGTCACGTGGAATATCTTTGATAAATTTTTAATTTCTTTTTTGCTCTGTAAGACACTTTTTTAACTTACGTCGAAACGTTATTAAACGTTCCTCCCACTACGTAATTTTACACTACTAGTTTTACAAAAATAACGTCAGACGCGTTATTTCTGTAAAACTAGTTTTCCTTATTAAATTCCATAAAAATGTGTGTAAAATTAATTGGTTTTAAAAATAGATTTGATTCTACAATTTAATATCATATGCGTAGTAATTTTGGATCCAAACTACAAATGGACGGAACAGGTTGGTGTGTGCGCGTGTGTGTGAAGATGAGTGCTGTTTTTTATTTTATATAAATCAATATTAGTATACGTGACAATATGTACACGGAATCTATGTTAGTTTGGATAAATGTATGTGTGCATGTAAGCTTTTAATGCTGAATTATTTTTATATCTTATACATCATCAAAAAGGAAATAATTTAATTTGACTTGTTAAGTAAATGGCATAGACGCACTGACTCTGATACGATACACCTAAGAATATGCCTAAGGGTTAATTGGGTGGATGTGTCCTCGGTGGGCAATTGCTGTCCTAATGTGCGACAATGTATATATTTTATTACAATTTGAAGTTTTTTTCAACTAATAAATAAGATTGAATTAAATACTACAAGCTAGTTTAAACTTCGTTGTGGGCTATTGTTCACGAGTCTATATTGCATACTAACTCAAATTTATTCATATTTTTTCTTCTTCTTGTGCTATCAGAATCGCATTATAATTTACTATCGCAAGACTTAAGATTTTATTGTTATAAGCAGTTATACAGACCGACTAGGCCTAACCAGCCTATGAAGAATTGGTAGTAAATGACCATCTCAAACCAACGTCTCATGGTCATGTTTTTCAAAAACGATAAGGTGGGAAACGCGCCGAGAGGATACATGACTGGTGGGATGACCAGTCCTTAGTGCCAACTTCAATGGACCTGGCAAATATTGATATATTGGGCCTTCATACGGGAATGGGAGTCACCTCGTATGCGACTATCATTTCGTACCCAAATCGGGGGAACAACATAAACTATAATTCTTTAAACACCTCTCAACCCGCAAATTATACCTCTGTTACAATAAGTGAAACCTCCCCACAGCAGGTTTTTCACCCTGCACCTATGATTACCAAGACTGGATCGAAACCTCCACAAAAAGACAAAGAGATAGCCCGGATGCAATATCTAGAACACTGAAACAAAGCTTGCAGCTCCAGTGTCGACATCAAATAGGTTTGCGGAACTCGACAGTGATCCACTCGCAACTCACCAGACCCGATAACAGCAAAACCTCTACCAATATTCATTGACAAAGTCAGCAATATTCAACAATTGAAGAACATATTAAGCGAGGTTGCAAAAGGAGATTTTGACCTAAAAGTACTTCAGTCTGACTGACTCAAAATTCAAAATCTGCAACGTCTTATACAATGGTATGTAGAGAATTAAAGAAAAGGACCACTGAATTGAACGCAGCGTTAGAGTGGTTCTCGACCACATCCATTCATCTACTAGATTGGATGAAATAAAATCAGCTCTTGAGGATCTTGATCATGAATCAAGAAACATTTGTAATAAAAGGCACAGACAAACAAAAATCCTCTAAATGACTGCCCCAGGAAAGAGCGTTCGGACAAGGTCAAATTTATACTTTGTGATGATAATTACCCGGCAAATTATAAGGGTTATACAGTATATAAGGAATTAAAAACTGTCAATTACTCAGTCCCACATCAAGGGATAACAAGAAAACAACCCGCTGAATCTATAAACATCCAACCAACTAAATACAGATGCTCAAACGTATGCCAACACAAATATATCAATACACAAACACAAATATATGCTAATAGAAACTATACTGATATACAAAATGAAAATAATGTATACGCCACACTCTTGAAGTTATGCAAGCAATTATGAATCAAATGCTGGAGGTAACAAAACTACTAAACCAATTATTGACAGAAATGCTATCAAATTCACACCATTAAATATATGTATGTGTAATCCAAATGGCTTGTCAAGCCACTCCGAGGACTTGAAAATTTTCCTGAGAATTCATAAAATAGACGTAATGCTGATTTCCGAAACACATTTTACCACCAAAATTTACTCCAAGATACCGGGATATATATATATATATATATATATATATATATATATATATATATATATATATATATATATATATATATATATTGTATCACGCAATGCACCTAGATGGGAAAGCACACGGAGATTCAGTGATTTTAATTACACCATCAGCTTGCGCCTTTCAACTGAGAATACCTATAAGCTACAAACGTTAAAGTCTCTGACCAAGTCAGCGAAATAACTATATCAGCACTTTACTGTCCACCAAGACATAGTATTAAACAAGCAAACTTCGAAGAATAAATACTTTATCGGATTAAGCCGCCATCAAACCATCGGTACCGGGCCATCAAAATAAAATACCGGGTCGCCACATTCCCGCCTTGTTTTCAAAATAATACCTAAACCTGAAACCTACTTGAAGTGGAGCTAGATCTCTCCATCGGTCAACCCAAACTCTGGCCTACAAATTCGAACAAGATACCGGACATCATTGCAATTTGTATAATTGAAGGAATCATCAACAAAAGCTAAGTATCCTGCAAAAGTTGCTTGGATCTTTCTTCTAACCACTCTCCCATCATCCTGCACCTTTCGGCCAGGCTTGCGGAAAAAGAAAGAAAATGTATTCTGCATAATAAAAAGACAAACTGGACATACTTCAGATATCTTATCGACGGAGCATTTGAACAATCAGTAAGTCTAAAAACCCAGAAAGATATCACTGATGCGATTGAATTCTCTCCACGGATTCCCTACCTCTCTACACAATCCCAAAGTGGGTATCTACGCTATGGCTAATCACTTGTTGGAATTAGTGTCCCAAAAGAGAAAAATCCGAAAGCAGTGGGAGAATTTGCAGATTGAAACTTTCAATCTTACTTGGCTGGGCTGGATGCCACTTCATCTTCAAACTATTCTCTGTGGAATGCTACGAAAAAATTTAAACAGCCTGTGACTACTTCACCACCCTTGTGAGTGCAGAATGGAAAATGGGCCCAAACAGATCTTGAAAAGTCCGAAACGTTCTCTGAATACCTGTTATCAGTATTTAAATCCCACCCGAGCGAAAGCACATCTGACCACGAGGAAAAAGCACGCAAATTTCTCGAAGATGCCGTACCAGCCCCGACTGAAAACGAATATGATATATATTCACAAAACAACATATACTATGGGCTATCAAAAAAATTAACCCTAAAAAGCACCAGGATACGACCTGATCACATGTCACATTCTGCCGGAATTGCCTTATTCTGGAATAATCTTCATGACATCAATTGCTGAATTGATGACGAAGTTGAAGTTCTTCCTACTTTTCTTTTTTATCTTTTTTATTTTATGTAATGGTATTTATTGTTTTATGCTCGTTATAATTTTGACGTACTTATAATATATTCAAATGATTAAAAATAATGTAACAATTTTAATCGAGTAGATGACTTCTCTACTCGATTAAAATTGTTATATTATTTATCGAATAGATTGCTTCTTGTTGCTGATAATGTTTTAGAATTTTATAGAAGTCGACCTACATTGAAGATAGTGTTATATGTTAAAAACTCTGCCTATAGACTGTCAGATCTCGAATAGAGTAGGGTTCTGTAGTTATCTATATCTCTTGATATTGTTAATGCAATTTAACCAAAATATTACAATTGAAAGTTCTAATCGAGTGAAAAAGAATTAGAATTTATATTTTTTTTAAATATAAATAAAGAAAGAAGGGGTAGGGTGATAGTTCGGGGTTCCAAAGTGAAGTGAGTGTGCAATTAAAGTTTATTTACCATTTTTAATTTTTCACTCTGTTTCGGAAATCTTAAGTAAAAAGAATGTCAATATCGAGAAAATGAAACATGGTAAATAAACTTTAATTTCATTTTAAAAGACTTGTTGATACTTCACTTAATGAGATTGTACGAAAAAAAATTATTATATGAAACTAATGGAAAATTCATGAAAATCGGTCAAAAACTGTGAAAATTGCGGAAACCTAATATACGGATGACATGACGGAATTATAAAGATTCTTTACTTATAAAAAATGCCAACGAATTAAAACATTTCTCATGGTTCAAGAAAATACAGACGTCTTTACTTCTTTTTAATTTGTAATAGTGCCTTAATAGCTTATTTTTTTAAGACGGAGATTTAGTAATTAATTCTATGGACGTCTCCAATCCTGTCAGTGTAGCGTTGCACTATTCTTTCAAGATTTTTACGCAGTTTGCATATTCGTAATGCACAGAAAACAAACTGGCACCGAAGCATTATGTTGATTCACTAAATATTTGACGTTTTAAGACTGTATATACCGTTCATTGTGTTGGTTAAACCTAAATCTCTTTGCTGTTGAAAATAGTAAAGAACCCGATTTATAAATTGCTTCTTTCAATACCATACACACTCTGCACAAAAAGTGTTTGTAAAAGTTCTAAAACTAAACCAAATAGATGCTTGCTGTCGAATAAATAATTCAAAACTCATTATATTCCCTATCTACATGATTCGTAAATCGTTCGCAAACCCACGTAAAATAGGACTACTTTTACGTGCGTTATGGCAGGCTGTTAAAATATCAATATGATGAAGGTAAGTGGAAGTTTTGAGTCTGGCATTTAACAACTTTGACGCGTTTATAACCGGTAATCGAAAAAGCAGGTTTCCGTGCCCTTTTGATTCTAGGAGAACGAGGTTGTGAACTGTGCGTGTAATTACTTTGTAGCAATAGCAGTGTCATAAGCAAATCTATCGAAAATTGTATAATACATTCTATACTTCACGTCATTTACATCTGCGAAAGAAACTTTGTATTCTGGTTTCTTGTCATAATATGTGGCAAACATTTTAAAAGTTAGACTAGACATTTAATATGCTAATACGCTTGTCAAGCTTTGCTAAATTAGCCCATAGATGTCGTGTTCGTAATTTCAGAATTTTTGCCGTCATTAGCAAGCTGTCAGTTTGACGTTTCAATCAGTCGATGAATACAATATTTTTAACGTGGTTCGACTATGTGAATATACTCACACTTTACACACATATTCGACGTACACAAAAATAGAGGTAAATGAGAGTGTTGCTTGTTACGAAGGAGGTCGGTAAAAGTTCGTATATTATTGGGCCCAGGTGTTACAAGAATAAAAAAGCGGGCAAGTGCTAGTAGGACTCTCACACGGAGGTCCCGTGCCACCGCACAATATTAACATTAATTCTTTGGTAAACAACAAGATAGATGCCATAGCAACACGTGATTAGTAAAAATCAGTAAAACAATGGCTACATCTGCCTCGCAAACCTTTGTGGTGTGGTAAAATATTTTAATTATTCTGATTATGACAGACGATACATACTCGTAAAACGCGGGGTCCTCCCGTGCCAGCACAGATCCCGCACGGGCAGTGAGCGCCGTCTAGCAAGCGACGCGCCGCGTGACTTGCCGACCCCTAATGTCTTTAGTTATAAGTTTAGTTATTTATATTGTATTTATTGTTTTACTATAGAGTATGCACTAGAATCATGCCCAGTTTAATGCCTGTGTGGCGTAGGAACAAAAAATTTCGAAAAATGCATTCATTTAAGGTTTTTTTTTATAGGGTTCCCCCCTTGAACTTTGACTTATTTTTTATTATTTATCATGATAGAGGCCATAACGACACGTATTGTATGAATTTACTTTTGAACACCAGAAAGGAAGAAAGTGCCGATTATGTCTCGTTGTATCTTTCATACACAGATGTAATTTACTAATCATGTAACATACTAAAAGTTATAACATACTTCACTAGGTTTTTGTGGTTATTTTATTTCTTATCAACCATTCTTTATTTTTATTTTTTATATAATTTATCAACAATTATTTTAAAAATTAAATAATTGCCCGTCTACGAAGATAGATTTTTTTCTTTTAAGTTCTGGTTATAAATTGTAGTTTATTTTTTGTTCGTTTTTGATTGTCAGGGTTGAGTTGTTTGCTTTTTTATATTCTAAAAAATACCAGCTTTTTTAAAGTCACATTATATCTTTCTATCAGATACATTTTCGTCGGTCTTTTATCGCATCTTTCAAATTTACTACTAGCTTTTACCCCTATTTTTCCTGCCACAATTTTCGCATACCCGTAGCGCTTCGTCCTTGCTCGCATTTTAGGATACACCTAAGTATAGCATAGTTTCGCAACATGAGCCATCTGTTCAGTTTGATGTTCAGAATCACCTGTACAAATAATAGACACGTTATTTCTACAAGCTGTGTATGTATTGTTCCTTTTAAAAGGCTCCTTTTAAAGCTAGCTAAAACTTTCTGTTTCCTTTTAATTCACAGTTTTTACGAAGTGGAGGACCGAAATAAATTAGTATAATATCGAAGTGTTAAATAGTTATTAAATATAATTATTAGACGATAACATCTTTTCCGTAACTACGCTTCCGTAGATTTCTTAACTTTCCCAATTATTAATTATAGCAAGATATATAGTCATCAGTTAACGAAATCGTAATCGTTAGCAGGCCGAGCTTTTTTCTTTATTTTAAAATTCTCGACACTGTATGAGGTGAAAACCTCATCTAAATTTGTTACCAGTTTTTACGTGATGCGGGTACGTGCGAACAAATTAACATACAGGTAAAAAAATTCAAGTACTTTCTAACGTTGTAAGGAATACAACAGTGAAACCTATATCATTTCCATTCAGTAGTACAATGACGTCGCCGTGGTGTGATATTTACATTTCTCATACCAATATGACACACAGCAGCGTCACTGATGGGAGAAGCTACGCATTGCGATCGCCAACACGTGTGGCCTTGCCGGTTATGGGCATTACCTGCAGTGGTACGCGCATTGGAGAAGCATATATTCAACAGTGATGATAGTACAATTTTGTTGATGACAGTACAATTTGAACCAATGGCTTTTTTTAATGACAGATAAAATTGCGAGATGTATTATCGTAATATTATGGTATTAAGGATATGTGAATAAAAATTAGTAGGTTACTTTTCAGCAAACTATTTAACATATTTAATATTTGAAGATAAGATAATATAATAATAAATTCTGAATTGAACAGTTTCAGGTATTTAAATTACAAACGTATTTCTCGTTGAGATTATTCTATTAACATATCCATAGAACATATTTTCTTTAGTGACCCAGTATGTTGATTGTGTACCGTTTTTCTGAATATTTAACTCTATTTTAACATCGAATTTAAGTTTTACTCTTTTTCTTTCATAACTGCCTATAGGTTTATAAAGATCATGTTTGTTGTAATATTTTATTACCTTGAATTTTTGCCGTTTCGAGAATTTTTCCATTAACATTATAATCTGAAATCGATTTTATTCTGATGTTTTAGAATCGGTTTATACACAAAGGCATAAAATATATGTTTGTTGCAGAAATTATTGACGTATAAATAGTCAAAATCACATCCAACCATGACAGTTTGTAAAATTAACTCATATTTAACTATCTACTCGTAATTGTCAATATTTAGAAAGAAGAATGTGTAAAATGTGATGTTAATTCTTTGTATAAATAATGCCTTCTTAAAATTTGTATATCTTAATTCAAAGAATAAAGAAAATAAAGTAAAGGAAATATGGATTATAAATTGTAAACTCAGTGAAACAAGAAATTATAACTTCGACAGGAACGTTTACCGTGAAAGACCGTTTTCAGTTTCACCATTTTGAAACTTATGTGGGTAATTTTACCGCGCTTTACACGTATCCTCTTACATAACTGGCAAGGGCATTTTTTTCAAATGCAACATACAATGATGTGCAATGTGTTTTCTCCGTTAATTGTTTAACACTGAAGTTGATAAAATTTGTAAACTTTCAATTATAATTAATTCACTTCAAGATTCAACAATTTCAAGAGACATAGACAACTATTGAATTTTATTTCTACGAGTGTCCCGACACGTACTTTGCTGGTTTTATTAGATATTCACGTTATAAATAGATCTTCCTCATCAAACTTGCATTGTTTATGCATTCGACGTGGTTACACCATATCAATATTTACAATTACATTTTATTTGACAGTATGTTGTGGTCAACATTACAGTACAGAATTCATTTTCCTTTCTGCCCTTTTTATGTCTTCCGCTTCTATGTCTCCACTCTCAGAACCGCTATGACTGATGAAGACAGGAGAAAAGGTGTATGTCATTATAATTCATTGAGAAAATAAACTTACAATTTTTGTGGACCTTATAGTGGTGTTTGTTGGCCATTCCAAATTTAATTTTCACATCCAAGATCAAGCTCAAGGCAAGCAAAGTAAATATTAAGAATTATCGAATAACTTTTTTGGCCACAATTTCGTGGCGATGTCGCCTTCAAAACCGTGTAGAAGGTCACACGAGTTACGAAGGTCGTGCTGTAACCAGTTTTAGCCGGCGCTCTAGCAATTTCTCTCCTACTTACTCGAAAAATGTTCTCACTGATCCCTTCGTTGGTTTTATATAACATATAACCAAGTTTGGATATATTAGATTACATCGGTGAGAGCCTCATATATGTAAATAGGCCGCTCAGCTCTCGAGTTTATCGCGAATCAGCGAGAGAGACTTCAGATAGAAGGAACGGAATATTTAGTAGCGAATATCCATCGGCTTTTGTAAAATTTTAAACTTTTTAAAGGCCGATCGTGTAACGAATTTAAATATTTGTTTCGTAAAATTAATGTTGTATAACAATTCAGGAAGAGAGCGTGCGTATTTTTTTAGTTTATTTTGAAGTAAAACTTGTATGAATACATTTTGATAAAACAATTAAGTGTCTTAAAAGTCAACATTGAACAACTAGTGTTATAAAATAATTTATTTGTATTCCCAGTTATAACTACCAGGCAATAGTATAAAGATCCGAGTCTTTAACGGGTGGAGGTGGGTACATGTTTTGTCTTGTTTCGTCTTGGTAAAGAATGCGCAAGCTTTATGTACGTGGATACTTTTCGAAATTCAGTAAAATGACTTAGGAGTCTTGTTTTTGAAGAGTTTTCAGTTCTCATTTATTAGACGTGTACAATTGTAACTAATAACTAAGGCGTTAGAATAAACGATCAAAAAAGTATTTTTTTATTATTTAAAATAAGTAGCTGACTTTGAGTTTCCTCTGAACCGTATGGCGGCGACGAAATCCCTATATATCCTTAAGAGCAGAGAAAAAATATAAGTTCATTTAGTTCCTAATTATTTCGACCACCATTTTTATATAAATATAAAATAAATTTTAGCCTGCATGAACAATTGGAATCAGTCGAACAGTCTTATTTCGAGAAAATATGTGTTAAAAAATGTCATTAAAATCAGCTCAAACGGATAAATAATTTTTAATTTAGAATTTTGAATAAATGAAATAAAAAATAAACCAAGTCTTTCTCATATTTTTAATTCAGATCGTTTTTAACCGACTTCAAAAAAGGAGTAGGTTCTCAATTCTACGCATATTTTTTTAAAAATCTATGTACCGTCCTAACTCGGACACGCATTGAGTGATTTTCATAATTCTTTTTTATTTTAAAGTGAATGGTTTTGGATAGACCCCATCTAAATACGGTCAGGACATGGCGGATTACGGAGATTTACTAAGGGCCTCCTTAAGGAATAAAAGTACATTGTCCCATTGAGTAATCAAGGGATAAAAGTACAAGGCTTCATCGAGTACAATACCCAGAGTATGAGATTCTCTGTTCGACACGTACGTATTTTTCTAATATATCTACAGCCGTAACTCGGAGACCCGTTGACTGATATTCGTAATTCTAATTATATCTGAAAGAAAATAATTTCGGAAATTTCCATGTATCTAAAAAAAGAGGTATCCTAAAAATCTCTTCAAAGGATTAAGTTACAAGGCTTTATTGAGCGATTTGATAACGAGTTAAACCTTATTCATACATGTCTTTACAAGAACTTTAGTTACAATATTTGATTTGATGATGTAGCGGGAACATGGTGACAAAACTTCGCTTTGATGGAGAGTAGACTCATCGAGTTGGTGCTCGTTTGATTTAACTTGTTGATTAATTTGGTCACAAATGGTAACCAGGGTCTGATGGTAAACCTGCAAGATAGTGTTAGGAACTTCTCAATGACGAGGAGTAGATTCATTAAATTTACGCTCGTTTGACTTTTCTTGTCGTGTCTTTTGCTCATAAGTTATGGCCAAGGTCTGATAATTGAGTCAATACGAGTAGGTTGCGTCCACATCACTGCAGAGTTCTTGTCGCCATCTCTCGACTCTATCATCAGACTTTAGCCACAACTTGTGACCAAAAGTTGAATGTGATGTGTATGTGTATGTGTCACAGAGACAGACAGAGGCGTCGACAGAGGTGTCGACTTGACACTGAGTCTGACATATTTTACAAATGATTTATACTTCGGAAATAATATTCTATTGCAACAACTCCGACTAAGTACTCGCATTTTTATTGTTTTGTTTTTTACAATGCGTTTTTTATTCGGAAGTTTATGTATGTATATTATTATTTTACTATTTTTGTATACAATTTTTTTTTGTATAATATTACTATCTTTTTATTAGTTAAACAATTAACGGTTGGAATTTGGATTGTTAAACAATTTTATTGGTGAGTAAAAATGGGTGGAAAGTTTTATACTTTTTAGGCGATCTGTTAGATTACAATGAAAATTTTCACAGAATATTATCGAAGACTTAAATTAATTTATTTTTGAATATATTTCATAATATTATAGACCAACTACTGGTAAGGTAAAATAATACCACTTTTAATGTAAGAAAAAAGAAACAAACACATTACGATCTCAAAAACTTCTGTATTTATATTGACAAAATTACCATGATAGTATCGTTAGCGTTTTTCTTGGTATCTTTCATGCAAAGCAAAAAAAATTATATTTAATATTAAAACGTTTATTGCAAGCAATATATTGCCTTCAGAAATCTCCCTCGACTTTTTTGTACAAAGCGATAATATCTTTCAATTTCCCATATATCATTTTGATATATCTCCTACATATAGTCAGAGTTTCGCATTAAATGGCAAAAATTGAAAGTAACAAAGCCGTCACGTTTAGCGGAGACCTATTGTACCGATACGCTATTTAAACATATATACATGTGTGCTAGTATGTAGAAACTAATAAACCAGGAGTTGGCGTAAACGGTGGTATTATTTTATAAATCAGAAAAGGTTTCTTGAAATATGTCGGTTACATGAAATGAATTGATATGAGCAGCTTAAGAAAGTACCAAGAAATGAGACGAAGTTGTTACAGTATTGAGCAGTATAAGTACGTAAGTAGTAGGGTCGAGAACGCAGGAGCGAAATGTCCAGAGCTTAATATTCTCTTTATATTCAGGGAATTGAAGAAAATTGTTTCATTTCGAACTGAAACTTTTAGAGAATGCGAATGTTGTCTGTACTTCTGAGCATTATTGCCAACAGAAACAATGTCGGTTCTCATTAAGCCTCGGGCAAAAAGAGATGGCTTATGAGTTTGAACCGTACGTTAGTTTGTGTTTTTAGCTTCCTCTCTGAATCTAACGTGCTGATAAATTTCTATGCGGTTTTTGAAAGACAGTTTTTAGATTCTTAAGAAAAATTAATTAAATAAGACATATACCCCGCGTCTTTTATTACTTTTGAGATTAAATATTTTTCTGACATACTCTCTGCTTATTTTATCATTTTGTATTACGCATTCTTGTTGCAATTGTAGATTTTAATCCTGAAAATTAAAAAGAAATGGAAACTTTCTTATAGTTTTCTTTTAATAAACGAATGTGTTTAATGTTAATGTTTTCAAGGGACGATTGTGAAAATGAAAAGAGGGCACATATTTTATATAATTGTTTAGATTTTCTGTAAATCTAACGAAGGACTAGTTTTATTTGTTGCCTCTATTTTAATTAGATGAAATAAATTCGACTTCTACTTTTTGTCTTAGAAACTTTATATTTGATATAGTAATTGAGTTTACTGTGTCACTTACTTTGCATTGGTAAGAATCTAAAAGAAAGTCTATGAATTTTGGAAAAGGTAAAGTTGATATGAAAAATATTGCCTGTGGTGGTGTGGAGGATCAATTAAAAAAAATATACCAAAACTATTTTTTTTATAATTTCGACTAAAATGTTTCTAGACATGTGGCAGAAAATTATCACAGAAAACATGTGTCAACTATCTTCAAAACAGCTTAGCTTAAATTATGGCTTTACTAAAGGTTTATCCCAAGTAAACTGGAAGACTACGATGATTTTAGATACCAAAGTTTTAAGAAATTTACGACATTTTTCTTACGTCAGTGAATGACGTACTAGATAATAGAATTTACATGAGGAAAAATAGTAATACAGGTTTTTTTCAATTTTCTTACTTTTCTTTCGTTTTATTTTCTGCGGATTGCTAAAATTATCTTTATAAATGTACAACCAATAGTTTTAAATTAATCATTCTATGGCAGATAAAAATATGCGGGTAGACATATTACAAAAAAATATATTTTTGTATCACCTCTTATGGAATAGAATTGAACAAGAAATTACTTTATTACGAAGAGCGTCTTTTATATTTAAAATAAAACATTCTTGCTCAACGAAGAAAGTACTCTGATTGCATACTCCTTCGTAAGCTCTTTCACAATGCAATTGACAGCAGTTCACTACTTTAACAATTTGAAGCAGAAACAGTCGACAGCATATCTATTGTCCTTTATTTATTGCTAGTTGGCACCGACATAGGATTTTTTGTTCTAGTCAACAAAGTAAGAATTTTAATTTGAATTCTCAACCTCGTCCTTTCGAAATAAAGTTATTGACAATCGTTTTAAGACATAATTTCTACATAGAACAGCTAAAGACATAGTATATTTTTATGCTTATGTTTATAATAATTTAATTTATAAGTTTGTACCGTTTTGTTCTCATTTATAATTATATTACTTGACTGCCTGTTTTATTGACTAATTCCATTATTGGTTTTTTATATTATTCATAAAATGTACTAAATTTGGAATTATTTTATTTAAATGGTAACGCCTAATTAGAAGCATGCTGTGCCCACTCTTTCGGTGTTCCAAAAAAGAAATTATATATTTTGTATTCAAACGTTAAATTGCGTCATTACTGTTTGTGATTTACACAAACAGTAATGTCACAATTTAACGTTTGACATGACTGTTTGTGATTTTTTGATATTGCATTACTGTTTGGGTTTTGCTAAATATAGTAGCTTTGGATTTGCATTGCTGTTTGTGTTTTGCTAAATATAGTACTTTTTTAACTTTTGAACTACGTAAGCGTAACGTGAAACAACACGAAGTACAAAGGAATCGGAATAATAATCGGGATATTCTGAAGTATCTCTTTTGTTTCTTACAGTTACGCTGTGCTTTATATATGTGTATTAGCCAGAGTTTCAATGTAGCGTTAATGTAAGCTTTTGAAATATAGTTCACATTACGTATAATAGTTTTTAACGTTAATCATCCCTTCGAGCACCCTCCCGGCGATTCTCATTCGCACGTTATTAAAACAGAGCGGGTCTGACGCGAGGGCCTATTACGCAAGACATAATTTAAAAAACGACCGTTATTTTCGATCGTCTAAAATATTTCAATTGCCTTTATTTTTTACGGCGACAAAAATAACGCCATAAATATAAGATCGACCCGCAAACCCTCCGCTTGTAACAGTTTATAAGCGCCTTATATCACAGACCTATTTGGCACTCGGCAAAAGTTAAGGCGTGGCGAAACGCTTAGCACAATTCAATATATAAAACGTGCATTTAAATTGAATATTGATAACGTATTGCGGGCGGGACATTAGGGGCTGCTTTACGACGTTCGCGTAAATCACCGACCGATACACGGCGGAGGAATTACGCGGGGCTCCGCCTCAGAACTCCCTCTCTTTATAATTTATTATATTTTTTCCCCTTTTACGACTCCATTCGGCGCGAGTCCGCGAACACGCGCTAATATTCACGTTTTATTATCTCGCGCTCGCAACGATTGTTACTCATTAAGGAAATTTTCGTCATCAGTTATGCTTTTGGAATTAACGATCTACAAAAGCTCGTAAATGCGCCGGTGATAAAGGCGGGCAGTAAAAATGGGAGCCGCAACCGTTGCGCTTCTGCCGCAGTCGTTCAACATGTTCCCTCGTTTGGGCGTAATTGTTTGATCGTCTTGCGGGCGATGGGGGAAGCGGCGGTTTTGGGAGGGCTGAAAAGGTGAGAGAGAAAATGGGATTTAATGAAGGTGTGGGTTCGTCTTCGGGACCCGATTGGAGAATCGAGATTGTGGCTGTTTAAAATATTTCAATGACAAAGTGACGATCGTTGGGTGTCAAAATGAAGTTCATCATGTTATAGATCGCTTAATAGTTGTACCAACTTCTTTATTTATTTTACTAACAAAAGAATTTACAAGAAAGAAGTAAATAGGCTCGTATATAGAATAATTATTTCTGATAGAATCAAGAAATATATTTTATTCCAGGTGTTAAGGATATCTTTCAAATAAGGAAATCTATATCAATAACGTTATTTGTCTGTTTTGCTCGGTATTTGAAATAAAGTTTAGTTCATTTTAGGTAGCCAAACTCGGAATACACCCTTATAGGTTCGCCATGTCCGTCTGTTTGTCTATCTGTCTGATTCTATATCATAGCCGTTTTATTAGCAGACTATTAGTGCTATAAAGCTAAAATTTGGGATGGTTATATATATGTTTATAACAGCTACAAAGTTATAATAAGACATTTAAAAACAATGTTTTTAGGTTACCTTCCCTACATGTAAAGTAGGACTGATATTTTTGCTTACCCCATTGTGTGGAGAATCGTCGTCGTCTTTCAAAAATATTGCGGTACATATGTTATGAATACTTTTTGGATAAAGGGGTCCATTTATAAAATATTAAGTTTTAAAGTGGTTATTTTTGTTACAGTTACGTGTCCTCGCCCTCTACCAGCTAATTGCTATTTTTGAATATGTGAAAAGTATTTATAATAGTTGTGTACATAACGAAGTTAAAAGGAAAATTATCACCCCTGATAAGAGTAATAATCAACCAACTTGTGATGCGTATTTGGGTCTGTAAAAAGTTCGCGGAAACGCCGTATGAGTGACCTAACTCAACTGCAAAATTAACTTTGAATTGATGTAGTAGGCAATATATTTATTTATTTACATATTGAGAAATAATGTTATTTAAATATGTACTGTGTCTTAACGTTTGTGAAAGATAAAGTGGCAGTACTAGTATTTATATTGGGGAAAATTTAATATTTGCAAATAGTTTAATAGTAATACTATGTACCTTTAAATGTTTATAATAGCCTAAGTGTGTATGCTCATACTTGGCAGGTTTTTATTTCAATTTGCGTCAGGTTTAATCTATTCTAAACAGTTATCTAAAAGCGCAGATTAGTAACGTGATAGTTTTCTTCCAGGGGATGATATACATATGAACATAAATATATTATATATATATATATATATATATATATATATATATACATATATATATATATATATATATATATATATATATATAAACATAAATATATTATATTGAGGATGAATTATACAGAGCGTAACGAAGAACGAAGTAAAAATTGTTAAAGAAACTGTATGATAATTTTCAACCCTTCTGAAAAAACTGTCAAAGATGCGACCTCAACAAAAAAATTACGTTTTTGTGTGGAAATATTTTTCCTATAAATTCAATTTGATGCACAGACTCACCTGTATGAATAATAGACAAATTTGTATTGTGTATATGAATTTGTCGTAATAAAGAAATTTATTTACTGTTTTTTTCTATGCCTTCAGTTAGAGTTAATACGTCAACCGCTGTGATGTATTACAAATATAATATAAATGTCCTAAACGTCGGATTGTATATACGAACCTTCTATGTCTCCTTGACTATGCTTCTTATCATCTTGACCTCGGACTTCACGTAGATGTTGCATATTTTAACCACCAGAATGCTTTTGATCGTTTAGATATCTTTCAGAATCGCCTTGGTAGAGTTCTCCGTTCCATTTTCACTATTTTTCCCTTCATATCTTGCGGATATAACGCAATAGATACCAGTGAGTAACTTTACTTCCGAGACTTACTTTATACGATCGAGAGACAGCCAGGGTTCGAGTCTCACCCCTCTACTATTCACTATTTTGTTAAACTATATTGGTTGCGCGATGAACATTGTGCGTTGTTTGTTATTTGCGGATGATATATAGCTTTTTAGTCTTCAAGGATGCAGCTGATGACTAACGGTTGCAGCGTGTCATCAACGCCATCGTTCCTTCTCATTTTATATATCGTATGGAGTATCATTTGCAAGGGTTAATAAAATAAAATATAAGATTACGATTCAAATATTTTTGAATCGTCATATTTTTTGATGTGGATCTTCGTAAATTGATATTTGTAAATAGCTTGATTGAAATATTATACTTAGATAGTTGTTTATGAGTGCCTAATCTATACGGAAACCTTAAAAGGAAAAACGTTACCCTTATGAGATCATTTACATGTCTGTCCGTATATGCGTCATGGCCATTTTAGTTAGATACTGTTTGACGCAGAAACTGGAAAGGCACAGTAATAAAATATATTAACCCGCAATATGTAGTATCGAAATTTAAAAAATATTCATTTGGATATTTAAAAGAGGGCAAAATAAGTACTAAATTGTTTTTCTTTTCATTCAGTATATAATGCGTGGTGTCGTTTAAAGGGTTGGTCATAAAGGTCTCAAAACTATTTTTTTCATAATTTCAGGTATTATATCTTTAGAGATACACTGAAAAATGTCCAAAAAATATGTTCCCCCCTTATTTTCAAAACTACTTAGCGTAAAATTGTGATAAACATTGTGTTTTTAGAAGGTTGTTGGAAAACTATGATAAAAAAGAATTATTAGAAACTAGATGTCATAATGTTTTAAACGTTCCCCATGTTTTTAGGCCTATGAAATGTTTAGTAGGCAATATATTAATATTTTTTTAATTTTCAAAGTCAATTTTCTCAGAAACCATGCTAAAGATGATCAAACTTGCTTTGAAAGTTTTCATAGTAATATATTTTAATAACCAACATAATTTGTACATATTTTACACCATTAACTTTTTTAAAGTATACCTGCAATAATTAAAGATAATGCGTACCTATAAAGGTTTCCAATAAGTATTTTTCCCCTATTTTATATATCACGTAGAGTATAATTTGAAAAGGCTTGTTCTGAGGGCTACAAAATATTTTTCACTATTGCATATTTAACAAGATATTTTACAAAATATGCAAAAATATAGTATACGTCCCCCTTGTATCCGAAACTACCTAGCCAAAAATCATTAAGAAGTAGGGTTACGGGAAAACTACAACAATTATCCTCAATCGTGTAATATTTTAAATATTCCATATTTTTACACTAGTGTGAGATAAATTATTTAATACGTTCCAATATATTTAAGTTGTGAAAAATAAAATAAGTAAATGGTTAAGTAGAAATATTATGTACGCTTAAATGTTTGAAAGTACAGGAATATATACGGAACCCTTGTAGCGCGAGTTCTACTCGTGCTTGGCAGGATTTATTCCCCTGTATATTTACCGCTTAGTTTCAAATTAATACATAGCCTTTATTTTACGTAGAATTCATTGAGAAACATGTTATATGTAGTATATACATACTTATCAGCTATAATAATAATTATGAACAGTTATAAAGCAATTGTGGGATCATAAGTAATAATATCCCAACACATTCATCAAAATCCGTCAAGTCGCTTAGAAAATAACAGCGAATTAGTGAATAAAAGGCTGACCAAGATCTTCTTCAGAGTACATTTAGTACTATTAAGTCTGGCCAAGACGTCAAAAGAAGGCTTTGTTCCACAAAGGGCTGTCGCGCCATTAGATGATGATTGTTATTGTCTGTCTTTGAATAGTATTAATATAACACAATTAGAAACTTAAACACGTTTTGTCGATTAAGTTTGACAAACCCGTCAACAATTGCAATCTGCAATAATTTGGTGCATACTAGTAATTAAGTTGAAAATTATTTTACAGAATACAATTTTCTTTTTATGAATAGCGTGCTTTGTATAAGCTACTTTCATAATGTAAAAAGGAAAGCTAGATTTATGAAAACATCTCGGCTCTAGTATTGCACGTAATAATGCGGTCGGCTTTATTATTGTTTTATTTATTGCGTATATGTAATATTGTTTATCAAATTATGTGCAGTGCTAATAATGGCACATCGGGCGGATGTCTTGCGTCTTCAGATCGAAAACTATATAACTCAAAAATCATAATTTTTGGGAAACGGCGTTTAAAGCTTTAAAATTCGACGTGTTCTATTTGACGTGTTCGTGTTGTTTCTGCTTTAAGTGCTCATTGATATATGCGGTGATCGGTATAAAAAGTGCTTTTTGTAAATGTATTTTATAATTTATAAATTATGAAGAAATCTTTGCTAGGTAATTTTTTTAGTGTTCCGTGGCAAAATTGCCAAAACGCTACACCAATGGAATAACTTCGATGTCCGTCCGTTCGCCCCTCTCTCACGGGTGATTTTCTCGGAAAATATTTGACGTAAAATACGACCATGGGGGCTAATTGTAGACGTGAAGTAAAAAACGTTCAATTTTGATTATAAGGATTCATTTGGGGACAGGAAGGGACGAGGGTGGGTGTAAATTTGGAAATAAAAAAATGATTTCAAAGTTATCGTGTAGGGTGTCAAAGGAAAACGTATTGAAGAACAAATACAATAATTCGTATTGATTTAAATATGAAAAATGTGAAAATTGCCTCCCCCACTATTTCCCATCGCTTATAAAAATTTCAAAAATATTCAAGAACATTAAGAATTAGATTGCACCTAAAGTATCAGGACTGAAAATTTCTAGCGCGGTTAATTATTATGAACAATTTTAGTAAAACTTAAAATTGTTCCCTTATAATTGTTGAACCATTGGTTTTAGAGAAAAAGTTTTTGGACAGAAAATATTTCCCACTGTGTAAATAACAACTTTTGTCCTTACACGTTTTACAATTTTTTTAATTTGGCTCAGTCGAAACGTTTTCCACTCAACTATGTGCATACGCTGTGTAGTACGCACTGGTGCGGTCGTCGGCGGATAGCACGGCAGAGGGGCCTGTCGCCGTTTAAGCACATAGTCCGAGTGCACTACTATTTATAATTAAAGAGGGGGGGGGGGAGCTGATGGCGTGAAACACTAATTGTGCAGGTATAGCTTGCACTTGATTAATTTTTTTATCTCGACTCTGTTTCCCATTTTTTGAGTTAAATCGTTTTCATTCTGAAAATGCAATGTACGTTCACGTATTACATAGTTTTCGCTATAACACAAAGTACTTATCCCAATTTATTGAGATAGATCGTTTTTATTCCAAAAATACGATGTACGTTCACGTATTACGTAGTTTTCGCTATAACACAAAATACTTATCCCAATTGTTTGAGTTAGATCGTTTTCATTGCGAAAATGCAATGTACGTTCACGTATTACATAGTTTTCGCTATAACACTAAATACTTATCCCAATTTTTTGAGTTAGATCGTTTTGTATTCCGAAAATGCAATGTACATTCACGTATTATATAGTTTTCGCTATAACACTAAATACTTATCACAATTTTTTGAGTTAGACCGTTTTCATTCCGAAAATGCAATGTACGATCACGTATTACATAGTTTTCGCTATAACACTAAATACTTATCCCCATTTTTTTAATTAGTTCGTTTTCATTTCGAAAATGCAATGTATATTCACGTATTAAATAGTTTTCGCTATAACACTAAATACTTATCCCAATTTTTTGAGTTAAATCGTATTCATTCCGAAAATGCAATGTACGTTCACGTATTACATAGTTTTCGCTATAACACTAAATACTTATCCCAATTTTTTGAGTTAGACCGTTTTCATTCCGAAAAGGCAATGTATGTTCACGTATTACATAGTTTTCGCTATAACACTAATTACTTATCCCAATATTGTTAGGTAACAGTACCCAGATCGGGTACCCTCTGACGTACCATCTGATCTGCCGCGTGCCGTTACTGAACCTAATACTCTCGGTAACTTCTAAACAATCCGCTAACCGCGATATACGGGTACGTAGTGACTGTTTCACATGATTTTATTATATTTGCCGGACTGTATACAGTCGTTAGCCGTCTGTATCGAGTGGCATCGAGCCGTGAGAATGGCGAATGTTGACACAATGGACTCCAGTGCTTATTATGTTAAAGCGATGTAAAAAAAAAATTAACAACCGACCTGCCTTTTGTATTGTCGCCTAATGGTGGCCGTGCATTGTGCGGGCTGTTGGAGTTTGTGTTTGCAAGCCATTTTAGTCAATCGCACGATAATACTGTAATGGGAGGTTGTCTAGATCGTTATCTCGGCCCGTATTATGTGGTATTAGAAGGTTTTTGTGGCTGGAGTGCGTTCTTTGTGCGCGGTATCGTCTATTGAAATGATTGATTGTTGAGTCTTAAATGATCGCTTTAGTTTGGCGACGTGTTGGCCTTGATTTAATGAAAGAATTTTATTATAACTTGTTGGTCATACAATATTATTTAGGTTGTTTTGAATGCTAAACGTTTATGAGGTTTGCAGCTGATTTGCTTTTTATTATTATTTAATAGCAAAATATTCATGCAAGCTTTAAGTGATTTTTCGTAAATAATCTAGCCATACATATAATAAAATCGTAATAAGATCTGTGTACGCATCACGCAAAAACTACTGGATGGATTTAAAGGAACCTTTCCAATTTTATATCTTAGAGTAACATATTACTACTTAATTAATTGACAGAGTCATCTATTTTGTTTTATAAGCAACCGTGACAAACGTATGGTTTTATAATTCTCCACTAGATGGCGATGTTTATTTTGTTTTAATAAGTATATTTAATTTATATTATCCATATAAATCTATATCTATATAAATAAAATCAAATTGTAGAATTGGCATGTCTTTTTGATGACAATATTTACTAAAAATGATTTAGGGCGATATAATAAAAGTAATAGAACACAGAAATATTCTTTTTGGAATTCTTGTTTATTTGCCTGTTTATTGGGGATGGAAACGTGATTGAGTTTTAACTGGCGTCTGAGGTAATACGTAGGCTTTTTGTATCATGATCCATTAGAGAAAAAGATGATGTGAAATTTCAATACAAATTTTTCAAGAAAGTGCGCAATTGAAAAAAAGTTTATTTTTATAATGTTTATAAATCTTAACTAGATTTATAATGTGTATTTTAACCTTAAATCTCATTGTTTAATTAGTAACATTTTCCAAAGATCCATGTGAGCGAAGTCGCTCGTTAGATTGTAATATACCACAGTTTTTCATATACGAAAAGCGGTGTTATTTAGCTGACTCTCCATTTATAAAGGGTGACAATAAGTAAAGAGATATAAATAGCTTATAAATGATGCCAGCAATAATAGAGGTCCAAATAACAGACACCTTACTTTTTCGGAAGTGTTATACAAATAAACGTAGGATGCTGCTTATACACACTGGCAAAGTTGATTAACTTCATGTGCGGCATAACGTAAAGAAGGTTGCTATATTGCGATATTTTATAACACTTTAAAAATCTACTTTTTCTTTTTAAATTCTTCTGACTAAATTTGAACAAAACCTTCAACTCTTTTTGTGTTTTTAATGCTTCATTAATTTCTCTATGAATTTGAATTTACTACTGGTTCAATTTTTTCTTAAGTTGATGTTCCATTTTTTCGTAAGTTGATGTTTGTTCTTTTTATTGTTATTTGCCTATTGTTTTATCGTAGCATTTCAAATATTTTTTTGGGAAAACAGAATGACGGTGAATTTGTTGTCACTTTTCGATATTGATTTGATTATTACGATAATGATGGAAATATGAGAATTATCGTGGATATTTTAAAAAGTTTTGTAGTTTAGAAAATTGTTCAATCTTAACAATGTTAATTTTTGTAAATATATCTTTTTAATTCTTCATGTTTTTTTTCACCTTCCTAAGTTTCTTTTGCTGTAGACGTATAGCTTCACTAACTAACACCATACATTAAAGCAAACAGATTGGTGGAGACGTCCCTGTAATTGGACATTCTGAGCTATTTTCCAGCGTCCGAGCCTACCGCGCGCTAGGCAACTATTGATTCATGATCTACTCGTCCCTTCCGATATCTAGGCGCACCGGCGCTTTAATTAAACGATTTTAATTAAAACCTTGTCAGGACAATGAATAATGATAATTGGAGTGCTTAATTTTTCCCGACGTCATTGAACTCGTTTTGTCCAAATTGGACCGCGGCGAAGGGGCGGCGGGGCATAAATTTTCTCGGGAAATGTCTAATGTATAATTCGGCGACCGTGTCCCTGGACAAAGGGACTATCAGAATGTCTCACGTAGCGTTACGTTGCCCTATATTAAAATGGAAATTTAATAGGCAGTGCCAATAATGTCTCGCTCGCGGCTGGCGGGGACGCTCGGGGTATTCGCGCCGCGGTAGAGTCGAATTTTAAATTGGAATCTCTAATTTAGCGCAGTCTCATTGAAAGTGATATTGGCGAAATAATTGTTGTGGTCCGTGGCATCACTTCTGGTCTTCGGATGCGTGCGGTGGTGGGGGAGTAATAAATATAGGCGACGCATAGTTCGTGTGTTAAGCGGTATTTTTTTATTGATCCGATGGAATTTATTGGCGTACTTCTTGTGCTAAGTGATAATTTTTGATCGGCCTGATTATCAGAATGTTTTGTGGATTATAGTAAGGTATTTGACTTTGGTAATTGGAACAAATAAAATAGAATTATATATGAGCCAGGCGTACTGTAACATCTCGTTGCATTGATGTACTCTTTCTATGTTAAAAGCTTTGGAATATCGCAGTAGCGAACGAGCCAGAAACGGTATCTTTTATGAAAAGAAGATATTGATGGTCAGTTGGGACTATCAATTAATAGGTATAAGATAAAATTGATGATAGTGGACCGATCCGGGGAATTGAAGCTCACGGGTTCTCCAAGTTGAAATTTCATTTATCCTGGGTTCCAGCACCTCCTGTAAGACTCGCTTAGGTAAAATACGGAAGGACAGGGATATATTAATACAGACCAAGTCACATTTAGTAAAAACTCCAAACTAAGATTGTATCCACTTTTATATACAGTGCTGAGTCACAGACGCTGAAAATGGCTAATCGCAAAAGAATGAACGCTTTTGGAATGTCGTGCTGGAGGAAGATGCTCAATATGTCATGGACTAACACAGAATCGACGTCCCGATTCTGAAAGAGCTTAGAATGAAAACAATATTGACTACCATCTATCTCTGGAGAGTTTTTGAATACTTCGAATGTATTGCACGGAGTCCTGTCGATAATATTGAGAAACTCACTGTTGTCAGTGTGATTGTAGGATGAAGACCACAGGAGGCTTCCTTAGACGTTGGCCGAACCAAATTCGAGAAACGGTTGGATTTCCATTACGTTATACCTTACACGGCGTCGAGAACAGGAATCTATGTAGGAATATCATTAAAGAGATGTTACCAAGAAGGACCTACGATCGTCAGTAGTGAGACATCGATTCTAGAAGGTCAGAGTAAATCATTCAGTACAGGGCTGTAGCTTGGTTCATAAGCCGAAGAGATTTTCGTTTCTGAATACGTCTTCTAAGTGGTAATTTTTTATTCATCTGACGGAATTTATATTTGTAGCTCTTTTGTTAGGTGATAATTTTTGATCCGTGTGACGAAACTTCGATTAGAGTGAATTATGTCATAGAAGATTATAGTTTGGTTCATAAGCCGCAGAGATTTTCATTTCCATATGTATGTTAATAATGCGTGGAATATATCCACATTTATTCTCTTTTTGTTGTGGAATTAATACTAATTTTTGGTTGAACAGGAAATATCACAACCTCGCGGAGCAATATTTAGAAGAATATAGAATTTCCGCTCAGTACAGACATGATTCTAATGTTCCAATTAAAGGTACTATGGAAGGGCCTCCTGTGATAGAGAAGGATCTTTTGATATATTTCTCACGTTTATCCGATTTAAAACTGGAAAAACTGAAACTTTTACAATTTTCACTCGAAAACAATGTTAACGGAGCAGATGGAAATCCCCTCATTTGAATACAAATATCGCTGTTAAAACATAATCATAGAATATTTTTTCATCACTTATTTTAATCGCAAATTTCAATGATTTCTACGTTAACTACTAACATAAATATTAAAAAAAAGGTTACACGTAAATTTTATTGCCATAAGCGACAGAAAAATGTTTGGTTTATTATATGGTTTCTTGCGACAGGAGGTTGGTGGGACCTTAGTGTGTTATTAAACAATTTAAAAAAATCAATATGAAGAAGCGTACATAAAGAAACTACGGAGTACTGAGTCAAATAATATGAATTTGTATCTTACTGCAGTTACACAGAGATGTTGACAACGGATAATGAGAGGAGCTAATATAAGTTATTTATATTTATGCAAATAGTAACTTAGTCCGCTCTTTGTGTGGAGAAGTTGTTCTAAATTACATATTCTGAATTTTCAATTTTCTCCTTCCGGGGCCAACCCTGAGGACACCCTTCAGCTCCTGAAGGGGGAAGTTTGTTCGATAATGATGATTTTATAGATAATAATACGTAAATATAAATGTCATATTAAGTTAAACATATTTGTTAAAAATAAAATGAATACCGCCATCTAGCGAAGAATCTTAAAACTATATATTTATTATGTTTACTCATATAACAAACAGATGTCATTGTTAATTTAGTAGTAGTCTGTTAATTAATTAATTGATAGAACAATTCTGTAATAATGACATGCCGCTGTGATATACTATTTCTTATTTATGTTTATAAAGATAGGATTATTTTTTTAATTTCCAAAGAAAATACGAAATCGTATTCAGGGATATAATCGTTTCATTGTTCACTTCCATGGTACAGGCTAAATTTATACAAAATGTCACAGAAACCAATAATCTCATTTTTGCATTTATAATATAATTTTTTTCTATTTAGAAGTAAGATGCAGCCCCTTACATTTGGGTCGCACAGACACGGCCTCAGTAGAATTTTATTATACGTACAGAGGATATTGCATGTAGGGAAGAAACGCCGTAAAAAGGAATAAATTAGTTTGATAATCTATAAGATGGTACGATGGCAGAGTAATGAAGTGGAAAATGCCTCCACAATTGTTATTTCTAAATTATTTCGTGTCGTGTCTATTAAAACACTAGATATTGAATCAGTATAAGTGATACTGAATTTTTAACTCTAGTATGCTACGGAAACTGCTTTTAGCTTAAGCAAAACTAGAACAATGGTTTAGATTATTGTAGGATAATAAGAACTCTGCAGGTAAACAAGACATAAATTCTTGCCTTCAGATCAATATGAAATTGCTTCCAGTTTTATTCTGATATATTGTTTTCTTTATTGTTTCATTCTATTCTACAGCGTTCACGCGTGCGCCACTACGGACCGTTAGCGAGTCAGTGACATGACGTGAGTTTTACGGCCCAGCAATAAATGCGGAATGGAGTTACAGCGGGTTTACTGCTTATTGTGTTCCCACTATGCTCATCTTTTAATCCGCGCGCTGAGCGTGCCGCGTTTACAAGAGCAATAAAAGTAAGTCTAACATGCATAGGTGGCGAGCGGCGATAACTTCGTGCCGACCGATCGCGATTTGACGTCTCGCCGAGCTGGCGTTGACACTGGCCAGGGGTTGTCTTGTAAGTAGGCCGATAGAGTATAGAGTGGGTTATGGATTGGGGGAAGTAGATGGTTGCTTAAGTTAAGGTGGTATGTCGTTCGTATTGGACTAAATTGTTCCATGTACCTTTTTCACAAAAGCAATTACCTAAATTAAAGTGAAAGCGCGTTGCATTGTCGAATGGAGGATTTAATTATAAACGCATGTGGGAGTTTACTTTCTTTACATAGCTTGATGGTCTATGAACAATAGTCCGTGATAACAAAGGACTCAATTCACCTCATGACCTAGATTTAATTCAAGATTATCATACATTCTAATCTGCCCTATAATCGTGAGGCCCTACACTATTTTTTACGCCAATTTCTAGAAAAACGTTGAGCGTCGTGAGTTAGGACTAGTTTACGCCGAGAGTATAAGTGAGCAGTTACAGTGTGTAGAAGATGGACAGAGAGGAAGAGGTGAGGAGCATTGCCTGCCATCTTTGTTGCGTTATTCTCGTGGCGGTTTTTCAGTTCAGTAGTGCGTGAAAAGTAGTAGTTTCACTTCAGTAAGTTAAATCTAAAAAACTGTCAAGCACGAGTGGAGCTCGCACTACGAGGGTTCCCTACATTAGGGTTCCGTACATTCCGTACATTTAGGCATTTATAAACGTTTAATATTCCTATTACATTAATATTCCTATTAAACTATTTACAAAATTTTAATTATTTAGAAGTAAAATATATTGCCTACTTTATCTTTCGTATATTAAAGAAATATTTTTGTTATGTAATATAAATAAAAATTAACGACTTGTGCTGTGAGACATTGCTGCTCGCCAAAGTTCATGACTGTAGGTCAACGGGAAATACCCCAAAGGTTTTGATTTATCTGCGAGTGTCAAAATATTCGCCGTAAATGGCCGGAACGAAAATATATTGCCTACTATAGCTTTCACAGGCGCATATTAAAAAAACTATGTGATATAATTACAAATTAACGATTTTCAGATTTTACCTTTACTTTTGCTGTGAGACCTTGCTTTTCATTAAATTTCATGGTTCTCAGTCAACGGGAAGTACCCTTTAGGTTTTGATTTATTTGCGTGTGTCAAAAAATGCAGCGTAAATGATCATGTTTTTAAGGTTTTTATTGTAGGTATTTTTTTATTTATAAGCTTGATTTTTTTTACAGCTCCAAGGACCTTGGACCTAAGTATTTGATATTAATTTCAATTCGATATCTCCACGCGTTCTTGAGAAAAAGTGTCTTGACAGGACAGACAGATATACAGACAGACGGATAACGAAGTGATCCAATAAGGGTTCATTTTTTCCTTTTGAGGTATGGAACCCTAAACAAAAGGTGAACAAAAGAAACAGAGTAATAGTATTTAGAAGATGTTATGCCATTACTACGTATGCTCGTGATGTTTAGCGATATCAGAAAGTCGTTCGCCAAGGTCGTAAAATCACAAGCCATCGCCGCCAGTTGATTTGACCGCCCGCCCGTCCTAATTACTTCTGCATTACCGCACCCGCGCGTTGCAACCCGACGTAAGGCAGGATTGTGTCGGCTCGGATTAATATTTATTCATAGACATAGCTCAGTTTTTCAAACGTTTTTCAGAGTACATACTCGGAATAGAGTTGCTAGAGTTTTTCGAAATTCATTTGTTTTTTTTTGCTAATGATGCTATGCTTTTTTGCTAAGTATGTAACCTTCACTTACATGCGCTTATGAGGAGGGGAGCAGATATTCGGAACAAATTCTCTCAAATTGTATAGGGATTAGAAGAACATAGACGTAACAGAATACTAATGTAGTAAAGTATTCTTTTCAAAGAGTTTCCAGTTTCGAGTATTTACCAGGTTCCGGATTGAAAAAAAGAAACCCTTAAAATTGTGTACAGATAAGTTCCATTCCATGTGTATGAAGTTTGTAAGAATGTCATGGGATAAGTATCATGGGATAAGTATTTTAAAATGTAATTGAGGTATTTTTATCTTTTTTAGAGTTACCTCAAAAGGAAAAAAGGAACCCTTACAGTATCACTTCGTTGTCAGTCTGTCTGTCTGTCTACCTGTAAAGACCCCTTTTCCCAGGAACGTTTGGAGGTATCAAGTTGAAAGTAATATCGAATACTTGTCTATGGTCCTTTGAAGCTGTAGGCAAATTAAGTTTCTAAGTCAACGCAATAAAAAAAATCTAAGAATGTCGATGTCGAATGCCGCATATTTTGATACTTGCAAATAAATCAAAATCTATAAGGTTATTTCCTGTTGACCTAGAATCATGAAATTTGACAAAAACTGCACAAGTTAAGAGGAAAATCGTTAATTATAGTTATAGCATGCAAAAAATACTTTCCTTTAAATATGCGCCTATGAAAAGTATAGATGGCAATATATGTTCGTTCTAAAAAATTAAAATTTTGTAAATAGATTAATAGGAATATTTTATATTATTAAATTTTTTAAATGCCTAAATGTGTATGGAATCCTCGTAGTGAGAGTTCCGCTTGTACTTGACAGGTTTTTTATTAACTTTATTAACCCCGTTTTTTAAATTTTATGCTTCAAAGTAACTTGTAATATGTATGTTCTCCTCCTCTAATTTTGCAACCCTATGTTTGAAAGATCTAAACAAGAAGCTAGGTACTAGCATTTTATTCGAAATTGTGACATAAAACTATAGGTTTCTAAATTAAGCACGTTTGTGATGGTAGCTTTTTCTTTAAATATTAAACTTTCTCATATTACACAATGCGTATTCTAGACGTTTTCTTTTTCTACTGTGCGCTTTTATGTAGAATGTCTGCGAGAAATAAACAGAAATGTAAAACGGCCCAATGTCGCTTGAGACAGCGATAACTTTACACGGAATACGAGATGATTATGAAATATTCTTGTATCATCATAGGTGCCAGCTTCAAGACAAATAGAAAATTTATTACTTTCCTCGCGGTAAACCACTTGCTGCCTAGCGTGTCCTTGTATAATGTATTTATTATACTGTTCTCTTGATATTAGCTTTGGGTTTATGTTCTTCCACTGACAAATAACAAAGTAATTTGTGTAACCTCTAGGTATCAATGTTTCCTCAAACATAAATAATGTAGTATCAATGTTTCCTCAAACATAAACAATGTTTCCTCAAACATAAGTAATTTGTGAAACCTCTAGGTATCAATGTTTCCTCAACCTACAAGTCTTGTAGAAGTATTATGATAGTAGGTACTAAAAGAAAATCACGCGTATGGTTTCAGTAGTTAAAGGAGAAATCTTCATAATTCCAGTCTCACGGTTCTGCAGTTTAGATCTATGTGCATACCATTTTGAAAGTAGATGCCTCTTGTGAATATTTAATTATTATGCGAAAAATTCGTCTAGAAAAATTCGATCGAAATCTGTCTAGAAAAATTCGTTGATTTCTGTTCAGTAAGTTTTTTACGGCAGTGTTATTTAATTTACTATTCAGATGGAAAAGCATATTATGAATACGAGTCTCATTCAAAATAAAATGGTTCATAAAATCGCATCTTCGCAGATATAAGTAACATTTAAATAAACAATTTTGAACCACGTTATTTTTCAGCTTAAATTTTATTCTTTAACTTGCCTATATGAAGCCAATGGATGAAAATTTTACAACTTGATTTTGTGTATCGATAACCCTTTGTAGGTCTGTCGTGATATCTGTCGATCGCAATAAAACATTATACTTTTGCTCCTAAAATATTTTCCGTCCAATATCTACACTTTTAATAACATTTAAACTAATTAATTATCAAGATATTGAGGCATTAACATTTATTTAACTCTATACATATAAAGAGGATGTGAATTTTTTTTCGCGCATCATTCGGTAGGCATTTTAACTGAGATTAAGTTTCTATTTACTATTTTTTAATTTTCGAATCTTGTTTCCGATATAGTTTATATATCAGTTTCAGAGTGACGTACATTTTATTCTCCGCCTTCTAATTTTTCTACCATATGTTGAAAAATTGTTAGATTTTAGACGTTTATAAAAATTGCTGGCAAGTTGATGCGAGTTAACCAAAGTAATTTTAGTTGCATTAAAATTATTTTGTTTAACTCGCAGCGACAATTTTAATAGACATAGTCGACGACGGAACTAATACGACATGCAATTGCCCAGTTTTAATTTATGGGGCCTTTTCATCCATAACAGGCAATTCCATATTGCGGTGTGTTTAAGCAAGTTGCTGCAAGTTAACGGAAATAATTTTAATATAATTATTATTATTTTGATTAACTTGCATCAACAATTTCAGGAGACATATATGACTATGGAACCTTATATTGTGCGTGCTCCCGGTACAGAATTGCCTTGTTTTAATTTACAGAGACTTTTCATCCATAACCAGCAATTCCATATTGCGGTGTGTTTGAGCAAGTTGCTGCAAGTTAACCGAAATAATTTTAATATAATTATTATTATTTTGATTAACTTGCATCAACAATTTCAGGAGACATATACGACTATGGAACCTTATATTGTGCGTGCTCCCGGTACGTAATTGCCTTGTTTTAACTTACAGAGACTTTTCATATATAACCGACAGTTCCATACTGTGTTGTGTTTTGGAATGTTTCCATTTGGTCGAGCGTTAAACATATCGGGTGAATTTCGCGGTTGGATGGTGGTAGCCGGGGGTGTTAGCGGTCATTTGTTCGTTGGGTAAATGAATGAATTTATCAGTTGATTTGTTGGGTTGATTTAATATTTGGGCAATGTTTTGTACGAAAGTCCATGTAGGTGTGAGTGCACATATCTGCCTTAAGTCTTTGATATAGTGCATATTGTTAGTTAGGTATATGTAAAATCTGCACTAGACATATTTTATTTATTCGACGAGACGTATACTGCACAATAGAACCTTTTTACGATAATTTGCTTCTGGTCACCAAAGATGATTAAATAAAAAACTGACCAAATGTGACTCGACCTCGCACACGAAGTGTTCTGTAGCACCAAACAATATTAAACTTATAAATTTGTATTTCTCTAATACACTGTGAAAAGGGAAGTGTTGCTGTGGTCGGTACCTAAAACAGCCCATGCTCCAAAAAACTACACAACATGTTTTATTCAAATCAATTTTCATTGAAAGTTTATTTTAAGTTCTTCTACTTTAATTTTTTTTCAGACTTTTACACAAGTTACTTGATAAGTTAGAGAGGATGGGTCCACACTTTTAAATTATAGACTTAATTAAAAAAAAGTTATTTTGGAACTTCTATATCATTCTTAAGACTTATTTATAATACCCCCACATGCCTAAGTTACTGAATTTTTTTTCGTCCCTCAGTTACATGTATGAAGTCACCCCTAATATTATTTTTTTCATTATTTCACTATTTCATTGTAAAGCGGTTCATAGAAGACATCTACCTTCCAAACTTCATCTATGTAGTGCTAATAGTCTCCGAGTAAAATGGCTTTGACACGCGGATGGAAAGGCGGACTGACAGACATGACGGAATTATAAGGGCGGGATCTTTTTTGCCATTTGGCTACATAACCCTAAAATTCCACTACAAGAAGAATTCCAAGCATCAAATTGTCTATGAATTTGTTTCGTATTATCAGAATCGATACGCGAACAGACAGCTGGTTTGGCTATAATTTAGATTTAAGAACTAAAACAAAAAAAAACAGATTTATGAATTTATATACAATAGAACCTATTTATATACAATAGAACCTAAATTTATATATACCTATTGAAGTTTGACTGGGTATTGCGACATAAACGTCAATTGGTAGTTGTTATGTCCTATAAAGACGGTTATGTGTTTAATATTAGATGTATTATGCATGTCACATCTTTATATTATTTATTTATTCCCATCTACATTCTTAAGAACTAAACCGAAAATGATATCTAATGAAGGATTCGCCTTAGTTATAAGACTCTTGAAGGATTTTATATTCCTATAACAAAATGGTCGGCTTTTCTTAGCATAGATTTCATTTGTCGAATTCAAATTTCACCATATTCAGTTCAGTTCGAAAGCTGAGATAGCATTCACCTGCTCTCTCAGGTTCTAGGGAATATAATTTTTTATAATTTTATTTGTTTTAAATGAAGTTTGTACTTTTTTAAAAAGTAAAAGTGGAAACAAATTTTTTATCGTAGTTCTTACGGTGTCAGCTGAACTGATTTTTGACTATTTGGGAATAGGTCCGGCAATTTTGCCGCTGACCTTACTGGAAAGACTATTTGAATAAAGAAAAAATAATACGGTTCCGAATTTATTTAATATTTGTTATTAAAAAATGAAATAAATGTTAATACGACAATGGAGAAACGTCAAATAAAGTGCATCCCGTAATAAGAATCATTATTATTATTAGCTTCTTTTGCATGTGTTAACATTTATTATAATATTGTAAATCGAATATGATACTTACGAAAAACAATTAGAATTAACCTCGTGAAAGGAAATATGTTAAAAATATTTCAAACTCTGGTTTGGAAAAGTGGGCGCTGGAGGGATTATGGCAGAAGATTGACTGGGCTGAAGAAAATTCGTCCATCCATTCCCACATCCTTCCAGCGCTCCTGTTAGAAATTATCGTAAAGAGGAAAGTGAATAGTTCTTAAACAATAAAGAGAACTAAATGAAACATAAGGGTTATCACGTAGTCTTAAAATTATCTAAACTTAAGTTTCTACAAAAGAAAAATTTAAAAGACAAAAATAATTGAAAATTTAACGAATAGGTATTTTTTTACTTTCAAAGAAACAAAATTGCTTTAAATCAATTAGAATTTTTCTCAGATTCACTTTACTGGATAAAAAACGTGTCGATGTTTAATATCAGGAGTAATTTTACAGTAAAACACTATTTAAGAGAGCTTATTGAAATATCTAACTAATAAAAATTATATCTCATAGCAACCTACTTCTTAGATTTTTTTATCTTAGCGTGTTTGTAAAGAAAAATACAACGTTATTTAATAAGAAACATTTCTCTATAAAATAACTTTAGTAATAAAAAACGTTTTTATTAGCCATATCGAAAACAAGCGGGTTTCAAAACTTTGTGCGAACGTTGGAAAAAACTATATTATATTACTATTATAATAGCTAATAATATTTATAAATTTATACGTAATGTAGCGAAAGTTATTCAATATTTTCTTCGGTATTTGTATATGGGACGTTACTTCCTTTTCTATTAACTACCGATTTTCACTCGTACACCGTACTCGTACCGAGTTTCACTCTACCTTGCAGCACAGAAGATAAGTTTCTTTGATGAAATTTATTTTCCGATTATCGCATGGAAATACTTAATGCCTTAATTTATTGGAAAAACTTTAGACCTTCTTACCTGATATTATATCTGCGCTCGCGTAGTCGTTTCCACCGTATCCAAACGTGAATTATATCGAAATTCTCCACAGTTTTAATGAAATGTCTTTCCCACCGTATATAATTCCTCAACCAGCTGATCGCTGTTGCACCTATTCTGAAGAGTGAGATTAAACTAGTTGAAATGTGTAATCGTTATGTGTTATAATGTTATTGATATTATTTAACTGTCTTCTTATCATAATTGGAATAAATTAGTTTAAAAAGTGCAACGTTGTAAACGTTGAAAACGTAATAAATAAATAAAATATAAATAACAGACTTCGTCACCCTTTGGTTGCTGGTATTGAAATTAAATGATAAGTTTGGTAGTCTCCATAAAAATATTCCCCTTCAATCTGGGCCAAATTTCTTAACCCCATAAGCTTTCTAATGTCAATTTGTCTTCAAAACAGATTCAGCGCCAATGATAAATACATTTTAATTGCAAATTCTTAATTCCCGTAAGCCTTGACTTGAGACCGGAAGCACTTTGAGTGAACGACTGATGTATACAGGCATCCCAACGAGTCACCCGAGCTTCATTCAATATCTGAGAACGAGCTGGATGCCGATTTATAATTCGAACGAGACGCGGCGATGTTTGCAAAATAAGTCATTTGTCAAAATCTAAAAGGCATTAACGATAAATATCCCCCCCTTCAAATTTGCATTGCGTCAAGCTGAAAATTTTATACACCTTACTGAAGTGTGGACACTAATTTGACGTGACAAGCTTAAACGAAATTTAATTATTAATGATCGTATAATGCGAAGGACGTGGGAATCTTAAATTCCTCGCACATTTTGTGAGGAGGTTACGAGATTATGGAAAGGCGGATGCTGTAGTCGAGATCGGTGCTTCATCTCGGGCGTAACGAATTCATTTTCGTGTTTGTGGCGTCGAGCCGCCGAGTGGATGACAAGGTATTAAAGTGATGTTAAATAAATTTAGGGCCATTATAGGATCATAAAATGATTCGTCCTCGATATCGCAAATAGAGGGAAAAAATAAGATAAAAATTTATAAAATAGTTGTTTAAATAGAGGTCGGAAAAGCATTTCGAAAAAAAAAAAATTCAAAATAACATTCTAAGAATCAAGCGATAATTTCATGATTATACCTTACTGTAAACATGATTATACCTTACTACGTCGATGACCCCGAATAAATTTCCTAAATGAGACAGCAAAAATGTGTATTTTTTGACTTCCACATTGACACAAGAAACGATTATAATTTCATCACTTTCGTCGATTTACCTATCAAAGCGTTACAGTTCCACAATCATAGATGACCCCGAATAAAGAAACTAGATGAGACAGCAAAAATGTGTATTTTTTGACTTCCACATTGACACAAGAAACGATTATAATTTCATCACTTTCGTCGGTTTACCTATCACAGCGTTACAGTTCCACAATTATAGATGACCCCGAATAAAGAGACTAGGCGAGACAGCAAAAATATTTTTTTTATTTCCACATTGACACAAGAAATGGTTATAATTTCATCACTTTCGTCGATTTACCTATCAAAGCGTTACAGTTCCACAATCATAGATGACCCCGAATAAAGAAACTAGATGAGACAGCAAAAATGTGTCTTTTTTGACTTCCACAGTGACACAACAAACGGTTATAATTTCATCACTTTCATCGGTTTACCTATCACAGCGTTACAGTTCCACAACTATGGATGACCTCGAATAGACTAGATGAGACAGCAAAAATGTGTCTTTTTTGACTTCCACATTGACACAAGGAACGGTTATAATTTCATCACTTTCCTCGGTTTACCTATCACAGCGTTACAGTTCCACAATTATAGATGACCCCGAATAAAGAGACTAGGCGAGATAGCAAAAATGTGTCTTTTTTGACTCCGACATTGACACAAGAAACGGTTATAATTTCATCACTTTCGTCGATTTACCTATCACAGCGTTACAGTTCCACAATTATAGATGACCCCGAATAAATTTCCTAAATGAGACAGCAAAAATGTGTATTTTTTGACTTCCACATTGACACAAGAAACGATTATAATTTCATCACTTTCGTCGATTTACCTATCAAAGCGTTACAGTTCCACAATCATAGATGACCCCGAATAAAGAAACTAGATGAGACAGCAAAAATGTGTATTTTTTGACTTCCACATTGACACAAGAAACGATTATAATTTCATCACTTTCGTCGGTTTACCTATCACAGCGTTACAGTTCCACAATTATAGATGACCCCGAATAAAGAGACTAGGCGAGACAGCAAAAATATTTTTTTTATTTCCACATTGACACAAGAAATGGTTATAATTTCATCACTTTCGTCGATTTACCTATCACAGCGTTACAGTTCCACAATTATAGATGACCCCGAATAAATTTCCTAAATGAGACAGCAAAAATGTGTATTTTTTGACTTCCACATTGACACAAGAAACGATTATAATTTCATCACTTTCGTCGATTTACCTATCAAAGCGTTACAGTTCCACAATCATAGATGACCCCGAATAAAGAAACTAGATGAGACAGCAAAAATGTGTCTTTTTTGACTTCCACAGTGACACAACAAACGGTTATAATTTCATCACTTTCATCGGTTTACCTATCACAGCGTTACAGTTCCACAACTATGGATGACCTCGAATAGACTAGATGAGACAGCAAAAATGTGTCTTTTTTGACTTCCACATTGACACAAGGAACGGTTATAATTTCATCACTTTCCTCGGTTTACCTATCACAGCGTTACAGTTCCACAATTATAGATGACCCCGAATAAAGAGACTAGGCGAGATAGCAAAAATGTGTCTTTTTTGACTCCGACATTGACACAAGAAACGGTTATAATTTCATCACTTTCGTCGATTTACCTATCACAGCGTTACAGTTCCACAATTATAGATGACCCCCAATAAAAAGACTAGATGAGACAGCAAAAATGTGTCTTTTGGCTTCCACATTGACACAAGAAACGGTTATAATTTCATCACTTTCGTCGGTTTACCTATCACAGCGTTACAGTTCCACAATTATAGATAACCCCAAATAAAGAGACTAGATGAGACAGCAAAAATGTGTCTTTTTTGGCTTCCACATTGATACAAGGAACGGTTATAATTTCATCACTTTCGTCGATTTACCTATCACAGCGTTACAATTCCACAATTATAGATGACCCCGAATAAAGAGACTAAATGAGACAGTAAAAATGTGTCTTTTTTGACTTCCACATTGACACAAGAAACTGTTATAATTTCATCACTTTCGTCGGTTCACTTGTGACAGCATTACGGTTCTACAATTATATACTAATTATATATACATGAAGTTTTGCGTGTAGATACTTCAAATACCAATCTCAATCGATATGTGGCAAGTGTGTAGAAAAAATCCAGTCATACGAAGGCTGGGATAGAAACAAAGTAGGGCCCCGTAGTTGTTATATTTCTTACAATTGTTGATGTATGGTAACCAAAATAATTTTACTTGAAAGTTCCAATGAAATGATACTAGATAAGTAAATATTGAGTATTTTTTAGATTTTTCAAAAGCTTGAGTTGAAATATTAGTGAGGTTGGACATATTGTACATAAGTTTTGAGCTTAATATTTCGCAAATGGAGCTTAAAAATGAAAAACTATAAACGGAATCTCAATATCAATTTGAAATAATAATTCACTCAGTGGGATGATCGAAAAAAATCAAATTTACGTCGGAGCTACATTAAAAAATATTTTTAAATTTGAATAAATAAATAGTACCTATATTTTAATATATATTATTATATATATTTTTAATAAATGTTATAATAGTATAATTTTACTAAATAATTACTAATAATAAAGTCTCCTTATGAAGAAAGTTCTTGCAAAATTACATACGTGGAGAACTATAGAAACTACAAGCATGTGATACGCAGGTTGATGGACGGATAAGACAGACGGGAGGATAAGACTAAGGGTTTCGTTTTTGCCATTTGACTAATAAGCCTATAAATAAAAAAAATAAAAGAAAACAATTCTGCGTGTTCTTGTGTATACGCGTTAGAAGTTATACTTCTTTGCCATAATACAATAATAACTATATTTAGCACGCATGTAATTAATGGAAATAAAAGAGCAGGACCGTGATTGTAAATACGTTTGGTAAATCTAAACTCAATGAAATAATTAAATTTCAAAAATGAAAATTTGTACAACGAATTTTTAAATTTACTAAATCAATCTAAATAAAATTTAATTAATAGTGAAATTAGATGAATATGCTGAAAATTTATTGTTATTTATTAATTTTAAGTGTTTCATAAATAATAAAGTAATAATTTATAATTTGTAGTGCAAACATATACATACCGAAACTTAACCTCATTTAGAGAAATATACTTAAAATATATTTCAAGTGTCTTATAAGCACCATTTCTATCACGAATATTCATAATAAATAAATGTTCTTATTAAACGGATCACTATTAAATTTCAATTAATAAAATAATATTTAAAAGCACAAATATAATTTATATTTTTATGAATATAAAACACCGTTGTGTATTTACAAATACGTCAATAACTATCATGAATATAGTATCGGTCACTACACGCATGTAAATATCTGCTTAGTTAGCAACTTCATCCCAGCAATTTTTATTGCATTCACTATACGTGTGTAAATACTCGTTTATGTTTAGTGAGCAATTTCATCCTGCCGATTATTATTGCATCATACGCGCGCTTTGCGACCAACTTCATCTTGTCGATTCTTATTGTCACGCGTGCGCATGCGCGCATCATAAAACTTCACTCTCGTAATTTTTTTCATAACACACCTAAATAAGTATAACTTCAAAAACGATGCTCCCCTTATGCAAGTAAACAGGAGAGTTCGTCGTCTTTACTCGCTCCAGCGAGTTGTTGGAAAAATCTATGAAATGGAATTCAGATTTTATTTCTCATTTTTCATTTTTAAGCTTTATTTGCAAAATCTAATTTTTCGACGATGGATGTGGAAAATCTGAAAATATTCTAGATTTAATTAGAGTTTTTATTAGTAATTTTGGCTGCCCTATATCAAAAATTGCACAATACGATAAACATAACTACAGAATTCTACTGGTAAATGGTTCGAAACGCACTTAGAAGGACAGATATATTTTTTTATTTTGTTGGCAAAAGTTCGGATCTGAATTTATTTCACTTCATATTAATTTATATATCGATTATATTTCCATATATTACATATATAATTGGAAACAAATATTCTTTAATGAAATAAAAAACTGCCCTTAGTCCCTCAGTCGGGACTAAGGGCAGTTTTAAATAAACCCCAAAGCGAGTTCAAACAAATGAAACACAAGTTAAAATTATATTGAGAAAATAATTTCTGCATTTTAATTTCTTGTTTTCATACATCATTAAAATGATATATTTAAAGTACAAGTAATGTACAGTAGTCTGCATATAAGGTTTACATTAATGTTAAAAAAAATGTTATATTGAAGCTCTTTTATCTAACTGTGAGTAAAGGGAGGGTATATGTAATTGGATTCTTTATTTTCTCATAGAAACCAAACGGCTTAATGGATATTAGTAAATTTTATATAGTGATATTGATTCCGAGAGTCACATATTTGTAGTATACATTACGAGCAATTCAATATGGAAAGGCTGGCAGTCATTTTGTCTTAGATATTTTTTTTATTCCTTCAAAACTTTTGTCAATAGATGATACTAGGCTTGTACTATTCTGGGTGACAAAAATTTGTGCATTTTAATAGTAAATTGATAATTAGTAGACTTAGTACACTCCAGTAGTGAGTTAATCCAGTCTATAATTTGTCTCTGTTCCAATTTTGTCAGTATCCGATAAATATATTTTGGTGTGATATATCACGGCAATCACGCTCGAATTTGGTAATTCTGGATACACCGCACGAGTAAGATATGCTAAAATCCAACTTACAGAATTTCCCTCACAGACGGTAACTACGTGATCAAGTAGGATCCTAATGAACATTATAATAGATGGACGCTCTCTGGAACTATTTCAGACTTCGGAATAAATTTTGTATATTAATCCAGGCTATTTATTCGAATTTCACATTTCGTGTAGATCCTTCCAAAAATTACTATACTATAGAGTAACAAACATACATTCATTCATACATCGATTCGTCTATCCAAACTTTCACGTTTATAATATTACTAATGCTTATAAGATTTGAAGATGGAAGACTATTTGCAGTTATTATAAGACGTTATCCAAAAATTACTGTATTATAAAGTAACAAAGGTACATTCATTCATACATCCATCCGTCTGTCCTAACTTTCACGTTTATAATATTAGTTATGCTTATAAGATTTGAAGACGGAAGAGTACTTGCAGTTACTATAAGACTTAGTCAAAAAATGATTGTAACAAACATACATTCATTCATACATCTATACGTCTATCCAAACTTTCCCGTTTATAATATTAGTTATGCTTATAAGATTTGAAGACGGAAGAGTACTTGCAGTTGTTACAAGCATAGTCAAAAAATTACTGTAACAAACATACATTCACGCATACATCTATACGTCTATCCAAACTTTCCCGTTTATAATATTAGTTATGCTTATAAGATTTGAAGACGGAAGAATACTTGCAGTTATTACAAGACATTGTCCAAAAATGACTGTAACAAACATACATTCATTCATACATATATATGTCTATCCAAACTTTCCCGTTTATAATATTAGTTATGCTTATAAGATTTGAAGGCGGAAGAGTACTTGCAGTTGTTACAAGACATAGTAAAAAAATGACTGTAACAAACATACATTCATTCATAATCTATCCGTCTATCCAAACTTTCCCGTTTATAATATTAGTTATGCTTATAAGATTTGAAGGCGGAAGAGTACTTGCAGTTGTTACAAGACATAGTAAAAAAATGACTGTAACAAACATACATTCATTCATAATCTATCCGTCTATCCAAACTTTCCCGTTTATAATATTAGTTATGCTTATAAGATTTGAAGACGGAAGAGTACTTGCAGTTGTTACAAGACATAGTCAAAAAATGACTGTAACAAACATACATTCATTCATAATCTATCCGTCTATCCAAACTTTCCCGTTTATAATAGTAGTTATGCTTATAAAATTTGAAGACGGAGCGTTGCGTTTTTACTAGATATTGATCAATAATATATTTTAGTACTGTACGGGTTAAATCTTTACGAATTTCTTAGTTTAAATATTTTAAGTTTTAATATTGAATATTTTAAGTAAATATTTTAAATCTTTTTTAAATATTTTAAGATTCATTTTGAATGAGTAATTCTACATTTTGTGAAGAAATTCTGAAAACATGAATTCAAGATGTTGGTTATTATATTTAAATAACTTCTCTAAACACTTCTAAAAATTGTAATTTTGAGCAGTGAAATGGAACAGAGTAAATGAACGAATGCTGCGAAATACAGTACGTCTTTTCATTTGTATATTATTACAAATTGATATTGTTGCCTCGTCGTCTTATCTTTAAATAATGACAAAAATTGTACTACATAGTAACATAAGTTTCAATTATATTTCGCCCGGAAAATTTAATAAGTTTATGAAAAGAAATTCGAGAGAAAGAAAAGATAGTCGAGCTTATTAATATAAATAAAACCATGTAAATACAGGTACATATATATATACATATATATACATATATATATATATATATATATATATATATATATATATATATATATGTATATATGTATGTATATATGTATATATAGAGCAATCCATTATGGCTGGAAAGACTGGTGGTAATATTTAATAGCTTTGTTGTTACTTTGCGAGTTTTATATACATATTCTTGTATGACATTATTAAAAAATAAGTGCATATACCAATTTCAAAATATATAAACTTTCTAAAACGACATATACATGTGAATAATTATGTACAATTCGGTTTTGTTCAAATTTTCACTTTATGAAATAAAATAAAAATGTGAACAATTTCAATATATATTTGTACATTTTTAATCGTCAGACCCGCAGTATTTTAATTTTTTTGCCTTTTTACAAAATATTGAAATTATTCTTCAAGAGAAATATTTATAGCCAATTTTTTTTAAGTACTCTCCGCTAATTATGGAATAAAAACAACGGAATTAGATTGGTCTTCGTTGTTTTTATTTTAATTGATTCTTAATAAATTCTGTTATTCATTTTCCCGCTTCTCGCCCTATTTTCAATTTTGATTTATGGCTAAACTGTTATATTACATTTAGATAAATGCGCAATAAATGAAAGAGAATATATTCGTTTCCCTAGTTTCATAATTAAAGACTGGAAAATTAAATAAAAAATCATTTTTATTTTTCAACTCATATACTATAGATCATTTTCATCTACTGTGCTCGAGCATTTTAATAGTAATTAATTATCATTTATGTCATAACATTTTAAGCAGGCATTTATGTATTCAGCTAGAGTACAAGGTTGCGATGCTGCTGCGTAGTAGCGGAGGTAGCCTCGCTGGCAATTTTCCAGGTTTCGAGCGGAACTGGAAATTAGGAAAACAGCCGATTTGTTCGTGCACAAATGATATTTTGTGCCATTGTTAGAGCTGTTTTCGTAAACACTATATTAGAAAACCGCCATTTGTTTGCACTAATTAAGGATTTCGCAAGAGTTAGGTTTGTTTACGTGTAAAGGTTTTGTAGCTATTGCTTACGATTGCTTGGGATAGTGCAAGTGCTACATATTTAATTTTGTAAACAAATACAAACCGGTTGCAATTAAAAGCGTTGAGTGGCATTATTATAATATCTTTGATATTAATTTATCAGTAATGATATTTAAGTGGATAAATTATAAATTAGATAACGAGGATAATGTGATGCGGGGTGGAATAATTATCGAGAATTATTTATGGTCGTCAAGCGACTATATCGATACGTCAATGTCGGCCTAAATAGTCGCGCTAGTTAAAGTACTATATTTGTAGGTTCGTCCTGGATTGGATAAATTCAGATAATGCGTTACTAGTTCGTTTATACTAATCCGTCAACAACGACCAATAATCCTTCTTAACAACAGTATTATCAATCGTCTTATTCGATAATGGACTGGTTTTAATTAGAAGTAGGCCCGTTAGTATATTGATCCGATATTAGTCCCGATAGACCAATGGAATTATATGGGATTAAAGAAAATTAATCCGTATATTGATAAACACTAATCCTTCTTAATAATAATATGACTTGACATTTGATCACACGATTCGATATTAGAGAAAATTACCTTGTTTTGTTATATTCACGCCATTTTATCGATAGTCTTTGGCTATGGAAGTGGAAGAGGTTATGAATTACCACATTACGATTACTGACTAAGCGTGATTTGTATTTAAAGAATTCATGTTTTACTAGATTTTATTTTCAGATTATGAAAGATTTATACCATCTCGACATATTGACATAGCACAGTGTAAATGTAATTATTTTTATTGTTTATAATTGAAATTTTAATTTGTTTTGCCAAGCAGGTGAATTTCTCTGCCGAACAAATCTGTCTATTCTATTGCGAAATAAATCTAGAAAAGTTTAAGTCACTTGAGCTGATATTTGTTTAAAAAAATGTAATAATTTGTTTGGCGAAAAATTTGCGTTTATCTCTGGAAACACTTTATTTTTCCAAAAAATAATTGTAGTATTTTACATCGTAACGATACTACATAGATTCCCAAATCGCTGAAAGATGGTATAACTTATCGAAATGAAATGCAATTGCTGATATTAAAAAAATAATTGGAAATTATGAATTTTTTATGTAAAATATTATACAAATAATGGATATTTTATTATACAGTTTACACATCACTTAAGAATAAATATTTTATTTTTCATTGCGTATGTGCTGTTATAATGTTGCCATTTGTTTGTTGTATGGTTTATAACAAGATTATGCAATTGTTGGACTCAAAATTTTAATTATCTTGGAATAAACATTGAGAATTCAAGTTTTCATTATTATTACTCTTAATATTATTATGTATATAAAAAACTCGTCTAGTGCGAGTAGAATTCGTATGTCGAGGGTTCTATACCCACAAAATTATGAATTGCAGTGATAAAATACTACGGTCTATGATTATGGCCGAGAGATTAAGGAATCAAACAAGAAACAATTTTTTTTTCTCAGAAATTACAAATGTCAATGTTTTATTTTATTTGTAACATCGTAGACGACCTACCGTTCAGTATTATCTGATTTTTCAGCTTAAACATTTCGTAAATAAGGGATGGAGGGGCGGTTGGGATTTAGGTCTTTTTTATAGTACGTAAGAAGCTTAAAATTCGCGGCTTAAAATTAAAAGTTATAGGAGGGACTTGTCTACATATGCCAAATAATTTGGAAATATGCAGACAAAGCCATATGATACCTATCTCACTTGACCTCATCTCCCCGCTTTTAAATTACTGCCTCCCATTTCAGATCGAACGGATTTAAATAATTTTTATCGTAAGTAAGAAGCTGTACGGCTTAAAATTAAAAGTCATATGACTTTGTCTACTTATTCCAAATAATTTTGAAATATCTAGACAAAGTCTTATGATCTCTCACTTGACGTTGTCACCCCGCTTTTAAATTACTGCCTCCCATTTCGGATCGAACGGATTTGCATAATTTTTATCGTAAGTAAGAAGCTGTGCGGCTTAAAATTAAAAGATATATGAGGTACTTGTCTACATATTCCAAATAATTTTGAAATAGGTAGACAAAGTCTTATGATCTCTCACTTGACGTTGTCACTCCGCTTTTAAATTCCTACCACCCATTTTGGACCCAATTTAAAATATTTTCATTTTCTTTTCACCTGGAATAGACGGGCAAGCCAATTCTACAACTGTTCAAATTGTTAGCAATAGTGGATACTGAAAAAAAAACAGCTATCACATACGAAAAGGCAGATACCGAAGTCTCAATATAAGAGTTTCCTTTTACATTTTTGATACGGATCCCTAAAAATGATTTTACATTTCGCCTTAAGAGATTTTTATTACGTTACACGCTTTTGACTACTACCTTCTCGATAACATATATTGATAACCTGTTTCTAACTGAAACGATGTCTTAAAATACATCTGTATTAGGTTCACTCGCACACTGCAATGCGAAATTATCGTCTTCTTCACAAAGTCTCTTATTTATTTATTTATCTTTAATTAAATTTCTATGCGTTACAATATCTCTGTAGTTGTAGTCTAGCGGTGACAGACTCTCAAATCGCCTCAAGCCAGTTTCTTATCCAATGTTTAGCTCAGTAACAACATTCTCGTATTTACTTGCATGGATTCGATATCGATAAAAATATATTCATCAGCTAGCACCTCCGCAATAAGATCTTTTCTTCAGGTCGCGGCGAAATTTCTTTGTTTCACCTGATATTTTGGCTTTACCTTTTCACTACGGTTTATAAATATTACATCTTCTTGTTATGGTTATATGGTATCTAAGTAGCTTGGTCGCCAGTTTTCCGTTTCTAACTGGATTTTTTATGACCACTTTGAAATTAACTACCGTGCAATTTAAAGGTAATTCACATGGTTCGGTTGCGGTTTTTTATTAAATGTTATATTATTGTGTAAGGGAGAAATGTTGTGTTATAACTTTATAGACTTGTGGCTTCTTATCTTTATAGACTATTAACCTTTATGCACTACGTAAATTATTATTGGAAACGGTTAAAAACGCTTTGATATTTTCACAGCATCTCGTTTTGATTGTTTATTAATACGAGGAACGGAGAAATTTTATGCGGAAATTTTATGAGAAGATTATAATGCTATGGAAAAGTGAACGCTGTAGTCAATTTACGTGACTTATCCCGAGAGTAAGGAATTAATTTCTGTGTTATTGTGGAATAAGGTTACTGAAAAAAGGATGGCATATTAAGAAGGCGTAGTTTATAAGTCTCTATTATGTGTAACATAACTCAAAAACAGGCTAAAAATTTATTAGCCTTTAAATTGCCAGTCCTATTAGTAGTAATATTACACCAGTATTACAACCATATTTGAAATTATTAGAAACCCTTGTAGTGCTTCTGTAAGTTAAATCAACGTTCAAATGACTAAAGTGACCTCACCATTATATTGTACAGTTTTTGTTAAAGTACACTAGTATTACAAACATTTGAAATTATTAGAGACCGTTGTAGTGATTCTGTAAGTTAAATCAACGTTCAAATGACTAAAGTGACCAAAGTGACCTCACCAATATATTGTATAACTTTTGTTGAAGTATTTTTGGTTTAACATTATTTTTAATCAAAATTGAAACTCCAAATGACGTCCACGCTTTTGGACCAATTGCGAGAAGCTAACTGAAATCATATATCTCATTTTTTTCTGGAGTCTTTGTCGTTCCTCAATTCCAATCAATTTTCTTGTTTTCTCTTGTGTAACTTAATATATGTCAAGGCAAAGTTTTCGTTGTTTAATTTTATGTTTGTGTGAGTCAATTTATATATTTACTGTCTAAAAGACCCTATTTACTATGTCTCATCAGATTAATAAAGATTTATTAATTATGCATTAGCACAAGATATGCAGTATATTTTTGTTACGATATCCAGCAGTAACTCACGTAGATGCAAGCAGAAAGCCGCAGCAACGGTGGCGGCATCGTTGGCAGTATTCCAAGATTCAAGCGGATGCTTCGGACGTTACTGAGTAGAAAATTAGGAAAACTTGATTCCTTCGTACACAAACGATATTGTGTACCGTCGTTGGAACCGTTTTCGTAAACGCGCTATTGCTTTATTGAGAATCTGCCGTTTAAATGCAAATGTATTTAAATTTAAATGCCGTCGTGGTCTTTGAACTACGCTCGACGTTTTAAAGGTTTTTCGAACGTTTACTTTTATATGTGCGTTGAAGTTGTATTTATGTAAACGTATTTTTCTAGATTTGTTTTCAGAGTTGAAGATAAACAAAGCAACTATACATGCTGTCCTGAAATAAGTGTTGGATAAAGAAAGATGCTATTCGTTAGCTGTAAAGAAATAAATTGTCGTTGAAATAAAACGTAAAACACGCCCTTTTTCTAATTGAGTGCAAACAAAATATTACACATAACTCTTTTTAACACACCCAATACTTGTCTGGAGCGCGATTCTTACCATGTCTTTGTTGCTGTCCGCGGGTTATTCACCTTAGCGGCGCTGAATAATGTGTGCGCAAGTATCGTGTGTATCAAAAAGATGACAAATAATTATTAATATTATATTCCATTTTCTGAAAAAAGTAATCTTTTAAATTTTATTTTAACGACAATCATCGTATTTTTCGTTTAATGAATATCTTTCTTTGTCCGACACTTATTCCTGGTCATCGTGTATATATCTCTGTTACGTCCTTTTATTTCTACATGTTTTTTTATTCCTTGTGTATAGGCCTCTCTCATTGTTTTTCAGATTTTTTTATACCAGCTGATACTAATTTAACCTGATGTTTATTTGATGTTATAGTCCCTTACGTCCTTACGTTGGAAAAAATACTGAAAAGATTCATTAGTTTTCATTCTTTTAAAAATTATGTTCAGGTGAAATTATAATCTTGTTGTTAGATATAATTCTGTACGAGTAAGACGAGAGTTTCAACTGAACCCTGTATTTATTAAACAATTTAAAAGATTACATCGGCAATACACCAGTGTTAAGATTAGTGCCGTTGATTACGTCACACATCCGGCTGTTTAATGTGAATGCGACGGCACTCACTATTTCATATTCCGCATACACGTACCAACAATCGTTTGCGAACCTCGATTATCCTTGTACTAAATTTGCTAACTCAATCTGGGAGGTATTCTTTCGTCTCGAGTTGTTCCTGTTCAATTCGCCACTTTAAAATCAAGGTTTTGGAGTATTCGGATACTCCACCGTCCACTGATTATTTTCAGTATCTAGTTATATTTATATTCGTTATTTGCTTTTATTATTTGCATGACCTTCAAGAGTTTTTATTTCTTATTAACTCACTTAATGCATTGGTACCATAGAGCTATGAACTCAATTCCAATAACACGCTGCAAAGCGGACTGGATGTTTTTTGTTTTTCCATGATAGGCACTAAGTTGCAAGTTTTACAAGGATGCTGCTAAGAAAATACTATCGTTGTAATGATCTAGCGATGCTTATTTTCCACAGTGGTCTCTATCTCTTTCGTCACTGGGCCACTCAATTTTTTATTTAGGACAACATGCTTAGCCCAGTTTTATTTTAATGTGCGTATTTGCCTTTCTTTATCCTTAACTTTAGTTTTGTCTCTTATCCACTTATGCGAAATTCCAAATTAATAAAATTGTTAATTTAAGTTTAATATGTTAATTGTGATTATTAAACGCAATGATTAGGTTTTGGGATGCACCAATGAATCCAAAAATGAATTTGATCAGTTTTGGAAATTTAGTGGAATAAGGTGGAGTTTAAAAGAAAAAAAAAACAAAATTTTAGTTAATTTTTTTTGTCTCTGGGTTTATAAATAGTAATTTTGTATCTATGGTAAACTAAAATAGTCGTAAAAATGGAAAGCATGACAATGTGATAATACGAGCGTATGTTGTGGTGACAGAAGAATTGTCAATAGTTAATTATCATGAGCAGACCGTTCGATCTTCTCTTTAAGGCGAAAATGCCGTAACCATCCTGTACGTTTTCTCTTTCGTGTTTTTTTTTCTAAATTAATTCAAACAACGATAAAAGCCCGCCCATTCTTCTTAATAACAAAACCTCTAGTCTGGTCGCCAGATTTAATAGTGAAATAGTATTAGATCTGTTTGTTTTGTGGATTCTGAGTGTCTATTAGTCTTTATTAGCAGTTTCGTTTAGTTACACTAGTCTAATGGAACTAAAGAGGGCTTGGTTTTATTAGTTTATTTGGACTAATCGAGTGATTAGTCTTAGTAAACCTGCAACGTTTATTTGTTCTAGAAATTGCGGGGGAGTAACTATTTTTACATTTAAAAATATATTTGTTTCTATGTCTACGTATTCGCATATACTTTGAGACATATTGTTGAGTAATGTAGACCGACTTTTACACGAATGGACCCATAGGCACACCTAAAATATATGATTAAAGGAAATATAATAAATGTCGTAATATTATTTATATACTTATTTCTTGGAAACCCGATGACCAACTTATAAATTTACTCAGTGTTGGACATGTGGAAATACAATAAGAACAAATGATTACAATTTGTATTAAAAATAATAACGAATAGGACAGAAAACACACAAAAATTCGAACAACCATCATTCCACCTAGTGATCAATCGTGAACCATCAAGCAACTTCTGAAGCGGTAAAGACTGGACGCATATCTTAATCCTACGTTGAACAATATAAGTGCATGAGAGACAGGTGAACACTACAGATATAACATTTTAGTTCGATGTAAAAAATATAACCTTTGTTATAAATTTTCATGTGCTCAAGTATTCGAGTCTGTTCTGCATCGCCGTATCTATTTGCAAATTTAGTCCCAGCTAATCGACTACCACCATGGTTTCCGTCTAAAGCGTCCGCCATCACTAATCTCACTAATTTTGTTGATTCTATGGCTAGGAAGTTGGATCGCTGTCGGCGGGCAGATGTGGCTATTTTGACTTTTAAAAGGCTTTCGATACTTCACTAGTAAGATGATTGAATCCAAAATGTCTTCGATCTCGTAAACAATAGACCCAGTTTAAAAATTACCAACCCCGGCCTTATATATATATATATCTATGAGTAGGGTCAGAAAAGATAGTAATTTAGTTTCGCTTGTGCTTTTCATTGGTGAGCAGTTCCAAAGTGATATAGGCCTAATATTCAAATGATGTCTGAGTAATAAGCTAAATTTTAATATGAGCAAATGTGCAGTGATGACGTACTCTATCTTACATGTTCACCTTGTGTACAATTATCACCTAGATGTAATTACGCTCGAAAGTGTTTCTTAATTTATTGGGATCACGGTGTATTTATGGAATCCCACATTTTAGTCATATCATCACGTTTTACAGTCAATCATTATTAAAAAAAATAATCTATTGCCATTTTATGTAGTTAAAGTTTTGGAAGATTTCAAAATATGTTTTTCTTCGCTTTTTTCGATGCTGAGAAATTTATACTGGGGAAAGTCGATAAGACAATGGGATACTAAAATATCAAAAGGATATAGTGGGTCCTTAATCATTAAGTGTCATTAGCTTGGTGGCGATTTTTTTTCTATTTCGCTTCATTCTCCTTTCTTTATTGTGTTTGTTTGATCCTGGACATATTTTTACATGTAAATTTGAGTACACATACATATGTTACACATAAGAACGTCTATAAAATTTACGTTTTCTGTATTTCGAGCATGTATATCTTTTTCCATATTTAAATGTTTTTATTTACCCAAATGGTTTTTATTTAATATACTAATAATAATTGCAATAAAAACGCGCTTTAATATTATTTTGTGAATTATCAGTTAATTCGTTATTTAATATAATTGCATTTTTAGAATCGGTTATTAGTTTGGGAGACTAACGCTTGCAAACTTAAACTCACAAATGTGTTCATTATAATATTAGTTTAAATTATTCCTAAAAATCCTTTCAGTCCTCCTAATTTCTCAGCACAGAACTGCATCCTATGGAAAATAATTTGCAGAATGCCTCACAAATTGTGGAATCAGCTAAATATAAACATACATATTTCGCCCTTAATGTATTTCTTCAACAATCAACTGAAATATTGTTACTTACAAAGTGAGATCCAAAAGGCCACCGAATTTAAACATAAAATTGAGTTTTTTCTTTATAACTCCTTTTCAGACCAACATATCTCTTAAACTTCGAAATTAACTTAACTTATCATCAAAATGAGCTAAAACCGCCTACTTCACCTCTTCGTCACCTTGAAATATCTTTCCGCGTAATACTTTAAATTTGAAAACAAATAATAGACGCTAGGTACTAAGTCCAGCCTATAAAATAGATGGACCAATATCGTAACGATTGTATATTAATATTATGCAACTGAAATCAAATTTAGCCAAATTATGAAGTTAGACTGATACTGTTGTGTAATAGGTATGATATTGCCTCGACCCTCTTGCATTATCAGTATTTTACGTCTAGGAGATGAAACTACTACCTGTACAGTAAAATATCTCAATATTTGTTTATCTTTGTGCAAATAAACGTAGCCAGATTAAATAGCTGGCAACAGAGCGTCTCTCCTCGTCTCAAATCACTTCATTATTCTGCATCCGCCATCACCTGCAACGACCGTCTCATATTTATTCGTCGCCGATTACGCATTCCCAATTCAGATGACCACATACCGTCAGCTCGATTCTAACCAACCAAGTTGTTATCTTGGGCAGCAATTTCGGACTTTTTCGCTTTGTTCTCCACTTGATTTCGTATCTTCTTTTTGGTGTTTGTGAAAAGTTCGTCTACTGGCAGTTGCATTCATCGTAAGTCATATTACTGTTTATTTAAAAATATTTTTCTGCTTAAATTTTTTGTAACTTAATCATTGGCTAGAATTGGAGCGATTTTGTTTTGAATTTTGGACCACTCTTCCATAATGAATAGACAATTTATCTTAGTACGCTCTTGTATCATGAATACAAGAGCGTACTGAGTTTTATATAAATATGTTTAAAATTAGAATTTATTCGATAAAAATAAATTTAGATTGCCAATGTTCTATTTACCTACAGAGTTTGGAATTTACGAACATTTACTTAAGCCATATTAATATTCCAAAAAACAAACTCTTAAAAAGAGCCAAAAATTTAATGCACTTTCCCCTTTTTATAATATTTTTATTGATCAGTTTTTTACGTGATTATCATCATCTTGCCCCGTTTAAAAGAAGGTTATGGTTGCATACGATATTAGGTTTATAAAATATGATACTTGCGGAAGAAATAATGACTGAACCAAAGATAATTGGGTTTTTATGAGTTTTCTTTACTTCTTTCACTGATTTGTATGAAAACTTTGTGTCATTCGTATAATTTTAGAAATAGCGATGTATCGTATTAATTGAGAAGTGACTCTTCTGCGAATTTAGTTAAAAAAGAATGATTTGGAAGCTCTAAAAAGGGGGTATTGAATTAGGACTCCACTTGATCTATTAGCGTAAGCCTTTGATCAAGTGCGTCAAAAACGGCTTCACTTAATGGAGGACTCAGCGAAGCGACAATTGAGAAACATTCCAGCGCATTTAGTTAATTGGTTGGCTACTCGCCGCGCAAACAGATCGTCCCGATCAGGACGACTGCGGACGCTCGCTTAAGATGTTTACGCACGATCCTAATTAACTAATGTCCGTTGTTTGAGCCCCCATCAATGGATTTGTAGTTGAGGTGACCTAGCGGTATAAGCTTTTGAGCTGTAAGCGGGTGGTGACACCGGTGCCAGTAACATATTTTATGCCATTGATAATTTTTAGACCTCGGTCAAAAATGGACGAAAAATTACTTTGTTAAATTGGGACAAAATTTCGGACTTATTTAAATTAAATAATGAAAATTCAATTTGTTTTCTTTTTCTTGCAATTACAAAAACATGACGGCGCATTTTGAGGTATATTTCAGTAAGTATTGCTATAATGACTCTATATTTGCCAATTTAATGCTCGTACACCAAAATGCGAAAGAGCGTGTATTCATGGTGTAATATTTTGGATTAAACAAATGAAAAAAAATGTTTTTTAATTCTTCTTTATCCCATTTTTCTTGGAACAACATAAATTCATAATTTCTTACTTTTTTCACATGTGTTTATGACTTTTCCACTGATATAGATTATGAGGTATGGTTCCAAGGCTAAATTTCCTGGGTTACGCCATACACGGTGAACTGGATTCTTTGCCTGTTTTCAGATACCTATTTTTATCGAATATTTATTGTGTAATATTGTAGTTTGGCAGAATTATATTTAGTGACTGAGATTATTGGTTTTTTTTCTTCCTCATAAAATAAGTAGCATTCAAGGTTTTGACAGGTTAAGGTATGAACGGGTCTGATGAGCGACCGAGTGATTATCTGAAGCGTTCGAGTAAGAAGTTAGCTTTAAAAATACTACAAAACAGGGACATATTCTTTAAATTCATTGGTAACATATGTGAATATATTGGGACTGTAAAGTTGGTAAACCTAGATCGGAACGTCAGCCATCGTCTGCACAAATAAACAAACGAGAGAGAGAGAGAGAGGCAGCCGCCCGCCCCGGCGGTACGTGACAGCCCGAAGAGCCGTGCGATGATGGGCGGTGTGCCCATCTGTGGTTGTCGCCTCCTGATCTGATTTATTCGATATGGAGAGGGAGTGCAAACTGAGTTGGTAATAGTTTACCAGTAGCAGAGTGCACGAGTTTGTTAGAGATGTGTGCTACGGGGAACTGAGTTCATTGAATTTACTCGATTCATCTACAACAAAACATTAAGGCTCCCTTTATGAACATTGCCATTATTAAAATAATATATTTTTCTTACTGAAGTAGAATTACATTTAGTAAAAAGCTGTTAAGTCTTGGCAGAACTCGCAATACGATAGTTTCCCAAACGTTTTCATGTACGTAAATATTTAAAAGTAACTATCTGGTACTTCTTTTAAATTATTTTTTAATTGACCAGTCAAATAAAGACTAAACCTGGGAATGCATGTAGGAAAGCTGAAAATTTGCATAGGCCTTTATTTCGATGATCTGTAATATGCTGAAAAGTCTATCATCATGTCCGCTAGTCAATATATTAAAAGTCAATAGTCACGAATATTGTTTTTTTAATATCTTTCTTTATGCTTTGCATGTCGTTAAAGATTTATACAAAAATTGTACAGCTTAACATTCTTTACAAGTTTGGTTACCTACATTTTCTTTGTATAATTAATCATTTTTGAGTTATAGGGCGGTATGTGATAAAATATTATCATTAATAAAGTTTAAAAATGGCTTATCTTTAATAAATATAAAGAGAAATTGTATAAATTGTAAGTTATTGAAATTAAATATATATAAATACATGATTAGTAATTGTACAAGTTTTGCTAGACAATAAAGTCTTCATTGTGTCTTATTTCTTGAATTTGTCTAGGATTTACGTTGTTTTTAAATTTTTTTTACTCAGATTCCGTGGTTTAGACTATACTGTAGTATATATTACTCCTAAAGTCTTTCAGAGGGGTAAAATATCCTTGATGTCTCAAAAACTATTGAATTTATGATCAATCACTATAGTTTCCAATAAACTTAAAATATACTTCTTGTAACACTTTTTTTCGTAATTTTGACATAGCAGTCTTGGAGAAAGAAAGTGGGGGATGCGAAAGGGAGGGATATATATTTCTTGCGGGGTTATATCTCTAGATCCATTCGATATAAAATAAAAAAAGAAATTGGGTCCTTATAACTTGGTCTTTCAATTGAAATGAACATAATTTTTTTCTAGTACTTTATTTGCCCCTTCAAAATTTAATATTTAGTGGCAGATTTCAAAGTTTGAACAAACATAGTTTCTGAACGCAACATATAAGAGGGGCGCGGGGGGCATCGTTAGAAGCGCAAGCGGTGCGGATGTTTTAGTAGCCATGGAACAGTAGATTGGAGAGCACCGCGCTTTTGCCGTCGAGGCGTAGTGGATTTTCGCTGTCTGTAGCACGCCGTCGATTTATAATCGTTACAGTATTCGTCGATTACGTGATGGACCATCGATCAACATCATTCATTCATGGGTAGCAAGGTTCAGAGCTACAGGATCAACATTAAATAGGCCCAAGCCAGGACCTACACCATTGGTAGCCACGGATGAAAATGTCGAGCGTGTTATGGTTTCTATCGTTGAAAATCCCCGTTTATCACTGCGTACACGTTCATCGATTTTGGGAATTCCGAAATCAACTTTACAGGTAATAATGCGAAAAAAGCTCAAGTTCCATCCATATAAAATTCAAATTGTTCAAGATTTACACGATTCTGACTTTGAATTAAGAAAAACTTACGCGGAGGTGATGTTGTTTAGATTTCGTACTGCTACCCGGATGGGCAACATATTCTTTAGTGACGAAGCTCACTTTCACATTGGAGGATATGTGAATGAGCAGAACTTTCGTTACTGGGATATCCACAACCCAAGACAAATGCATCAAGAGCCTTTACATAAGCCTAAAGTAACAGTCTGGTGTGCCATGTCTGCATCTGCAATCATAGGGCCTTATTTCTTTGAAAATCAACGTGGCCAAACTGTAACTGTGAATTCGGAGAGATATGCCCAGATGTTAAATTACTTTTTCAGAGTAGAACTATAGAATAGTCCATCTTTCAACCAAAACACATGGTTCCAGCAGGACGGGGCCACAGCTCACACTGCTAATGTGTCCATGAATGCAGTGCGGCAGTTATTTCCAGAAAAAAACATATCCCGAAACGGTACTGTACCGTGGCCACCTAGGTCACCCGATTTAAGCCCATGTCACTTTTTCTTATGGGGATACTTAAAATTCGTTATTTACAAAACAAATCCGAGCACTGTGACACAACTTAGAGAAAATATTTGAGCCGAAGTCAGTATGATACCCCAGTCGCTCTGCAAACGCGTTTTTGAAAACATGCGTGCTAGACTCGAAGAGTATGTCAGACTCGATGGCCGCCATTTGGAAAACGTGGTTTTTAAAAAATGAAATCCGCATTTGTTGTTATAAAGTTAAAATAAACCTACTTTGTATTAGAGGTGTAGTTTTTTTTTACAATTTTTCAAACATTGAAATCTGCCACTGGACATCCTGTATATTAATGTTCATTATGTTAAATAACAAGTCTCTATGTGAAAAAGTTTCTGAGAAAAATATTGTAGACATTTTTAGTAATATATCTAGTACTGTTTTATATATCAAATTGTAAACTGAATAAGTCTTGGAATTTTTGTAAGTTACTCTTTCAATTGACGCAGCACACGATACAAGAAATAAAAAAAAGAAAACGTCTTTCTCGAGTACTTCATTTATTCTCTTTAAAATTTTCATTTGACTCTTAGAAACAGTGAAATGGAAATTTAAAAGGTTTTTATCAAAGGTTTTTATTTTAGGTTTTTATGAATTTAAAAAAAAGTACGTAATTGATTTTCACAGTTTTTGCTATCAAAAACTCTATTGAATTTTGCTTATTCTAGTTAATCAGTTCTATTTGTTCGGTTATGTAGTGTACCCTTCGAATAGTTACATTCCCTATTTCATGAACTAGCTTCATATAGTCTCTATTGCCTTAACTTGGGCGCTTTAGAGATTCGATCGGGTAGGCATTTTGAAAGAGCGTCTCTTCTCAATGGCTGGATTCCTCAGCAACTAATGAGGACCAGTAAAGATCTTATTTGAAAATTTTTGTCCTGAGCCTGAAATTGTTGTCCTTTGAAAGAACTTTGATGTCCTTGTTAAAAATTGTATTTTTAAAAATTAAGCCACATCAAAGTAGTCGATCAATAGTAGTAAGTCATGATTCACAGTGATTTTATTGTATACGGACAGTTCCGGAAATTTACACCAGGAAGTAGGCCATTACTACCGCAAATTACAGATCAATGTCGATTGCCTTGAAAGCCAGTAAAGTGTAGTGCATGGTATTTAACCTATTATGTTTAAATTTTGATTGGTATGATACAGATCGGTAGACGTAATGTCAAATTTGGGCGCATTCGAAAAAAAAGAAATCAATAAAAGAAACGTATGGAAATCTGAACAAAATATTGCAGAGATTATATTGTACCATACCATACTTTATTCGTTTCATAGCAGTATGGTTGAATAGGAAAGAGACAATTTTAATTAGTAAAAAGCTGCTATAATATAGTTTGTTTAATCATCAATACAAATTTATATTTGCATTGTAGCTACAATTTCTTTTTAATAATTTTCTCTAAATTTCAGAACCTTGTTATTATTTTCGCATCACTCTGCTGTATGGTTGTTGGTCACAAGCAGTTAGGAATCTACCTATAAATAGAGAAATTTATATCGAAATACGAAAAAAAATTTCCCACACACAGAATATTTAATAGTTTATTTGAAACGTGAAAGGTACTTTCCTTTCATGTTTCAGGCAAACCGAAATGGGAAAAAAGTAACTAGGACGGAGCCATAACAAATAAACATTTTTCATACTTGATAGCTTTTTTCATAAAGATAAATTTAACAAAGACGTAATAGACGTAATATGGCGAGTTTTTCCAAATAATATTTAAATCTCTGTTTGTATTTTCTTTAAAATAGTCTATCTTTAAAAGTTTGCCCATTCTTAGTTACTTAAAATTTATTTTTGTAAATCAAAAACATGAAAGGTTTATTTTAGATTTATAAATTAAATTACGAAAATCAAAATAAGCGGTACTATGATATTTTATTAATCAGGCGTTGAAACTGTTTGATTTTGTTTCTACCACAGAACAGTTGGTTTCACAGATATTGTAACGTAATTCGGCGTAATGAAGATTTAATTTCGGAAGAATTTCAGCAATTCTTGTCGTTTTTAATATTTTGTTATATTTAAATAGCCTAGTTCTAGATAAAAACATATTTTTGCAAACGGTAAAGACTTTATAAGGTCTTCTTACACGAGGTACGAAAAATGATTTTTTGTTCATTTATTCGCAGTAACATCCACTTTTCCTCAGAAAGTCAATATAGGCAAAATGCTTCCGCACATCTTTCTCAGAAATAATGTTGTTGTTGTTGTTTTGATTATGTATAAGATTAAAAAGACAAATAAGTTATTTTTAATATTTAAATTTGTAAAGAAAACTCCTAGGAATACATTTGTAGTAATAGTAGTATTTATCTTTCCTTTGCATTAATTTACTCTAATTCAAGCAAAGGAGACAGCAGAATGGAGATCGTTTATTAGTGTATATGTCAATATTTAATTATTTTGTTTATCTGATGGCGACAGCATAAACCGATTCGACGGAAATATTTAACAGCTGAACTGGAATATGTTGCGCTTTCTGCTTTCAATCTCGTGTATTTGTATTTATGGATCCCAGAATATTTTATGACGGGAGAGGCGCCATTTTGTACATCATCTGGTATCTGTATGTGTCAAATCTTATAAATATATTTTCGATTTGTTTGTTTAGCGGATCGTTACCACTGGGAGTTGTCCTGGATGCAAGACAATTAAAACAGTTTTAAACACAATTTATATCGTGAGCTTATATTCATTCTCTGTAAAGATATATATATATATATATATATATATATATATGTATATATATATATATATATATATATATATATATATATATATATATATAAGCCGTAATAACTATTTTATTGGTATATTTAATAATATTCGGCTGTTAGTGTGCTGTATGAATATTTTTTCTTTTTTTTCATCAGTAGCTCGACAGTCCTCAGTGGACCCTGGCCTTCTCAAGGAGACTGTTCCACTTCATACGTTGTTTTTATAAATTTTATTATATCTGGTTCTTTAAATAAGCGATAAAGTTCGGCATTAGTTCTCCTTCTCCAAAAGCCATTGTCAAAGAACCCACCAAAGATTGATATGAGGATTTTTCGTTCGAAAATTGTAAGGGCTTTTCCCCAGTTTGGGACAATTGCCCCATGTAGTGACCAGGGGGTAAGAATCGTCCCAACGTAGCCTATGCGTATCGTAAAAGGCGACTAAAATAGGTGCCCATTGCCTGGGAGGATAGCCGGGTACCCTGCCCCTGGGAATTATATCAGGGGATTGGTCCTCCAGGTTGGGGGTTGGGCGTGGGGCTAACGACCTTGTAAAAAACCTCTCGTTACGAAATGTCAAGTATGTATGTTTACAATAAGAATACATTATGAAAGTTGAATCAGAAAAGTGACATGAGTATTTTTGTTCTCAAACGACAACGTTGATTATTTGTAACGTAATGAAGATAACAAGAGAGAAATTAAATTACATTAAGACTTTTGACAAAACTTTCCTCATCATTCTTCTTAAGCATATCGACTATGATATTTATTATTTTAATTTTCTCCTTATTCTACGTTGAGCTCATTCAGACTTTATAATTATATATTGATACCAAAAATTAAAGACACAATAAAAATATTTTTACTTCCGTTTGAAAAATCAACTTATTTTAAAGTTGTATTATACTTTGCGTGAGCAAACGAGGCCAGCCATTAAAGGATAATAAACTATGTAAATGAATATATACGATTTTATCATTAAATTTGAAATTAACTAATTGATCAATTTAAAACAAGTCAAAGTTCAGGATGAAATGCCAGCCGAAATTACTGCTTGAATAAATGTTAGCTATTTATTAGTTAGTTAAACTTTACTGAAAACAAACAACCTTGCTCCGTTTTGGGTCATATAGCGGACAACAATGATTTGTATAGTATAGTATATGCTAATATAAGTCTATTTGAGTAAGTACTCAAAAATATGGCGATTAGATCTGTTCACTGTATGCGCTTTTTGTTTTATTCTTCATCAGAGCTGTTACATATTATAAATATGATTTCGATTTATTCATATAGTAGTTTGCTTATTTCTTGGACATTTTTATCATTTCCCATGTGCCAAATAACAATTATTATATGGGTACAACATCCAGCAGTTCGTTTACAAATTTTGTTTATTTTCTCTTGGATTTCGTACCAAAGGAACCCTTATCTTGTCAGAGTGTCAATCGCAGTATTTTTTAAAAACTGCAGAACTGTATCGACCTGAAACATGACGCAGATATAAATGTTACTTGCCCGAACCATGTCCTGTTGTTAGTATCTCTAAAGTATCTTCTTTTTCTGGAGGATTAAAAACAGAGCATCGACAAAATTTTACCAACCCATATGACATATTGGCAAAAATGTATGCAAAAGGGTACGCCGGCCCTTCTTATCTCCGAGGTTGTAGATCAAAAACATTTAAAATGAATTACGTAAATATATACTGTGAAACATTTTCTGTCTCATGCACATCAAACTTATAGTGACATTTTGCTGTACACATTAATCTTGCGTTCTTCTGTCAATTCGCCATTGATTTTTGACACGTTCATTTTATGAGATTTAGATTGTTTTATGATAAAAGAAATTTAATTTATTAGTTCTTTTTCCTCTTCGTCAATAGTCCGTTTGTTAACATCGTCGCGTGTCTCTACAATTATAACTTGTATAAAGTTTTGTTTATGACTCAATATGACTAAAGTATTGCTTTTTGTCTTCGCCTTTATAGCATCACTTTCCTAGGTTTGTACATCAAACTGATAGTGAAATTTTGCTGTACACATTAATCTTGAGTCTTCTGTCAATTCGGCATCGATTTTTGACACATTTACTTTGTGAGATTTAGATTGTTTTATGATAAAAGAAACTTAATTTATTAGTTCTTTTTCCTCTTCGTCAATAGTCCGTTCGTTAATGTCGTCGCTTATGTCTAACTGTCATAAATTGTCTAAAGTTTTGTTTATGACTCAATATGACCAAAGTATTGCTTTTTATCTTCGCCTTTTTAGCATCACCCTCCTAGGCTTTGTACATTAAACTTATAGTGAAATTTTGCTGTACACAATAATCTTGTGTCTTCTATCAATTCGGCATTGATTTTTGACACGTTCACTTTATGAGACTTAGATTGTCTTATGATAAAAGAAATTTAATTTATTAGTTCTTTTTTCTCTTCGTCAATAGTCCGTTTGTTAATATCGTCGCGTGTCTCTACAATCATAACATGTTTAAAGTTTTGTTTTTGACTCAATATGACTAAAGTATTGCTTTTTATCTTCGCCTTTATAGCATCACCCTCCTAGGCTTTTACGCCTTAATCTTTTCCTACTTGCAATGTGTTTACCAAAATACAAGTAAACGCACAGGTGAGCGGATAAGTAAGTGTTGGGCTTCTTTTTTCTTCTTTCACTTTCGTGTTACTGTATCGCTCTTTATTTACTGCGCTGGATCGTAAAACAGAGGATGCCACATTTTATGTATTTATAACCTAAATTTTAAATGCGTCAGAAGGCTTTATGATGCCCTGAGACGCACGAGGGCACGCTGGTTACGTGTGTATAAATATATGCTTCCATATTGAATATTTCTTCACGCGTTTAGTTTAAGATCCAGGATCACTTCTGCGGAAATAAAGATTTCATTTCATTTTAATATCTCGTATGCATACTTTTTTCGTAGCCGGCCCAGTAACCGATTCAGTAAATATTATCATCCTAACTAAATATAAAGTAAGCGGTCCTACATATAATATTTACGAATCAAACAGAGGAATTATGTTTTTGCAAAAGTTACCTGTGTTTATGTTTTTTTTCGTTATAATTAGACCGTTGTTATAATATTTACAGTGCCGTGAAACGTCTAGAGTGCTGCCAGATTTATGGAAACTTTCAGTGATCTTCAAATTAGATATTTGATTTCCACATATTAACTATAGTTAATTGCGCTAGTATCAGTCTGTAATTTTGCTGTCGTTTTCGGACTTCGTCAGGTTTTCAACTTCGACTGAAAATCAATTTTAGGCGAAAAGTTTGTCTAAAATCTTTATACAAACTTTTAAAAGTTTGTTTAAAATTGTTTTAGGTGAAAAAGTTTGCCTGGCTTATAATCGCATTTAGTATTTTCTTTGTAAAAATGTAAAATGCGCAATCACACATATTATATTGAAGAATTGTTCTTGAAATATACTTTGTCGGTACAGTTGTATAATAAAAAAATTAATGCAAAAATATTTATGTCAAATACATTTTTGGAAAAAAATTAATTCAGGTGACTGCTTTTTTGCACGTCTAGTTATACCGCTCAACACAGGAAAACTACTGTGTGAATTTGAACGGAGGTATTATTCCTGTATTCCTTTAAGAAAATTATAAATTAAGATGCATTGAACTTTTTGGAATGTTGACAATTTAGTTGCCTTTACATCTGTGGGTTATGTTTGTTTGTACCGACGTGATTTATAGGCAAATTCAAATACAGTTTTCACTTCTTTATTTATTAAAGTATAATTTACTGACATATCTTAATGTGGGGTTAGGAATCTGAGAAATAAAGAAAAGATGTCGAACTATAACAATTACGTCACGTATATCTTACTGTGACTGTACACATCTATTATCCTATATTTCTATTCGGAAAAATCTATAAATTTTATATGTGGCATTTTCCTAAAACTTGGCTGATCGATAACTTAAATTATAGGATTATGTCATGGTGAAAAAATACTGCATCTAGAATCGTACAAGCAAGTCGCGTGTTTATTAGTAAAAAAAATAGTGTGGTGAATTCGCAGAATGAATTGGAACAATATTCTACCAATTAAAAAATATTGTCCAAGTAAAACGTTTAAACAATGCCTGAAAATTGGTCAGGGCATGGTTTAAGAATGGTCGAATATTGAACAGATATATATTTTTGCTTAGGAAGAACAGTCCATTAGGAGTTTTTTCTTCTGTCTCGTCAATGTATTTAACTTTTTATTTAAATAAACAAATTCAAAGCATTGATAATTATGTTGTTGTACTAACTAGCAACCACTAATTGCCTAAGATATTGAAGAACTAACGATGTCGTTTTTTGTATTGTCGTAAGGTAGCATTAATGCCGACGCTTCTCTTAATGATCGAAAATTACTTAACAAGTCAGTGATTACCTTCAGCTATGATACATGTCGTGTAATAATTACACTATGAAAAGTGATTTGGCCATAAAAATAATAAGTCAATGTGACAGCCTAACATCGGCTAATGACAACCCGCTGACACTAAATACCCGGAAATCCTAGTAATAATTAATGACAACAACCCACTGACCAAATTTTAATGATTCATGTCTGGACTAATGATACACCACGGATGTTTACGTAAATCTTTTAAAAGGTTTTCATCAACGAAGTATTCCCCTATCATATTAGATATCGATTTATTAAAATAAAACTAGTTTCAGTAGCCGAAATCTTTTATAATAAAGCAAAGAATAACTGAAGCCGGAAAATATGATTAATTTTAATGTCATAGAACCGATGACTTATAATTTTGAGTAAAATGTCATATCGATTTATGTATACGATACGTTGTAAATTTGGATAGCAACGGGATGATACGGGTACGGTACCCGTAACGGCACGGCGCCAAAGGAAATATTTTAAACACGACGTCACGGCACTAGTATCCTATCGCCTGGCGTTTTTTAACATATTAGAGAAGCCAATAGATAAATTGAAAAATTTTAGAGCTATTTTATATGCCTTTATGTGTCTTCATTCGCCAAAGTATGCTTACTATATTTATATTAAGACATGTGACAATTTTACGATTTCTTTCTGGATAATTATAACAGATTTATATTTTTCAACGTAAACGACTTTATGTCGGCCTTTTTGGTGTTTCAGGTCACGAAAAGGAAAAAAATAGAACCTTTATTTGATCACTGATGTGCTTATCCATCTGTGGAAATTGTTTTTCTCCAAAATCGTTTGAAATAGGAACTTAAAATTTTGGCATTGTCGTAAAGTATATTAAGTTCAATAACATTTAAATAACAATTTGTTACAAATAAAGTAATCGATTTTTTTAAATTTTATTTGTCGCGGAGGCGTGACAGTCTAAAGAATAAGGTATAAAGATTTCAAAACTATCTTTTTTAGAATTTTATTTAAGTCATTTTTAGAGATATTCCTATGTATACCTACCCTCGCCCATCTTCGAAACTGATAAAGTTGAAATTAAGAAAAAAAAACAGCGTAAATTGAAATTTATCTTAAGTTTACCGCAAAATTATAGCAATGGCTAACTATTTTCAGAAATTCTCGGAAGACATGCGTACTTAGCATTAATTTACATGGCTGACATATATTTTACTATTTCTAAATGGTTTAAGAGTAAAACTATGTACATACTCTCAAATATGAATATATGTCTAACTACGCACGGAATCTTTGCATGGCGAGTTTTACACTCAAGTAATGATCGTGTTGTTTTATTGCAGTAGTCATCTCCGGAAATCACTTTAGTGAACATCAAATGAATGGATTACGTCATGAATGTTATATTGTGTTATAATATTCCATGAATCACGATTTGTTTACAGCAAACTTTATCAGATACATCTCCTTCGAGGAATATTTGGAAGAATGTGTGTCTTTAAAAATTTCACTTTTCTATAATAAGTAAAAGTTGGAAATTTTACATGGAAATTAGAAAATAGAAACCAGACGATCTATAAATATATTTTACATTAGATTCGAAATTTAGTTAGAAAATTACAAAATGAAAAGACAAGTATATGTAGGAGGAAATGTTATAAATTTCCGTACACCCTCGTGTATGTAATACAAGTTTTAAACTAAAATCTGTAAAAAGAAATAATTTTGATTTTTGATTATGAAAGGTAAGTTTGCAAACTGCGTAAAATAATATAAAATTGTTAAAAAAGTGGAACCGGAAACACTTGACTCGCGGTTCATTTCCAAGCTATGTGTCTTGTGTCATTCGTGAGATAATTTATTATTAATAAATGATTAGGTTTCCGTACTTAAAAAAAAACCGAAACCTTATAAGATTACTCACATGTCAGTTCATCTTCCGTCAGTCACAGCCGTTTTCTTCAGAAACTATGGGGCGTGGAAACTTGAAATTTGGCATTACAATAACATATACTAATCCACATATATATCAACAGTTATCACTTAGAAATATTTATATGGAAATAGTACAGGACTTAAATTTAGTTTTATTTTTTTTAAATATCATGAACCATGTGGTATATCAACTGAAAAGACGTTACAAGGATTCCAAAAGTATTTTTTTCAAAACTTTATTTAAGATAGTTTCGGAGATATAACTGAAAATATTCACAAGAATACATTACTCAAAGTATTCACAAAAACACGTTACTTCATATCCCATCTCCGAAACTGCTAAAGTCAAAATTATGAAAAAATAGCCTTGCTAGAGCTTTACCGGAAAGCTTTAACGATGATTTTAAATCTCATCTGTGAAAAATATGGTGAAAAATAATGTTAATATTTGTAAATAATTTAAAAAAAATACGATGTACCCTCAAATTTTTACAGAAGTGTTAAGGACTTCTCTGAATTTGTACGAATCCCGACTCGTATCTATAATTTGTTTACCTGTTTTAATAACTTTTATCAGTATAATATGTGATTAGATCCAAAATCTTATTGAGCAGGGCGAAATAGAATAATGGCAAGTTTCCGTGACATTATTTATAAAGTATCTTAGTACTGAAACATAAGGTACCCTACATCAAACCTTTTTTTAAATATCAGCAAAAAGTTTGCATACTTCGTATTCAATTTTGTAGCTTACTAACGTCTTTGAACTTTCACCACTCCACCGTCGGCGCCATCTTTCTTCCCCGCCGACCCCTACAAGCCAGGTCTGGCCGCGAAACACAATCTCCCATGTGATAAATAAAGTGGAAAGTATATTCCCCCGTAAACACCGGGCGACTGTTAGTCACGCTGAAGGTGTCGTTAATATCAATTTGATCTCGTCGTAAAGCGGACGGGCGGTAGTGCGGCGGCGCGGATCCGATATCAACTTTGTCATAAAACACATTATCGAGTATTAGCTCCGCGGACGTGAGCCTTTTAGGCAAATTCGCGGACGCTAGGGATGCGACTGCTTTTAGTTATTGTCGTCGGCTTTATGATATGAAATGGCGCAGAAGAGATAAAAATTTGCATAAATATTGTAAATTGAGTATTTTCTAGAGCCTAGTGGCGTTTTATACGATTGCTTCGTTCGTCAGCCTATTAGTGTGTAAATGAGAATAGAAATCGTATTTTGGAAGTATCTTTATCGAGAATTTTCTTCTAGTACACTGGGAACGAATTCAATTATCTATTGCCTATAATAATGAGACTCTACAAAACTCTCCAAATTAGTCTAGTTGTGATGTGTCACATAGCATTTAGATCTCAAAGTGCAGTTAGGTCATAAATATATAAAATTGATTGCGTTTCATATAAATAGTAGTTAAAACTTCAAGTTGTTACTTACACTAAGAGAAAACAATTTTAAAAGTATTTTATTACAAACATAAATTTTAAAAACAGTAAGAAATTTGAAATTTTCAATTGCAAAATTTGTGTGTATAATGGTTTGTCAAACTGTTGATATTGTCGCTTATAATAATTTTGCGCATTTTTTGTAATTACGTTAATATTTAAAACATGCTTGTTATTAGTTATAACTAAATTGTTGTTATAAAATTATATCGATTAGATTATTTATAAATTAAATAATTTTTAGAAATGATGTCTTATATGGTTTTCTTTCTGAATTATGGTCCTTAAAAATACTGCTACCATATAAGCTTTTTATCAAGAAAACGACCGGATATGAGCGCTATATCTATATACAATGCAAGTCAGAAGTTTGAGACCAACCTAAGTAAAGTTGGAAAATTGGATAAAATTGAAACAAATGAGAGTCTACGAAGAAAGATGTTTAATTATCTGATTGACAAATGAACTACTTAAAAATATTCATGGAGTATCAATCACTGACATAAAAGATGGCCATAATAATCCAAACAGCCAAAAATACTCCCTTGTGAAAAATATGATTTAATCATATTTTTCACAAGCAATTTATTTATCTATTGATTCTTGGGAAATATTGTTCCAGTTTACATGTAGAGTCTTCCACGTGTGTTCTTGTGGGGAGATATATCGATCTCGAACATTTCTATCAAGCCCTTCCCATAAAAGTTCTGAGGTGGTCATACCATGTTTTTAACAGCACTTCCGTCTCTTTTCATGCTAAATAACATCTACATAATTTAAAACTATGTTCTGGATCATTCTCTTGTTCAAAAATGAACCCGTTTCCAATTAATCTTATCCCGGAAGGATCAGTATTTTTCTGTAGAATAACTTTGTATTCCTCTTTTTTTATTATTCCTTCGATTTGTACCAAATAGCCAGTCCCATGGCCCGAGAAATAACTCCACAGAACCACCGCCGTGCTTTATGGATGGCACTACACAATTTGGCATTATCTTTTCTCTGGCGCTGCGTCGAACATAAATTCATCTTTTTGAACCAAATATTTCAAAATTTAATTAAAACTTAAAGTCATCGGACCAAAGGACAATTTAAAATCTTCTTTTGTCCATTTTCGATGGGCAAGACCGGCATCCATTTTTCTTTGTATTATGGCGGTAACAGAGGTTTTCGGACAGCAATAGACCAAAGAAGTTAGCGTCCTGCAGTCGCCTTTTTACCATAATCAATGATACAGGTTCCAATCAAGATTTGTTAACTTTGGCGCGAATTTCTGACGCTGTTAGGCATCCATTCCGTTTGCTGGTAACGATGGTGAAATTGTGCTCACTAGAAGTGGTCACTCTCAGTCGTTCTGAACGTGGACGATCTTGATCACTACCAGTGTCCTTGTGTCGAATAATTGTGCAATGAACACAAGTCTTCGATATTTTGAATTGTGCGGCAATTCCACGTTCGGATTTGTAAAAAACAAGTAATCCAAAAGAAAAGCTAAAACAATCATATATTTTGCAGAATGCAGAATAGAAGCAAAATAGTTAGCAATAAGAAGGTTGTAAAATATAACAAAGATTTTACCCACTTGACTGGCATTTGGAGTTCTGAAACGAAACATGTTCATTATGCCTTTACTCAAGAAACACATAAAAAAGGGACAGTTTGGACATTTCTTAGTAATAATAGAATACGCAAAAGTGCAGATTTGTATTTTATTACCTACAATTTTAGTGTATTTAGAGATAATGTAATTATTTTCAAAGTGGTTTCAAACTTTAATATTAAATGTTAGCTATTGTTCAGAGAAATTTTGCAAACTGCACTCTTTGGTATTAAGTAAAAACCTGAAAGTATTTTTTTGTGTATTTTTGTTGTTTATGTGTTACTTACTATCTCTTTAAGGAAATAACCGGTTCTAACTAAATTTTATACACTAATATAACATACTGTGATCTAACATTTAGTATGTTATCCTGAACGAATGTACAATTTCTTAACGATTAACAAAGAAACTTCTAAGGACGCCATTAAAGTGCGCTATTCCCACTGACAAAGTCGCGGGTAATAGACTAAAAACAAATAAAGTAATATGCGTTCAACAGTTTTCACGTATATATTCTCAATATGAAAATATGATTATTCAATTCATATTTCCATTTTGGCATATTTCGCAAAACGTGACTTTTGGTAATTGTGTATTTTTGTTGAGTTTCAAATTTACTTTAAAAAATTTGCCACATTAAACAAAAGTAATCGTAATTCCTCAGAATTTTCAAAGAGTAGACTGAATAAACAATAAATAAAGAAATTACATTTAACCTGCCTTTCATTTATTAGTTTTCGATAAACATTGGTCTTGCAAAATAAACATTGGTATTCAAAAAAATACTTTAAATATAGTTAATTTTAGTTAGTTTAGTAGCAGCAAGGACATAGAATTGTTCTCACTCGTTTTGTCGTTTCGCTTATTGCTGTCTCGCTTGTCGGTCATTATATTATGGTAGGCGAGGAATATGGAGCACAGGAATTCTACAATTAAAATAAATTAAAATGTTATTTATATTTGTCTATTATCATGGCAGGCGAGTAATATGTAGCTCATCAATGGTCGATATTCTGTAACTGAAAATAAATTGAAATTTTATTTAGGCGATAATTCCAAAATATTACTCGTAGCTGTTGTATCATTATGGCAGGCAAGGAATATGTGGCACAGCTACGGTCGGCATTCTACAATTGAAAATAAATTGAAATTTTATTTAGGCGATAATTCCAAAATATTACTCGTAGCTGTTTCATTATTATGGCAGGCAAGGAATATGTGGCACAGCTACGGTCGGCATTCTACAATTGAAAATAAATTGAAATTTTATTTAGGCGATAATTCCAAAATATTACTCGTAGCTGTTTCATCATTATGACAGGCAAGGAATATGTGGCACAGCTACGGTCGGCATTCTACAATTGAAAATAAATTGTAATTTTATTTAGGCGATAATTCCAAAATATTACTCGTAGCTGTTTGTTTCATTATCATGGCATGCAAGGAATATGTAGCGCAGCTACAGTCGGCATTCTGCAATTGAAAATTATTTGAAATTTTATTTAGGCGATAATTCCAAAATATTACTCGTAGTTGTTTCATTATTATGGCAGGCAAGGAATATGTGGCACAGCTACGGTCGGCATTCTACAATTGAAAATAAATTGAAATTTTATTTAGGCGATAATTCCAAAATATTACTCGTAGCTGTTTCATTATTATGACAGGCAAAGAATGTGTGGCACAGTTACGGTCGGCATTCTACAATTGAAAGTAAATTGAATTTTATTGGGGCGATTATTCCAAAATGTTATTTGCAGTTATGCCTTTGTCATTGCAGGCGAGGAATATGTAACGCAGCAACGGTTGATATTCTACAATTGAAAATAAAATGAAATTTTATTAGCGCGACTATACCAAAATATTACTTATAATTCTTCCCTTATTATGGCAAGCGAGGCTTATGTAGCGCAGCAATGGACAATATTATATAACAGAAAATAGATTGAAATTTTTTTTGGGGTAGATTATTCCAAAATATTAATTGTAGTTGCCCTATTATCATGGTAATCGTGAAATATGCGGCTTAGCAACGGTAGATATTTTACAACTGAAAATAAATTGAAATTTTATTAGTCTTTCCATCATGACTGGTGGAAGTAAGTAGCGCAGCAACGATCGATACTCTATAACTGAAAATTATTTGGAATTTGATTGGGGCCATGATTCCAAAATATTGTAGTTGCTCCATTATGATGGCAGACGAGGAATATGTGGCGGAGCAACAGTCGATATTCTACAAGTAAAAATAAATTGAATTATTGAATTAAAAATAATTGAATTATTGGGACGATAACTCCAAAATATTACTTGTCTTTATCATGGCATGCGAGGTTAATATAACACAGCAACGGTCGATATTACAACTGAAAATAAATTAAAATTTTATTTGGACTATAATCTCAAAATATTACTTGTCGTTGCTCCATTATCATGGTAGACTAGGAAAGTGTATCGCAGCAATAGTAGATATTCTACAACGGAAAGTAAATTGAAATTTTCATGGGGTGATGATTCCGAAGTATTATTTGTAGTTGCTTCTTGATACGATGTGTCGAATTTAAAATAATTATAAAATATTTATATTTCAGAACCTGACTTTTAAAATCGTACATTAGAATGATTACATCTCGATTTAAAAGTTATCCCGTGTATTTTGGGTTATTCTTTCATGTGCACGTTCCGAGAATTTCAAATGAAGGATTGTGATTTTTCAGTAATTTAAAATTGTTTCATAGAACTAAACAAATTTTTAAACCGACCACAAATTTTTAATATCTTGAATGTTTTTGTATTATTTCTAAGTCCATAATAAGCTTCGCGTTTTCCATATCCAAGATCTCTTTCTGTGTCTTGTGTATTTGGTGTTCTTGAACATATCGATGTCTGTTTTAAAAAGAAAAGATATATATATATATATATATATATATATATATATATATATATACATACATATATATATATATATATATATATATATATATATATATATATATGCTTTTAAATTATGTACGAAGTAAACTATTCTCTGATCGATATTGAACGTGTTGCAACCCTACAGGCCATAAGGTGATAACGTCTCATTTTACTTGCCACTGCCGTTACCCCTCCCGGTGTCTCGCACACGAGTAGTTCTCACATGGCTTAGAGTTGGTTATATCGATTAGCACTTCAATGAGGTATGGCCATTATGTAACCCGAGTTGAATGAATGACTTTAAACTTAAGTGTAAACGTTATCAAAGTTACGGGAGACCGTTAAAATGGGACAGGCGTTACAGAAATACAAGGTAATTTAAAAAAACCTCTCAAGTACGATCGGAACTCTCACTATGAGGGTTTAGTTCACATTAAGGAATTTATAAACATTTAATGGTCCATAATATTTCTATTAAACTATTTTCAAAATTTTAACTTTTTAGACGAAAATATATTGCACACATATCTTTCACAGGCACATATTAAAACATATTTTTATGTGATATAACTACAAATTAACTATTTTTGAATTTATTGCTTTACTGTGCTATGAGACCTTGCTCCTTGTCAACTTTCGTTATGCTATGTCATCCTATAGGGTATAGGTTTTGATGCATACGCGAGTGTCAAAATACGCGGCATAATGGCCGTATTTTTAGGGCTTTTTTATTGTGTTGACTTGAGAAGCTTGATTTTTTTAAAACTTCAAGGGATAGTAGACCTAAGTATTTGATTTTAATTTCAACTTGATACATGATTGAAAAATGGTCTTGACAGACGGACAAAAAAATGATCCTATGTATGAAAAAAATATTCCTTTCTTCTTCTGAGGTACGGACCGTAAAAAGGTGATATTTTTAGATTATAAAAGAAACAAACAGTTCAGTGATTGAAAACCACGAAAGAGCATAAAGTAAAAGTTTAGGAGCATAATTCAAAACAAAACAAAAGCTATCTTCATAAATGCGCGTGTATCATATTTTTGATATATCAAAAATTGTTAATGAGAAATAAAAATAATAATAATAATGTAACGAAATATGTAATAACTCTTTAGAAACGATTACAAAAAACAATCAATATCGACCGTTTCTTAACAGTTTAGCCGTTGTCTAAGTAAATTAAAAATAAACTGTTAACTGATATTGATATTTGTTCTGTTGATAAAAACATGTGTTCGACAACTTGTCGAGCCTGCGAGTTTAATGGATTAGTATGTTAAGTCAGATTGTGCCCTGGTATATCTGCTATGTACAAATATTTTTAGGGTAAATCCCCTCTAAGTGGGGATGATTTTTTTTGTTCGCATACGAGTCGCTTTTATAAAATATCGTCGAATAGGTTTTTTAAAATTGTTGATGTCATGTCATGAACACGTTTCTGATACAGGGGTTAATTTATGAAATATTAATCTTTAAAGAGGTCATTTTCGTGCTTCGAACCCCCTACAAGTTAAATCGCTATTTTTGAATATCTGAAAAGTATTTAGAATTGTAGTATATATCATGAAATTAAAAGGAAAATCACAGCTAAGAAGGCTCTACAAGTTTACGAGTTATAGTTCACCAACTTATTATACGCAGTTGGGTCTGTAAAAAGTTCATAGCAACTTTTTACAAATGACTTAAATCAGCTCCAAAAAAATTTTTTTTATTTAAAAACTGTATATACATTTTCAAAAAAAGAAGAGTGTGCGCCATACATTACCCTATGTATATACGCATGAAATAAAGAAAAAAAGGCTACTTTTGTTTTGTATTTAATCGACAGTACTTTAGATTTTTGACTTTGACACGACTGTATTTCCAATTTTCTTTGTGAAACTGTATTATGACCTTTCTTCTTTTGTTTTCTTCTTCCTTTATGAGCACGTTTTTAAGTCTTAAGTAAAGTTAGATGTTTATCTAGGTACGAATATAGCCCTACTGACTATGGAACCTACTTTGCTCGTGGTTCGAAACTCACTTGGTCTGTTTTTAGTGTTTTCTGCCCTCAACACCCGGACTGAACGTTTTGTGGCTTTTTCCAAAAGTAGATCCCTCTTGTTAGACTTAACCATCTATTGAAATATCTGAAGTTACTCTGAAATACTTATACTTATAAATAAATTCATCGGAAACCATCAAAGATTTTGATAATTTTTTTATCTTTAATTAAATTTTTACAATATGGATGCAAAATATATTTTATCGATGATGACAGAAAATGTTGTATGAAATGTTTGTATTCCTTAACTGTTATTGATATTATCGTTTGTTTGCATATGAATTAATAATTTAAAATGAAGTTAATTTAACGTCATAGATAATATGCAGAATAACTAGGCATTGATGACAATATAGGAGAGCGACCCATCAAAATATGATCTATAGATGAATAGTTACGTTTTGTGGAAAGCGTTTAAATAAGTACTTTTCTCTATTTTGGTTTACACAAGTAATTTCACTGATTTTGCTTCACAAAGTTTAACTTTTATATTGTGTTGTGAAAGTTGTTAGCATAAAAGTTTATAAAAGATACAAAGTTCATTTAAACGACCGCTGTGTTGCAAAAACATTTTCTTTATTCAAGACGGGAATTTACAAAGATAAAATAGAATATTCTAGTTTTACTCGTTTGCAAACTCATTTATTAAACTAAGTTAATAGTTTTTCGGATTTGAACCAATTTCAATTCGTTATTGTTGATGTTAACAAGTTAAAGTGTGATTTTTTTTAAGTTTAGATCGTTAAATTTAAACCCGAGTGCCTGTAGCATTGGGAATTTTCAAATTGAACAACTTAGGTTTTTTGTAGAAGCATTTAGATACTTTATGGTGCATCGAGTAAATCTGTTACATTTTCTTTGTTCTAACGATTTGATTAATTTTAAGACAATGTGGTCAAGTTCTATATGTCAAACCATACGTCAAAAATATTTTTATAATATTTGATGATGGCTTATATTGCGAAATCCACTTTAGTAAACTTTAAACACGCTTTAATTTCAAACAAGTTAATTGAATGATAAAATGTTTTAAATGAAAGTTGTAAAAAATTTAATTTTCCATAAAAAAATGTTTTAATGTTTTTATTTTAAACATCGCTGTTTACTCGATATAACAAGGATATAATAATATGCATGTTTTTAAATGATGTATGTAGCAAGACCCCATATCATTTTCTGAAAGTATTATTTCGGTACTACGAAACAATGATGCAAAACTTACGAGTTTTATCATCTACCTGATCAAGTTTTCAAACCGATTGCCTTCACTGTTCTTCTCGTATTTATGTAAATATTTTTCATAATAATGGGAAAATTGTTTATTGTTTAAATAGCCGGGTTCCTAATATTAACTCATCTTAATTCTGTAGTTTAATTGTAACATAAATAGTAAACAATAATATATACAGCACAATTAAATCGGGAACTTGCTCTGGGTGTTTTCGTAGCCTGCGGACCAGAGTAGTTGCATTCTCATTGGACCGAGTCATGATATCCGAGTTCATGCCCATTCAAGCCGCTGTGTCTGTTCCGTATTTTATTGAGTTAAACTACTAGTACGCGGAAGCTGTTAGCGTCGTTGTTATAGCTTAGAGGAATATTTTGCGTCTTATTTACCATTCCGATTTCAATTAGTTTTTGTGTCGCAATTATAAAAATATCTATAACTAATTATAAAAATATAAAATCTCCTGGTTTTGTACAAGCACTGTTAAGATAAGTATTAGTTTAGTGTAGTAGTTGATGGTGAAACCAGCCGTTTCATTTAAAGTCAGGTGAATCTATTTTTAGGCCTTCTTTTCACATTGAAAATTCTATTGGCGAAGCGTATATTTGATTTATCGCACGATTTGTAATTTTGTAAGTTTATGTAAAATTACCTTCATTAAAAGCCTAATCATAAAATAGTGTAAAAAGTACCATTATTTTATTTAATATTGATGTATCAGCAAATTTAATCAATGAAATGAGTTCATTTTATATAATTACTATAATACTTCCCAAAAAATTAAGTTATAGCTACTAGTGCAACTGTTAAGTGGGCAATTTATCGGCGTTCATTTTTTAAATACCAGCGGATGATAAACTCTTTTACTTAGGTCTTCTAACTGTATTTACTTGTCAGAAACGAAAGCGAAGCTCTTTCGATTTATTTTCCTTTCTTTTGTTTCTATTTCTTGTGCTTATTCTTAACTTATAAGAATTGTCTTATTTTTGTCTTTCTCTTTTATTTATTTGAACGTAAATAAGTATCGAGTATCATTTCCTCTTCTTCATAATTGCCTTTAAACCAGCTTTTAGGTATGACTGGACTGCTATAAAAGCTATTAATATGTCGTATGTGTACACCTATTACGAGTAATGGTATATAAAACAGGTTAATTCGTTTGTTCTAGTTTGGTTTCATTTTCTTGTGTAATAATCGATTTGACTAGACTTAATTTACCTCCTTTTTATATATAGAATAAAGAAAACGAGACAGTTGTGAAATGAAACCGAGCAGAATTATTTCATCCTAGTAATTCTGCTTGGTTTTGGTACAATGGAATTGCCCTGTGTTACACATTTCAAAATCTTCAAACTTACTGCATTTTGGGTGCCAATAGGCTGCTAGATAATGATGATAGTACCTTACTAATAATATAAATATAGAACCATTATTAAATTGGAAATATATATATATATATATATATATATATATATATATATATATATATATATATATGTGTGTGTGTGTGTGTATATAACGCTACCAATATTGCGTCCTACATGGCGATTATTGCATATGTGTTGTGTGTGCACCCACTTATTGCGTCCGATATACATACACAAGATGGGTCAAATCTTCCAGTTTGGTCAGAAGGCTCCTAATGATCGGCACAATGCCTGGGCAGAAAATTGACATGGATGTTATTTTGTCATAGAAATGTTTTTCAGCGTATTTTTCAGTTCAGCCAATTGTTGCACGGAAATTGCAGGTCGCTATTTTTTGGTGTATATCACAAGCGTATCTTCTCTTAGCATAGTATCGATTTGGTTGTGTCCGAAGAATATTTCTCAAAACCTTTTTTCAAGTTCAAACAAGGATCATCTTGCATCCATTATTTCAGTTAATTTATGGGCGTCCACGGAGAGTAACATGCACGTAGAGGGGCGGGAGGCCTAGTTATTTCCAAGCGGCACGATGTCTTCTCGTGCTGATTTGTTTCTAACAATCCAAACTCCAGTTTTTATGCAGGTGAATGCGATTATGGAGTGAATTTCTATACTGTAAAAGTGACTTAATACGGAAATGCTATAAAAAGAAGTGCAAAGATTATTCAGTTGGTAATAGGTGAGTCTTTTTAAAACTAAATAAAAAGTATCATTTTAAATTTCACTATCTAAAATAGGTAGGTTGTTACTCTGATTAAAATAATTAAATCAACTCATATAGAGCGACATATTTACTATACAACAAAAAATTCTGTTTTCTATGGGCCTTAAACTCAGTGTTGTTGTGCTTGTAGTTTGTATCTACTTATTTGATAACCAGTAATCAAGGTGGAAGAGTCTTTTTTTCCATATGTCTTCGAAAAGGACTACGAACTACTAAGAATAAAACCAATTGAGCAAAATTCCCAGAATTTTCAGGATTAACAAACGTAAAACTATAGTAGGTGCAATAGCAATATCTACTTAGTAAGATAATTTAAACATTCCATTTAAATTTATAAAGAAGGGTAGGATAGGCAGAGCAACTACTGGCACAGATACCGAACATCTAATCTCAGGTAAGCAACATGTTGGTGATGCTTTTGCATACCATCAATTCGGATGCTCAAGCTTATCCCTACAATTGGCGATGATGACCGCTTACCATCAGGTGGCTTGTCAGCTAGTGTACTTATATCATAAAAAATTATATCCAGAATTAAACACCGGGTCAAAAATATGAATGAAAAGACTGCTTTGCCTAGTGTATAATTGTAACTATAAAATTAAAATGCTAATTTTACTTATATCATAAAAAATTATATCCAGAATTAAACACCGGGTCAAAAATATTAATGAAAAGAATTTGCTTTGCGTAGTGTATAATTGTAACTATAAAATTAAAATGCTAATTTTACTTTACATGGCCCGGGCAATTCTGACTATTTTGGCTAGGTTGTATCAACTCTTTTTGTTGTATAGTTACATTTTAGAAGTCGGGGAAAATTACTATCCCTTTTCGCTAGAGGAAATGCTTTTTTGGACACCTCTACAGGGATTTATTTCTATTACTGTCAATAATCTGAACATCCGGAATGACACTTGAATACGCCATTACTTAAGTTAATACATTTTTTTAATACAGTAATTTTATGAATTTAAGCAGGTAAATCTAATACTACCCTCATAAACTTGATATTTCCTCTAACTTACCCTAATAGCTACATCTCTTGCCTGATTTCATAAACCTAACTATTTACAATATTTACAAATGTTACTCTTTTTATGGACTAGTGCTGATGACTCTTCCATGAAGTGTAGCGGGGAATCAAATCAAGCTTGCATGTTTAATGAAGTTACTCAGTTTTGCGATTAATATATTAGCTGCTAGAAGGATTAAACTACATTATACCGCACACTTCTGTCTTGTAAACCTATCGGAGAGCCTTCGAATTTAAACTCTAGTGATTTAAGTCATATAAATAACTCTCGCTGCAGTACTGTTGTCATGGATACTAAGCTATTAAAACCTTTGTCCTCATTAGGTAAATAAGGCAGTACAAATATCTTCGGAACCCGATGTACCTGCCGATGTTGATAATGAATTTCAAGTAGATGACCGATGTCGATAATGAATTTCAAGAAGATATCGTTATAGCGCCTTAGCAACAACCCAAAACTACAATATAATTTGAATCAAAGACTTTTGCTTTTATTGCGAAACTTAATTTTGAATTTCGCTAATGATTTTTAGAGGAAGGCAATCTAATTATGATTGAGTCAATTTTGATTGCACAAGCCAATAATATTTTGTTTTATGAGGACATTATTTTGTTTATGTTTTTAAATTTTTTTTCCTAAATACATTTGAAAGATTACGCGAAATGTAAAGTTTAATCAAATTTTAACGGATTATTAACGGGTTAATAATTGATTTGTCAAATGCAGTATGGGTAACTCAGTTACCTTTTATGGTTTTCTACTTAAATTAAATCCAACAGTTTTTGAAAATGATTATAATTGTAGAAATTATAACCATTTAAAGTGGAGATAAGTCAGATGTTTTAATAAATAAGCCAAAGTAGCGATTTTTACGTTCCTAAATAAACATGCCAAAATGAATACGCATATGTGCTGTAAGTGATTTTCCTTTTTTTTGTTTTTTTTTTATTTCTTAAGTTTGGTTTGAACAAACACAGAACAAAAATAATACAAATATCTATATTCTTTATTTCAATAATTTTTATGACAATTGTATTATTTTCATGCTAATATCAAGCAAAATTTTACATAATTTTCTCGATTAATTAAGTAGTATTTCATAATATTAAAAAATACCCTGCACCAGTTAAAACTGACATGAGAATAATTTAAGATTATCATGAACAACGAGCTTATTCATTACTATATCTGATATTACTGTCATTTCCCTAACTGGTTTCGATGATACAAAATAAATCTTGAAAGATATAAATAATAAAATATTCTATTTCAATCACTCATAAAGTTAAAAAAAGTTATACCTGCGTTATTCACCAAAGTACTGTTTTGTTTTTATGAAAGTAAATAGTTATACGAGTAACTTACGCTAATAAGGAAAAGAATCTAAAATGAGTGCTTTTATTTCAATTGACAGATCGTAATAAAAAGATTATAAATATTTTTATTTGAATAGCATTTAATTTTATTGTACGTAAATATTTGTAAATGTCACCCTATTTCTATTCTAATTTATTTTTATCCATGCAGTACGTATGTGTGTGAGTAAAGACGGGAATAATATGTGAGCGTGAGGGGTATGATTACGGCAGCCATTTTTTATTCATTTTTTACAGACGTGTGTTTTACCTTGTTTACCTGTATCTATAAACTTACGTTTTGTTTTTAGGTAAACTTAACTGTTTTTCTTCAAGATTTGTTAATTCCTCTAAACAACAAAGTCATTTAAAAGTCAGTTGAAAATATAGCTAATTTACCTGTTTAAAGGGGTAAACCTTTTTCAATAATCGCTGTTAAAGGACGTGTTTTTTATTTACCGATTTGATATCTGGTTGACGGCTGCCTTCGGATAACATACAGAATTTTTTTCAAACCACTCATGCCCCGGAACGTCAGAATGTGTTGTGAACGGTGACACAACAAAAATAACTACCATCCTAAATTCCAAATCGCTAGTTATCCTAAATTGCATGTATTTAGAACCTGCCGTTTAGCCACTGGGTTGATCAACCAAGATCACCATCAGTCTGGACATGTTCTTTGGTGCGTATAGAAAATTAACAAGTACCAATGTAAACAAACTCACTTACCTCTCAGTTGACACAGACACACTCCTAATTTTTTTAAATTGATGTAGCTTATCTAAATCAAACTTACATATGTTTATGAACTTGTGACTTATCTTTCATATATTCTTCATATAATCAAATAATAGTAGTATCAATGTGAAGCATGTTTAATGTCGAGAGAGTGAAAAGAGATGAAAGTAGGAAAGGAGATCAAAGCCATGAGATCTGCTTATAATTACCATATTTTTCCGGGCATACGTAAGTAAAATTTTCATTTTAATTATTAGATTTAAGTTGGTACAAATGCTTCCAATTATTTTGATATGAACACGAGCAATACTTTTTGCATTAAACTTTTTTAACCCGAATTAATCAATATTTGAAAATTTCAATAAAATGCTTGTATTACTCCATGAACCATATGTCTCAATTGTACGTACTTATTATCCTAAATTTTTTCCGGGAAAATTCAGGTTTAAATGGAAATAATACCTTATAAAATAATTGCAAACGTAGGTTGAAGTTAGTTGACACATACAATGCATTAACTAAATACAAAAGCAGTATTCAGAACCGCTATGAATCTAAGAGTAAAGTAAAAAAAGTAAGTGATTTTTATTAACGTAATCTATATTATATATATATATATATATATATATATATATATATATATATGAGTTAATATACAGGACTAATAAAGGAGTAGGTTATGGAGGAAGAGAAAAATCGCGTCAGTGAGTAAAATATGTACCACAATTTTCAGTGTGCCAAATAATTTGCATGATGAAAGAACGCGCTATGTAAGTAAGATTTTTTCAAAAATGAATATAAACAATTTGTGTTAAATTTTCATGTCGACCAATGAATATAAATAGGAGAAATGTAACAAACTTCCCAATAAAATCTATCAAAATGATTTCGGAAATGGTGGACGCTGTAGAGTTCGAGTATGCTGCTGTAGAGTTCGAGTATGACGCTGTAGAGTTCGAGTATATAAAAGATGCAACAAGTACTCCGCAATTTAAGTTATGTATTATATATATATATATATATATATATATATATATATATATATATACGCACACTTGAATCATTTGTAACTTTAGTGTCAAATTCTCAGTGAAATTTCATCTGACTTGATCCATTTATTTAGGAAAATATAGCCAGCATACACAACCCGCACACTCACGTACTTCAAAATGCATTAAGTACGGAACGCCAATCGCGCGAATTTAATCCGGTTATTTGTGTTTTGATTTTAATTCGCTTGAGGATTTAATCCGTTTATTTATTGTTTCATGTATTTTGTATGAATAGCGTTGGAAATGAATTACTTCACGATAAAATTGTCTTTGGCATCGGTAAATAAATGGCTGACTCTTTATAGTCGGGTACACAAATTGGTCGACTGTGCACTATTCATGACAAACGAGGAATTAATATGCTGGATGCAAAATTAGATCAAAGTGTCAAGATAATATATAATAGTTAAATTTAATATTCAATACTGTTCACTAAAATCTCTAGAACACTTTTGAATTTGTATCTTTAAAAACGTAGATATATTTTTTACTAAGTTATTGAGTATATCTTCAAAGACGCATCTTATTGCTTTTGTATCCTAAATATTTTCAATAATTTTAAAGAAATTGATTGCCCACTTAAGTTCCTTAATCTCATATAGATGAATTAGTACGTCTAGATTCCTATAGATTATCCTATAGATTAATGTTGAAAACATTTCGATGAAATATCTATAGTATTATTTAATTCACGCACGTAGAAATTATGAATTCTGAATATGCTATACGCTACATTCATATCGCATACGCTATACAAGTAGCATATTAATGATAAAAAAAACTTTTGTACGAACAAAGTTGATAGTAAACTTAAATTAAACATCTGAGGGTATAGAATTATAGATGTACGTATTAGAAATTAATTGTTAATCTGTCTATTATAATTTTTATTTCATTTTATTGTACATATCTTAACCGAAAATATCTTCTCAAACTATGTACATAAATAATACAAGACGCCTTTAATGATAGACCCTCGTGACAAATCGTCTTAACATTGTCGGCATAGCATTTCTTGTTAGCGTAGAGTGAATTCTTCCAACTACTTGTACCAACATTGTTGTATATTTAGTAAGAGCATCCGAGACGCTCGCATAATCAATGCTCAGCGGTTCTGCGAGTGGTTCAGACTATAATTGGGAAGTGCACTATCGTGATTGGAGATAGATTGCTGATATGTGCGGATATGCATTTCAGTGTTGTGGGATGAGTCGATAATGAAAATGTAAATTAATTAGCAAATTGGACTGTGTGTCGAATGGTAAATGTTAAAGGAATGTTTGTGATCGATGGTTATGTGGAAAGATGAAACTTTTTTCTATGTACCTGGTAATTTCCTAAGTTACTGAACATATTTTGAAGAGTTTTCTTCAATGGTATAGGAGATTACCGTCTGTATAAAAAAATTACGTAAAAAAGAAAAATTGGGTGCGTCCCTTTACAGCGTCGATTAGGATTATTTGTTATGTTTGTGATCGACACCTTTGCAATGTTTCAGTGACTGGTACAAAAAATCACTTGTTTAAAAAAAAACAAAGATCCAAACATGCTCTCAAGGAACTAGAGAAACAATATTATGCATTTCTCAAATCTTCTTTTAAATGGTAATAACAGAGATCAGTAACAATTTTCCTGTATCTAGACGATTTTTGCAGAAACGGAACATGCTCATTAATATTACAACCAGACATATTAACTCATTATACTAATAAGTTTTCTTACCATGCCGCTTTTCCCGCCATGCCTCTCATCCTTTTTCTATAATTGAATTGTAGGAACAGACAAAGCCTTAACGTAGGAAGATGAATTGACTTTAGAGAATCCTTTGTTTCATTATAAACCATATAATACTATATTAATATAAAATCTATTTTTAGAGGAAAAACTCGGTCGGGATATAAGTAATGTCTCATTCTAAATGACCATATTTCTCGAAGTATTTTCAAATATAAAATTTTCGAAGTTTGCTATATGGCATAGGTTTGATAAATAGCCTGAAAATTGTTTCAAGTATCTATATTTATAAAGTCGTCTGCCAATAAATACAACTATGATTATATGAGTTACCACCCTTCAGTAGCGCTTCATAGAGAAAACTTGGATGAGATGGAAAGGTTATATAAGAATGCGATGAACCTCTCGTATAGCTGCTTATATCATCTTCGTATATCTTGGGAAATTACAATTAATTATGTCTCCCTACAAATGTACTTTTATTAGCTTTTGATCAATAATTTCGCTAACCAGTGCCAAGTGCACAACGGTTTCTAAATTAGCGAATTGATGTTTGATTACAACTTTGGGATTCATTATCTCGTTGATGATAGGTGTTTTGTTCATTTAGAAATTAAAATAGGCCATGGACAGAAATAATAGTCTTGGTATGGTTGAGAATTTAACAGAATATATCACTTCAGTATAAGGGAATTTAGCCAAACTGAAAAAGAATCTCATGAAAGCAGGGCAGTCGAAGATGTGTGCAATTGATTCGAATTGACAGTAGTGGGAAATCTTGTTTTATTTTTTATATAACTTTGGATTATATATAACCCAATCTTATGATGGTGTAGAAGCCTACGCAAAAGTTTTTGGGAAAACTACAGCGTTTTTTAAAATATACACCATGTTTTAACGCTTGTAAAATATATAATTGGCAATATATTTACGTTATGAAAATTAATATTTCTTAATAGTTTGATAGAAATATGAATATATATGTTTTTTTTAGATATATTGTAAATGTTTAGAAGAGCCAAAATAGGTGTGGAACCTTGGTAGTGCTACTCGTCTTTGATAGGTCTATTAGTAAATTTTATTTAACATATTAATCGTAAGTGGCCTTTATAGTTGTTAAGTACGTAGTATTTTCTGATTATTCTCTTATATAAAAAATGGAAAAAATTGAAAAATTAGCTTTTGCTACCGTGCACTTGTATCTCAACGGACACGTTAAAGTACGTGACGTCATGGGGGCAAATGTGCGGGGAAAAAGTAATTTGGTTTAAAACATTTCACATATCGCTTATACTGTCTGCAAGATTGGAGAGGCTGAAAAAAAGCAAAATTTGAATATTATTCAGGTTATATAAGTAACAGAATATAAGTTATAAATTATTTTAGATTTCGGTTCATAACAAATTTACACTTTAAAATATCGTCAAATCGCTGGCATCAGATTCTTTATCAAAGCGTCCTATATTTTTCAAATCCATTAGGTATGTCTAGCTAACAGGAAAGCAAGGAAACTGAAAGGCAGTAGTCACGTCGCATTATCTATATAAAATCCATACGGGCCAAGTGGACTGTGAGGAATCAATTGGATGGCCGCCGGCCGCCGTATGAGGCGGTATGCGAAGCTTGATGAAGTGGGAGGGCACTACCATAGAAGCACCGAATGACCCTTCATCGTTGATGTTTACCCTTTTGCGGCGTTAAATGCGTTGCGGAGGCGGGAGGTAAGCGAGCGGTACACTTTATTTAGTTACATTTTAGGTAATGGCAGCACTAAAAGATCTTGCCTATCGCACTTGGGTCGAAATGTGTCCTACGACCGTTTAGGAGATAAAATTTACTGAAGGGTTCTTTTTTTTCAAATATTCCTAATTATATAAGTTTCGTTAGCATAGGAAAATGATGATCTTACATTATTTTTGAAGATACGAATAGGGTCTTTGTGGTGCGTGAGAGATTAATATTTTCATAGATTCCATTTCCTTGGAATTTGATTAATGAAGTTATTATTGTTATCTGGAAAGCAAAAGTTCCCTCGATGTAAATAAAAGGTTTTATATATGGTCATTAGTGGAAAATGCATGGTATCAAAGTTTTTATTTTAGTTGATGGATAACATTATCGTTAGCTTTGTATATCGGTCTGTAAACGATCAGGTTGTGAGGTTGATCAGGTTGATAAAGTTTGACAGATGCCTTGTTTGTAAATTGATACTATTAGGATTCTTAAAAATATTAACAAAGTTTGAAATTTTGTTATGGGTACTTTATTATTAGTGTAATACCAGCATATTATTGGTATTTCCTTGGCAATTTTAGCATATATGATATAGGGATAAAAAGAGACAAATAGAGATAAAGCATGTGTTCTTCATGTACATAACTCGTGACGTGCTTTTTAGTTTCTTAAAATGATATATCAAATAAGGTAAAATAGGTAAATTGTCGATATCTCATTTAGACATGTTTCCTTATTACAAGACTGTTAATTTATATGCCCGAACGGAGATGAAGAAAATGGTGATTAAAGTTCTCAACCATCATAAACATGCTCAATACGGCATGCGTATTGTGATCATGTGATACGTATTTTCCCTAGGTAGATATTCTTATTATTTATTATAAAACATCTGACCGATTTGTGTAGTGTCATTTAACATAATCAATACAGCATGCCTGTTGTGGTGACCGTAGTATTCGTATTTATTCCATAAGCAGATATTTTTTATTTATGATAAAAAAAAATAATGGAATATATTTGGAATTTAATTTGGTAGAAATTTAGTATTCACGATTAAATGAAACTACGTGATGTAGTATTATTTCTACTTTATTTAATTTCTTTACCACGACCTAGGTTTCGTTGTATTACAACATCTTCAAGTGGGATATTAGCAAAAAAAAATTTTAATTGTGGATAAAAAAAATTTTCGATTTATGTAGTGTCACTTAAATATTTGTTACCATTTGAGCTTATATAATGCCGATATTATAACATTTCAAGAAACTACTACTACTAGATACATTCACATTTTTTATAAATCGGCTAATAGATGGCGCTGCCGGAAATTTTATGCCATGGTGCCAAGTTATGTGTTTTGTAATTTGTAATAGTTTAATATGTTAAAAATGAAACCTGTAATAGTGCATATTCACTAACTTGCTACGTTAATGAATATGCACATCAAAAGGTTTAAGTTAAGGTAGATGGTGTATAAAAAGGCGACATTAATGGATGACAGTGAAAGTTGTTGATACCACAAATAATATGAACTAGCAAGTTTATATTTCTTTTATTATTTTTTTAAATAGTTTCCGTGTCGCTCTATGTATCGTCTCATTCGATGTAAGCAGTCGGCCCATTCTTCCTTGGCCTCCACTTCCAACGCCTTGTCAAAGATTCCACTTCTTCGGCGTCTGAGAGCCATATTTTTCGCTGATTATCTGTTATCCTTCAGAATAAATAGAAATCGTATGACATTTGGGCTGTATGGTGGAAGGCTCCTAAGTTCTACACACAACGTAGTCAATTATTTGGTCTTTCGTCTGGTTGAATATATAGAAGCGTTGTCGTGATAAAAGATACTACGAGGGTGTCGCTCACAAATCTTTTCCAAAACAATATGCAAGCTATTGCTGCTATACTAATGTGATATCTGTTCTCTTATTCTCCAGAACAATCGTTGCATGATAACGTGTTCTTCTGAAGAACTAGGCGGCCTTCTTTTTACAGCGCTTTGTCCTTTCTTCACCTTTGTTGGCAACTTTTTAGAGGAAAACACCTACTACGCAGATTGCCTCTTAGTTTTAGGTTTGTAACAATATATTCAGTTTTTATCACTCATAGCGATGTCAAATACTGCACTGGAATGGCCTCCATATAATTGTTCTCAAATTTTGTGTCACAAATCAATGCAATGTTGTTTTTGATCTTCAATCAAATCATGGATTATCCACTTATTATAATGCTTCCTGACGACTAATGTACATGTAAAATTTTGTGTACTTAACTTATACCAATACGTAAACTTGTCTGAATCTGCTGATAGGTTAAAAGGGTAGGTAGGTCAATTTTTATTATGAGCCAGTTAGTTATCGCTGTTGAGGGACATTACGCAGATCATCACTGAGATTGGTACAATCTTGATTTCATTAAATCAGTTGTAACCAGAAGTGTGGGATAAGGCTTTATCATAAAATACTAATTGAAGTCGATCGTAACTTCGTTATTTATTGTGACTCCAACGAAAGACATAAATAATTTCGAGCGAAAATTTTCTCCTGTTAAATTCACCTTGACGTGATACACACAATTTTTAAATTGTCGCTAATTTGTAAAAATAAAACACAAATCCAAGGAAAGTATAATCAAAAGTTCGACTTCTTTCGAAATTAGAATTAATTTTTTGTTGTCATTATAAATGTTACAATGTTAACGTTATTGCAAATGGCTTCGAAGAGCTTTCAGTGCTACCCATGTAAACTTTAGCATTTGATGCAAGTGTAGAACTACAATTGAATATTACAATTTTAAAATTTGGCTATCTTATGGAAATAAAGGAATAGACTAGAACACCGTTCTAATATATTATGCTATCGCGTCCTCTCATTGCCTCACATCGACAGATTGTCCAGCGCGATGCGGATAACGGGGCGGCGAGCTAGGCTTGTCCGGCGGCCGCCATTCATTACCGTAATGCGAGAGTAAAGGTGATTGATGAGCGAGGCTGCCCCGGGAGGCGCGGCGCGGAGCCGCCAATCGCCCAGCGTATGTGTGGGTGAAGACCTGGAGTGTGGAGATTTCGATTTCGCAGTTTGGACATTTTTTTATGAATGGTGTTTGGAGCGATAAAATCACGTTTGATGTATTATTGTGTACCGATTTCATTAAGACTCAACTAGTTTAATGGTAAGCGTTTGGTGCCTTAAAGGCTAAATAATGCCACACTATTTAAAAAAAACTTTCTTTTTATGAGCTACCACATTTACATGGTTTTCTCCATTCTGTGATCTAGTCAATTGTATAAATCTGAAACGCGATATTTATACTTTTTTTTATAATTTAATTCCAAACTCATTGTATTCTTTAACTATTGATTACTATTGACAATGCTAACATCATAGATATGAGTCAATGTATATATAATTATTTAAAAAATATCCGTTTTAGCAGTTTTTTTAAATTTTGTTTCAAATTTTTTTTTCCGTTCCAATCACTAATTTATTATGCTATTTATTATCTTCACATCCTTGTTGTCGTCACGTCTTACAAAAAAGGCCTTAGTAATAAGGCCTTTTTTGTAGCCATTCATTATGAATTTTTATTTATTAGGATTCGAAAGATTTGGATGCAGAAGTTGAAGTACGACATTGTTTTATTTCTTAATCTCGTTATAATATTATTAAAAAATTGAGGGGGTGTGTCTGAAATGCACGCGGAAAGTGAAACTTCTTTTTATATTGCTGTTTGAAATATTAAGGTAAACATGTATTAATAATAACAACATTTTATTGATAGACGATAAATATACGAGTATAATATTATTCTGAAGACATCATGAAAAGTGTTTAATGCATGCACTACGACTGAGAACATATCAACACAACAAACTGCTTATACTAGCGATTTACTAGTCACTGTGGATGAGTAAAAGACAGTGGAAGGGGAAACTATCTGTCACCTCCTGCCCCACTACTGTTATGTTTCACTTTTTGTTACGGATGCTATTCTTAATGTACTAACTAACACTATTGAGGCAAAAGAAGTTCTTATTCATAAAATATTTCAACAAAATATTTGCCACTAATGCTTAATAAGAAGTTTTATAATTGAAGTAATTTTATGGTAACTATACTTACGACTTCGTTCGCGTGAAATTCAGAATAAGAAAAATTATTTGATTTTTTTTCTCTTATGTATTGCTCTTGGATATAAACTATTACCTTACCAAATTTCATCAAAATCCATTCCAGAGATTTTGCGTGATTGACGAATAAATTAATATACACACGGACGAAAATGTTAAAAGGGTTTTCCGGGTTTTATTATCATTCTTCTCGCTAATCTTTCTTTTTAAAATATTTTCTTTGTACAGAAATCGGTCTGTTACAAATAGGTTATGTGTGTAGATTGCAATTACCGGAGGCCCATATCAGTATCATTTATTGCTAGTTGTGCCCCACGGTTTCATTCACGTGAAATTCGGAATGAGAAGTTATTACAATTTTTTTCTCTTTAAACTATTACCATACCAAATTTCATCAAAATCCGTCCAGTAATTTTCGCGTAATTGACGAACGAATTAACATACAGACAGCCAGTCAAAAATTCTAAAAAGGAGTTTTTGGCTATTCTATTTTTTCATGCTAGATCAATAATTCTTTTTAAAATATTTTTCATGTACAAATTCACTCTGCTATGATTTTATTAATAGTGTCTATAGTAAAAAGCCGTCTAGTATATTTCGCGTGATTGACGAACAAATTAACATACAGACAGCCAGTCAATAATTCTAAAAATGGTTTTCTGGCTTCTATTATAATACATTTTCATGTACAGAATTCACTCTGTTATGATTTTATTAATAGTACCTATAAATTTTGACTTCCTATAAATTTTGAAATTTTGAATCTTTACTAGTCGTTTAACGAGTATAATTAGAAAGTAAATAGGTATTCTAATAATATGAAGCTAAATATGTCTTTTAAAGCTGCTTGTTTACCCAACCTTATTATAGCATGTCATTAATTGTGTGAACAATAAGTTAAAAAACCGTATTATTCCGTGGTTTGTAAGATACAAACCACGATTCCTTGTATTGCCTATGTACAAGGGCGCGTAATTTACAAATTTGAGTCTTCAAATATTCAAGTTCCTGAAGAAACAAAGTTTGATGTTGACTTAAAAAACGAGTGACTTGAAATAAGAAAGGTTAAGAGAAACATAGAATTACGAAATTTATAGTGTTATGCGTGTCATAAACACTTAACTTTATCAAGTGGATGATGTCACTTTTTCTCGTTGAAAATAGAAGTAAAGGGGAAGATGCCTATTTTTTGTGAATCTTGATTATTGATTATCACGTTCTTCGACATGGTTTTGGTAATTGAAATTTATTGGAACAAATATAGATTCAAAAAATCAGAAAAGGTATTGGCTCTATGTAACCTTCTTCTCCTTCTTGATGGATTACTGGAATTAAAAGACAAAGAAAAGAAGTTTACTGCTATAATTATAGACTAGGTTAGTTTTATGTTATAAAGCTGAAAATCATTCAATTGCAAAGTTTAATATTTACACATGCTGTATATTTTAAGGTCAACTTTTTTCTCTTAAGTTCATTTAATCATTGCATAAACAAATTGGTTTTTTTCTCAGTGATCATTGACCATGCCTTATGCGCCATCAACAATGCGCTCTCTTCCTGTTCCTATACCCAAAGGTAGACGATACATAGGTATCTTGTGGGTACTTGTGGAAGAATAATCGAGCGGTTTGCTTCACTTGTTTGTTTTTGTCTCACAAAATTAATTACCTATACGTCTGTCTGGCAGTCACTTCCTTGTGTGTTTATTTTTCAGTACACTACTTTCGGCTGTGATTGATAACTCACGTGTAAGGGGTGTGCGTAACGGGTGAAATATAGTTAAGTTTAGAATAATTATGTTATTTGTAGTCTGGTTAGCTTGTTAATACTATTGTTATTCGATTTATCGCTAATAACTTCAAAAGAAAACGTTTATTAAGAAAATTACGTTATGTTGTTATGTAAATTGTGTTATGTTATTTTTTTTCCTATATTTGAATTTGAAAGTAAATACTATACAGTTACTCCAACAAAAACGATTAGATGTCTGGATATTTTCGTAGAATGTTTAATTTGACTTTAAACTTCGCATTCAAGGAAATAAAATTCAGGTAATATGAGTTTTGAGACACATTGCGCGTTTTGAAAATGTTCTACTAGAATATTTCTTCCTCTTTTATCTTCATGAAAAAAAAGAACTGGCGAAATGCTGTAAGTTGTTTTGGCAATGCTTTCGTTCGTAATTTCTTTAAGTTTCGTTAATCTTTAAGTTTTTCTTTTCAAAGTTTCTTTCCTTTTCTTTTATTTTTGTTTGGTTACTATATCCGTACATAACTTCCAAATTACGGTACCAATTGTTTTAGTCACTTGCACGATAATAAGATTTATATGAAAATCTAACTCTAATGTTTTTCTGTGCAACCTTATTTTCAAGAACCTTTAATACTGTTCTTTTTTGGTTACTTCCGCTATTATTTGTAATTGAATGAATTCATTCGTGTATCCTTCTTATTTTTTTAACATGCTTCTATTAGCTTGAATTTGTAACTTCTTGACATTGTAAGTGAATCTTGTAATTTACTTTTTATCTACTTCTAATTATCGTATCGATTTTGAAACTTTGAAATCTTATGCGGTTATGATGACAATATAATAATATGGTACCATAAGAATTTCTTAATGGCTAACAGTAAACCTATCGAGTTTAGGACACATCTGACTTGTGTGAAAGAGACCTTGGGTTACATGTTTTAATCAGATAAATCTGATGATGGAGCTCCCTCCTCCATTGTCGTGGAAACCTCTCAATGGCTACAAGTAAACCCATCGAGTTTGAGCTCGTTTGACTTATCTCAATGAACCGTTTGGTTATAAAAGATAAGGTAAAGAGTTTGATGGTGAAGAAGGAAGGTGACCATGAGAATTTCTCAATCGTTCACGATTAACCAATCTGAGTTTGGTTTCGATTAATTTGTGTCAATGGGTCCTTAGGTGACAGGAGCGTGTTTTTATTTTTTTTTTAATTTTAAGTATTGCTTATTATATAGTGAACAATTTTAGATAGACAATTTAATAGTCTAGAATCTTGTATTGATACTTAGCACTATTTATTGATCGTTACTTAGTAGTGAAGTATTATAACAAATTTTACAGCTATCAATACGCTTTTTAATGTATAGATTTGTTTACTTAATTAACAATCAATCACTTGACTTAATTACTGTCAGTGTTTAAAAAATTCGCCCAACTGATACATTCTGATAGAAATTAGTTAACCATTTGATTACGATATTAAAGTGGAGGCTTGCGATATATATGGGTTTATAGAGTTAAAAGGAAAATATGACAACTTAAGAAGTTCTTTTATATAAAAAACTAAATTGGTAAGGTAAGCAGAAAATAAATGTTCCAGATTTGAAACAAAAGGAAGAGTATGCTCAGCAGAGTTGATTAGAAAAAAAAATAGGAAATAATTGTTAAACGGTAACTGAAATTTCTAAAAATTGATGGAAAACTGCAGCAACAAAGGTGTAATTAATACTGAAAATTGTCTCCACGAAATGCATGCGCCCTGTATATGGTCCGGCCTATCGGCGCTGCGCTGCGTAGGCAGTATAGCGCACAGATTGATACGGGATATGTGTTACTTCATTTCCTTCCAGCCTAAACGACAATGATTGATTATATCACGAGATTTAGTGAAATAAACCGTATTTAGGTTCCTTAATAAAGAAGGAATTTGCGACGGGAATTGTTATTTCGTTGTCGTAAATTGGGTATCGCGTTGCTATGCGGACGCATTTGTCCATTGTAGGTGGAAGGCGACGGACGTGGGGAGCGGAGAGAATTCGGATGTTGGCTGTTTGCGTATTTGCTGATTGAGAAGATATTTAGCCCTGTTATTTGGAGAGGATATTCGTGAATTTGTGACCTAATTTGGAGCGGGTTTACTTAATGGTCTAAGGATATTTTTTGTATAATTATGTGTTATTCTTGCAGAACTTTAACAAAATAAAGTAACCGGGACATACTCACACTTTTCTTCACCAATATATCTTTTATTGTTTTTAGAAAGTAATAATGAAAGAACTAAGTTAAATCCAAGTAATATAGACGCTATTTACCTGTTCCAAATATATTTAATCACTTTCCTATCCTTTCGAGGTCTCTTATTCTCCAGCTTTTCTCTTGGCTTATATTTCAGCTAATGTATTGTTTAAGATCGACATAAAAGAACTATTTTCATCTACAATAAGTTAGGCTATTTAAGTTTCAACCGTTTATTATGAAAACTATCTTAATAAATAAAAAAGGAGGGCTAATATCAAAGTCTAACTAATTTTATAATTGACATTGAAATAATTCTTGCAACACTTGGAAAGCATTGGCTTCAAAAGAAAAAAAACAGACACCTGTCACGGTGACGTTATTATTGTTATAATAGAGTAATTACTATTCATATCATCGACTCGGTACGAGGCGGATGTGCCAGGATAAGTCACGCTCGTAGCGAACCAATAGTTCGTTAGCTAAGCCTCATACGATTCAAACGGAATTGGAAAATTTAATTTTTTTTGATCCAGGTGTTTGAACTAGTTTTCATTAAACTCATGTAAAGCCATATAAAATCGACATACGTGCCGTTTTATATATGTTATAAATATATATGTTGATACGTATGATATATGTAATGTATTAAAATTTGTATTTCCTATAAAGTTTAAAAATTATTTGAACTCTAATGACGTACATATTATACATGTTATTTTATGGCGTATTCAATTGTTGTTAGAGCAATCTATTCCAGATTAAATTATCGTTCCGATCAGAAACTTTTTCGAGGTAATAATTTTAAGCATATATTTCTTTAATTAGGGAATATTTTCATTTTATTCTTGTTAGAAATCTGAATCAAAAATATATTTTTAATTCCGCATAGACGTTACTATCAAGATGATAACAGTCTTTATACAATTAATTACCAAGTAAGCGTAAGGTTTCAAAAACTAATGAAACTACGGGATCGATCTAATTTTCCTGCTTGTTTTTAATATTATCTATATTAATTAAAATTTGTTATACACATTAATCTTAAAGTATTTTAAACTATATTAATATACAATCAGTGATTCAAAAATAATACAGAAAAAGTGTCTTTTGGGTTTGTCTCAATATATGTGTACGTATGATTCTTCTCGAAAAGTTCTACCGTCGTCTTGTAAGTGCGCTGATGACGTCGAACGTGCTATGTATGGCGCAATGGCTGCATAGATTGCGGTCGCCACATTTTACATTCTCTGGGATGCATCCATGAAAACACTACCCCTTTGGGACTCGTAGATTTTCCCCTCGTTACGACATATCGTTAAGCCGATCCACTTTTAATTGAAACACAATCGGTATGACTATCAGTAAAATGCTGAAAATCGACGAATTAACTAGTGTCATTAATCAATTGAATAGTGTCTGGTGATAAACCATTCGAAAATATAGATGCCTTTTATTTATTCTATATGTAAATAAAAAATAATTACAATATATGTTTAAAATGTCGCGTATAATGGACTACGGATATATCCGACCGGACTTCATCCGACAATATAATCTTACCCTTTAACATCGCTTGTATGGTGACACAAATACTTTTTTGCAACTAGTAATACTTTATATTCCTTTTTAGAAATTGCAATTAAAAAAATAACATGTGCCACATGGTATTTTACAAAATGAAAAATCGCTTCTCATTCGTAAAGGAATATTTAGAAATCCTAAAGTTAGTTTCGTTTCGCGTTCGTTGAACTTACGTTTATTTATGCGATCCCGCTATTTCCATCAATATTGTATTAAATTTTAACCGAGACATAATTTTTATTATAACGGTTCTACAGTTAAGGTTATTAAGATTTTTCAGGAACCTTTTAATCCTCTTCTAACTTATTGTCTTTGCGTGTGTATTGTTTTACACCTCTCTTTTTACTTCAGATAAAGCTGATAAAGCCTCATCAAACAAAATTTCAATTCAAAGTGTTCTAAATATTCTTAAATTCTTCCTTCTTTCTTGTACAGAATCATTCACTTACCAATAGTACACAATATGTGACACCAGTACTCAGAATCCAATTTATAAGTCATTCAGATTGCTTCCATTCGTGGAAAAATCCGTGGCGTTAATTGCTTAAAGCGTTAATTGCGTTATTTGCGGGTTTCCGATGCAAGATCTCATTAAAGTAGTTTAATTAAAAATCAGTTTTCAAATAATTATAACTTAAGAGTAAGAGAATGATGAGCATGCAAATTTAATAGTAAGAATTAAATAAAATAAAATAAAATAGAAATAAAATAGTAAGAATTGAATATTGAAGGGTATCTAACTGTCTACTGAAAAGTAGAATACAGTGAACATTTTAAAAAATCTGTCAAGTACGAGTAGAACCTGCAATAGGTGGGTTTCTTACACATTTAAGCACTTATAAATATTTAAGTATGCATAATATTTTTACTGAACTATTTACAAATATTAATTTTTCACAATGGAAATATATTGCATACTGTATTTTTCACAGGCGTTAAAATATAGTGCATATTTAAATAATATTATTTTTCGCCATGTAAATATATAATATCTTTCACGGATATAATAAATATACTTTTTAAAATACAAAATTATTTCTGCAGTTGATTTAAGTCACTCCCATGATGTTTCTATGAACTTTTTACAGACCCAACTGCATGTCTTGAGTTGATCAACTATTACTCGTAAGTTAGTAGAACCTACTCACCTGTAATATTTTTTTCTTTTAAGTTCATTATAAGTATATATTACTATTGCGAACACTTTTCAAATATTCATTAATAACGGTTTGGTAGGCGAGAGGGACAAGTAACCCTAACAAAAAAGGCCACTTTAACGCTTAATATTTTAATATTATATTTATACCCAATTAAATGAAACTACGTGATGTAGTATTATTTCTACTTTCTTTTAAAAAAGTAGAAATAATACTACATCACGTAGTTTCATTTAAATGCGAATAATGAATTTCTACAAAATTAACGCCAAATATATTCAATATTATATTTTAATTAATTGTATTAATATTTCATAAACCGATCACTCTACCAAAAAATGTTCATGCCTTACGTTCAATATTTTAGAAAGACCTGTTCAACCATACCTTACGAAATTGGGAATGCAAAAAAATTGTGTAATTTCAGCTTTATACACTAATATGGGAGTAAAACAGCTGTGCCATACAGACAAACAAACTATAATAGCGATATTTTAAGGTTTCTCATTATAGCTACGGAATCTTGAAATTTATGTCACAATTCAATATAGCCATCTTTGTCTAAACGTTAAGTTTAAACTTGGCCAATTTTTGAGTTTTATTTTTCTTCTCTTTTAAGATCATCATAATTTAAAGGTGCAAGCTCCTTAAAATTATGATTCATGAAATAATTAAATAGTACAAAACCCATTTTTCGTGTCTTATGCTGATGAAGAAGATAGAATCTAACTCAACCATTTAGAGTTATGATCTAAAGATTGACCAAATCCACTAGATGTTCCTTCAATGTTTGTCCACAAGATAGTGTGATTACTGCTTTTTTTCTAATTCTTGCTGTTTTTATCCAAGATTACTTCTAGGAATTTGCTTAGTAGGAGTAAGAGAATGTTCAAATTTTTTTGCGGATTAGGTGAACCTCGCAAGACCAATGTGATCCAGTTATAAGATAATATGTTTTGCGATAATGCAATTGTTTGTGTTGGGATACATAACATACGTGAAATCAAAACGTAATTATCTATTTATAGATATTTCTTACAATAAGTGCAAATATTGCTCGTGTTACAGATGTGTACGTATACTTATCCATTATCAGTAGCTTCTATTTGTGCATTGAAACGTATAAAGATCCACGATGCGACGTGGGAGATGTATCGATGCATATAATGAGGTAGTCGACGTTGGATGACGGTTTTGTACAAAAGGCTTATGCTTCAGCGCTTTTCTTAACGGCATGACTCTCACGTGGGTGGAAAAACACGTGTGCTACAGGTCGTATTAACTGAGCTGTTTGAGTCCCGGGGAGTTGGGATAGACATGGCAATATGATTTTGTGCTTTGAGCCTCAAATTTGTCGAAGCTACAAGCTGAAAACAATAAAATGAAATCCATGAAAGGATACAGGTATAAGGAAATTTTTGAAGGGAGTCTCACTTTATTGACAAGAAACAAATAGCAAATATTTTTCAGTGTCTCAAAAAAGTACGATTACAGATAGAATTATGAAAATTCTCGCACGTTTTTATGGTATATATCTTCATTAAAAATAAAAGAAAAACCCAAACTTTTTGTAGCCACGGTAAGTAATTTAATAAACGATAAAACCCGAAAAGATCGGTTAATAGTGAAAAGGAGCCGGAGCCTTGAAGAATTATCTGAAATTAAAAAAAATCGATGCACAAAATGTAGACTAGAGTAAAAACGTTATAAAAAAATTGGGTAAATTATAATTACTCAAAAACATTTTAAAATTACCGCCTTTTTTGTTGTTTTTTACTTAAGGTTAGTAATATTTGTTTACCATTCTGTTCCACTTTGTGCACACAAATGTATAGATTATAAAACTACTAATTTTTTATTTCAGATAATTTTTCAAGGCTATGGAACTTCAACCGCCAGCTAATTTCGCCGGGTTTCAATGTAATCTGCCGCGCCTATTTCATGAGTCTAAAAAAAGCGGTTTTTTTATCTTCAATAAAAATATATTAAAATATGCACAATGTATCACCGTTCTGTCTTTATTGTTTTCGTTTTAAGATACTGGCATATTTGCTAGTTTTTCACGTCAGTAAAGCTGAAAATTTGACATAACAATATTAATAAAGGCATACCTAATATAAAAATTAGAATCACTGTATGTTCTCTATTTTCATCTCTAAATTTCATTACAAAATTCATTATTAAATTATGAAAGTTACTATGACACGTTAACGATAAACAAAATTGCATTTTTTTTCAAAAATTTCAAGTACCCATGTATTAAGGATATCAATATGGAGCTGGTAACGAAAAGGTATTATTGGAATGAAACTGCGGGTCGCTTATATCGTTATTTGTTAACAAAAAATTTTTCGACAATTTTTATTTCTAAGAACTCTTTGTAACGATATCCCAAATTCTTAGAAGAAAATTTTGTTTCTGTGTCGTGTTTGCTACCCTCCACCCTAAATATGTATGCGTGCCTACATAAAATAAAATTGTATTTACTTTAAAATCAGATTTTTTAGTTTTGGATCAAATAATTATATAACAAACTCGAAATTTTCGACAGATGAACCAGTATACCGCATCGTCACAAAAATAGGGCTTCGTTCGGAATAAACCGGAAGACATACATTAACAACTTTCAGTCCTACGAATGTCTGAAGCATGCTTAGAGAAAGGTATGAATGCTGACAAGTACAAAATTATGGTTATTAAATAGAGAAATGTGGAACGACTTGTCAAATTAAGGCCAGTGAAAAAGTTACGGAAGGAGTGATTAATTTTGTTTATTTCGAAAATTTGTTGTGAAGTAACGGAGAGATGACGGAAGACGAGTATACTTTGTTCAGGAAAATTGTCCTTTTTATGTGGGTCAAGTTTTGAGTTCACGAGGCATTTAGATTTACATTTGCGAAAACTTTAAACTTTTTACAAAGATGAACGATTTAGAATAACCTTTCAGAGTCCGTCAATTCGAGGAATTACTCGTGAATTAATAGAATATTTTTTTTGTGTAAATTATTAATGATAAATGCAAAACAAATATTATAAACAGCTATTCTTACTTGGAAAGCTGTTTATAATCTTATCTGATCCTTAGTTAATGGAACTGAGTTTTCGATAACGCAAGAAAAAGATGAAAGTAAATTTAATGCAGGGAAAATAAAACCACCACAAATATCTTTATTCTTTTGAAAAGCTTACGTAATAGAATTGAAAACACAGATATTCGACGAAAATAAAGTAAAAAAATAAAGTAAAAGTAAAATGGGATTGTGAAGATAAGAAAGGCAGATTTGAGACAAAATAAGTTATATGAAAGATATTGAGGAATAAATTGTGAACGACACAGAAAGATAAGGGTGGGTTAAATTCAGAATTTTAAAAAGGGTAATCTAAGGACTCATAAAAATAGAAGAAGTACTATTAAAACGTGTACGTGGAAAAATAAACCGAAAAGGTTATGTCAGAATGAAGAAATATGGCATTCAATATCGCTACTTACCATGTCTACTTTGAAAGCGGCGTGAAGTTATAGGTAGGATATTTTATTTTTTGCTGTATCCGACTTAAATATTGTCAAGAAGTGGAAACTTTGCATCGCGTTTTCCTTTTCCAATTACATATAGATATTTTTTAAACTATGTGAAAGTAGTTTTTCCAGCTTCTTCGCACAAGTAATTTTTTTTATTAATGCGGTTTTGTTTTTCTCTGGTAATAATGTTCGCATCTCAAGAGTTCCCTAGTCCAAGATAGACAGTGAGCTTCATCTTAGCTTGAACTTTAAGGTGAATCATTGTGATAGCCCCGGAAATTCTTATTCATCATTTCTTAAAAGCCCTCGTACTTAATTCTCATTGCGAGGCTGCAAATAATTGACTACAATTTAACAGAATTTAAACATAATTAAAGTTCTATTAAAATGTTTTCAGAAGTTTTTGCGCGATACTGTAACAAACAGGCAAAAATACAGATATATAGACAGATATATTCTTAGGAAATATTAGGTAGGGGCAAAATTTAGCTTTTATTCGTGAACTCACGCATTGCCACAGTGAAAGTCTCATTTAAATATGTCCAGTAATTTTTGCGTGCTGCTCCAACAAACGGACAAATAGGCAAACATTAAAAATAAGTTTTTATGGTTTATACTCGATGTTAGACATACCCCTGATATAAGAAAATTCAATAATGTTTAATTTATAAACTAGTCCTTGAAACGATTTTATGTAATAATATTTTATGCCATTTATTTGTCTGTATATTGTTATTTTGATTGTGTCCACTATTCAGTATGACGCCTCTTTATATTATTACGAGTATCTAAGTGTAGACAATAATTTCGTTCGTGCAGCGGAATAAAGTGAACGAGATATTACTAGATGACGCCTTAACGTTGAAGGAAGCTAATGAAATGTTTATTGGTTTCGCGACGGAGGGAGCGGCGTCTGCAGACCGCGCCGGCTGATTGTCTCTCGACTGCCATTCAAATAACGTGTCGAGGCGTGCGTTTTATAGCCGGCTGATGAATTGCCCCCGTTTGTATTGTTTGACTCTTGTTTGTTCGCCTGAATATAAGTCTTTGTGTGTAGTGTGAGCGTGCCAAGATTCATCTCGAAAGCATTGTAGTGAGTTATCGGCAGATACTGAGTTAGTGAAACCGGTGGTTGAATTCAAAACTAATTTGCAAAGTTTGAAAGCGCCGCTGTAAGTGTTGCTGCAGTATTGATGTCGTCTTGTGCTATTTGCGAGAAACATTCTAATGTGGTGGCGTATGTCTTAGGAGTGTCAAGTTTGACATTAGTTTGTGTAATTTTAGTAAACTATTTCCATGTATTGTTTCTATCGATTTCATTATGTCATTGTATCTAATGAACAAAGGAATGAGTTTTTTTATCAAATTAACTTACTTAGAAGTGTCATGTCTAACATTAGTTTGTGTAATTTTAGTAAACTATTTCTATGAAGTGTATCTACCGATTTCATTATATCATTGTATCTAATGAACAAAGGAATGAGTTTTTTATCAAATTAACTTACTTAGGAGTGTCATGTTTAACATTAGTTTGTGTAATTTTAGTAAACTATTTCCATGTAGTGTATCTACCGATTTCATTATGTCATTGTACCTAATGAACAAAGGAATGAGTTTTTTATCAAATTAACTTATTTAGGAGTGTCATGTTTAACATTAGTTTGTGTAATTTTAGTAAACTATTTCCATGTAGTGTATCTACCGATTTCAATATGTCATTGTATCTAATTTTAATAAATTAATTTACCGGCTTGCTTGATTTTTATTTATATAATTAAACAAATTATTGGAAGGAATTGGTTTTTGAGAACTATTTTGGGGAAAAAAATTATTGAAACAAAATTATGATTCAAATAATTTTATTGTCAACTGTCATACACTGAAAGTTTTTCAAAGTTAAAAAGGGGATAGGTTTAGTCAGCTTCTGGACTACAGCCAGATTACCGTGGTTGATAACAATGAGATTCGGAGTGGCCGCTGGTGACTTGTTATCAAATTATTTTTCGATACTCCGACGAATTGGTTGTTAAGGTTACCACAGCTAATGTAGACCGATACCAAATTTTAGTGCAGATTCACGATGTTTTACCCTTTTTCTTTCATCGTTCATGTGAAAGAGATTCCTACCAGTCAAAGATTATAAAAAAAAATCATTGACAAAATTATTTTATTAATCTGCCTAAAGAAAAAAATATTTAAAGTAAAGCTTCCCCTTTTCTAGCTAAGAGCTATATGCTGGGAAATTTAAATTTTTAGCAAACATATAACCTCATAAAGAATGAGGGGTTTATAAAAAAAAATTTTAACGGTTGTGTTTTCCTGAAAAATGATCAAATTTGGATAAACTATGTTTTTGCAAAGCTTACGCTTCCGCGTATAACAAATGTTGAAGTGTTTTCCCCCTAATAGTGTCAGAAGAAAATAGTTTGAAGTTGCTTGAATTTTTTTACAAAGTGGCAATTAGATCACGAAAAAACCTGTCAAGTAAGAGTAGAATTAATGGGACATAGTATTTCCATTAAGCTATTTGCAAAAGTTTAATTTTTTAAAGCGTAAACATATTGCCTATTATAGATATAACATTTCACAGCGCATATTACACAATTCAACAATTCACAGCGCATATTTAAAAAAATCTATAATTCTGCATAGAATTAAAAATTATTGGTTTTTCAATTTTTCCCTTTACTTTTACTACAAAGTTTTTATAATGCAGACTTTCAAGATTATAGGTCGACCTGAAGTACTCTATTTGTTTTGATGTTAAGCGAGTAAGACTATGGTAAAAATAAAGAAAAGTAGTTTTAAAAGGGCTATATCTTCTTGTTGACCCAAGAAATCTGGTTACCGCAATGTAAGCCTATCAGCTACAGTATAAGATATTATTTTCAACTTGATATCTCAAACTGTTTCTGAGAAAGGCTTTAACAGACAGACAGACGGACGGACATCCAAGTCTTTCGATTTTCCACATTCGTCGAACTAAAATTACTTGAGGGAAGTTTTTTATTTCAGGGAAGCTCTCTAATGACTTTCTGTCGATTACTATACAAGCATTACTCCGAAAGTTATAGGTGTTCAAATTCAAAAGTTAATTGGTTGTTTTAACAGCTGGTAAACTCGGCCTAAAAAACATGGAATGAGAATAAAAAAAACACATTTCAAAAGGAAAGAATAAGCTTCCAAATTCTTTTATACAATTGTTTGAAAAAATTAAGGATAATTCTTTTAAACCTTTTAAACATTTGGTATAGAAATGAAAAATAAATGGTGATCCATTTTTTCCAGACTTATTCATTCAAATCCAATAGTTTTTCGCAGAGATATGATCGATTAGAAAATAGACGGAGATATGAACGTTTGAATAAAAAAAATGGTGCGTTTACTTATGTATGTATGTTAGAAGACATTCTCCTTTGACATGATACGAGAACAACTTTCTTTAACACGCAAATAATTAATGGAAATAAAAGAACTGGAGCGTGATTATAAATACGGTTGATAAAATCCAAATTCAATCAAAAAATTAAATTTTATATAATTTATCATATATATTGCAAATAAATACATATCGAAACTTTACCCTCACTTAGAGAAATACACTTAAAATATACTTTAAAAAGCTTATAAGCACTATTTCTATCACGAACATTCACAATAACTAAATACTTTTTTATTATAGGAACCACTATTTAATTCCAATTACTAAAAAATATTATTTAAAAGTCCAGATATAACTTAGATTCGTATGAATATAAAACACGTTATGTGTAATGACAAATACTTCAATAACTATCATGATCAGTCACAACACACAATATATGTTTAGTGAGCAACTTCATCCTGTCGTTTTTTGTTGCATCGTGCGCGCGTCGTAAAATTTCACTTTCATCATTTTTCATAACGCGCTTAAAGAAATATAACTTCAAAAATTTGAAGTTTCCCATGCAATGGAAAAATAGAATTAAAAAAATAATTTGAGTTCCCAATGCAATTATAAAATTCTTCCACCCTAAATGTATACATACAGAGAAGACTTCCGAGACGATTCACGTTTCGAATATGAACGAAGTCTCGGAAGATACATTTGAACAGGAACATAACAAACGACGCTACATTCTGCGCCCTTCCGCCTCTCCGTAGATAGTTACGCTTAAGTGGAATGTTGGTCTTAATTAATGTTGCATATACGCGTAACTAATTTATATAATTATTTCGAGTATTTGCTAGAGCGGTGCGGTACGATAATATGTGGCGAACTCAATATTGAGTGATGTAATTAATTTGAGTAAGATTTTATTAGTTCAAGCATTCAATAAATAATAATATTTATATTTTTATTTTTTCGAGTAATAAACTATTATAAAACTATTTATTAGGTATCTAAAAAAACACGATTCTGGTTTATCTTTTTAAACTGCGTTTTGCGTACTTTAGCCATTAATCTATGACGATTATCAGCAGTGTTAAGGTCTCTTCCAACGTAATTTTGTATAAAACAGATTAAAATATAATAACTTGTTAATTTGTTTAATGCATATTCGGCTAAAGTAATCCTTCGCTTTCAGAATTGCTAATTCGTTACATTTGGTCGGTTTAAAAATATATAAAAGTCGGTTCGGAGCGTTACCCACTAATTTGGTATAAAAGCGCGGAGCAATTTGAAACTCATTAGTGTTACTTCGACGGCCACGCATGCTGTTCTATCGATTAATTTAAAACTTTTTCCATCCAATACCGGTTAGTGGAAACCGTCGGCGCATATTTCGTGTGTAACTTTTTTAGTGGTACCTCGTTAAATTTTGCTTTCAATTTTATTAATGGACGCAAAATGGTTTCATTAATTTGAAAGAGGGGTTTAAACCTCTTAAACAAATGAATTATAATATATGACCAGCATTTAATGCAAGCGGTACTTGTTTTGCAATCAACACTTTTTTGTAATTACTCAACAGAGGGCACTACGTATATTTTAAATCGCGTAATGAAATTTACCACCCGGACGTATATTAGCAAATTGGACGTGGCCAGAAGTGAAGTCTGAAGTGGTGCAGGATGATATGGGAAACTTTGGTTATAGTGAAATTGACTGAAAGAAAACTGCTTTTAATTGAAGTTTTTTCATTGTTTTTTCCTCTCTGTCTTTGGAGAGTGGTGCAAGATTAAGAGTGTACATGTAAAAGCTACCCTCGTTACATTTTTCAGTAGGCTACATTATTGAAATCGCGAGCGAGAAAAACAATTTAAAAGCCTTAAATTATTAACTTTAAGCATTTTTACGTCAATTAAACAAAAATTAAGTCATTCAGTACGTAAAATCCTTAAATACATAATATTATAAACATCTTATATTACGTACGGGGAGGTATTTCTAGAAATTAAACCTCGTTTTCCTGTAAAATTTTCTCGCCATCGATCTTCAACTGAGAGTGCCATTGTTCTAAGTGGTGAAAACTATTCTTAGATTCAATGTACGGGGAGGTATTTCTAGAAATTAAACCTCGTTTTCCTGTAAAATTTTCTCGCCATCGATCTTCAACTGAGAGTGCCATTATTCTGAGTGGTGAAAATGATTCTTATATTCAATGTACGGGGAGGTATTTCTAGAAATTACACCTCGTTTTACTGTAAATTTTTCTCGCCATCGATCTTCAACTGAGAGTGCCATTATTCTAAGTGGTGAAAATTATTCTTATATTCGATGTACGTTGAGGTATTTCTAGAAATTAAACCGCCTTTTTCTGTAAAATTTTCTCGCCATCGATCTTCAACTGAGAGTGCCTTTATTCTAAGTGGTGAAAATTATTCTTATATTCAATGTACGGGGAGGTATTTCTAGAGATTATACCTCGTTTTCCTGTAAAATTTTTTCGCCATCGATCTTCATGATGTAAGATAAAGACGAAAAGGCGGACTTAACGAAATTTTGTCATATTTCTACAAGATCATAAAAATATCATTTCCCCGAAAATTTGGTTTCTTTATACTGCATATAATTTCAATGGACAATTGGGCAATATCACGGAGTACATGAAGTTATTGCACGTAATAGAGAACCTAAAGAAAGTCGCAACTCAAAGAAACCGTAAATGACGAAATGATGAAGCTGATGATGAGGGCAGATAAAATATTTTTTAACGTGTGCCATGCATCAATAGAAGTGTTACATTCTTCAGAAACGGGCAAGTGTAAGAATATTAACTCTCTTCCTCGCGCAAGAAAAGTTCTAATTATGAGCAGTTCAACGGTACATTTGTCATTTTCCATCACTTAGAGATTTACTTGGATGTAGCATGAGATTTAAAGAATAATGGATCCTGGCATCATTAAATGAAATTAAAGAGGTTTGAAATGAAAGAGAGGCAGCGATAGACGTCTTCAAATTCCTTCTCTCTTGTCTCATAAAGTATAAAGTATACAATTTTTAAAAACTCAAGTAAATTCCTTGTGTATAATATAACTATAAACTGCGTGTTATAGACATTGAAAAATTAGCAAAAAATGAAATTATAGACATCGAAAATAATCGCGCAAAAAATTATTGGGATATTGAAGGATAAGTGATAGAATGCATTAGGATCATTTTTGAAATATGTGTCTCTTTGTACATTAATGTAAAATATTGTGAATCAAATTAAAAAAACAAATAAAAATTGTATCATATTTAGTTTTTAGAAAAATATGGTGGTCAATTTGAAGTCATATTTAGGTTTTATTTTTTCGCAATCGGTTTACGTAAGCAGAAGATATAAGAATGTAATGTAATACTTTAAAAAGTTATTTACTTTCCGTTAGTACAATAGTAAATAAGTATCTATGTACATCAATAGATGGCGTTACGTGTATTTTAAATCGTTCAATGTCCTTTTCTACCCGGACTTATATTGGCGAAATGAATGTGACCAGTGTAGAATAGTTTTAAAAAATGGCAACGGTACGTATTTTAGTGGTTTGTGCCTACAATGCTCCGGGCACAGTTAGTACATAATAAATTAACTACACTGCGCACTTTTAATTACATTAGGAAGTGGAGTATAAAATGTGAAATTTATTAGGCCTACCCCGTTATATATGCGTTCCTGTATCTGCTTCCAGTTCCTCATTTTAATAGTTTCATTATCGCGTAATGAAAACTCCTAAATGATTATTACAGATGGTACAGCTTAAAAAAAATATGTGATTTATACTGTTTTGAGCGTTGAGTTGTAAAATTATAATACTTTATTCGCTCTGTTAGGGAAAAGCCATATTTAAAATATATTTAAATAATTGTTTTATTTTCCAATTATTAACCTTGAGTAATTTTTTTTCTTTCCGTGATTTGTACATTCCATTTCAGAATTGTTTACTCATTCACTTTCTACATAAATGGCTTAAATATTTAAATACTTCAACACAACATATAAACAAGAGTTAAAGAGCCGAAATAAACGTGAATGCTACATTTATATCACAAATGCGTTGTCACACAAACATTGCGACCGTAAATGTCGCAATATTTGTGTGAACTTGAAATCGCGAATTTAATAGAAATAAGCCAAAAGTGGTCATTACATTTAGATAAGTAACTTACAAAATAGTTTAATTGTGATCCGAACGTATGGTTAAGCGACAGGAATTGTCGAAGATTTAAGTATTCAATTCATGACTCGATGTGTATATGGGAGACACATAGGGGAGAGGATACTCCTGTGCATAATGGTGAGAAAAAGAAATTGGTGTGCTTGAGATCACACGGTACAAGTAAAGACTTTGGCAATCAATATCATCGTACTGTACCAAGAAAATGATAAAATAGACATTGTGCGTTTACGCTCCGATGCACGCCTCCTTAAGTACGATTGCTTGGAATGTATATATAAAATAGGTAACATTGTATATAAATTTAATTAGCAATATAATTAAATGTAAATAGAAAATTCTTTAATAAAAAATGCTGAAAATATAATTGTTTTCAAGTAAAACAGAAATGAACAAGATCAAATTTATACAACAAAATTAAAAACGTTTAGTAACATCAGACTAAGAAGTTAAAATTAAAAGAGACTTTTTAATTTTGTAGAATAGAAGAGACCAAATATTCACATAATGAATGACATTTAATGATTACATCTTGATATAAGCATACGATAGTAAACTATGTGAGTCACACTCCGTCATTGCGATTGCGCCATAAGAAAATGCCAAATAAATATATTGATATCTCACTCTAAAGATGCGCAAAAATGTTGCGCGGAGAGGCCACTTAACGTTTACACTTTTTTTAACGTTCTGAACTTCATTGAACTTCTGATTTTACTCCTCATAAAACTTCATAAAGGGCGCTATAAATGAAAATCAATTCTTAAGGAGAAAACTTCAAAAAGATATTATATACTTTTTTAAAGAGAAAATATTGATTACAAACGTGTATTTTATATGAGTATACCCTGAACGTGGGAGAGAGGTAAGCACTCGCTCGACTACTCTTGTTCTGTTATATTTGGCCCGCCGCACGGTCTGCTAAAAATCAATTGTTATAGATTTAGAAATTTTAAATTTTAGGGATCGTTTTTTACTGGATACAGATTTTAGTTACTATCACTATGCTCAAATATGTGAAGGAATTTAATTTAGCATGGAAACGGATGATTTATCATTTTTTTTACGAACAATTTGTATGGAGCTGGTATGAAAAGTCGTTACAGAAGGTTTACAGTACATCATACATATTTTTTAATCCTTAACAGCTCCTCTTAATATCAAAGATTACACACATTTTCAGCCTCTCGTTTACTTAACTAAATATTTAGGAAATAAATCAAAACAAAATGGCAAATTATTTTTTGTTTTATTGATGATTAAAATAAAACAAAAGTTAAAAATATTAAATTTTAAATTGTAACTCTTTCGCCTATGTGATTTTATGAGTATAATTAGAAAAATGTTTATGTAGCAATTGTATGTGCTCAAAACATTTTACGTCTGAAACTTTAGATCACTGACACTCAGTTCTAAATAAGACAAAGATACGGCCGTGACCTACGCAGAACTTCTTTACTAAATTTAAACTTGTACAATCAAACTGTAACTATTTTAGCAGATCCCCCGGGACACTCGCCGATTTATTACTCGAGTAAAATTTGAACGTACACGCTGTAATGGTTTCCTCTATGGCGTATCGTTTTGCCAGGCTGGCGTTCTGGCAAGCTTTCGCCGGTAGTAAAACACGGGACACGTCCGGTTGGAAATTACGTTTTACGTAGCGTTGTTCCGTCGCAGAAATGAGCATGAGGCCGTTGTGAAGAGGGATAGTGTGTCGCGGGTTGTAGCTGCGGTAAGTTACGTTAACCTTCTGTTCTGGTACAAAGCTGAAATTTGAGATTTTGTGTCGTATATCACGAGCACTAGCTCGCTGTTTGTCTTGCACAGGTATAAAGTAACCTTATTGACCTAAGGTATAAGTACGGATTTATTTAAACCTACTGCATTAAACGACTAAATTTCTACCACGCGACCGTTTTCACCGCACGTTTTATTGTCTGTGTACAGGTATGTATATTTTCATGCGAAATTATCTCAACTGTTGTGCGATTACATTTAGCGCATATGTTTTTTTATTGATCAGCCCTCATTGTTGAAAACCGAGTAGTACAACAAGGTGCAATTTAGTACAAGCAGGTGCTAAATAACGAACGGAACAACTTGAAACTGTCATTCATCATATTTCACGAAGTTAAAAAAATATTATCAATTTTTTTTAACCTAAATGTTTAAAAATTCTCGACTATAGTTGGGGAATTTTTATGTAGAAACTAAAACTATTTAAAATACGTAGTCAAACTATCCCCACTATCATCTTATATATTTTTGTTTTGTTTTTATTCCAAATGTTTCCCACCCCCCCATATTCTCCGAAAAATATTTTGTATGTTATTACTATTAATAAAAGCTTTATCATGAGTTAAATTTGAGCTTTTTGCGTTAAACCGTATTTTGAAATAAAAAACGACTCTGACGGATACAAGCGAGCGTTAGGTTTTTTTTTGAAATACAGAACTTCTAAATGTAATTTAATTTGCTTCTATGTCTTACCATTCCTTATTTTAACCTTAAATGACAAATTATAAGAGCAGGTACATTTTAATATATTTTTCGTAACATTCATTAGTTTTGTAAGAAACCTGTCACTCTCGTTACATTTGAATGAAGCCTCAATGAAATCGAGTGGGGAGAATTAAAAGAAAATGAAGTGACGATTGTAAAAAAGGAAAGCCAGTAATTTATTGGATAAAGGTACATTGAGACAAAAGGTTCGCCACGGAGAGGCTGAAGCGTTTTTGAATTCTAATATTATTTTAAATTTTTTGTTGTATGTTCTTATATATGTATTTTTTAGTTTCTCTTCAGAAAAATGTCATATTATGATTTCGCCAGTCTTATTTTTTGTTTCTTGTTTTTCTTTACAATAAATACGTATGAATATGCGTACATTCATCTGTGGACTTCAGATATGAATTCATAAAATCTAGAATTATCTTATTGCCAGTTTGATTGTCTGATTGATTTATTATTCTATCATTTTAAATTCGAGACACAACTCGGTTACGCGAATAAGTCTGGGTAGCGACATGCTTTCATATAATGGAATCGTTATTTCTAAGGTTATCGCATCTTTCTGCTTTAATATTTAAGACCTACTTCTCTTTCAGCATACATTTCTGTTTTATGTAATCATTTCTTGTTTCTTCTCTTAAAGTCTTTTCACATAATACCGGAGATCTAGATTTATTGCTTTATTCGCTGCGTATAGAAAGCTAACACGTCCCCTTCTCATCCAGATATCGTACAATGATTAATCGTTCACTGTTCTTGCGACTAAATAAGAAAAAAAATTAAACTGTCACCCAGATAAGATCTTAAATAAAGTGGGAATTCTTGGTTCGGATTTTAGTTTCTTAGTGAATCTTAATTTCTTGTCTTGACTAAACAATTAAAAAGTTAAACTTACCTATCACTTTATCTGTTATGTTTACAACATTTTAGCTACTAACTAAAAAAAATAAATACTTTTCGAACTTGGTAAGTAGCAAATGACTTTTGAAAGACAAATACTTACAAATAAATTTCTAAAAAATATAAATTTTGATGGGCCATATTGCTCCATGGCGTACCAAAGTACACAAAATAAAATAAGCCATACATATACACTTGAAAAATGCATAGCCCAGTAATGTAATGTGTCTCCCTGTTTTATTATAACAATCCACGTATGAAAATAATGGTCATTCTCTATCATTTCTCTTGTATACATCTCGGTACGAAAATTTTTTTGTTTCGGCATTGTTTCGGCGTACATTAAAAAATCGTTTTTTGCGTTACTTTTTTCATCACTTTTAGGTGTTTTGTTGGAAAACTCTCATACTCTTTTTCATTGCTTGCCTAAACTTTAAGATATGCCTAAAATAGAATCAAACTTTAAAATTGTATCTACATTTATCTTATTGCTACTAATTTGAAAAACTATTTTTTAAAGTATTTAGGAAAATTGACATAATACTAATATCATGTTAGTTTTCTTTATGGCTTTATGATTGTATCAATCAAAAGGAGAAAAATTAGCCTTTCAGTCTGTCATGGTTGTTTTTCTCGAAAACCGACTGACTCGTTTGAATATTAATCCACGTATCAATTGTAGACATTTTGAAGCGGTCAAATTAATATTTTTTCTATTTGAAAGATTGTTCCGAAATTATTTTGTTAGAATTTTTAGTAAAATTATTTTAGATACATTGTTGAAACTGTCCATAAAAACATTTTCCCACTACTCCCCTGCCGCCCTATCTCCGAAATGGCAAGTGAAAATTATGAAAAAATCAGCGTTACAGAAAGTTTACCGTAAACCTGTAGTAATTATTCCAAATTTCATAACTTTTGAGAAATTCACGATATATTTACACCTGTGAAATGCATACTAGGCAATATGTTTACATTATGAATAATAATTTAAATAATTCAGTAGAAATGTTCCTTACTAGTAAAATTGCATACTTACCTTAAACTTCGTAGTTCGAATTCTACATGTTCGTAGTTCGAATTCTGCATGTTCGTAGTTCGAATTCTACATGTTCGTAGTTCGAATTCTACATGTTAGTAGTTTGTGATTAATTTTAATAGAATTTTTTTGTGACAGTAGATGACAGAAAAGAATCGGTTTCATTAAACTTTGGGAATTAGGTTCACAACCTGTAGTATTAACGTAAACGTGGCATGAAACTTAGTGTACATATATTGCCATCAAAGTTATTAAATGATTTTCTTTAATGTTACATATATAATCGCAATATATAAAATATACACAATATTAAGTAAAGCTTTGATGCTTTTAAGGTTTTGCCTTTTAAAAATCATTCACCGAATGGGTAATGTATCTTAGATAAGGTTTTGATTTATGATACAGCTAGTACTCGTGACTACGTTCGCGTGGAATTTAAAAAAAATGTTAAGTTAACTTTAAGATTTAAACGTGTAGCGCCATCTATTTTAAAAACTATACATTATTACATGCGAGTGCACTTTGTATTGAATTTGCCTATATATTACCCCAGACCCAACAGAATCCACTAATGAAAACTTAATCAAAATTATTTTGTCTGTTATTACACATGTGAACAAATAAATAGACTCACAGGTAAATTGGAAAACATTTCGAAAAAGATATTTTTTTTATTTTATTACTTTTCTTACGTTCTTCTAAATATTTTTTTTTCTAAATACCTTCAATATACGGACTTGTCAATTCGACAGTTTTGTTATATGTATAGAAAACAAAGTAAGTAATTACCAAATTATAACTCAACACACGAACAGACAACTGACCATACGAAGACAATAGATTCAAATTTTAAACAAATTGAGAAAAAAAAGTAATGTTATACCGAATACATACAACCTGGAAAATTTTATGTGCAGAAGACGACCAATAATGGGATTTGCCCTGATGCGTCTGCCTGTGTTCGGATCACTTACTCAAACACCTACCTCTCCCACATCACTTTACCCTTTAAATCTCTCCGTGTTCATTTCGCCAAATTATGTCCGGCTAGAAAACATCTTTGCACGATTTAACATACGCCTAGCGCCATCTACTAATGTGCATAGGTACATTATACATTTGTGTGATTACTACCCGTCGAGTAGCTAGGCACTTCTCCGTTGTTGTGTTAAACCATTGTAAATTATTTTTTGCAAATATTGAATTCCTGTCTTCTGAATAAATGAACCGATTGCGATAAAGTAGAAACTTAATATTACTTCAAATTAAACCCTTTATTTTTCTAAAAACTCCATAATTTGTTTTATTTGATGCGTGCATAAGCCCACAAACAGATAAAAATTCCAAAAGTAGTCTAGTAGTTTAGAGGAAATTTGAATCGAATTATATTTTTTTATTTTAACCCCCTCCTCTAAAAATTTATTTGGGGAGGGGCTCAAAATAAAAAAAACGTGGATTTCATTAATTTTTTTTAAAATGATTTAATGTATAAATACGCTAAATTTACAGCTTTATTATAAGTATAAATTATTTGAGCGATGAAAACTATTCACGTAAGCGATAGTAGTACTAATTTTATAAAAAGGAAATTTTAGTTTGTTAATTTTTAGGTTTTGGCAAACAAATTGTTTATTTAATGACAAAATGAATACACTAGCATATAGGTTAGTGTGAGAAATGGGCAATAACCGATTAAAATGAAGGAAATCGAAGTGTGTCAGGCGAGTTTTTAACCGACTACAAACACAGAGGAGATTGTTGATTAGACTGGGTTTTTATGTATGCCATATACATATCTGTGAACCAGTTTGAACGATTACTTTTTCTTATTTAGAAGATTATAACTCACGGGTGATCCCATATACTTTTAAATAAAAAATGATATTTCCTTATATATTTCCTTGTAACGCATATGCATTTTTGTTTGAATTTGGCAACTTAACTTTTCAGTGTTTCGTAAAAAAGCAATTTTGGAAATTCTTATTTCCTTTTTCAGAAGTTTTAATGTATTTTAAACCAATGTAGTTAAATCATATTAAGATATAATAAATAACATGACATCTACAAAATATTTCGAAGTAACGTGTTGCTAAATATTACAAATTGTCACAACACATATTATGTTGCAAAATCGTTAGTATAATGTTGGAATAAATTGCACATGAAAGTGAAATATATTAAAACGATCCAGTATACATACAGTTAATATAGGTTATTTATTATACGCATTGTTATGTAGCAAGATTAGGTGTACAGTTCTGTATTCGACTAAAGAACGGAGTAAATCATTAAACTTATGAGGGTACCGATAATAAATTAACCGGAACTTATAATTATATAACAAAAAAAAGTAAAACAATATGCGGCCATGGTCCATTTTTTACCCGGCCAAAGTAGTGACTTAGCTTGTGTATTATAATTTGTACTGAATTCGTATAAAGGAATGAGAACCAATTGCTAGAACTGCTCTTATTTAAATTAGTGTTTATTGGCTGGAATATCGATCTCCACTCAGGTTTTTGAGCCCGATGGATCCTTTCTGGCAAGTTCAGTGCAGCTTATATAATTTGCATTTCTTATTGAGTGGTTGTAAATAGTATTATTCATAATTAGTTGTCACAAGTAGTACGTTAAACCGAAAATCTCAATTTGACTTATGCAATAAGGCATCTTATTGTTAAAGTTCTTTAAAAACCGTTTTAGGCTTATTCAAACGTTAGTTTATCAATATACTGCTGAATAAGCAATAACGAAACACAACAGCCTATTCTTTGCACGTAATATAAGAAGCATCACGTTATCCGAGCAAACTACAAACATTTTAGCGATATTGAAATATTTGTAACGGCGCAGACAACGTCTCCGTGCATTATATAAAAGACATCCCGTTAAAATAGCATCAAATATATGTATGTAACGATACGTTGGAGGCGACAGCTGGCGGAAAGCGTGCCGCGGGCGCGTATCGGAACATGGCAGAGTAGGAGGCGCCGGTCTAACGAGATGAGATGTGATGCTGTAAGAGATAGTGAATTTTTGCTAAGAGGCAGTTTGGCGAGGCATCTATTGCTTCGTCGATCGTGTCGAGCTTAGGACCACATCTGTGTGAGTTTTGTGATCGATAATTTTATACAATTTAAGATGTCTTAATCCAGTCATGGCATGTGTTTAAAATATCTCTATGTGTTATTCCTCAAAGGTGTATTTTTATCCGTACACCATATCTCCCTTAACACTTCATTAAAACCAATGATTGAGCTATCACTTTGAAGATTACATTCACCGCCAATTGCGGAAAAGTAAACAAAATATTAGGAATTAATTTTTTAATTCTCTATGTATTATTTCTGAAAGTGTTTATATTGTAAATAGCGCCATTTATTGACAATTTAGGTAACTAACATATACGACAGTAGTTCAAACAGTAATAATTTCAAGCAGCGCTATCTATTGATAATCTCTTTAGCTAACATGCACTACAGTCGTTCAAACATTAATATACATAAACAGTAATAGTCATTTCACATTTTTTACTCATTTATTTTCATATTATATATTATTCACACGGACTAACTAGTATCTAATACAATATTTTAATATGTCTCTCCAAAATATTGGGAGTATGTCGTAAACACTTTTTCGATAGAGGAATCTATTTACGAATAATTAAATTTTAATCTGGTCATCTTTGTTAGAGTTACATTGCCTCCACCCCTACCAAATAAACCATTATATTTGAATAATATATACTACAGTTTTGAGTAATGAAGTACTCAGAACTGTAGTATATTTAATAAAGTTAAATGGAAAATAATTGTAGCTAAGTAATATTTGCTAGTTTACGTGTAATAAAAGACCAACTTATATAAACGCGTCTCTAAAAAGTTACTTATATCAACCATAAAAATAACTTTGTATATTAAAGTTTATATTTATGTTTTAGCATAAAAAGGATAGTGTACCATACATTACGCTAATTGTGTACGTACGTATGAAATAAACGATATAAACAGCAGAAAAATGTATGTATCTGAAAATGTAGCGGTGCCACCGAGTACATTTCTTTAGGTACTTCGCACGCCCCTCATATTTCTTGAGATATTCACGGTAATAAATTTGTCCCCCCTACTTAATTACATTAGTATTGTTTGAATTTATTTCTATAGAAATCCTTATTATTGGTGACCTATGTATATGTAATAATCTCACTCCAAATGAGATAGGAAACACTCGATGCGCGAATGAGACTCGCATTTGTTCGGTTGCGATTTATGGGAAGATATATTGCTTCTATATTTTGATAATAACATGTGCACTATTTCTATTTTAAAGTACACTGAATATTATACTGTACAAATATTAAAAAAACTCCTGAATAGATACTGTTAACAGTTATTATTAAAGAATATAATTTTATAACGAGTTTGAACACCGGGCAGAGAAAATAATGTAAAGCAAAAAATATAGTTAATAATGTTAACCTATTTTCCTTACACTTTGCTTCAATATTTTGATAAAAACATGTGCACGTATTTGTATTTTAACGTACACTGAATCTTATACTGTACAAGTATTAAAAAAACTCCTGAATAGCTGCTGTTAACAGTTATTATTAAAGAATACAATTTTATAGCGAGTTGGAACACCGGGCAGAGAAAATAAGGTAAAGTAAAAAAATATAGTAAATAATGTTAACCTATTTTCCTTACACTGGTCGACAAGCATTGTGATAATATTCTCTCATAATTTATTACAATATTTTGCTTTTAAACACAACAAATTTTTTTTTCATTTTTTGTTTGGTCTTATATAGAAGCTGATGAAAAACCATTGACGCTTACGTGATATGTACCGTAACGTTATATCTAATCCAGTGAAAATAAAGGTAAGAAATTTCGAAAAAATAAGTGCTTACTGCTTGGTTTCTACGAATAAATTGTAACAAGATCGATCTAAAGAATGAAAGTGATTAGGAAGTTCGAGTTTTTTTATAACAATAAAAGATTTTCTTTTCAACAAATATTCATGATATTTAACACACGGCTAAATGTACTTTAATCTCCTCTACTGTATAAAATTATTTCAATTAATGAAAATTTTAATGTATCATAAGTCGTATACTACTAAACGCTTTCCTACATGGTTTGTGCGCACATGTGCCACTTGATCTTGGAAGTTTAAAGGGGAGCGCAGTTTTTTTGCTATAGCTTCTTTTATCCAACTGATTTTTAACAATTTTTATTTGTTTTGTTTCAGGTTTGGTCACAAGTTAAATCACATCCCAAGGACTTACATCTTCAACTTTGGTTTACACTTACATCTTCAACTTCAAGGTTTGAAACTCCAATTTGTTGTCGTATTAGTGTTTAGTGAAATTATTTGTAGACACCTATTTACAGCGTAGAAAATGAAATATTCGTTTTTCAGATGAAATTCCTATGCATAATATCGAAGGAAATATAGTATTTTTAAAAAAGATAATACTTTTTCCTTTGTCAGATGAGGCTCAAATAGACCTGATGAAAAGTATGGCCTATAAGTCATATCTATTTCAAAACGCAAATTCGACTGTTAACTGTTTGAACAAGACCAGATGTACATGTTCTCTATGGTTTACTTTTATTTCTGCTAGGAGGAGGGTCCAGTAATATATTTCCATAAACAAAATAAGATAATAATACAAAGCGAATTTATTTTTCAATGCAATATCCCTGAAGCACTAGGTTCGCAGTGACTTTAACACCGCAGAAAACAAAGTCGTTTAGTTGCTCATCAAACTAAGCATCCACATCGATATTAATATCTTCAACACGAGAAAATGGTTGACTTCGGAGAAATTCTTCAATATTTCTGGAAAAAAAAATAATTTAGCGAAGTCAAATAAGGGCTATAAGGTGAATAATTAGGCTGCTGGAACCCGCATTCTTGGGTGGCCGCCTGTGCTTTTTCTGATATGTAGACCGAAGTATTATTTTGAAAGAGTGGAATGAGATGATTAGGACTCCTGCGTCTTCGATGGGAGTTTTCCGTATTTTTCTACATTTTGCTCGCATGGCCACTAGTATGAGTATCTCCCATTAACGTGGTCTTTCGTACCACGAATTCCACCCAGTGTTTTCTTCTCATCCCAGAACACTGTGGCCATGAACTTGTCAGTAAATGTGTGAACTTTGAATTTTTTAGTAGGAAGTTGATGAAGGTCTTCTACTGCATGAACCCCATTTTTAACTTAGCATATCTCTGGTAGACCCACCTTTGATCTTAAGTCGCCAAATATAAAAAAATAAATTGCTGGATCCTCACCAAATGGAAGCTTCAAGTTGTATTGAGAAATTTTGCACAGGGCATTTTTCTGAAATGATGTCAGTAACCGCGGGTTCCACCTTGTGCTTGGAAACTTTAGACTTTTAGAAATCTTCGTGAGTAATCTTCTAAAGTATGCCCTCGAAATGTCCATTTCTTCAGCTATCTTATTGACCTGTCCTCCAAAATAAATTCTTCTTCTTTTTTACCCATTATCGGTGCCGCTGCCGTCACAGGCCTCCATCATCTAAACTACTTGCTTCAAAATATAACACTTGTCTTCGGAAGGAGCAGATTCCCCATACACTGGCCATCTACTCAAAAACTTAGTTCAGCTTCTTTCCTTATTTTTGAAGAATTTTGTTGGTAATTAATTGGTAAGCTCTGTAGGAATTTTTTGGTAAGCTCAAGCGTTTGTGCATACACCATACCACGCCTCGCTATCAAAGTAACAATAGCTCTCAGTTGAAAACACATATCTTAAGATGTGCAGCATGTAATTACTTGTTTATACTTAGTTTATGTTAGACTTTGCTGTGAGGTACCTTACTGAACTTATTAAAGGTAACTTACTGAACGCTCGTGCCCATCTAAATAGTTGTATTTGATGTCGCTTATAATTCTATTAACACTATGAGTATATTTGATAAAGAAATGTAAGTACATTTGAGGGAATATAATAAAATAAAGGAACAAGGGAACATAATAAAAATAAAGGATCATATATTTGAAGATATATAATTTAATAGGGTTAATGAAGCAATGTAATAAAATAATAAAGGACTACAAGTAGGTTCTTAGTAATTGGGGCTAACATTGTTCTGGTGACATGTAACTGAGCGATGTTATATAAGCGATCTAGTTAAAGGATGTTGTATAATATATCGTTCCTATATACGTATAACATAAGCGTTAATGGGAAAGTATTATTCACAGTGTTAGAGTGGTGTGAATGAAGAGTGATCTCTGCTTTTACAAAATGTGGAAAATTGTGGTAGAAGCGTCATTAAATTCATTTAATATCAAAAGAAGAAGAATTATCACCCGTCTAAATGAATGAGCATTTAGATGATGTGTACGAAAAATTCTCATTTTCTTATAGTGTGGGAAAAATTGGGTAAAGAAGTTCTAATTAGGGTCTGAAACCATTGAGCTCAAGTGATATAACGGCAGGCAGGCCAGTGAAAGTGTTAGCTTTCACTGGCTATTCACGACCATCTTTACAAGAACAAGATAAGCGTAAGGTGGATACCCAAATTTCTGTCAGCACATAGAAGAGTATTTCTAATAAAAAACTGGCCAAAAGTTGAAAGCTAAAGGTATAGCACAACTTACTCCAACTGTCCCTTTCTGATTCTTGAATAACCTATAATATTAATTCTGAGTATGTTTGATTGAATTTGCGCTTAAAATATAATTACTAACATTATTTTCACGAACCCTAAAAAAGTAACGTTTGTATTTGTCAACGATTATGACCATAAGTATATATTACACATAGATAAAGAGGGCAAAAAAGCAATGCTATCCAAAAGAAAAATCAATGCGAATAACTGAATCATGTGTCGAAATTATGTCGCAAGACTTACTGGACCATACTTCATTACGATAATGTATGTAATTGGAAGTCATCATAGAAACTTGTAGAAAGAAAGAAAAGAGTAACTCACAACTCTTCTTAAAATAAGGCTGTGATGGATCTAAGCAGTCCCAATTCAAGCAGAAATTTGAAAATAATATGAACATTGACGCAAACATATTCAAAATTTCCATTGTTCCGTTTCGAGAGAAAAAATTATACGGCAGAATCCGGTATCATAGTTACAAAGGAAAACCAGTAAGACTATGTTTCATTCACGAAACTAAATATGCAACAAACAATGAAATTCAACGTGTAGAAAATCAAGCAAGAAATAAAAAAAACAACGAAATATCGATTGCAAGTGTGGTACTACAGATTACATATACCCTGCCATAAACAATATCGGAGCCAAAATTTTAAATGTAGTGACATATACCTCTTCTACAATGCCACGTCTACAATGCCATGTCTTATTATCCAAAGATTTTATCCATTTAAGTAAAAGAAAGGAAGTCAATCCTGAAACTCTAAGATTCAGATCATCGATTGTTCATGAAATAATTAGATTCTTTGAATCATCACAACATATTTATGGAAACTAACTGCTAAGAAATGTAAGGTAGATCAGCTGAATATATAAAAACAATCAAAAAGAGAAAAAGAAATATCCCAAAAGCAGGTTTCGGGAGCACTAATGACCGAAACACGTCCAGAATGTATTACCAGAAATGTATTTTTATAAATGCGCACACAAAAGACTAATAGCCGTAATCGTTTCGAATTGCCAGGGTTTTATAATGGATAGGTTATATAAAATAGAGTACAGTTATGAATGACAAATACTACGCTTCTGTATCTAAAAAATTCAGGACGAAGTAAAGGAAAATGCAAAAGAAAATTTTCTAAAGGGATTCTAATGTTCCATGATATTACCCGATTTACACTACCGCTACATCAAATGCATGCAGCATACTTTCCACGAATGCGGCTTGACTGAAATTGATCATTTCTCGTGCAGTTCAGATTTTTTATTTTGAAATATTAATCGATGCATCCAGGAAGAAAAGAATCCAGGAAAGAAGAATCGCAGGCATCGTTTTAGATCATTTCGGAAACAAAAATTCAGCGTATTTTCGTAAAATGACAGTGATTAATTTATAAATGCTCGAACTTTGTTGACATTACATTAGCATTTAATTTTCTTTACCATTATCAGACCAATTTATTTTGGGACCGTCAGTGTATACCATATTTGAAGGAGTATCATTTTTGTTAAGTCAGTGTAATTGAAGTATTTCTAGCATAGAAAAAAAATTTATAACACCACAAAAGTCAGAATAAGTATATAGAGAACAGAAGAAGAATCAGAGTACAAAAGAAGTATCAAATCAAATAAATTTTGTTACGCATTCAAATCTTGGACATAGTCAGTTAAAAAAACATACTGTAAGACGACTAATAGGGATGTGTATAATAATTAATAAAATGCGTGACCCTATAACATTACGACGGCACGTTTGAAATTAATTTTTGTTTATCACAAACAAAGCATACTGTGGTGTAACCGTGATCAGGCGATTGAGCAATTGCTAACGGTGGAAACTAAGAAATTCCTATTTAATTCGGTTGTAGATTGCTGTATTATAAAAATACGACTACGCGAGTACAGAAAGTTTATAAATATAAAGAATGAAAGTCTTCTTATTGGTGGGACTAGGGAAGATGCATAGCGCACAAGAGATTTTCAACGAAATGCCCTAATGAATTGATAAGAATAGATATATAGTCATATTAGCAGATAATCCATATATATATATATATATATATATATATATATATATATATATATATGTATATATGTATATATATATATATATATATATATAATATATATATATATATATATATATATATATATATATATATATATATATATATATATATATATATTGTATGTAGTCGGTAAAAAGTCATTTAAGGACTTTTTACCGACTATATACCGGCAAGTTGCCTTTATTTTCTCTTTTATTAGTTGTTCTAAATGAAGTATCAAAAGTCTTCATCATTATTATTTAGGCTCGAAAAGTTATGACGTTGAAAGTCTAAAAATCGGGTTTTCACAAATATCTTGCTTTTTATCGGTCGGATGGTGTAAATAAGTTTTATAAAAATTATAGATAGCTAATTCCCAAAGAAATGGCCATATAAATTTTTTTCGTACAAGTGATTGTTTTGCACATAATTTATTTAAAATCTTTTAGGCAAGCAACGCAAGGGGCGTGTTACTTCATTGACAGTGAACTTTTGTTATGTGCTTTATCAATAAGAACTTTTGATACTTTGTATTGATTAAATACAAACTATACACAGCTTGCTGTAACTTAGTTGATTAGTTGATTTTTTCCTTGAATTATTGGACTAAGAAGAAAATATGTATGTGAGAAATAAAAATGGGATCTTATTTTTCTATTTTCTAGCGATTTTCCTCCTACAACTATATTCTCAAATACAACTTTCAAAAAAATGCGTCTCGTCTTTGAGGCATGTTCAATAACCAAAAGTATTATACTTAATTAGTTTCGTTTGGACGCCAACTAATTGATTTGACCTTTAACTAGCTTTTCACTAAAACGTATATACTAGCTACATTATTTGAGGATACTAATTGGAAATTTCTAACATTAGACAACACAAATCGATCCTTTTCAATGTTTTTTTCGTATTGTGAAATCTTGTGTTGCTAATTCTTATTTTACTTTTCTTTTTTTGTTTTTAAATTCATCCATTTTTAGAGTTCTGTACCTCAGAAGGTACAGAACCTTAAAAATGGATAAATTGAAACCCTTTTAACGTCCATTATGTATCCATCAGTCTATGTGTCTGTTACAGCTGTTTTTCTCAGACACTTTTTGACGCGGAGACGTGAAATTTAATATACTGTAAAGGGTAATAATTCTGGTAACATTAAATATTAACACTTGTAAATTGTTTAATAGGGTTTTGTAGTAATTTTAAAGAATTTTTTTTATCTGTTGATTAACAATTTTTTTAATTTCGCAACTTTAACATCGTGTCGGGAAGACATATACTCATTTTTTTTCTAAACTGTGTAAGGAATATTAAGACCCCATAGCCAAAACATACAGAAAGGGTAAACATTTTCGTAATCGTTTTGTGCGAGTGTGCTCGCATACATGCGTGCGTGCATGCGTGAGTTGCACAAAAATGAGTGCGTTGTATCTAGATGAAAAAAATGAGTGCGTTGTATCTAGATGATACGTACTCATTTTTTTTTCTAAACTGTGTAAGAAATATTGAGACCCCATAACCAAAAAAAGGTAGACATTGTCGTAATAGTTTCGTGCAAGTCTGCTTGCATGAATGCGTGCGTGCAGGAATGCGTCCCTGCGTGCATACGAGTATGCATGCATACGTGTATGCGACACGCACGCACATAAAGACCGAACCTCGGAATGAAAGTTAGAAATCTGAAAACAAATATTTACAAATAAGTAATATTTTACATTTATTAATCATAAAAATAATATTTTATCATATAATTAAATTTGTAAACTTTATTATGCATTTGGTTCCGCAGAATATATAGAAAAAACGGTTAATCATACAAAAAAGCGTATGATGACACAATTGGTAGAGAACGTTATGGAATACAATTTTCTTAAACCCTCTAAAGATTCGCGAGACATAGCAAGCGAGATATTTGAAAAAAAAAAAACAATTTTCTTGACCTTTGACATCTTGACTAATGCCCGTTAGTTTAGATATCTTATTAGACTTTTCAGTCCATCTTTACAACATTAAAATAAAGATCTATGCAATTTTAAGTTTTCTTCCTTTTATTTCGACATTTAACCCTTATTTTACTGCACTATGGACTTAAACATGGAAACATTGTTAGTACGAAAAATTCACCATCGCTTTTAAAGTTGGTATTATTACGTAGTCTTATATAGCTCCTTATCCGTTAACTTTAAACGGTCAGTCATAAAGCCATATGACCTTTGCTTAGAAATACGTTATATTAGTACTTTTCTGGCGTTAAAGAAGAACATAAAAAGAAATCGTTATAGAAAACGTAAATATACATAATAACATAAAGTTATAAATATGGCAATAATAGTAACGATACAAGTTATCGATATTTGCATTATTTTTTGACCGAAGTTGATGTATGAATTATTTTTTCGTTTTCCGAGGTATCCGTTCGAACATGTACACACTTTATTAGGTAAAGAAATGACCCGCACAGCTCTTGCACATAGGTATGTAATCACGTATCTATCGGTAGGTATATAGATACTAAAATATACAACTATAGACATATATAGCCTGTTTGCGTTAAATCTGTTAATGGGAAGATTCATTGAGCAAGAGTCAGCATTTTGTTAATTATACTCCATCGTGTAACGTTATCGATATGTATCTATGTATATATGTATATATCTAGACCTTTACGAAGGTAACTACAGAGCTTAGTTTTAGCAACTGTTCAATTAGGTAAGACGTTAAGCCTATTCGTTTACGTATTGATTTTTTTTGGTTCCTTTCTTTAAAGGTAAAAACGAAATTTTATTAGTAATGGTTAATTGTATGTCTGGCTTCTAAACGGCGTAGTTAGGCATATAAATTAGTAAAAAGGTTATTTTAGAGTTTTATAATCCATAGATAATCTAATGTGGGAGGTGAAAACACTTATTAACTTTGTATGGGTCATACAAATGAAGACTTAATATTTTGTTTTAACGTGTAGATTAGTAATATTATTTGAAAATCTTGCATCATTTGATTCAAAGTATTCTATTTTTGAATGCCCTTTGTGCTTTCGAACAAGTTTCATAATTGGGTATTTGACTAAATTTTTTTTATTTCATTAATCATAATTTCAAGGTACAAGCTGATGAAGAGTGAAAAATTTGTTTAATAATGTTAAAAATTAACCGAGTTATAAAAGTTTAAATTTAATTTTTAGACAAGGACAGGAATACTGGGTTGTGAGGTCATTTTTAATATTGCACATTATATTCTACAAGAGGAAAGGAGACAGGGATATACCCAATCCTATCTTCAAATTTAGAATCCTATAACTGGCTTGGTTTTCAATCAATTTTTGAATTTTATTCAAGACTGGTTTTTAATTAACTTATATTTCACAATATTGTATGAAACATATCAAAATTTAGAATGAGTCAACTACCGTATTGGCGTTTATCTGTATGTGACCTAATGGTAGAGTTTTTTCTACCACGGAACTGGATAAAATCTTTCACTTGTTTATGTGTGTGTTTTTTCATAAGTTAAGAAAAAACGTGTATGTTTTGTTAATTCACTTATCATATTTTACGTAAGTGACAAGAACACAACACGTATAAATGAACGACTTGCGCGAATGACTTTTCATGAGATGAAGGATCTGTGAATAATTTGCCTTTACTAAGTAAAATCACTTGTTCTCAAATCTTTGCTAATGTTTGCCGTAGCGTATAGGAGTCAACGGTCAATATCCTTGCATATGATACGATTTGTTTTATATTCAATATCAAAATGTGTGTCATTAAACGACTCCTATTCAATATATCCAAATTAACTTTACATTGAGTGCTGGTAAAAGCAGAATTACATAGAAAAATGGACTTGTCTAAAGTAAAAAATCCGTACAAAATGTTTATCCCTCATCTTGCAAAATGTTTATCCCTCATCTTGCAAAATGTTTATCCCTCATCTTGCAAAAGGTTTATCCCTCATCTTGCAAAATGTTTATCCCTCATCTTGCAAAAGGTTTATCCCTCATCTTGCAAAATGTTTATCCCTCATCTTGCAAAAGGTTTATCCCTCATCTTGCACACATGTGTGTATTTTCCGTGGTGTATTTTTGTGCTGTGTATTTTCCGAATAATGCAAAATTGATTGTTAAAATGGCCTAGTTGATATTGTTTTATATTTTAAGAAGTTGATGACATTTTTCTATTGATTAATTAATGCCTTTATAATACAATTAAACCACCAAAACATATAGATGGCATCTTCGTCTTATCACAGAATTGTATTTCTTGTTTTATGTTAATTAATATGTTAGTAGAAGAATACTTAAGTAGTTAATAATTTTGAAGAATTATGGCGATACAACTTTTTAATTGTAAATTAAAAGTGGTATCATTTTTAACCCCTTTTAGTAAATCTGCAGGAGGGTTTTTTGAACAGCTTTTTAAACAGATTACGGGAAATAATTTTTCCAGTAATTTTAATTGGTACTTCAAAGGGATGCGGATTACACCTAGAAATTGGGTAGAACCAGCGAATATTGTTTTGCTTCCAATGGAATGACCGCTTTTCATAAGGAGTGCCCGTATTACTTGTATATTGGTATGCATCTTGTCAATAACGTGAATTTTTAAATAAACAAAGCAAAGCGGTAGTATAAATTAAATTAGCTGTATATCTGAAGTAAAGAGCGTACAAAATTTTAAAGCCTTTGCCGATTTAACATCGAAAAATTCGAAGCACAAGTAGAAACGTAAAGCAATACTCAATACATTTTAATTAAAATTATAAATATGAATTTTGTTTGTTTGTTACCTCGTAACTGCATAACCAAGGAATTAATCACTACCAAATTTGGCAAGAATATAGTTTGTGTCGTGGACTTATATGTAAGCTTGATGAATGCCTAGAATGCTATTATTACCAAAACTTTGTTTAAATTGTTGTTATACAATTCACGCTTAAATAGCAAGATAGATTTTCATGAAAACTGGTATTGTTATTGTTTAAGATTCTAATTAACATATAAGTTTTTAACCCGACAAAATATCATAGTTTATGTAGGTCTTGTTTAATTGAGGGCAATGGTATGTTTCTCTAGAGCCTTGGGCTCCTCCATAGCGAAGGATGCAAAGAATTAAAAATGTCATAAATTAATTGAGAATTGATGTAAAAATTTAAAACATTTTATAATTATAACTTTTTGTTTTGTATTGTTTTTGCTTCAAAACTGCGTATAGCATTTTTAAAGTAAATATAGTTAACCAAAATGCCTAGAATTTAGTTTATACTCCAAAATAACCAATTTTAATCATTTACAAGCCAAAGTCGTTATAAAGACCCACAGGAATTCACACGATAACATTCACGGTGCACGGGAGCGAAGTAGATTAACTTGACCTCAAACCGTTATGTTATTGCTTTTACAAAAAGTATGTTTTATTGCAATCGATAGACTTAATTCGTTTTTTAAACGTCAGTGTTATTTTTTAAGTTTGGCAATCTAAAGCGTTTAGGCATACTCTCAGCAAAAAAATGCTATATTAAGTATTGTGAACATCGTTGTGAAAAGTTCTCAGGCTCCAGTTTTCAACCTGTTCGCTCAGGAGCCCAAAACCCTCTGTCTCATTTAACACTGCAGCATACCTATAAATGGTGAAATATGCCTCTTCGCCGCCAAAATCCAATCCAGTCGAGGCCATGGGTAAAATCTATGGTCTAAACTATTTTCTAGTGGATTTATAGTTCTCTGTTTTATCCTAATTATTATTTTTTGTGCTATATGTAAACCAGTAAATGTTATTTACTATTGATTTCCCACTGGAATAAGTTACATTTTATTCACATGTAGTCATTCTTTAAGAGGAAAGATAAAAACGTAAACAAACGTGATACAAAAGGGGTTACGGGTCGATTAACTAACTGAACAACAAACTAAAATGAACAAATTTTAAAAAGTCTAGTGTTACGAACATGTTATCGATACATGTTTTTGGGCTGTGGTAAAATTACCGTTTCGCGTGTTACTCGATCAAATTATTGTTACGGACAACTGTCAAGTTTGAAGTATGCGAGTTATTAATCAGACCTTTAATAAGTACGTGCTACAACATAAGTACGGACGCACAATTCACGCCGATAGCCCTCGATAAAAACAAATATCGAAAGGTATTTGCGCCCTCATTGTTTATTCAATTTCGTAGTGCGGCCACCCAATGTAATTGACTTGAATTATGTAATCGTGGTAACACACGTGACAAGCCACAACTTTTTTCATATTGGGTATCGATTTGTGAAAAGTATCCGTTACCGTTAATATAATTAATCAAATCTTTAATCAACTCATTCGGTTAAATGCCCTGCTACATTATATAAATGCCAAAATCTTGAGACCATTTTTTTCATAATTGTGGCACATTAGATTTAAAACTAAAAAAACGAGTGTGCTTTAGAACATTCAAATTCACAAAATATGAACTTTAAAATGAATTTACAATTTTATTCACTTTAAACATAGAATATTTAATATATTGAACAAAATAATAATTTATAAAATTGTTCAAGAACGAAATGAAATTACAAAATAATTAAAAAATCACCGTTCGTGTAACGCTAGCAAACTCGCATATATATATTTCATGCACTGGCTATGAGAGGAAGAGAGAAAGAAAATGTGCGCGACTGCTCTCTCTTGCTCCTATAGTGTGATGCAGACAATAGGCTTGCACTGTGTCTCAGATATACGAAACATAACTGGCTATGAAAGAGATAAAGTAAATGTGTGCTCGCACCTCTCTCTCTTGTCCCTACAGTAATATACGAAACGTAACTCTCTCTCTCTTTCTGTCTTCACTAACTTATATCTGCCTCTCAACTTCCGTTCGCCTCGCCCGATCACACTTTTCGTAACGCTCTCGTCACGCATTCACCAGTTCACTCCCCAAGTCAAGCGTGCGTAAAGAAGTTTTACTTCAAAAATGTATGCTTTTCTATACTTATATCGCCATGTTAAAGCAAAATATATGGTGATGTAAAATAAACTAAAAGGTCGGTATGTTACACAATACGTCCCTAAACGTTTCCATTTTCGTCAAACAATCAATTTTTGTTCCTATTTTTGAAGTTGATTGTAAATTCATTTTAAAGTTCATATTTTGTGAATTTGAAGTTTTACTTCAGTCATGTGGTCTAAAGCACACGCGTTTTTTTTAGAAGTTTTTTCTATGAATAGTTCGGAAATATTATTCCAGCTACTCTGTAGTATATTTCATGTCTTTCCCATTGTTGATGGAATGTATGCTTAATTGCGGAAGGCATCATCTTTACACGGAGTTGTTTTTTTATAAAGTATAATAAAACCGTCGAGAAGATTGTTTTTGATTGCTGTTAAGTCGCACACACAACTATAAAGGTATCTGCGGGTTATTTATACAGTAAAGCGTCAAGTGTCCTTTCAAAAATGTGGTTTGAAACATAACATTTCCTATACTTTTCTTGAAAGTTTTTTTCAAAAATATTTGGTAGAGATGAAGAGAAACGTAGAAGAGTACTTCAATGTTTACTATTTTTCAGTTGGCAATTTTTAAAAATTAAAAAAAATGCCATCGGGCTTTTAAATTGGCACTTTTGATTTACAGAAAAAATTTCGTCAAATGAAACTCATTATTTCTATGAAATAGTACAGCGCCATCTGGATGAGTTCTAGTAAAAAGTTAATCAGCAATTTATTTCGTTGCACGAGATAACATACGTCTCTAGTGTAGATAGCGTATCTACTTACGCCACATACAATAAAATAATCATGCGTTAATTAATTTCCAAGATTTTCCTTAAACACTGTACTAAATTCATCCAAAAGTTAAGTCACTCAGTTGGTTTTGGTTGCGGCTTGTACGACGTCTCAAGATAGTCTTCCCTGATGTTTAAATTTGTATTTGAAAGCAGAAAAGTGAAATAAGAACCTGTTGAAGCTTTCATGGAAAACAGGCATAAGCATTAAAATATAGATATCCTTGAAAAATGGACCAAAGGCAAAAATTAAAACTAGGTACGGAGTCAAAATCAATACAATAGGGCAGCCAAATAGCGTGTCCAATGGATTGCAAATGTATTTTATTAGTTAACCTTAACAAAAGTTTAGTGATGCTTAACTTGTATGCCTTTCACTTTATTATTTTATTTGTAACGTAACCATAAGATTGTAGAATTTATTTTAAGGCAAAATTATAATAAAACCAAAACGACAATGATATACTACTTTCTTTTAAATATTTCATTAGTTTATGTGTTGTGCAAAGATTTTTTTATTATTATGCGCAATAACGAAAATGCAATCAGGAATTTTCAATTATTGATAAGTTGGTCAAAATATGGCAGGAAAAGTCTGAAGATACGAAATATTAAACGATTAAAAACCTCCAAGGTAATTAATTATATATTAATTATTGTGCATCGCACAATTCGGACGGAAAATATTGCAGTTAAACGTACAATACTTAAGCTATATTCTTAAAGCAGCTAACAAAAACTCAACGGAGACCGGAGATTGGACAAATCATTTGTCACTATTTCCATTCGTGAGCAGGCTAACGTAGCCAGTAAACACTTAAAGTGTAATATTGCTTATATTTTTTACTAGGTTAAATTTCTTGGTATATTTTAGGTAGTTTTGATATACGCTGTTATTTTTTTGAGGGATACGTAAGGTCCCATGGATTCTGATGACCTTTATTCAATGTGATAATAAAATATTGAAATCTAACGTGTTAACACCATCTGGACAAGGATGGGTTTATCGTTTGCTCTATCGTGTATTTCTATTCGTTACCAATAATATTTAAAAAAATATATTAAAAACCTCGTACAATTTACGTTAGGATGGTTTCGTATATATTTAGGTACTTATGAACATTTAAAGGTATCTACATAGTATTTCTATCAAATTATTTACAAATATTTATTTTTCGTAACGCAAATATATTGTCTTCTACGTCTTTCACAGATCTAAAAACATGGTGTATATTTAAATAATGTTAATTCCCACCATATACCACCTAATACATTTTTCACAGACATAATACATACATATACATTTTAAAATGCAGAGTTATTTTTGCAGTTGATTTTAGTGAATTATGGAGTTTCTATATACTCTTTAAAAACCCAGGTAAATGTCATAAGTTGGTCGACTATTACACAAACTAGTAGAGTCTATGTACTTAGCTGTGATCATTTTTCGTTTAATTTCGTTATAAATTATGTTGTGAATAAATTTAAGATATTCAAAAATAGCGGATTAGCTGGTAGTGGGTGGGTACGTAACTCTAACAAAATTACCACTGTAAAGCTTAATTTTTCGAAAATGTATGGAAAAAATGTCCATGACATAAACTTAATATTTTTGAAAGACCTATTAAACTATACCCTACACAATGGGGTATGCGAAAAAGTTCACTCCCCTTACATGTAGTAAATATACTCTGAAAAACTTTTTAAGTTTTATTTAATTTCTGTAAAGAGTACAAGTTTGGCTACAGGAACATAAATTTAAAATTGTGACATATAAATGTATCATTATATATTTGTATACCTGTAATACAGCTGTCTATATATATATATATATATATATATATATATATATATATATGTGTGTAATATGTGTGTTTGTGTATGAATTTATGTATGGATAAAATTTCTACCGATGATAGACACCACAATTTTTGAAGAATATTTTTCAAACTCGACTGAAAAATAGTTCGTGGGTAGTTTGTATGGCGCTATTTGAATAGAGCGTGCGATTCAACGTACTATCTTTTTTATTTTTATTTACACATACGCACCCACGCACACACGTACGCACACATACACGCACGCACGTACGCCCACCCGCACGCACGCACGCATGAACGCAACAACACGCGCGCGCGCGCATCCACAATCATAACGCACACACGCACGCACGCCATTGTGAAAATCATTAGAACAATTATTGGCTTAGGGTAACTTTACATTTTTATACTTTATTTTAGAGAGGCATGCACATTTGCAAATTGAGTAATATAAAGATTTTGGTATACGTACTTGTATATAGAAATAGCTAAGGGTTGATTGAAACGATCTGTTGTGTATCTATAACTAACTGTATTAAGGGGTTAAATGTCATATTGTCGCTTTAATTATATTTGAATTTGTGATTTCGTAATGTATGAAATATTTTTTCTTCTGGCCTAAATTGATATGGTGCTTTAGCCAAAAAAAGGAAAAAAGATCTACGTAGAGGCCATTTATTTACAAAGCGCGTTCATTAGTGTGCAATCAGACGAAAACCGGCCCCATATAAACGGGCACAAATTGAATTCGTAAATTCATTATTTTGTAAACGAGATTTGGGTCGGTTTAAAAAGTAGTTTGCAAGATAACGAGAAAATGTTAGCGACGTAGGCGGAGTGGTGCGCGCCGCCGGGCATTGAGTTAAGTCGGCATTAGCACCGTGCTTAAGTAACGGATCGGATCGTTGCCGTCTGCGCGAGCTGATCCGGCGGAACCCATCCCTAATGTTTGCTGCTCGTTACGGTAAATGTTAATTTGTCTAATCCACTGTTTGCCGTATATATTAGTCGCGATTCGCGATTCAGAAGTTGTATCTGCTGCGGTGTGAATCCTGTGTAAAGTCATTTTCTGTTTATTAATTACATCCCTTTTTGGTAATCAGCAGTTGGAAAATGTTACTTTTGCTCTCATAGTTAATTTTGCACTGTTGTAAGATTTCCTTAATTTTACACAATCATGTCTTTTTTGGTTCTCAGCTTTTCCCTTCCCTATTTATCGTATATTTCAATTCGCTTTTCTTTTAGTGGAGACAGATCAAGATAATCCATCAAGATAATCTATCTGTGTTTGAGATTTTTTTGTTTATTTCTGACAGCTAAATTAGAGCAATAACGCATAATTTATTTGTCATCTTTATAAATTAATTGTGCGTAGCGTTGATCTCGTTCAACTCTGAAATATTGACTTCGTATATATATATTGCTTCTTGTTGGATTCAGGCTTCTAGTATATGTGAGTAATGCACAGCCCGATTTAACAACTTACAGGTATTTTGTTAGTTGTTTTACTAACAGGTATTTTGTATTTTGTTAGTGATTCTATATAATATGTTTTGAGAAACTAATGATATCATTATGCCTATGATAGATATAATAGACAACATATTTATATGAAGAATAATAATATTATTATTTTTGAGTAGGTTAGTAAATATACTATAGACCCTTGAATGTTTAAACGTTACATGAACATAAGTATGTACAGAATCCTCGTAGTTTGAATTCTACTAATATTTAACATGTTTTTTTCTAAGGATTTTTTGCAACTTGTATTTATATTAGCTGCTCTATCACTTTATAAATCCCCAATCAATAAAATTAAATCCACCCGGAATAGTATTCTCTTTTAATATCCTTTTTATTTTTCACAGTTTCTTCAATTCGTGCTAAGCATGTATCGCTTAGGTACCGCTGAAAAAACAATAAAAAGCACAGCAACAGTTTCACAGCATCACTAGTTCATGGCAAATTAACGTAAGCTCTCCTCTTTGCAATGCATAATTTAAACTTTAAATCGTCGGTTCAAAGTAATAATATAGGTATTATTACTTTGAACTACTACTACTAACGACATATTTTTAACTTTTGAGTATTTTTGCTATAATTACTACATAATAAACTAATCACAGTTCTTCTCAGCCTTCAGTCTTCAGTATTAATAGTTTTTCTAGGGCACAGCTGATTTGATGAAGTTGCCGATTTTAATATTACAAACTTGAGTACCGAGCGGTAATAATATGTTTGAAGTTGCCTATAATACGTTGTATTTTTAGGCTTCTATTTGCAATTATAAATGTGTTTAGTGGTTCACAGACGATACCTGGTTAGTGTTCGGTTAATTCTAGTTTATACAACTAATGAGATGGTAATAAGGCTGTGTCTGTGCGCGCATCACGCAAAAACCACTGAATGGATTCTAATGAAACCTTCCAGCTTAATAATTTAGAGGCTTGGTTAACATCTCCAATAGAATTCATGAAGGTTATTATTGAACTCTATTGTTACTTAATTAACTTACACTTACTACTTAATTAATTGTGAGAGACATATATTTAATAAATATGTTTGATAAAATGACGCTATTATATTTACTTATTAAGAACTATGGTATTGTCACTATTTAACAGATATTAGTGCACCCTCCTGGATATATTATTCAGAGGGAGTAAGTTTGAAGATACAGGAGCTATAATTTAGCATAGCGTTATTGCGTGTGAAGAGCAGGCAAAATTGTTAGTTGTTAATTATTTTTCTGTTATACTTTAATGTTGTTATAACATTGTCAAACTAAAAGTTGCATGTATATTAGTCAAGAATAGAAATATATCTCTGTACTAAATATTCAGAGTATTTTTGTTTGTATAATGATTCTAGCGTTAGATCCTGGGAACGAATTTTTATAGCCGTGTGTGTAACCTTTGCTGATTTAAGGATATTACAAGTGTCATATGAGCCGAGGAAGGTAAATTATAAACTTAGAAATATATGAAGTACATGAGATATGATTCTCTCAAATAGTTAAAAAAAATATTCTGAGGAAAATGTATATTTTCATTTATATAGCTCTATTTTACTTTTCTCTGATAAGTGGTCGAAGAGTGTAGTTTACTAAGAATTTTAGAACACTTTTTGGCCCAAGCGTGAAGTTAATGTAGGAATTAGACCAGAATAAGTATTGCAGGAAACATCAAAACTTCCTGTTATGAAGAGACTACAACTTCACCTATCGTTGTGCATGTATTTTGTGTTGCTTCGCTCGCTTTTCATGGATGAAAAAATTTATGAACAAGAGTGCCCTTAGTCACTTTCGTGAAATTATATTTTGTTTTTATTCCCCGAAATACTGTTTTCAATTGAATAGTAGATCGAACGCTATACTTCTTTATACACTCTTCCAGGGGTATTTGTGAAGTTTTTGTAATGTACTAGAAATAACTGGAAAAAAGTGACTGGTTGATTAGATGCGAGTCTATATAACTCTCTATCCGTATTTGTATATAGATGTCATATAATATAAATTGAAATGAAGGAGTTATTTCCAAATAAACCATTAAAAGTAATAAATAATTTCAAAACTAGTTTGTTGATATTTCGAAATGTTATAAAACTCTTATAAACACATAATACAAAAAAAATATATGTAGCGTACCTATTGATTTCAGCTTAACGAAAAACGGTCCAAATTCTCATAAACACAGTAATCGTTTTGACCTTCTGAAGCTCAGTTGTGCGTGGACAATAAATTTGACATCATAATTCCCAGACTCGATCCCCAATCACCCTTCCCTCCACCATTTAATCGACATCTAAAATGCAAAACGATCTTTGGCACATCCCAGTTCGCGTACAGTATTTAAAAGATTAACCTCCCACCCTATCCTCCCTTTAAAACGTCAAAACCAACAACAACCTTCCAGCGTTTAAACAAACGTACGGCCGATGATAATTTTTCCCCTCCAGTTCACGGCCGTCTGCTCGAATCCGGCGCAGATTAACCTTATTTATGTGACATAAGGTGTGCGAATAGAACGGCAAACAGTCCCCTAAATCGTGCTAAAAAGCTTAACCATCCATAGGACCCGGTAACGGGGACGGGTAAGTAGGTATTAATAATAATGAAATGAGAACGATCGCAGCGCCGGCTCTCGCCGCCCGCCGCCGCCCGACGCCACCCGCCCTCATCAAAGCGACTCTAAAGCGGCATTGAGTTAGCGCTAAAATGATTTATTAAGAATGTTACCCGCTATAACTTATCGAAAAAGGGTTTTCTGATGAGCGTGTAACTTTGTTAGTAAATGAATGTGTATTACGGGACGGGCGTACTTTTGTGCCGGCCGTGACTCTGTGACGTCGGCTGGGTCGCGAGTACCAAACAATAGTCTGGAGTTTCGAGAGTGGAACGTGGTGAAATATGGTTGGTAAAAACTAACTTGAGGTGGATTGGATTAATTCGAGCTACCCTTAATTGTGAGGTCCATTTAATTAGTTATTTTGTTTATTCATTACTGTGGACTCGCCATGTTACAATTCATAAAATGAATTTAGGTATTCATCTTTCACTTTATTTTCATGATGGTCAGTTCGGATTTACAAGCATAAACATACCCTGGATTTCTTAAAAATAATGAGCTTTTAGATTCATCGATATAGTTTTCCAGTTGTGAGCCTAAAAATAAAAAAATCTAAAAAATCACCTGTTAACAATTAGTAGTAAAACGTATAAAACCCGTACATATATCAATAACTAACACAAAAAAAAATAATATGGAAATTTTAAGGGAGCAAATAAATTATTCGAAAAAAATGTTTAATGCAATAAGAAATGTGTACTTTTATGGTAATTACATGAGAATTTTTCATGATAAATGAAATATTCTTCTTCTCTTACTAAAATGGTCCTAATATTATCTTTCTTTTCGATATATTCGTAAAAAAATCGTTTTCAAGATGGCGGCGTTTACCAAGATGGCGGCGTTTATCAAGATGGCGGCGGACGCAACTCCACGCACCGCGCCAACTTGATTTTATACTAATGACGAAACCAGCCAACTGGACTACAACTGGCAAAAAATTAAAACGTATGAAAGTCAAGGCCTCTATTAAGCACTAGTTCATTTTTGTCAATCGATGGATTTTCCATCAATATGTTTTTTAAATTTTTCGACATTGACATTTTTGATATCGCAAAATGGAACGGCTAGCCGTGTTACTCTTGTTCTTCTCCGTTTGATTATTCGATTGTTTCTAAATGTTTGCTATTACTTTGTTACTTAGTGAACTAGTTTCGTAAGAAAAAAGGGAACAAATCTATTGAACTTTTTATTAATATACATTTTTCACAAGATAAATATCTTTTACAGGCATAAAAACATGCTGTATATTTAAAAAATTATAACATCTAGAATCATCTCCATAGTTTCCCTGCAGCCTTTATGAAGGCATCTTAAAATTCTCTCTTTTAGGTTGAAATTTTCAGAAATAAGGCCCCCTGCCTTATTTCTGAGGGGCAACAAATTCTTTTGTATAATATTTAGTATATCTCTGAAAATAACCTACCCATTTTCCACACTTTTTTATAATTAGACCTTTCAAATGATACCTCACACTATATATGGCATTAAACTTTTTTTTTCGAGTAATTTGCCCCCTTAAAATTTCCATATGAATTATTCTAGAAACATTGACTTTACAAAAAATATTTTTAAAAAATGAAAGATTTTTTTCTAGAATGTTTTCTCTAGAAACATATTGGATTTCCTTTATAGGACTTAACGTTCTTGAGATATTTGGGAAAATACTTTTTTCAAAATGGTGGCTAATGCGCACACTACGTCGCGCTCCATCAATTTTTATACTCATCATTGATCTACTAATAAATCGTGATAAAAAAATAGCTACAGAGTTTGTAGTAAAAAAAACTCCCTGCCAAATGTTCTACCATATAAATATATTTTTGGCCACATATTTTGTCAAATAGAAATTATAAGAATTTAATAAAAAATTTGTTCTTGTTGTCGAAATTTGTTCTACGCATGTTGACGGGTTTTCCTTTTTTTTTAATAGTAATTGTCCACAAAAAAGAGGGTGTATTTGTGTATTGATGCGTTTTATAAAGGAAAATATAAAATTACAAAAGTATTAAAATTGTTTTCTATTAATATGAATATTATGAGCGAATTTAAAATTAGTACGTCAACAAATGAACGAATTTAAAATTAGTACGTCAACAAATGAACGAATTTAAAATTAGTACGTCAACAAATGTAGGGAAAACGCTATTCATTATAACATTGTCTTTATATTTGCTATGGTGTGGGTCACTGTATCACTGTAGGACAGTTTGTCTCTTATTTTTATCAAAACTTTGAAAGATATTTCAAATAAAAAAAAAACATAGGCAGTCACGGGAACTGCCGACAGAAGAGAAAACTTAAAACTATGAAATAATTATACCATAATTTAGCATATTTTAAAAATCCGACACATAAATCTAAAATTATTATAATATTGTAAACAATTTTTAATTTTAAAATCCGCGGCAGAAATTTTTATCGAACTACTAGAAATATGTTATACCACGCTAGTAAGATAACTCTGAGGCCACTATGAAATACTTCATTGCATAATGTTTGCAGATGTCAAATATTAAAAAAATAAATAATATAAATTTTTTAAACACAAATATTGATACGAATATTGGAAATATTTGAAAATAAAAGCGTTGTTGTTATTATTAACTTTTCTAGATAAAAAATATTGACATATTTACTCACTGTTGTACTGAACAGTGATACTACAATTAAACAATTAAAATAATACTCAATCGAAAACACAACTTAAACAATGCACAGTATACACACATTGAATTTTCCACGTAGTCAATTTAACTTTACTTGTATAAATATACACAGCACTAATGTTGCACAATGGGTCACCCTTATAGCTATAGATGTACTACTATTGCAGCATGTTGGTGACGCCGACTCATAAGATTTTAACCCATCCAAAAAGCGTCCAACGCTACATATATATATATATATATATATATATATATATATATATATATATATATATATATATATATATATGCTTGCACTGCTAGCCAAGCGCATTACGTCAAACTCATAACTATAGATATCCTGTTAACGGTAGCATATAGGTGACGCGAACCCATAAGATTTTCACTTCAAAAATTATTGAAATATTTGTTTCCGTTATCTGAATCAGATTTTTTCTGAAACAGAAATGAAATGAACAAGAAATGAAATAGCATTCACGAACTGAATTGTATTTGCTTTGTAAAAATTAATATAACGATATCCTGTTTTAAACATAGTGATCTCCTTTCCATTGCCCAAAATGTGTAGATAGTAAAAACGTTTTATCTAAAAACATTTTTTCGTTAGCTCTATAGCCATTTACTATGTCAGTTTAGCGACAGAAACTGTAAATAATTAACCGGTAAAAATTTACATTTTTACATATTTTTCCGAAGTAATTGGCTATTTCAAACGACAGATGCGTATTTTATTACAGTAAGATTCTACGCAATCAATAATATATTCGTAACTGGTCATTAATCACAGTTATTATGAACAACTACGATATCCCTTTGTAATTTGTTTTCACACGTAGTCGGTGTATAATAAGTTCATAAAAAATATGAAGTGAAAAATATAAAGTCCAATAACTTGTATTTATTATCGCGTACTACTTCTACAAAATTATGTTCAAATGATGTAAGTATCTCTTTGAATTACGTACCCATGCTCGGTCGGTCCTTGACTAAATTACATTTTCATTTAATTTAGTTGCAACGCTCTATACCTTTAGCGAATGCAATCAACGTGCTTTAGTTACGTGCAGATGTGAAAGGTACCCGGAATAGATTATAATAATTACATATTTGAATTTCCTCTTTGATATCCGTCTTGCATATTACAATAAATTGGCAATAAATATTTTATTGAAATATTCATTTTTGCGTATTTCTTTGGCCTATTTTCTATGGTCGGAAAATTTTTTACGAGTATTATAAAGTCGTAACGTTTTAAAATACAATGAATTAGCAGATTTTATGTAATATTTTATCAAATTATTTCTTCTGAAATCTATCTACTTGTCACAAATTTTTTTGACAGTGAATTTTGTTGGGGTGGCCACCACCCCAACATAGGTGTGATAGTTTCTAAGAGTTAACAAAAATACTTTATAATACGTAATAGATAGCTTTCTTGAAACTTTTTAACAAAGTTTAGGCTAAATGCAAGTAAAAAATAGTATTGTCAAGACTATATTCATTTTATATAACAAAATTAAAAACTCAGAAAAATAATCTCTTCTGATTTAATGAGGAAATATAACCTATTTTCATTTATAAAAATTTATAAAACTGAATCAATTTGCTTTTAAATAGTTTATATTTTCTAGTAAACAGGTGTAATAGCCAAGTACTTGATTATTTTATTCATTGTAACTATGGTTAAGGTATGTTTATGTATTTTCGAAAATATGGATACTGTTATACTGTTTTTGTGTGTTAAGTATCTGAAAAAGTTTTTAATTAAAAAAATATAGATTGTTGAAAACAAAAACAAGTTCATTATTACTCTCGCAAAACAATAAAACGCGTGAATGTTACTTGTTTCGTTGTAAATATTCAGGCGTTTAAATTTTAAAATGTGGAGGAAACACAAACTTTTTTAACCTTTTCTAAATTAATTATCTGAAGCAATATTATAAATTTGAAAATCCGTTTGTTTCTTTGTTTGAATATACGTTATTACATTGTAACGGCTGATCCATTTTGGATTAAAAGGTACAGAGATAATCTTCTTTATAAAAATTACATAGTTCGCGAGGTGTAAAACTGATTCTATAACTTGATTACGAAATTAAAGCGAGCTGAGACGCGGGCAAATGTTATTGTAAAAGCGTTAAAAATAGAAGTGATATATTTTCTTCACTTAATGTTTTAGGGCGGAGGGTGGATTGTCAGGGGTTGACAAGGAAAAATAATGTAAACCGCTTAGTATTTTTCTTTTAGCTTCAGCGATTAAAGTACATATCCAATACAGACTCCGACATACTCGATGTGAAAGCATTTCTAGTGATATAGCTGTCAAAAAGATGAGAGGGATTTCCTTTATAATACCCCACGTCCCTAGAACAGTGTCATGTCGGTGAAGACAAATTTTCGCGTTGAGATGAGAAAATTGGATAAACAATTTACCGACGTTTTCATCATGAGAGAGAATTGTTATAACGAATCCAAACTTCCACTGGTTGGGTTTATCGAACTAAAGATGTTATTTATATCTGTATTGTATCAATAAACGTATTGTATCAATAAAATTGAAATTGAATTTTATTTAAACAATACGTATAAACGAATTATCTCAATAAAATTATAAAATTTAAATATATGCAATGTATACGTTATACGTAGTGTTTCAAGAAGTAAAATTAAACAAATTTGGAAAATTACAAATATATTGCCTACTAAGTCTTTCACAGGCGTCAAAACATGATGCATATTTAAAAAAATATGCTATTTAGAATCATCGTTTTAGCTTTTCTATAACCTTTGAGCTTCTGAAAACACTATTCTTTTGTAATTTTAGGCTGAGCAGTTCCGGAAATAAGGGGGTGATATACATTTTTCAGTATATTCCTGCTCCCCCCACTCGAAACGGGGTGGGGAGTTAAATACTAGGAAATTAATTTTTGAGGGAGGTAGCAAATTTTAATATGAATGTTTTGACGGACAGACACCAGAGTGGACGCAGACCCGGATGTACATTGATATATAACTGTTGAAATGACTTTCTTTTTTATGTTGTGAATGAATGTGTGTGTGTGTGGGTGCGTGCGTGCGTGCGTGTGCGTGCGCGTCTGCGTGTGCGTGTATGTATATATATATATATATATATATATATATATATATATATATATATATATATGTGTGTGTGAGTGTGTGTCGAATTTTTTCGTATTAAATATAACCTCGAAAATTTATTAGGGTAAAAGTGTCGTTTTATGTGAACCAAATTTAGCCGTTTTAATTCAAGTGACGTTAATATTGTAATTAACAAGATAGCGGTTTTGCTATTTGACAAGCTCTTCATAAGCTTTCAACGCTCCGAAATACGGGACCCAAATACCCGTACAAGGATGTCGAGACACTCCCTAACCAACCTACGCGAGAGGATCGAAACAGATTTTACATCGCGGTATTAACCGCAACGCCCGCTAAAGGTCATAACGAATCCCTCACACACGCGGGCACGTAGGATATTCGACGTGGCGCCTTTCACTGAAACATTAACGTCGATAGACGCATAGGATAATCAAAGTGTGGGGCGTACAAATTACTCTGCCCGGGAACACGTCCTCGACTAGCGTTTGAATATCTATTAGTTTCAGCGAGCTAGTTGAATTAGCGCCGGCCTCCCGCCGGAACAAAGGGAGCAATTAACGCGCGGAGCGGCATTGCACGTGCCGTCCGCGTCGCCGGCTGCGACGCGTCTAATTGCTATCTGTACGAATTGCCGACGCCTGCAGGCATCGATCTTGTTCGGCGCCACAGAGTTTTGGGCGCGCGCCTCTACGTGGCCGGTGACAATGTACGTCGTCGGCGATTGAGGCAATAGTGGCGATTTGATTCGAATTTGTCGCCCGCCCTCTCCAATTCGCTTTGAGGGCGCGGATACGCTTCACCGAAACCTTTTGTTCGTTATCGCAATGTGCTTCTGTAATCGCAATGATACTACAAGTTGAATGCGGACCTATCATTAATCAGATCAGATGACGTGGATCGTTAAAGAGAATGAATCTGAAACAGATGATGAAACGAAAGTGCAGATTTTGTAGGAGGTACCTGTGAACACGGATTGATCTCTGCTTGTCTTTTTTAATGTCCTTCGCGATTCTTTTCGTCCCGTTTAGTTGTCCGCCTGTGTTTAACCATGGCCATTCATGTCTCGATCTCCAAAAGCAGGAAAATTTTAATTTTACTTTAAAATATAAAAATATAACCCTAATTGGCACTTAATTATGTTCAAAGTGGATTTATAGGAGTATTTTTGAGAGGGCTTGGAATCAAAAGGAGGTTGTCCATCGTCTATCTTCAGAGAGAGAGAGAATGTTGGAATATTTTGGACATATTGCACAGAAACCTGTCGACAGTATTGAGAAAATTATTATTACCGACATGGTTTAATTAAAAAGACCGCGGGGACGCTGCCCTAGACGCTGGACGCAACAGATTCGAGGAACACTTAATACTTCGTTGATGCCCTATACAGCGCCACGAATAGACAATTATGGCGAAACATCATTAAAGAAAAGGTGTTATCAAAAGGGAGCCACGTTAGTCAGTAGTGAAGGACCAACGCAAGAAGAAGAATAACCATGTACCAGATTACCAACGATTTTATGTAGCAGACTTGCTAATCAACGCCATAATGGTGTTAATTCTCAAAGCAAAGAGGAATGAGAGGAATGTAACAATTTCGTACAAGTCATTCCTGGACGTGCATTGGTCATTGTCCGTTGTTGTAATAACAAAACTCTCTACTGTCAACGAGAATTTGGAGTCCTTGGCCGATTGTGAGGCGAACATTTCTGTAATTTAGTTTGGACTGAAGTTATAATAATCAGACTTTCCTCTTTGGCGTAGGGTAATTTCATCTAGGTAAAGGCCTAATAGATGTTGAATTTTCTGTCTTAACATAGCTTTCTTTCTTTTCTAGTATATTTTAACTGACTTCAAAAAAGGAGGAGGTTCCCAATTTGTCGGAATCTTTTTTTTATATATGTTCAGCGATAATTCTTTATTGAGTAGACCGATTTTGGTGATTCTTTTTTTATTTGAAAGAGGGTGCTATAGGTATAGTCCCATATAAATATGATGATGATCTGATAATGAGTCTCGGAAACGAGTGATGGAACTCCTTAACGAATGGTAGTAAATCAACTATGATTCAAGATATTTGCTACGAGTAGTTGTTATTTTGCAAAATAACTACACCATTTACCAGGTCGGGGTTTGATGATAAGTTCTGGATATGAACAACGTAACTCCTTAACGGATATTATCAAAAAAACCGTGATTAAATATATTTGCTAGTAGTTGTTACTTGGCAAAATAACTACACCGTCGACCAGATGAGAGTTTGCTCATGAGTTCTGGAGATGAACAATGGATCTATTTAACGGATGTTAGTAAATTGAAAGTGATTCATGATATTTGTTACTGGTAGTTTTTACTTTGCAAAATAACTGCGCCATGTAACTCCTATCTATATACTAGTTTTTGCCCCTGACTTTGAATAATTATCCGGTATTCTAAGAAAGAAGATAATTGTGATGATTAATATTAATCACTAAAAATTCTAAAATAAAGTATCTTTTAAAAAACCGACGTCAAAAAAGGTAGGTACTAAAAAGTAAAAAATGCCGCCGATCAACTTGGACAAATGTAATTTTTTATATTCTGTTATCTATATATAGTATTTTTATATATGTTATCATTATGAATCTATTTAGTATTGTAAGTACATTGGAAGTTAAAGTTTTAAATTTACATTATAAATTAAATTAAGTTATAAATTTGTTTAAGTTGGTCGGCGGAGCTGGCACCGACTTTAAAAATAAGTACCTTAGTTATTTATTGTAAATAAGTAGGTACCTACTTTGAGATAATTATTTTTTACTTTTTAGTACCTACCTTTTCTGAAGTCGGTTTTTAAAATATATTTGATATTATAATTCATATCAGTTTTCTTTCAATTTATTTTTTATCGATATCTATATGTGTTTGATTTTGCATCACAGTATACGGTAGAAACAATTTAATAGCTTGTTGTAAGTAATACATATACTGATCGGTAAAGTATCAGTTAATAATAATTTCAAGTTTCCGAAGTTCAGTTAAATAAATTTGTTTATTGTAGAGAAGAGCAGAAATCATTTTAATTAAACTAACAAACTATGAAAATATTTCAAAAATCATACAGTAAATTTATCTGCAAATACCGGCTCTTAATTATAGTCTGACAACGCTTTATTTGGAAATTATTCATTTGTTATTTATGACGACAGGAAAGAATAAGAGATATTTTGCTTGAAAAATTTTTTCTTTTTTAAATCAAGTGACTGAAATTGTTTCATTTTATCCCATTTTTTCCAAACCTCTTCCGGTAATGTGTCATAATTGCCTAGGTGTCGTCTAATATTCTAATATTTTTGGTATCACTCTAATTTTATTATATGTTCTGATGAAGTAGATACAACTCGCGGAATACGGTAGTTGACTCATTCTAAATTTTGATATTTTTCGTAGAATATTGTGAAATATAAGTTAATTAAAAACCAGTCTTGAAAAAAATTCAAAAATTGATCGAAAAATAAGCCAGTTGTAGGCTTCTAAATTTGAAGGTACGGATAGAGTTGGGTATATCCCTGTCTCTTTTCCTCTCATAGAATATAATGTGCAATATTAAAAATGACCTCACAACACAGTATTGCCGTCCTTCTCTAAAGGTTAAATTTAAACTTTTATAACTCTGTCAATTTTTAAGATTATTAAAAAAATTTCACTCTTGATCAGCTTGTGCCTTGAAATTATGATTAATGAAATAAAAAAAAATTAGTCAAATACCCAATTTGGAGTCTTATTTATACCTTATGGTGGTATAGTAAGCCGGCTTTTATGGGTTCCTGCGTACAAATAAGACAATTATAATATTTTCTTGTCTTTCAGTTCTCGAGATACACTATTTCAACGTTAATGCAAGTATTAAGTGCAGTTTTCGCATAACGGGAGCTACGTGGCGCCATCAAAGCAATAAGCCTCGACGCGGCGAACCCCTTATTCGGCTTTGAATATTGCATCATATTACATCATATAATATTGAGCTACGCGGATATTAACATCATGGAATATTGAGCTATGCGGATATTACATCATAGAATATTGAGCTATGCGGGTATTACTTGAAAAATTAAATTAGTAATTCGGTGAATTTCTTACATTTTTTTTCACGTTGTGATTGAGAAAATATTAAACGTAAAAATATTTTTTTGGTGAGAAATTAATTATTTCCAAATAATAAGACCTAAATCAGAGAACGATAAAGATTATTTTCATCTTATAGTTTAAAGAGGAATCCTAAAATTAATTCTTGCTCTACAAACTAACCGACAATCGATGTACTAGTTTATATTGAATATTTCGTTGGCGCAATCTAAATCATTTATGTCTAAAGCGATATTTATAATATTAATTGACATTTAGCTTCAATCTTAAACTATTTTTTCGTATTTATTATAAATAAGGTGTAATAAGTTGAAAACTATTAAATAATTGGAAATATTTTTTTGTTTAAATATTTTTAAATCATGTTTAGAAGAATAAAAATAGTGTTGAACGAACGATAGTATATCGTGAGAAATTTATCGATTTACTGCGTCATAAAAAAGAGCAACAAATTTCCATGTAGTTTTGGGCTTACAAGAATATAAATGAGATACGTAAATAGAAAAAAATAAGCTGATTAAAAGTTTTACTTAAATCTTCAATCAGACAATAAGAAATCTTGTATTTTTAAGGGAAAGTCACGTTATTTTTCATAATAATATTTAAATGCCATTTCTATGGAAACCTTTGGACCAGCGACGTGAAACGAATTGTGTCCCGTTGTATCCTTCATGCACAGGCAAACCTAAGTCACAGGTAAGATATGATTGCCGGAAAAGCTATGTGAAACTTGAAAAGAGCGACATTTTGACCACATAGAACGGTTGTCAATGCTAGTAAACCTAATAGTTTATTTTTTGTAGTCATGGTTAAAAAGTTTTTATGTATTTAAATTTTTATTGTTATTTTTACGTCTTACTGACAATTCTCGATATATTAAAAGTGAAATAATATATGTGCGTTTACAAAGACAGCTTTTCTTTTTTGTTTTTTTTGACGGTACAAATTTTATTTAGCTATTTGCTTTCTTCTGATTATTAATCGTTGAATTTTTGTTTTTTATGTTCGTTTTTTTTAAATCAAAAAACCGTATGTAATTTCTATTACGCCAGGTCCATTTTCGGTGGTCTTCTTTGATAAAACAAATTAAACGTAAATTAATTAAACTTCAAACGCTTGTTGTTTATATTTACGTTTATCGCTACGTAATAATTTCTATGTCTAAAGTTATGTTCACTAAATGGAGTAAAGACAGAAACAGACAGATAACCAAATCAGTATCAATGAATATAAATTTGATTTTTAGCTCGAAAGTGTAATGCGCCCAAAGCCAAGCACATTTAGAGCAACGGCCATTCACCTTTGAGATCTTATTAACGCCGTTATAAAATAACGTCCCTATATTCAAATGACATCCGTGACACCGATCCCCGTTCTTCACCCGTTTTTGTCGTCTCTCGTTCTATTGTCAACATTATGATGCAAATAGCGTCCGGCATAAATAAATAAATATATCATAACCGTTGTCTGACGAACGCCCTCCAGGAGAAATATCGCAGGTCTCTTGACAACGATATTTTGTATAAGTTTTTTGGGACATATTGGGCCTTTGCATAGCGGGGCGCGCCCTTAGAGGATTCGCAATTTTGGTAAGGACGCTAATATCGCCCGTACGTTGTATCGATATAAATATAGCTTTTGGAGTTGTCTAGAAATGTCATAACTTTGTTTTCCCAATTCGCTTTGGGACAATATGTCTTATATTTATAGCTTTCCTTGCGTATTAAGTGACCGAACAATCCCTAAAGTCTTTCCATATGACGAATGGATAAAGAGCGATTTGAAAAAGAATGTACATGGTAATAAAATATATACAAGATACGGTAAGCGAGAAGATCTGCGGATAATTGTGAGAAATATGGTTGAGCTACATATAGTTATTGTAAAGAGGAGGTTTTTCTTTTTAAAATAGGCTAACGCGCGAAGTATAAATTCTGCGTTGCCTGCAAAAAATCTAAAAGAAAATTATGAAAAAAAAACCATCCGAGTATAAATAATTTAAAAGGGTTTTTAAGATCAAAAAATATTAAGTTTTTTGAAAAAATTTAATCAAACATAATATTTTGTTTATTTCTTTAAAATTACTATTTGGATTATTTATCTTATTAATTTTGTGGCGAGTGTTGTTTGTTGTTTGATTTTTCCATAATAATGGCTTATCCGATTGAATTGAAACTTCTATCACCGTACCGTCTATAGTATCCAAATGAATATAGGGCAAATAATATATGTTTACATCGTATTGATAGTTAGTAATAACGATTTAAGGAAAAGGAAATGAAGTCTGAGGAGTGCATTTTTGAGTTAAATTTTTGAACCAATTTAGCTGTAATAAAATTTAGTTTGAAGGTATTGTAGACAATATTAACATCTAAAATAAAGTTCAAAGATTTTTGCTAATCATAGTTACAGTTCTTGAAAATAGGTCTATTGTATAAATTTTAATCTATTTATATAACAATAAAAACAGAGATAATCAGTCTAAGAAGTCATAAAATAAATACAATGCCACTGTTCCTGGTGACAATACACGTTCGGGTGTTCCTTTTTATGCTTTATTTTTGTGGTCTATTATCTTCTATGGTAATTCTTAAAATTACAGAACTTGATGCAGAACACAGCTGGCAAATTATTTTCTTTTCTGAAGAAGGTAAATCTCAGGTACAAATAAGCGAGAAGATCAGTATTATCATTGTCTATGCAATATGCTTTGAAACTTTTTGAAGTTTTAGTTTTCAACAAAATAAACCAAAACCAGAAGAAAAAGAATAACAGCAGCTCACGAGGGTCACTTATTGATTAGGCAATCCCAGCGAAATCGCCAATGACGTCGGAATCGTCCCAGCGAAATCGCGAAAGATCGGGCATGCTAGGAATATTACTTAGTCTAGTATTATGAGATGAAGATATATGGTAAAGCCTCACTCAAAGGTTGCAAGACCAGAAAGAAACCAAGGCTCTCACAAAAAAAATAAGAAAATTTGCCTAGAATGGGAATCTTACAGCATAAAAATTGGACCGCGGGAGATTGGTTATTGATGGAAGATTGGCCTGTGAATCGAAATATTTTTTTTATGTTACGTTCCTCAGAAGTCAGTATCTCTAGTAGGATCTTTCACGTGTCCATCTGTCCATCTATCACGGTCGTTTTTCTCAGAAACTGCTTTAACGAAGAAACTTGAAAGTTGTCATAGTAATAAATCATATTAAGCGTACATGTGTTAGTAGCTTACAAGCCATGCGTCAGTGGGGGGCAAATTAAGTATATAGTATGGGATATTATATAAAAGAACGCGTTGTAAGGGTAGCAAACATATTTGTTTCATAACTTTAGGTATATATTGTTAGAGATATACTGAAAAGTCTTTGAAAAAAATGTATTCGCCTGTTATGTCCGAATCTACTTAACCTAAAATTATGAAAAAGAGATGGAAGTTTTAGAAGCCAATGCAAATGTCATATGAAAAATATGACGATGATTTTCGATGTTATAGTTTTTGAAATATTCATAATTATGGATGTGCCCCCAACTTAATTATATCAGGTATTAATTAATATATGGGAGGACCATATTAGAACTTATCATAAATAATGTAATTTAATTTCAAACGGGGTAGGAAACCTCCATACTCCGATTTACGCTGTACTTAACTTACATTTGGCCGGATTTGTTACACCATACACTTACAATATAAAATTAATTCGTCAAAATGAATAAAAAAATATTACGTCAATAAAAAAAATATTAGGTCATCGGGTGTTCGTTAAGGTCAAATAATGACGGTAACAGTTTTATAGCATTTGAATTTTTACATAGGTTTTGGTCGAGAGACTTGATAAATCTGGATCAGGTTTAGCAAGTCTCTTTAGAATACTCGTACTCAGCTATTAACTCCCGTGATTTAGTCCCGTCGTTTAGAAATATTTACAGAGCGTCAAAGCGGAGCAAGCTCCACTCCACTCTATCCGCAAAATTCCCACACTCCAAAGTTTAATCATATGCTGAGAAAGATTTAAATGTAAAGTGTTATATTATACTTTGCGTAAGAAAAAGAGGCCATAGTCACTAAAATCGGTAAAGGTATAGATTAGAAGAAAAGTTGCCATACGGAAAACGCTTTTACCGCTAAATTGTAGGCAGGTGAGTTCTACGAGCTGCGACTCTCCTCGCACAACCCGTGAAAGCACAAGTGAAGCGAGACAACGAACATTTATTCAAATACCTATTTTTCATTAACTGCTGCGATTTTGGAGCGATCACCTGATCAATAGGCAAGCCTATCAAGCTGTTGTCGTTCTTTTTATGTCAGTTTTTTTTATTTACATCGAAAGGAATCAATCTCCTTAAACGTTTCAATACATACTGCGTAGAATAATGTACCACAAAACTTGCCATAAAGCTCAGACAAAGAAATAATTTCAAACGCTGTTATATACTAAAATCTTTAATTCTATTTTGATATGCAACCATATTTAATGATATGCAACCATTGAAATAAGTCTTCATTCATACACAATTTCAAAGGCTTTTGCGTTAAAAGTTGTTTGGTGTCTTTTGATTGTATTGTGGACTTTTCTTTTTTACATACTTTTATTACCTCAGTTCCCTCTTTCTCATTTATCCAAAAATTTGTGATCTGATGTATGGTCGGTTGTAAAGAGCGCATTTAAATAATCAGGCGGGTTGCACCCGTCTTCCGTCTTCCAATATATTTGTTTTCCTGTCCTTACATTCACCCATATCAAAAAGATATATATTTATAATTTTTTGCTATTATATTAATCGCTGTCTTTCTAAACATGAAATTTATACGAAAGTGTAAATGAAAAAAAACGATTTTTTATTTTTCTATAAAGAATATATATATATATATATATAATGTATACAAATATGTGTGTGTGTGTAACCATTTTTTTCATATGGAATGTCGATCGATTCAAAAATGTATAAATCGACGTTTGATGTAAAACAAATTTAAGGATTTTATTGCAAGTGGCCATAATATTGCAATTAACAGTAAAATAGCGGTATCGCCATTTGACAAGCTCTTAATAAGCTTCGAGCGCTCCGAAACAAGAGACCCAAACACTAGTACAAGAGGTACTGAGATCCTCCCAGCAGACCTACCCGAGAGGATCGACACAGATTTTACATCGCGGTATTAACCGCAACGCCCGCTAAAGGTCATAACGAATCCCTCACACACGCGGGCACGTAGGATATTCGACGTGGCGCCTTTCACTGAAACATTAACGTCGATAGACGCATAGGATAATCAAAGTGCGGGGCGTACAAATTACTCTGCCCGGGAACACGTCCTCGACTAGCGTTTGAATATCTATTAGTTTCAGCGAGCTAGTTGAATTAGCGCCGGCCTCCCGCCGGAACAAAGGGAGCAATTAACGCGCGGAGCGGCATTGCACGTGCCGTCCGCGTCGCCGGCTGCGACGCGTCTAATTGCTATCTGTACGAATTGCCGACGCCTGCAGGCATCGATCTTGTTCGGCGCAACAGAGTTTTAGTGCGCGCCTCTACGTGGCCGGTGACAGTATACGTTGTCTGTGATTGAGGCAAAAGTGGCGATTTGATTCGAATTTGCCGCCCGCCCTCTCCAATTTGCTTTGTGGAAGCGGATATGCGTCGCATACACCTTTTGTTCGTTGTCGCAATGTGCTTCTGTAATCGCAGTAACGCTACATATTGAATGCGGACCTGCCATTAATCAGATAAGATAACGTGGATTATTATAGAAAATGAATCGGAAATAGACAATGAGACGAAAATGTATATTTTGTAGGAAGTACTAGTGAACTTGTCATTTTTAATGTCTTCCGGGTTTCCTTTTTCCTGTTTTGTTGTTCGCCTCTGTTTTTATCATTGCCATTTATGTCGTGAAATCCACAAGCTACAAAATTTAAATTTGACTTAAAAATATAACAGTACCTCTTAGGTACTTCGAAAATTATTTTCGAAATGGATTTCGTACATTACAATGTACTTTAAGGAGCAAATTTCCACTTTATTTACGTATATGCGGTATCAAATTGTATCCTGACTAAAAAGTAAAAGTATTCATAAGTATTTTTATATATATATATATATATGTATATATATATATATATATATATATATAAATATATATATATATATATAAGAACTCTGTGACCATATAGGCTGATTCTTTGAAGTGCTGCTCGGAGGAAGGTTTACAATATTTCAAAAACCGAACATAAAACCAACGTCTCGTATTTTTTGTACAAATAATAGTACCTTCTATTGCCAACTAGAATTGGTAATACATAGTACTATTTGTACAAAAAATACGAAACCTTTGGTTGATTATAAGGCGAAGAGTCCAGCAATTTAGTTTGAAATGAAATTATAATAATCATTTCCACCTTGATATAGGGTAATTTCATGTAGGAAAAGACCTAACGGGTGTCGAATATTGAGCTTAATCTAGCTTTCTTTTTTGTTCTAATACATTCCTAATTTATATTATTTTGTTTGTATTTTTTTGGAATGTTTGCAATTTAATATGTTATCGTAAATAATACAGGTACAGATGGCTAAAATATGAAGTAATAAAATTTCAATAATTGAAATCTAATAAAAAAAGTTCTCTGAACAGGAGAGCAGAAAAAAAGAAAAAAAATAGTTTGAGCAAAGAAACTATGAAAATATCTTGAAAATCATAAAGTAAATTTCTAGGTAATTAAAGCTTTTGAATATAGTCTGACAACACGTCTTTGAAAATTATTTATGAAGACAGGAAAGAGTAAGAGATTTTTCTTGAGAAATTCACTCACTTTTCATTTAAATTATTGAAATTCTTTCCTTTTATCCCGTTATTTGAAACTTCGCATTATTTTTTCCGATAAGAGGAGGCTCACGTTACATAAATCTTTCGAACGAACAGACGATCGAATCGGCGGGTTCTTGCGCTACGCCAATAACGTCTAATGTCTATCTAATACGAAAATATTTGACAGTAGTCCGAAAAAGTAATAATGGTTTTCGGTTGGTGTGCTAGATATCATGCGACAGCTTAATCGCATAAATACAAGTTCCAATCTCACCAGCATTAGTTTTTTAGGAATGAAAGTAAGAAGTAACGCGATGGAAGATAAGAGTGTAAGTGGAATCCTTTATGACTTTGTACGTCATAATTGCGAACAATACCGATAATAGTAGCATGGCACTTAGCCGTGCTATTATTTTCGGTATTGTTCGAATTTTATTCCTGAATACAAAATAAGATGATAATAATAAATATTTATTTTTTAGTGTGTCTCCTCATTCTGGAGATACACTATTTCAATCTTAATACAAGGGTTAAGTGTCGTTCAGTTCATGCAGACTATTACCGCAATCAAAGTGATAAGACACAACGTGGGAACCTCTTATTCGATTTTGAATATTGAGTGATACAAGTATTATTATGCAGAAAAAAATGTGTCGTAATCCTGTGTTTTTTAAGATTTTTTTTCTAGAAGCAGGTTCCGTTTATAGTAATGAAATGGTTAGTTGTAATTATGGTTGAGAAAAGAAATTGTTTAATTAAAAAGTGTATTATTTTCATCTTACATTTTCGAAGGATCTGAAAAAATAAATTCTTGCTATATCAATCAATGAACAGCTTATATATTAGTTAGAATTTCGTTAGGTTCAACGCAGCAGATCCCTTATTCGGGTTTAAATACTGTTTTCCTTACGATATTTTTCACGGATTTTTGATTTACGGTAATGAAAAGTTTAAATGTTGTTATGACTGAAAAAATGTTTGAAACTAAAACGTATTTTTTATTTAAAAAAGTCATTATTTGTCTATAATAAAGGTGCAATTAAAAAAAATTCAAAAATTTGCTATACCAATTAATGAACAATCCATATACTACATTTTGTTTGCGTGACCTTGAACAATTTATCTTTTAATTGCGTTTTTTATTATCACATTTTGCTGTATTTATCATAAATAACGTATAATAAGTAAATATGTCACTACCATTAGGTATTGAACAGACGATGGACATCATAAAGGAGACCGGCAAAAGCCCAGTATATTATATATATATATATATATATATATATATATATATATATATATATACATACATACATACATATATATATATATATATATATATATATATATATATATATATATATATATATATGTATTGGGCTCAGCTGTTTAGAACAAAAATGACTTGCAAAATAAAACTCCATGAAAGTTTTATTTAAATCGTCAATCATACATATGAGAAATATTTTAGGAACGGTCAGGTTATTTTTCATGACAATGGTAGATGCTATTTCTATGAACCTTTATAAACCATAGATGAAACAAATTGCAAATTGTCTTCCGTTGTATCCTTAATACATAGATGTAACATACTAATCCTTGGAAGTCACAAACGCCAGGGTTGTGGAAAAAATTACCCAAACTCGAAAAGGACGAAAAAGATAATCGTTTTGACAACATAAAATGGCTGTCAATGTCAGTAAATACTTTATTTATAGACAATTTAGGCAATGGTGGAGCAACACTCGCGATTTATTACTTTTTTGACTACTTTTTGTAACCATTTTTAAAAATTTGTTTGGACAATTCTCGGTATATCAAAAATATAATATATACACATTTATGAAGATAGCTTTTTGTTTTTTTATTATGGTTATAGCTTTTTATTTTGGCTTTCCTGATTGTCACCCGCTGAATTGTTTAATTTGTTATGTTCTATTATCAACTTTTTTTAAATTTATGGTTTTTTTTTATAACGCCAAACCCCTTTTCACTTGTCTCCTTCGCTAAAGTAAATTGAAGGTAAATAAATTAACCTTCAAACGTGTGAGTTTTTCTACTAAACAATAATTCATGTGTCTAAAGTTTTGTTGGCGAAATGGCGTGAAGGTAGCAACAGTCAGATAAACAAATAACTACCAATGGATATAAATTTGGTTCGTAACTTGAAAGTGGCACAAAGCCAGACACATTTACAGCAGTGGCTGTTCATCTATGAAATCGTCCTATTAACGCCGTTATAAAATAACGTCCCTATATTCAAATGATATGCGTGACACTGATCCCCGTCCTTTGCCCGTTATTGTCATCTCCCGTTCTATTGTAAACATTATGATGCAAATATCGTTCGGCATATATAAATAAATATATCGTGACCGTTGTCTGACGAACACCTCACAGAAGAAACGTCGCAGGTCTTTTGAAAATGATATGTTGTATAAGTTTTTTGGGACGCGTTGGGCCTCAGAAATTTTGCAATTTTTGTAAGCACGCTAATATCGACCGTACGTTGTATCGATAGGAATATAGCTTTTTTTTCTAAAGAGCGATTTGCTATTCATGATAATAAAATGCGATTTGCTATGTTCCTGATAATAAAATGTATGCAAGGTGAGAAAATCTGCGAAAAATTGTGTCAAATCTGGTTGAGTTAAGTATAGTTATTGCTAAGAGGGTTTTTGTTTTTCAAATAGAAGAATACGTTTGAAATATGACTTCTATGTCGTCGGTAAAATATGGGAAACATAATGAAAGAAAAACCATCCGAGTATAAATAGGTTAAAAGAGTTCTATATTTACTCCGTACGATCAAAAACAATTTCGGCTTAAATTACCGATTGCGAGGAGACTTGTTAAATACGAAAGCAAAACTAGAAAGAAGCATGGCTCTCTTAAAAAAAATAAGAAAATTCGCCTGTAATAAGAATCTTATAGGATAAAAATTGACCGGTGGAAGAGTGATCGACGGTGGAAAATTGATCTTGGTTTTATGGTCTGACGAATCTAACTTTGAGGTATATTTTCAATTTAGTATTTATTTTGTTATAAGTATATGGTTTTTCCTATACTTATAACAAAATAAATACTACGTTACTACGTGTTTACGAAAGGGCCAACTAAGGAAGATAAAATTTTCGTAGAATTTGAATTTTGCTTAGGTTTACTTATTTTTAGATGAGAGCCATGATTTTTTTCTCATCTTGCAACCTTTGAATCCGGCTTTAGCAAGTGTCCTCATAACAATCGAACTCGGCGGCTTACATTGCATTTCCGATAAAGCGGTGAGAAACTCAGAAGATTATTTTTTGCAATTTTACAACGATTGTCTAATCAATAGGTAACCCTCGCCATTCTTTTTCTGTCGGTTTTTTATTTATTTTGATAGGGATCAGAATTGTTAAAACACTTCTGTGTACATTTTATCATAGAAGAAATATTAACCGCTTAACAATTTTAACCATTTTCCAAAATATGGTAACCAGATTTAAGGAATGTGTTAACCTAGAACATATGTTTTTGAATGTTATATGCAATTAGAACTTATCCATTATTGTAGATTTATAATATATATATATATATATACACACACACATATATATATATATATATATATATATATATATATATATATATATATATATATATAATATATAGCTGTTAAATAAAAATAACTTGAACATAAAAATGTGAACAGCATCAACTAATTTTATTTATAAAATTTATATCATTATGCCTCAGTCGTCATCTCAACAAAAATCCAAAATTTTTTAACATTTTTGTGTCGCTAACGTTATGATAAAATCGTCAGTGCTCAGCACAATGCACAACACAATGTCAATAGTTTATTTCTCTTTTTGTACATTTGCTTGTTTAGACAACAAAACAATCTGCACGCTCTGTTTTGCATTATGTTTCTTAATGTTAAATATAACTGACAATAAGGTACTTATCGTTGAATATTGAATATGTTTGGCGTTAATTTTGTAGAAATTCATTATTCACAATTAAATGAAATTACGTGATGTAGTATTATTTCTCCTTTCTTTAAGTTCTTTACCAAGATACAACATCTTCAGGTGGGCTATTAGCAAAGTTACAACATCTTCAGGTGAGCTTATTATCTTTGCTAAGATGTTGTAATACAACGAAACCTAGGTCGTGGTAAAGAACTTAAAGAAAGTAGAAATAATACTACATCACGTAGTTTCATTTAATTGTGAGTACCTATCGTTAACAAAAAAACCCAAGACATGGGTAACTACTTTTAAGCAATTTTCCAACTTCTTAGAATGTTTTTATTGTATATTGTTGTGTAAATACGTAATATCGTTGGTCTAAAATGTTAACCTGCTAAGTCCATTTTTCGTCAAAAATTACTTTTTTGTGCTATTCGTAAATTCATACAATTTTACACCTTATAGTTAAGACGTAAAGAACGATAATCATTTTTAAGGTGCTAAAAATGAAGTCACGTAAACCTGCTTAATACCAACTGTCAAATTTCTAAGGATAATTCCTTCCAAGTCCCCATTCAGCGGCCATTTTGTTTGGAGAACGGCATTAGATTAACGTGTTACAATTTCGCGCTAGTTTATTTTAATTTTACGGTGAGAATTCGTAAAGTTTTGTGGTGTCATAGCATTATTCATGAAAGGTAAGTTTGATTTTACTGCTAGAGTAAGTATTTAATAATGCATTCATGTTTTAATACGTAATTTGATCCCTAACCTATAATGTATGGACTTGACAGGTTTACGTATTAAAAGATTTTTGCTTGTTAAGGAGTTAGCTAATTATCAGTTGTCATTTCTAGAATATAATTAACAACAAATTAATCCGACTGCTTAATTAATAAATTAACTAATTAATAAAATTTAATTTTTTAAAGCCTTTTTTTATTTGTTGGGTACTTAGGCTTAATGCAACGCCGTTAAATATTATGGTTTATTTATTAATATTTTTATTACAGAATGTATCGGGGTAAGAAATTGGTTGGTCTTGTTACCGACTTACAAAAAATACAAGAAGACGAGCCGAAAATAAGTAAATCCTTTGAGACTGAACAGAATAATAATTATCAGATTTTAGAAAATGTTCAGTTTGAATTTATTCATGAATTAAATAATTCTGGAGTCGAAAACTTAAACAATGAAAACTATGAAACAGATTGCAATTTTACTTTACAGACAAGTGATACAACTGGTTTGATTTTAGAAAATACTGTGAGTTCAGATTACCTCGACAGTCTCAACGTTTTTCCTAGTAAAATTTCGGAAGATGTTTTTAGTACAGAAAATAGATCGACACAGAAACTCGATATTGATGGTACCGATATTCTCCACAGCCAAGTTTCTGTTAACGAGTCTAGTGCTGCAGCAAGTATATCTCAATTGGAAAGCCATTTTGATAGCAGTATTCTTCCTGTCGAAGTTACAGCCGATGAACCTTGTCTAAAGAACAGGTCAGATATGGCAACCCATACTGATGTAACCAATATTCTCCCTAGCCAAGTGCCTACAGAGAGTATAATGATAAATAATTCTACCGATGAAACTTGCGCGATAACCAGATCAATATTGGCAATCAATCCTGATCCTCATATCTCAGATGAAAGTGATATTGGCAGAAATTTGGTAGATTATTCTGATACTGATTCAGCATCTAGTGTTCAAATAACAAAATCGAAAAAGCGTAAGAAGCGATTCCAAGTAGATAAGACTGAATGGTTTGCTGAGCAAAATAGAAAAAGAAGAGAGAGAGGTGAAAAATACTTAGGTCGGGAGAAAAAAGATGGTTCTTGAAATTATACGAAGCCAAAAGAAGAACGAGCAATGAAATCAAGGTGTTCCTGCAAGATATCAAAATATAGTACATTGAAATGTGAAACTATTGATGAAAGTACCAGAAAGCAACTTTTCGCTAGATTTTGGAATCTTACTTGGGGAGAAAAAAAAACGCTAGTCAATGATTGGATAACTACAAAGCTAGCAGCAAGACCTCGTAATCGGAAAAATACTGACTCGACAAAAAGAGCAAATTCGTTTGTGTATCACCTCAAATTAAATGAAGAAAGTGTAAAAGTATGCCGTAAAATGTTTTTAAATACTTTGGGGATAGGGAGATGGACAATACTTCATTGGAAAACTTTAGCAAATAATCCTTCTAGAACTCCCAATACTTACAGAGACAAGACAAAGCAGAAACCGAACACCGAAGAAAAGAAAGCATTGTTGGAATTTTTGGAGTCCCTCCCTGTAATGGAATCCCATTATTGTAGGTCAAAATCTCAAAAATTGTATCTCTTACCAGAATGGAAATCTAAAGCTATTTACAATTTTTATGTTAATGATTGGTGCAAACAGCGAAATTCGAAGTCTTTATCAATTTGCACATTTTCAAACTTGTTTGAAGAAAAGAGATACGCATTGTTTAGGCCCAAGAAAGATGAGTGCGAAAAATGTGCTTGCCATAAAGTAGGAACAGTTTCAGACGCAGAACATCGGCAACATATAGAAAGAAAAGAACACGCTAGAGAAGAAAAAGAACGGGACAAAAATAGTAAAAAATATATATTTACAGTGGATTTACAGGCAGTGCTTATGGCACCAAAATCAAACGTGAGCACTTTATACTATAAGACGAAACTTCAAGTTCACAACCTGTGTTTCTTGAATATTAAAAATAAGGACGGATTCTGCTTCATATGGAATGAGGCAGAAGGTGGTTTGAATGCTGAGGAATTTGCTTCCATTTGGGTAGATTTTTTGGAAAATACAGTAATACCAGTGATTAATACCGACGAAAACAATGACAGTAAAACTATAATTATATACAGTGATGGTTGTACGTATCAAAATAGAAATTGTGTACTATCCAATGCATTGTTAAATGTTGTTTTGAGGCATAAAGATATTACTATAGAACAAAAATGTTTGGAGGTTGGGCATACTCAAATGGAAGCAGACTCCATGCATTCCACAATAGAGCGTTATGTAAAAGATAGGGTAGTGAATGTACCTGCCGAATACATATCCATCGCAAGACATGCGCGCAGATGTCCGGCGCCATACGAAGTAAAGTATCTAAATCATTGCTACTTTAAAAAATTTGATAAGGTTCAGTTCTATAAGAGCATTCGTCCCGGAAGATCTAAAGAGGATCCTAAGGTTACAGATATTAGGGCATTACGCTATGAACCAAGTGGACAAGTATCATATAAAATTTCCTTTAAGGACGAATGGACCTCTTTACCTCAAAGAAAATCTTCACAGGTTAAATCTTGTACAACTGATGAGTTAACTCAACTGCATGAAACAAGGCGAAAAATAACTGCACGCAAATATGAGGACTTGCAACAGATTAAAAGGACATTACCTTCAGACTACCACAAATTTTTTGATGATTTACCTCGCGAGTAGCGTCATCTTAAATGATTTTAAGCAAATGGCTTAAAATCATTTAAGATACAAGATGTTAAAATTACTTTCAATTACCTATTTTATGTTCTTGTTGATTATTCTGTTTTCTAAAGCTAACATAAGAATGCAATTGTGCAGTTAGGTATCCATAATTTTATAGAATTTATCTAGTGCCTTTGTCATTTTGTGATAAATAGATAATAAAAGATCTCTTAGCATTGTGATAACTTGATTGATTTTGTTCAGTTTATTATTTTAGGGAATGGTAAATTAAAAAATTCAAAAAAAAAGAAATAAAGTGTCTTGGTTGATTGTATGTTAATTCATAGTACAATAATACTATGATTTTATATTTTTGTCTGATGAATACCTACTAGAAATGTTAAAGTAAGAAATTATAATTTAGAATACATAAAATAAAAAGAGTTATAAGCACTTTCTACTTTGTTTTATTTAAACTAAACTAATTTAAAACATTCAAAGTGGCAAATACCTAAACTGCTTAGTCCTAAACTCATACTGAGCTATAAAAAGAAAAACAGACAAATCCATGAAAGTACATATTACTCTAAAACTAAAGCATATTTTTCACTTTGTATACATTCAAAAAATCAAATAAATTTATTTTCATCTACCTTATAAAAAAAAACAAACAAAAATGATAATTTCTCAAAATTATTAAGTTTTTTTATCGTCCTGTAAAGTTTGATAAAATGGACTTAGCAGGTTAACATTTTAGGCCGACGATATGTGAAATCGTAAACAAAAGAATAAATGTGTAAAATGGGGTGAGTCTAATACTTTTTCACATGACTGTATATGCCCTAATCTCATCCAATAATATCGTAAAAGGTGTCTGGGCAATTACGTAAAACAAATTTATCAAAGTTCACGAATATAATACCTGCAATGTGTCCTCAGTACTCTGAATTCCAGAAGGCATAAGCATACTCAATTTTCCAGGTTACAAAAGCCATTGAATAAGTTAAACTGACCGCAAAGAACAGAAAACAACTTCTTAAAGGCTTCAATCCCAAATCGTCTGGTCTGGAGTTTACGGCGCCCGAACAGTGATCATGGGTCGCGTTAACACGTTCGTAAAAGGAACTAAGCGCCATAGCCCGCAAGTAACTGCGTAGTTTTTCCATTCATAAAACGTCTAAAACCTTATCAGTGTCTCAGTAGTTCAGCCGGCGGGGCGCGGGCAAGGCGGGCTAATATCGGCGTGAGGGATCTCTCGCGAGCCGCGAGGCAGAACATCTCGCCTCGCACGTGACCCAATTCGCACGTGCCGGCGGCGCGCAGCGGTTTGAAACTAAGGTTTGGATGGTTGAAATTATTTCTTGTGGTTTCTCCATTCAATTATTAATTACCTTTGCTAACGTCCTGAGTGTCGATGTTAAAATTGAACCAATAAATCAGGGTATCCGCTGTCTGGAATATCAAGGAAAGAAAGAGAAGAGTTGGGGAAGCACAGAGTATTCAGTGATATCAAAATCACATATTATAAAAATCAAATGTACATTTCCGTTTCTTATAATTACATTACTAGTCTATATTTTTGCCTAGGTATTGCATATGAGGGGAACAATTTGTGCTTTTGGAGAGACGTCCTTATGCCAATTTATTGAAGTAGTTAATTAAGAGGTTAAATTGGATTCGCCCCATTTTTAGTGGTCATTTGGATGATGTGGCGAAAAAGTCGTCCAGAAGGCTTGATTTGTGTTGCTTAATGCTAGGCACATCCAACAAGTGTCCTCAATTAACATATTACTTAGTGCGAAGCAAGTTAAAAGCTGAATCTATTTGAAGCCCATATCATTATGAATAAAAATGCATACCATTCATGAATTTTAGTGAAAGTGTAGATATAATCAGTAATAAACAGTGTGTTTTAATGCATACTGGTTAGATAAAAGACGACCAAAGTTTTCTGATTGATTGAATCTAGTTCCCGGTCACATGTTAGAGCGTACTGCAAAGCCTGTTTAAAATTTTATTGGCTGTTTAAATTGACTAACGTTGGTTATGACTAAGTTATGATATCCCACGCAAACAAATATACCATTTTTGAACACAAAATAGTTCGATTGTGGAACAATCCCAGGAGGTAAAATCATTGAAATCTTTATAATGTTTTGATGATTCATTAAGCAAAACAGCACAGAAATGTAAAATTCTGAAATTTTAGAGAATTTTGAGTACTTTCTCTATATGTACTGCAGCTGTTTTCGATACCATTTTTGAACATAAAATAGTTTGATTGTGGAACAATCCCCGAAGTAAAAATCATTGGAATCTTTATAATGTTTTGGATGATTCATTAAGCAAAATAGCACAGAAATATAAAATTCTGAAATTTTAGAGAATTCTGAGGACTCTCTCTATATGTACTGCAGCTGTTTTCGATACCATTTTTGGACATAAAATAGTTCGATTGTGGAACAATCCTAGAAGGAAGAATCATTAGAATCGTTATAATGTTTTGATGATTCATTAAGCAAAATAGCACAGAAATGTAAAATTCTGAATTTTTAGAGAATTTTGAGGACTTTCTCTATATGTACTGCGGCTGTTTTCGATAGTTGGACATAATGTCAGTTTAAACGTTCTAGGTAAACTAAAATGCCATTTTGGAGCAGAAGTTGTCACCAAAATAATAAACGTTGGAATTTATGGCTTACATCCCTTACTAGATAGTAAAGTGTGTAAGCCATAAATTCCAACGTTTATTATTTTGGTGATATCCTCTGCTCTAAAATGACAGAAGAAATCACCATAGAAGATATCAGATATCAATATTTTTTATACAACAAACGTATGTAACAAATACATTGCGATATTAAGGATATCGTAAGGTGTTTGTTACGTACGATTGCTGTATAAGAAATACGTGTAGAAAACAAAATTTTACAATAAATACTGCTCAAAACTCGGGAAAATTATGTCAATGACATTTAGATAACTGCAGAAAAATAGAACAAAGCAAAAAAAAAGGAAAATAGAATAACAGATGAAAGAAATTGAAGAATGAGAGAAGGAAAATAAAAGAATGGAATAATTAAAGAAGGAATAAAGTAGAAAAATATTAAACAAGAATCACGCAAGAGAGTTTTAGAAAAAAAAAGAATATATTTATTATTTTTCATAGCCTTTTAGGAATAAGTTACACGAGTGCAGTTTTTTCAGTTCCAGCAGTGTAAAGAAAATTCGATGTTTTCTTTTTATTTTATATATGTGGATTGATATGTTTATTTAAACCAGATACGCAATGCACTCACGAACTGTTACAGTAAAATTTTCGATAAAGGAATCTGTTTACGAAATATTAAGCATTAAAATGATCGTTTTTTAGAGTTACGCGTTCTTCTATCAGCTAAACAGCAATTTTTGGGAAAAGAAAGTTATTCGCAATATAACGATTCTATATAATGAAATGTTCTATAAAGATTCTATATAATGAAATGTTCTATATAACGAAATTAAATGGAAAGTTATCACAGCTAAGTAGGCTCTACTAGTTTACGAATAACATTCGACCAAATTATTACTTGTAATAGGGTCTGTAAAAAGTTTATAGAAACTTGACTTGAATCAAAAGTAAAAATAATTTTATATTTTGAAATGTATAATTATTATGTGTGCGAAAAATATTCTAAACAATATATTTATAAAATTATGTGGTAAGAAATGATATTTAAATGTGCACCTTATTTTTAGATACGATTCTATTATAATTCTATCGCAATTAAATGAAACTACGTTATATAGTATTATTTCTACTTTCTTTAAGCTCTATACCACGAACTAGGTTCCGTTGTGTTACAACATCTTCAGATAGGCTATTAGCAAAGATTTTTGCTAATAGCCCACGTGAGGATGGTGTAATACAACGAAACCTAGGTCATGGTAAAGAACTTAAAGAAAGTAGAAATAATACTACATCACGTAGTTTCATTTAATTGTGAATAATGAATCTCTACAAAATTAACGCTAAATATATTCAATAATTCTAACGTATTTATTTTGAGCTACTTCAACGAAAATATAACTTTTTGCAGATCGAAGGGCATAAAAATGCTTTGGACTATTCGTTAGTATTACTACCTTTATAGAGAAAGTATTATTAGGTTTCTCTCTATTTTTAGAATGTAGTATTTTATATTTAGTCGTCTCGGAATAGAATTTAGGACCGCAGTGCGACTGTACGCCAACGATATACTGTCTAGGTGAGGAGAGTATAGACGTGGAAACGCTATCTGAAATAGTATGTATGTAGACGCTGGGGTACCGAATGGCAACGAGTGTCTTCACGCGAGTTGTTTCACGCTGAGTGATGTTCGCTCGCTGTTATATTGGCCTCACGCCGCTTGGCTCTTTTGGTTGGATTGGGTGAAGGTGCGTAGCTTACTTGCGGAGACGGAATGGTTGATAGAGTTATTAGGGCTTACTTTTTTTCAAATTTTGTCGGTGATATAAGGGTTTGGTATGGAGACATAGGTGTAAGAAGATTTTTAGTATATTTTGAAAAATGAGGGCTGGTTTTGAGCTTATTTTATTTGTGGGACCATGATGTTATAATTTTATATTATTTTATATATTGTGTAATTTTACAGCCATAGAAAGTTTGAGTAAGGTATTTTGTGTATTTTTTGGTTAAGTATTTATCACACGAGGTTTACGCAAAGACTTAAGTAAATATGATTAGAAGGGTTTGTCTATCTATTTCTACATATGTTAATGTTCCTTTATATTCTAACTGATCTACGATTTCAATTGCTTTTTTTATTTTTGGCCGATATAGGTTTGCAAATAAACTATTTGTGGTAGTCGAATTATTAAAAGTTATCAAAATCTGTGTGTATACAAAAAGAAAAGGCTTGTAACGGATGTAACGCTAAATAATCTTACCTTGTAATACTTATTATATTTAAATAACTGAATTTCGTTATGCGCGGACGTATGATAGATATCTAAGCGGTTTCATTGTATCAAATAATTAGTAATTGTAACGGACACATCTTATCTTTTTATTTAAGTGACAAAAGGAAAATGTTCACATATATTTTGTACGATATACGTAAAATTAGATATCCTTGTTAGTTTCAGTATAGCGGGCCTTATCTCCTTTTGTGAATGAGATTCTGTAATTAAACCTCAGGAACTAAATCTTTTTCAAATTATTTATCTCGGTTTTTACCTGGATATTAGCATGCATATTTGAATAGTTTGGTTTGACTTCAGGCATAGACATCCTCTCTTTATGATTTACGTATTAGATCTTAAAGTTCCGCAAAAAACGGTACACTTACGTGATGATTCAGTGGTTGTAAAATTGTAATTTGACATGGTAATTACCTTATTAACCCGTGTATTTGGCTATAGTAAGAAACCAAACATTAAATGTTGGCGTTAAAATGTTGGCTCCCTCGAGCGGTGAGCCTCAGCAGGAGTTACTTTTTGGGCTGAAAGCCAACAAATTAATTGGAGGGATGGCTCACAAGTATAAAAAATTCTAAAATATTTTCAGAAATTTGCTGAATACGTTTAAAAGAACATGTCCCATCCATCTCCAATACTGTTAAAGTCAAAATTGTGAAAAAAGGGATTTGTTAAAAATTTAAAAAAAAAATTATCGGAAAACTGTGACGATAATACTAGATCTTATACAATTTTTTTAAAAATTCATCAATATATGTACTCAGCAAACAAACATATACAAACAAAAACACAATATATTCTAATCTATAACTATGTTATTTGAAAGCGAAAAGCTTTGATATTCATGTAATAAAGATAAGCAAACAACAAAGACTATTATTAAGTCGGCACATAAATTTATTTGGCATTAGTATTCAAAACTACGTAGCTTTTTCAATAAGATTGATGTACATTTATAGGATCTAAGTACTCAGTATACCCGAGAAATTTTCCAATCTAAATGAAAATGTGCGTTATCAGATATTTCTATATCATTGTTACACGAAAGTGCAAAAGCTTTCACATTCATGTAATAAAAATAACCGAACAATAAATACGATTCTTACGTCGGCACATAAATTTACTTGGCATTAGTATTCAAAACTATGTAGCTTTTTCAATAAGATTTGTGTACATCTATAGAATCTAAGTACCCAATATACCCGAGAAATTTTCCAATAAAATTTAAAATATACGTTATCAAATATTTCTATATCAATGTTACACGAAAGTTTAAAAGCTTTCACATTCATGTAATAAAGATAACCGAACAATAAATATGATTCTTAAGTCGGCACATCAATTTACTTGGCATTAGTATTCAAAACTATGTAGCTTTTTCAATAAGATTTGTGTACATCTATAGAATCCAAGTACCCAATATACCCGAGAAATTTTCCAATATAAATAAAAATATACGTTATCAGATATTTCTTTATCTATGTTACACGAAAGTGAAAAAAGCTTTCACGTTCATGTAATAAAGATAACCGAACAATAAACACGATTCTTAAGTCGGCACTTAAATTTACTTGGCATTAGTATTCAAAACTATATAGCATTTTCAACAAGATTGGTATATATTTATAAGATCTAAGTACTTATAGATCTAAGTACCCGAGAAATTTCCCAAACGCACAATTACTGTGGAAACTTGAAATATAAATAGTGGCAAAATTCCTTCTTATCCTCTAACTAATAGTGTTATTTTCTAAGTAATCTCTAGTTAACGCTTAGAAGCACGTTTTCTTGGTAGTAACTATTATTTTAAAGTAGTTTAAATATTTTTTATCTGTTTTTATCCAAATAGATGATGGTTTTATTTATTAAGGAGATTTCCAGGGTTGTTTGCTTTAGAAAATTAATCCGTGAGATTTAAAAATTATGGAGATTTTCTTGTGTTTCGTGTTGTTTTCGTGTATCATTAAGTTTGAAACGCTTGGGTAGAAACGGTTTAGATGAATCCATTTTCATTATTCGGGATTAAAACAAAATTATTTATATGACCAACTAAATTTTCTGTCGTTCTTTGAAATTTCTGTGTAATAATCCTTAAGACCTATTTTTGCGTAATCGCAGACTCCTTTGGAAACAGTTACTCAGATTAGTAAGAAAAATACGGCTATCATAAACGTTAGTGCAAATGTTATCGCCAATATTGTGGCCTACATCTATTTTAAGTGCTTTTCATAAACGGAGTTGAACATTTATATTTAGATGTCATGTTTTATAGGTTGCTAAGCCATACTACAGGCTGATGGAGCAATACGTTTGAAGGGAGGCTCATACACTCCTCCTTCCTCCTGGAGTGTACACTTTAAAATTGCACACTTTTTAAGGAGGCGTTTATCTTCACTGTTAAGGATTCAGTTTTGATGAAACAGACATATACATACTGTATCGTAATAAAATATTATATCCTTTTTTAGATGTCAAAGAATTCAATACTAAAAGTGTCATCAAAATCCGTCGTCCAAATCAATAGTTATTAAACGATTCTCAGTAAGGCAAACGTGCAGATAGGCAGATAAAAATGTAGATTTTACAGCAGCAGCTTCTTTTTGGAGCCCTTACCAATACTTTAAAAAAAGAAGAAAAAAATACATACATATATATATATATATATATATATATATATATATATATATATATATATATATATATGTATATATATATATATATATATATATATATATATATATGCATATATATATATATATATATTTACTATTAAAGTTCGTTTACGTATCTTTTAATACAATGACAACAATGAAGTGCCTAGTCACTCGACGCGTATAAATTACTTAAATGTATTGTATACCAATATATATATCAATAGATGCCGCTACGTGATCGACAATGAAGTTTTCTATCCGGAAATTAGCCAAATGGGCATAGCAGAGGTGACATTTGCAGTAATGCGGTAGGGGTTGGCACTTGAGTAAGCAGTCCGAACGCCGGCAGACACATGAGTGCCGACATCTTTGTTGGTCGTCTTCCGTACACAAAATATTCCTTAGTTGTATATATTCGATATAAGTTTACTTTGTTTATACATGTAATATAACTGTAGAATTAGCCTGTTTGTGCATTGAAGATATTTACGAATAAATGATTTACATATTTATGATCGACATAACAAAATTAATAGAACAGGAAAATATTGTTTTTTTTGTGGAATATTTACCTGTCTTCTTATTTATTTGCGTATCACGCAAGAATAGCTAAAGGACCTTCGTTGAAGTTTTCACTGCTGAATTATGTTGGGTCTAGGATAACATATATATAGACTATATTTCATCACATTCGACCGACTAAAAAAAATGTGATAATTTGACATACCAATACAAATCGATTTATTTAAAAAAAGTTTATTTTTATTATATAATGATTATAATAGATGATTTTACATGTATTAACCTTACAGCTAACTTAATAATATTTTCTTAAGGTCCACGCGAACGGTATCCCAAGCATAGCTAATAATGAAATAAATACACGCCCTAACTATATACTTAATTGTCTATGATAAATCGATACGTGAAATAGACGGCAATCTAGGCGTGAGTATCTGCCTTGTTGTTTCAAACTGGAAATTTAATGTAATGGCGAGCATATTGGTTGTACATTGAACAAAATATTGAAAGTGAAAATGCCATCTCGCTCACAGTAACACATATACAACGGATATTTAGGAAACCATAATGCCGGCCGTTTGCACAAATTTTGAGAGAGCAAAGTCCTTCCTGGGTACCATTTTCCACGATATGTGACTGATACAAAAGAGAGAAGACACGAGTAGTCGGAAAACTATTCCGTGTGATATTTCAATGAAAACGCTTGATCTGACACGCTCTCTCTAGAGGGCCTTTTTCGTTGAGAGTTACTTTGCGTGTTCCTCACTTTATTATTGAGTGTGTAGCTAAATATATACTTTTATGTGTAGAGTAGGGTTCACTAAATTTTCTTACATAATGTCTTCAGTGATATATAATATGAGAGTTTTGTTTTAACGCCACAATAATTTCTATTATTTCATTTTATTTGCTCGAGTTATTTATTTATTTATCAAAAACAACCCATGTTTAATATGCAGCTCACCCCAAACTACTGGACATGTGCAAGTACAAAAGGTTTTTCAGTACACATAATAACATAAGCAGTTATTAATAAAATAGAAAAAAAACGCACATCAATTAATCATAAAACTAACTACTATTATTAATCGTGAAGTATTAAACACCTTCATAATCACATTTCTAAAGCAGTCTTAAGAATTGAAAAGCCTATGCAGATGAAATAAAGTATGGCTCCCTCACAGTGGCTCTGTGACTAACTGTGGCTCTTCACACTTAACAGTTAGAAGCATAAAGTGTTAACAAAGCTAAGACCGATGCGTTATCAATATAACTATTTTATTATTTAAAAAAAATCATAATCAAAAGCGATTTCCGTCAGAGTTGAAGGCGATTATATCCGACCATGCTAATTATAAAATCTGAAGGGAGCAAATTAAGACACTACCCGTACATTTTTTTTATATAAAAATCTATTGATCTTAAACTTTCTTAACATTTTTTGCAACAAGAATATATAAGTTAATTCAAGCGGAGACCAGACGAGTGCATTGGTTTCAAGAATACCAAGAACTAGAAAGTTGAACAAATCATTGTCAAATCCTAGCACTTGTAGACTTTCTGAGAAGTCATTGAAATCGTGGAAATGTCTCATGACTAATCCTAGTACACTGTAGGTCTGCTGACAAGTTTTGATGATATGATTATGAAATGTTAAAGATCGTCCATAATCACACATACATCCCGTACGAATTTAGAGTGTCGCTCCGAGAATTTTAAGTATCGCTCCATTTAACCTATAATTGTGCTTCACGGGTACACTATATATATAGCTATTTCCGTTTCTAAGCTCTTAAAGCACTTACTGATAAAGCGCCAGCTCTCCTCTCTCGCGTTGGAACGCGCGCAATTTACTTCTATATTCTATGGGAAGTAGGTCGATGACATTTACCTGAAAAATGATTAGTGGAAAATTGTTCCGTATATAAAGTACTAACAATATGAAATACCTGAAGAAAATTGTTTGGCCTATTATTGGTAAAAATCAAATTTTTAAATATCTCGTTTAGGTAAACTGTCCTAAATTTGATGATTTGAAAAGGAAAAGAAATATTTTAGAGACATTTATAAAAACACCCAAATTCCAAATTTCATTTAGATTTATCCAACAATAACGCTAGATAAGCGAATACATTTTCATCAACATATACATACAGATTATGCGTCGTTTTGCATATATCTATTAGTTTCGTACCTCTAGAACTCATGGTACTGTAATAGAATCGATTTCCATGAAAAACTCGAGATTAAATTTTGAAACCACTACAGTATTTCCTTTTCTGCGCGTAAAGCTTTTGAACCATGACTTTAGGCTTCAAGCTTCAGTCAAATAATACTAATTACCTTTTGATTAAATAGGTACCGGTCTTGCCAATTCGCAAACATTTCAACGGCAATAAAAATACGGCGTCATCTAGCGGTTTGAGTTATTCACACTGTGCGTACATTTTGTGGAGTATTTTCTGCTTTAAAAACCTTGTAATTTATTATAATTGTAGTTTAAGATTTCATTATTTTTTCAACATCTGGCTACGGATAGGGCGTGGAAAGTTGGAAACAATAAAAAACGTTTATTGGTTTATGTGAAATTTCATAAATTGTTTACTTTCGAACGGATGTTTTTCGACAATTTTTCTCGAAATTTTTCATTAATAATGTTTATATTTGCACATATTACTCATATTTTATTTAATGCTACAGATTGAACTCAATCTAGTTTTAACATTAACCATACTAATGAATAAAGGCGAAAGTTTCGTTTGTTTGTTTTTTAGGGATTCAAGCAAAGTCTGCCATTCCGATTGACATATGACTTTAACATTATGACATATTAGTTTTCTAATTACCGTATACTTTATAATACGCACATATGTTATATTATTTTTGAGATATACTAAATATTGTCAATGAAGTCGCTGAAAAAGTCGCTAGAATGGACGCTATCGTGACTAACATTGACAGTTGTAGGTCTTAAAAAAGTATGAAGAAAACTCTGCGTCAGCATTTTAAAGGTGCACAAAATGTATCAGTGCAAAGAAAAGAGTGATATATATCATTTGATTGGAAATATATATATATATATATATATATATATATATATATATATATATATATATATATATATAAATATATATGTATATATATATATATATATATATATATATACATATATATATATATATATATATATATATATCACTCATTTATATCCCTAGATCAGTAGCTCAGTATCTCAATATTCCGAGTTATTAATGAAATTATTTATTACGCATACGTTGAACCGTTGAACAATGGTCATACAATGTGGTGATAAATAGTAATGACTGAATATTACGCACTGTTTTTTTGAAAATTTCTACGAGTATCCGTTTTGCTTAATACTTTGCAGGTTTAGGATTTAGGATTATCAACCTAGAATCAAATTATACATAAAATAACTTTAATGATTATAATTAAATTGGAATAGATTGGCGTATTTATACAATTATAAATTAGAATTTTGAAATGACACAAAAAAAATGTTTGTTTAAGTAAATATTTGGGGCGAACTAAAATATACTTTATCACAGCGTATACATTCGATCGCGATCCGGTTGCATATTTGACTAAATAGTTCGATCGTTTTCTTTCTCTTTCACGTAATGTCAAAATATGTACTTTTATATCTACTTCACGAGTGAGTGAAATGATTAATTTGGTAAAACGAAAAAGACGCCGATCACTCCTGAACTAGTGATATACTGATACATTTTGATTTCAAGATTTTGAGTCAAGTGATAGATACGATCGTAATATGTGAGCTATATCTTTTATATCTCTCATTCGTGAGTTACACATCTCGACAGCATTTGTCTATCTTTTATGGATAAGCTAAAGAAATGCACGGATAAGATAACGAAGTGCATGCGGCAAAAGTGGCGAAATTCAAATTAGTTTATCAATCGCCATAAAGTAAATATCACAGACATTACAAGCGTTTTCGACAGATAAAAGTTGACCATCATACTTTATAATTTGAATTGGTAGTTTAAGTGACATTGTAAGATTTTTGACAGAAAAAAAACAACTAGAAATACGAATTTTAATTAATACATAACACCATTTAATTACATTGACATGACATCATTTAATTAATGACAAACACAAATTATAATAATTAATGACGTACGATATGATGAATTCGCGCATGGAGATGTGGATAGCATGAGGTAGAGGAAACGGGCGAGCTGCTGGCATATCACAGGAGTAATATGTCGCTGTACATTATTTTATTTTTGTTAATTAAAGCAAAACATAGAAGTGTGTTTATCTTTCATGAATAATACAAAAATACATAACTGAACCACTGCCAAGTTGTACCCATACTAAGTCAGAGTGGGCGCTTTGTATCTAAAACTTGTCCTATATACTTTATACTGTATAAGTAGATTTTGGTTTGTCGTCCAGAAAAAATTAAAAGGAGTTTGAATTAAAAGGTTTTCAAACGGTTTTGAATGACGTTCAGTATGATGTGTTGGTGCACGCAGAGGGCGGAGGGGAGGGAGAGCGGAAATGGGCACACTTGGAGCGGATATATTATATCATGTTGCGGCACATTATTATACTTTTATTGACACGCGTATCTACGTTAATGAAATATAATTCACGTATCAAAGAAATTAATGAAATAATTTAGTTGCATTTGTACGAAGTCGGCGCGGGTTGCTAGTCTTAAAATAGTTGTGAATATTATTCTGAAAATTTCATTTAAAATCTCATCCCATTTATGCGTTCTATTTTTGGGACGACAGCCTGAAAGATTTATAGTAATAATTTTTTATTCTATTTATAATAATATTTAAACGAATCCTAGCAAACTGTAAAAATTTCAAACTTTTACATCAATTCAAGCCTCACGGCGCCTCTATGCTTGTTGTCAATTTCGAGACAGAGCTGTACCTACAAATTTACTCATCGAGTATGCGTAGTATTCGCCCTAGATACTATTATCTGTTGTTTCTCGTTTTATTCCGTTTAGAATTTTCCATTTTATTTTATTTTTCTCGCTCAGCCGCCTTAACCTGCGCGATTTAATTTTGTCCAATAAAATAAAAATTAAATGTTCGAGAGTTATCCTCATGAGATATTGATAAAGCATTCCCAGCACGAATACATCAATAAATTGTAAAACATTCTGAACAAATAGGATAATAAATTCAAAGCGCAATAATTTGGAAACGATCTGGCGGATGATTGGCTTACAATGGAAAGCCACTAGAAAAATAAAATGGCGAATCATTCATCTGCCAAATAAAGAGATAAATTAAATTGAAGAGTTTTCCTGTGATTTTTTAACTTTTCAGCTTTTAAACACTATGTTCGTTTGTATATTTGATTACTAAAACGAATGTAATTTAAAAAAAAAACAGTAGTTTATGCGTATGACCACACGGAAGGAGTGAAAGCTAAAATAAAAAAGTCCAACACCAGACGCGTATTACATTAAAATACTCTCAAATAAAATATTAATCAGAAATAAAAAGTAATTCTTGAATCGATGCACTCCGTGTTAGACAGTGATCTGGCTCGGTCGATGCCGAAAGGAGTCGAGTTTACCCGAACAATGAACTCGCTTAGCCGATGCCGAGGAGAGCCGAGTTTACCCGATTCAGCGTCACTGACCTGAGCGTGATGGCTCAATTTCGTTCACTGCTCAGAAAAAAGCGCATGGCGGCCTTAAAGAAGCATTTTAATTCAAAAATTCAAATGAACGAAATATTGAAGCTATTGCCGTGAATTGTGTACAATGTAGAGATAGGAATCCTAGGAACAATTTATTTCGTCTTAATATCATATACGGTTCCGAAGTTATGGTGATGAAAAGGTTACATAGAAAATGAAACAAAATTCTCCCATACGGATGGAAGGCAACGGTGGTCTGTAGGAGCATACGGGAGTGGGTAGATGAAAAGGGGGGAGCGCAAGTCGTCCTCGCAGGATTTAAACTAAACTAATTATTTGTGTCTAATAAAAAAGCATAAAATAAATGCATTAAACATTAAATTTGCATTTCGGATATATATACGGACGAAGTCGCAAGGTTCTTCTCTCATACTCATAAAATTGAATGACACGGATCGCATTTTAGTGTGTGAGAGAATAGATATCCAAAAATTATAATGTGTAACACATTGGACGTAATTCCTATTTGTTACAAAAGGAATTTGGTGTGCTTAAAACCACATATAGAAATGAAAACTTTGGCCATCAATATAATCATACTGTGTGTGTTGAAAATTTTCAATACGAAAATTAAAAAAAAAAAACAAAAATAAAACATTATTAAAATTGGAACACAATTCTTAAATGGATACACTCCGTCTAGACAGAGAACTCGCTCGACCGATACCGAAGAGAACCGAGTTTAACCGAACAATGCGGTGTACTGCATTCAATTCATCACATTTTTAATTTTTGAATTTGGAACTCGTTTGGCCGATACCGAAGGGAGCCAAGTTTACTCAAATCAGCGTCACCGACCCGAACCTGATGACTCAGTTTTGTTCACTACTCACGAAAAGTGCGCAGGAGCGTCTAAAAAAGTTTCGCTTAAAAAAATTAATAGTAAAAATTAATATCGCTCAATATTCTACCTTTATAAAATAAATTAAGTAAATTTTCAATAACTCGATATACAGGGAAGGAAGACCTTTCTTACTTCGGAAGTCTTACACGAAGTGGGAGAGAAAGTCAGGTGAACGTCTAAAAATTCATCTCACTTCGTTACTAACCCAATACTTTATTGTTATGATGTTTTCCTGGAAATTTTCAGAAAAGTATTTGTCTGATGCTCGCCTAATAATAAATTTTAAGTCGTGTTTTTCTCGAGAGCTCGTGGAACGGTTAATGATGAAAACAAAATGGCTGTAATTACGAGATTTTGTGTGGCCTTCTTTCGGTCATTATAATCTTATTGTATCTTAGATTTTGTCGTAATTTTACATAATACGGTTTAATAAAACATCGTCAATTTTTAATTTCGTTTTAATAACTTGGAAGGATGGGTAATTATAATTCAATTTGAATTGTTATTAAATTTACCGTTACCGGTATAAATCTTGAATCACCTAATCTTATACCTAAATGCTGCCATTTAGGTATAAGATTAGGTGATTCAAGATTCTGCTGTTTGGTAATGCAAATGACAGCAGTGAGTATTGAATACTGTGGAAAAAACGTGAAAAAACATTTATTTTTTAGACTAACATTAAAATTTGGAAAACATTAAATTTTGAACTAACACAAATATAAATATATGTGTTTGTAGCGTCCCCGCGAATTTACGTGCTCGCGAACCCACTCGAAATATAATGTTAAATCATAGTTTCTAGATTAATGTTATTTCGTTTAGAATTTCTAATCGTATAGAAGTTAGAATTTCCTAACAGACAGAGAGAAGGACGACGTTGTCCAAACAATAGGATTCCGTTAGGACTCTTCGAGTATGGAATCATAAAAAAGATGAAAAAATTGCGGTGAACGCTTGTCTCATCTCTGAAATTAATATTCGCAGAAATAAAAAAAAATGTTCCGTGTGTTAGAAACCTAAATTATTTCAAATTTAAAGAAAAATTACTAGCAATCGGTTACACTTTGCCAGTTGAAGGTGGCATTCACGCTTTGTCCTGTTGTTCATCTTAGGAAATATTTCTTCGTAAAATTAAAATCGCTTCTGTTTCGACTATATTCAATTAAAATGAAGTCTATGCATATTTTTCATTGAAAAAAGACGCCAGTTATTGTTTTATTCCAATTACAATTAGTTTAACAAATAACATTCGTGAAGCTTTTAAATTTTAATTTTTTCAACTTAAAGCTGTAACGGGGAAGCAAATTCTCTGAAGGCATTGTAATTAATACTGATGTGGGAAATACCGCTATCGATATTACCCACTGAGAAGCTTTCAAGTATTTGGGGCGGCATTAATCCAATTATTTAGATCATTAGATATACACAAATTCCACACGCAGTGTTTATTGAAATGCTAATGAGATACGTGCGTTAATCGAGCTGCTTTAGTTTCAAGTATTCACAATTAACGTCTATTAATGTAGCATATACTCAATGTTTTCTAATAAAATTCGTGTAGCGTAATTGACTCGGTGTATTATACGCATATCCTTAATTACGTTTCTCTTAGATTATGATTAATTATAATTAACTCTTGACTACAATATTATGTCAGCCTTCGCATTCGAATACGGATGGCTTAGCGTAGAGGTTAGAGCTTTCATAAACAAAACAGTACGTAGAAATAACTTTTCCGTGAAAGGAGTTTAAATATGTAGTACTTAAAGCAGTTAGAAAGATTGTTGATGATATTGAAGCTTTTTTTTAATATTTTAAAAATTGTCAGTTGAATGAGTTTGAGAAATATTTACTATCAAAAATTAATCCGTATAAAAAGCGATTTTAGAGGATTTTTTTCTTAAAATTGAATAAAAAGTATTTCATTTACGGGTGGGATTTTCATGTTGGGTCTTTATAAAGAAATAGGATTTCGAATATGACCTTTGAGATTTTTTAAAATTAGTATTTTTTTTCCTTATTTTATTATGGACGTTTCCTTTTATAAAAGAAGTTTAACTTCAAAAGTCTCGTCACATGATTATGGGGAAAAGACACGTCACGTGATTATGGGGAGATAATTGTCATCTTGTAAACAAATAAAACGATATAATTAGTAAATTAATAGACCCTTTTTGAAAACCGGATATGATTATCACTTTATCATTTATACTTCTTCTTTCGGAGAATCGTTTAGTTCTAATAAACCGGATAACCTAACATTGAATGATGTTTGAGGGTTACGAATAAGTTCCTGTTAATAGTTCTAAATTTAAATAAATATATAAACTCTATATAATTACACTTTAAAATTCTTTTTTGTTTGTTGACCGGAAAAACAGTATACATCGTCTGTATATTTCTTATAAATTTCCTCTGTTCGCAGTTTAATATTAATACAGACATCTTCAAGAAAACAGAAATACTTAGAGAAAAGGAGATCTGTATCCGTATTCAGTATTTCCGTAGGGAGGTGGCATTAAATAGATAGGAAACAACCTAAAACTCTAAAAACAAAGTTACAAATTTTGTTAGCCACCTAATTTATGTAAAATTTTCACTGGTTTAATTTAAAAGATAAACGTGTTCATTCGAAATTCATTCCGTACTTATTAAGGCAAATTTTGTACTTAAAATATCAATTAAATTGCAACTATGGGCGCATCACTTTATTTTTTATTATCTATGAATGTGAGTCAGTCCTGTAAGTTAATAATAAAGCAGATATGGGTGTTTTGTTTGGTTTGTCTCATATTTTATTCGGAAGGAGATGTATGAGAGCCCTCTTTAAAGACTTATGTGAAATATGTACAATTTTATGTGGTTTCAACGACGGATATATGCTTCTTTTCAATTACAGTATTCAGTTAAAGATTCCATTACAGCATTCAGATAAGATTTTTGTCAAAAGATATATTTTGAAAACATTATTTGTATGTGCCTGTTTTTTCGTTTATTTTTTTAAGCCTTGAAGGAAAGCAATTGAAATGTGAACCGTGGCAGCGGTGTTGCAACTTTTTACTAATCTTTTCCCCTTTTCTTATAGAACGTAGTGTGAACAATATCGGACCGTTAGTTTCTGATCAAAAAGTTTAATTCTCATTCTTATATGTTAGAATGTAGGGATACAAATTAAGTGAAATTTAACTAAACTTTGTAATGCTACTGTATTCAAGAGTTAAAAAGGGGAGAGTTTTTATTGTAAGTTGAACTGTATAATTTAGGTACTTGCTCGTATTGCTCTACAATTATTAACGATCGAATATGCACTCTGGAAATGACTTCCGTCTAATGTCGATAATGATGTGCTTCTACATGAAATGCTTTTCTGCATTTGTGTTTTTTTCCAAATAAAAGCGTTTTTTTGCCATATTTGGTTTCAAATGTACGACAACTCTAACATTATATTTACAACTCTAACTTGCACGTTATACTGCACTTCTCTAAAAATAATTCCAATGAAGAAACTAAATTATTATCACTTTACGTAATTCAATGCGATTTTTTCTCCATTTCTCTAAAAATATTCCCAATAAAAATCGAAATGTTTCATTCACTTTTCGTAATAGAATGCATTTTTTTTTCTTTTTCTCTAAAAATAGTCCCAGTAAAGAATCGAAATGTTCGTCACTTTTCGTAATTGAATGCCGTTTTTTTTCTATTCCTCTAAAAATAGTCCCAATAAAGAATCGAAATGTTCGTCACTTTTCGTAATTGAATGCCGTTTTTCTCTATTTCTCTAAAAATAGTCCCAATAAAGAATCGAAATGTTCGTCACTTTTCGTAATTGAATGCTATTTTTTGTCTATTTCTCTAAAAATAGTCCCAAGAAAAATGGAAATATTGCAGTCACTTTTTATAATTGTATGTAATTTTTTATTCATTGACTTCTAGCTGTTTTAAGTTGGTTTTGTAAAATATGTCTTATCTGGAACCATCATACATTTTTTTGCGGATTCCTGATAAAGGAATACTGTTTTGAATACACCACCCAATATTTTCTAAAATTTGTATTTTTTTTACTTTATAAGGACACAAATATATTTTCCTCCCACATTTCGTCATTTTCTACTCATAAAGAAATAAATATCATATGACATATAAAATCGTTTAGATCTTCTTCATTTATTAAGTTATTATTTTATGACATTAATTTTATAACACCGTTTCATGATCCCTTTTAAGTACTGTTAATCATGTAAATTATCAGTCGCTACATTATTGAAAGAATAAATTCATTAGAAGTGCAACTTTATGCATAACCAGTTGTTGCTGGCGGTTTTGCCCACGTGGCATTAAGACAATGTAAAAGATCTGACCTTTAATATTTATTGTGGTGCAGTGCGACGCGTCCCGCTAATTAAGCGATGGTAGCGTGGACTAAAAATGTCACACGATAACTAATGTCACACGAAAATTATAATAATACCATTAATTTGATGTCAAATGGAATGGATTTCACTACTTTTGGAAATGAAATTAATAGCAATGCATTCGGGTTTTTATTCTGCCCTGCTGCTGTCAATTATAGTGTAATTATATTTATTGAACCTGTCATTTAAGCTAGGTTGTATTTTATCTTTATTCAAAATTTAATTGAAATCGTGAAAGAGAGACAAATCAGGAAATAAATACAAAATGTGTCATTTTTATTATATTAGTAAATATTTTATAAAGGAACAAAAAAAAAATATCAAGCACAATTATCATCTTATGACTTTTATTTTTTCTGTTTTGTTTACCTAATAACTTTTTAAAGTTTTAATTATTTTGATGTGAAAATGTCTGTTCGATCATTAAGTACAGTAATAGCTGGTCGAACTTTTTTGTGTTACGAAATACCGTCAGAATTCAATCGCTAATAACTACGACACTAATAATGCGTTAACAATTGTTGCATTCACAAAGGATAGAGCATGTCTGTACGTATTTATCGTACAATATTTTATTTTGCTTGTGACGTCATCGGACTAGTGTAGGTGCTTACACATAATTGTTACGAATTAGCGTTGTGTAAAGTTATTAATTAGTATAGAGTGAAATCACGTTTAGATGAAATCTTGATTTGGGTGTCATTGTGAAGAGTTTGCTTGTGGTACTACTAGGACCCAAAGTAAGACAGTAAAAATATTCACCGGAATATAAGTAAAAATTGGTATTAATTGGAAAATGCAAAAAAATACCCTTGTCTCATATGAATCGCAAATATGCTCGGATTTAGAGAAAGCGTAAATCAGAGGAAAGCTTGCATCAAAAGGAATATAGGAAACCTAAGAGTTTCCAGCGACCATAAGTCTAGGTCCGAGCAAATGCGACAGCTACAACGGCGTCGAAAAGAAAGTGAAAAACGACGCAAAGAGATTATGTAGCTGGTCTATCAGGCAAACAGCGTCCACCGACAGTATTATACTACTCTGTTATCCATTGTATTAAAGATATTGGTAATTAAATTACATATTAATACGAAACACTTGTAATGGTTTTAGCTTGAAGTTTTCACTAAAAATCAATGGCGTGAACCCGAACTGTCCCTTTTGGTTTAATTTTGTAACAGTAATTTATTTACGTTTTTATTTTCCTAAATAATCACCGGGCTTCCTTTCACAACTAAAACAACATCAAATAAGTAAATATAAGACAAGTAACGAACTCTTAGCAAAGATTTGGACCCTATATTCTTCATAGGGTATAGGGTTCAGATCTATGCTAGAGTAGATTATATTTTTAAACTATAAATTCTAAAAAGAATATCTGCAAATTACAATTTATATTAATGTTGAATACTTTAAGGCACAGGATCGCGCGAATTTTTAGCTATAATTTTGAATTTGTATTAAAATCTGTTTTCTAAAGTGATGCAATAAATACCGTAACGCAAGCACAAGACATTGGAAAAAACATCGATATCTAAGCCGAGATTTTTCGCGGCGTAGCATAACGTAGCGCGCATAATTTTACCTCGCATCATACGCCGAGCCCCTACCAAATACCCACCTCACCATTGTGCCGCCTAGATTCATTCCCTTCGCCGCCGCCGGCGACAGATTAATGAATAATACCTCAAGATAGACATAAGACGGTCGACGCGATAATTCCGCCCGCGTCAAGGGGAACAATAAGTTCTTAGCGCGAGAGGGCGCCCTTTGTCGGCCTGTCTGGTTTGCCCCATTCATCGCGTTCTGGGGAATCGTCGAACTGAACCGTCAAATATTGATTGCGATTTTTCTTTTTTTCCGACACGTGTGGGGCGAAGGAAATTCGTTAAAACCACGGGTTGGCGTTTGTGTTCATTGCAGGGAGGTAGGTATACTGACTTGTCGCGTAGCGCGCCTGGGCGGCTCGCGCGCTTTAATGAAACGACAGATGAATTGTGCCGTGGCGTTTGCATGAATCCTGTGATAAATTTAGCTTACTGATGAGATGTATTGCAGTATATCTATAAAAACGTTGTTGAAGTTTTTCGTGCACGTAAATATCGAATGAGGTATTGCGTCATTTATTGCATGACTTATTCCTTTACTTTATGCATTTATGGAGTCAAATTTCGTAAAGAATATTACTTTATGCATTTTTGGAGTAAAATTTCGTAAAGAATATTACTTTATGCATTTATGGAGTCAAATTTCGTAAAGAATATTACTTTATGCATTTATGGTGTCAAATTTCGTAAAGAATATTACTTTATGCATTTATGGTGTCAAATTTCGTAAAGAATATTACTTTATGCATTTATGGAGTCAAATTTCGTAAAGAATATTACTTTATACATTTATGGAGTCAAATTTCGTAAAGAATATTACTTTATGCATTTATGGTGTCAAATTTCGTAAAGAATATTACTTTATGCATTTATGTAGTCAAATTTCGAAAAGAATATTACTTTATGCATTTATGGTATCAAATTTCGTAAAGAATATTACTTTATGCATTTATGGAGTCAAATTTCGAAAAGAATATTACTTTATGCAATTATGGAGTCAAATTTCGTAAAGGATATTCTATCTCACGTGAAATTTCATAAATGCTGCAGCGGGTAACGGAGTTATAGCAAAGAAAGAATTAGACCTAATGTTAAAATAATAATTTACGTTTTTATGATTCTTAGGATCGTAACAACTTATTGAAATTTGATAAATGAAGTATAAATTGTTTAAACTTGAGATGAAACAATTGATGAGTTTAGATAATTTTATTATAACTATAACAAAGAGAGATGAAATACTTTTTATACAACTCTGACAAAGATGGTAAAAGTTTATTAAAATTATATAAAATTGAAATCACGACAAAAAATTTAAAAAAAAATTGTTGCAATACGGATGAATCGTTCGTGAATATATTTTGAAGTTATTGGATTTCTAAATTATTGAAGATGCATTGTTGATGGAGCGCATTTATAAGTTATTGGAGATGGTAGTAGCTGGTTTTTTTTAATTATCAAGGGATGTATTTTGTTATTTTATAAATGTGATAAAACATTTCGATCTGCTGATAATTTTAGCGTGAATTTTTATACGTTACAAAATTACATAAGTAAAAAAAAATTTTAAAAAAAAAGAAAACTCTTTGAAAAAACTGAACTTTTTTTTAAAAAAAAAAAAGTTCAAGAAGAAAAAAAATTTTTAAAAAATGTTAAAAATACCGTGAGAACGTAAAATAATCATTTGAATAAGGCTCTGGTCAAAATTGGGGGGCGAAATTTAAATACTCTTCTATACTAATAGAGCCACACGTAAAATAAATAGCAAAAACTATATATCCACGTTTATAATCACGCAAAAATCACTGGACATTTTTTAATAAAACATTGTATTTTTATAACTTAGAGTCGAATTCGTCTTGTCATGTATATGCAAATATGTATGTGTGTGTATTAATATGACGTATTGTCACAATTTGAGCAACAAAAATATTCCCGAAAATCGAACCACTTCTAGCGCTTCGCCATCGCACCCGCCCAGTCGAGGACGGCCGAAGTGAATAATTACAATTAATGGAACTCGTTATGGGCAATAAAAGGTTCATACAGTCTGTAGCCGGTCGGAGGTTTTACGAGCGAATAACAATTTTATTGCATCGCATAGATATTTATACCGCGCCACTCGACTTGACTGAGCAGATAAATAATTATTGACGATAGCGAGGTAATGCGCCCATTACTCTTAAGCGAATCTGGTAAGCCGACCCGCGAGTCGCTCAATTAAGGGTTTCGATGAATTTGTAACGTGTAAGGTGACTAAGGCGTCTGTGGCCATTACAGTTCCAGTTCACTTATGTGCGGATCACTATAAGGCGATTTGAAATTAATTACTCGATTGCGGATCGCATCGAGTGACACAGTGAGCTTTGAAAGCTTCTTATGATACAGCGCTACTGATATAAAGGCGTTGTTTTAAGGAGAATAAATATATTTTATTGAGATCATAATCTGTTTGTGATATACGCGGGTATTGAAACCCTTGCTTTTGTTAAGTTTTGATCTCGCTATGTGATCTTGTGTGATCTTTCTGAGTTTATTGGAAATTAGTCAGTGTAAAAGAAAATAAGAAACTACGTAATACACAAATAGATTAGAAGTTGTCTAATTATCAATCACAATGAAAATTGTCTTTAAACTTAGAGTCCATTTTAATATTTTAATGCGATTAGAAAATACTAGATTGCGTATTGCACTTAATATTAACATTACTTCTAAAAATTCATTATTATGAACAAACGATACGAGTCATGGGTTTTAATTTCTTAAAAAGCACTGTCAACGCACCGCGTGGGGGCTTTTTGTGACTTAATTGTCAATATCGTACTCCCGAATTTTCATTTATATAATAAATAATAAACACTAAATTTCAAATGTCTGTGTTGATAATAACATATTTAATATTTACAATTTTTTGGGGTGAATACATAAAAAGCGAATCACGCGAATATATAGAACGTTTTTCCAAAAGAACGCATCACGTAGGTTGAAAAATATACGAAACAAATACATTTTTGACTCCTCTCCTTCTCTATTTCCTAAAATGATACAAATAACAAGATTTCTTGGAGCTTACCTTAAGTTTATAGGAAACTATAGAGATGGTTCTATATATCATAGTTTTCGAAAAGATTACTATAATATAAATAATAGAAATGCTATGCACCCTTAAATATTTATATCTGCCTAGAAGCGTCCGGAAACATGGATGTGTGAGTTAAACGTAAACATTTAAACCTGGAACTGTGGACTCCCATCTAATGGGGAAGCCAAAGCGACTTTTACTGTGGGCACTCTCTGTCACTTCTATATACGACATATAAATAATGGGAAATCAAAATAATTACTAATAATTACTGTCAGTTTTTCTTTTATTTACGCGTACATGCGTGAATAAAAGAAAAAGCTGACACAATAATTAAATATAACGATTGAGAGGGAAACTGACTATTATCTTTCTCTCTCCTACTAACTTCACCTCCTCTTTAAGCTGCATGATATCCATATAGAGTGTTTCCATCGTCTCCAGTAAGCCCGCTCTGCGCTGGCGAGACGGTCGCCCTGTAATGTTTTACGTAATGTTACCATTCTGAGCGATTAATGGAGAGTGTGTTAAGTATTTGGAGCCGATTTTTTAATTTAATTTTTTCTTTTTATCTCTGTATTTGGAGCCGATTTTTAAGTGATAATCCTTTTTGTCGCAAATATAAACACGTTAAATCTAGTGCGTAGTATAGTAATTAAAATGACCCACTTTAACGGCCGACGAAACGACAAATAAAGAAAATCCCCAGGGAAAAGCCGCGCCCTCGCACGATGATTCCTCTTTACTCTTCGCTTTGTCAGTCGTCGGTCACACGATTTAAGGGAAGGTGGTCGCTGACGCCGCGCCTATTTGTTTACGCCTGCGGCACCAATTCAACCTAATTAAATAGGCCGACCGGACATTTCGATGTATTCGGGTCATTTCCGGTACAGGAAGAGCCCGGATAAATCGCGTCCTCATTACTTGCGTAAGGCGGATTGATTTTGGGGATAATCTACTGATGTTTTTGTTTACCGTGAGGTTTGGTCCGAGGGAATGAGTCTTGGTCTCTATATACGATATCCATCAACTCTGGTAGTATTTTTTGTCTTTATTACAGAGAGTAGTCTGTACGTATTTATTTATGAATATCTAACAAGACATTCCATTTTCTCGATATATTCGCTACTTCGTCATACATATATACGGATGATATCCATATAAAATATACGGATAGTATCCATATATTCGGTGGATATATTTTGTTTATTTTCGTTTGGGGTAAAATTTTATAGTCAATTATTATTATATTTTTTTAATTTTCTCAACATGTCAAATACCATCACTAATTGAATAATCATTTTTTTAAATTCATTTTTTGAAAGCTTAATTTGAAACAATGTAATCATAACTTTTTTTTACTTCATTTTCTCTTTATTTAAGTCCGATGGTAATAGATATATAACAGGTCAACTTCGGTAGTATGTGTTTTACTCATACTTAACAGGTTTATTTCTAATTAGTTTTTCAGCTTTTCGCTTGGAAGAAAAGTAATGTCATCGTAGTATATGTCATATATAGTCAAAGCGGTATCGATTGTTATAGCGGTGTCATTATCGTTACCGCCGTATCCTTAAACCACAAATAGATATCATTGTAGTCAAAGCGGTATCGATTGTTATCGCGGTGTCATTATCGTTACCGCCGTATCCTTAAAACACAAAGAGATATCATTGTAGTCAAGGCGGTATCGATTGTTATCGCGGTGTCATTATCGTTATCGCGGTATCTTTAAACCGCAAGATATATCATTATCGTCAAAGTGGTATCGATTCTTATCGCGGTATCGTTATTGTCATCGCCGTATCCTTAAACCGCAAGATTATTGTCAAAACGATATCGATTATTATCGCGGCATCATTATTGTTATCACAGTATCTTTAAATTGCAAAGAGACATCATTATAATCAAAACGCTATCCATTGTTATCGCGGTATCATTATTGTTATCGCGGTATCATTAATCCGCAAAGAGATATCATTACAGTCAATGTCGTTGAAAAATAAATAAAATTATAAAGTATTATTTAGTTCCTTTTATGTATGTCAGCCTTTAATTTCCATAAGTTCGAGAGTCATAAGGTGACAATCGACAAATGTACATTTATAGTCCATCTCTGTAAAAATTACCAGAAAAAATACGTCCTATGACAGAGGGATGTGTCATGAGGTCGTCGCTGCGGATGCGGCGGTATCAAATGAGAGATGGATAAATTTTGCTCGCAACCGTTGAAATACCTAAAACACGAAAAGGCTAGATAGAAAAAGCGGCGTCGAACGCGTGGCGGCATCGATGGCGCAAGCCGCGGATTCATTTCCAATTACGGGGCGACAGGCGCCCGCGACGTCAAGCTATTTTCAGGCCGCCCGGCCACCAAAAAAAATGGCATTTTTTAATTGACCGATTCCGCTGGCGGCGCGTTGTGCCGCATCCGTTTTAGTGAATTTATATTTAAAATTAAAAACGAAATTGAAACATGGAAAAAAATGAAATGAATTGCGATATACATATTTGACTAGTTGCCCGGACGGTGAAATAGTGCGAGGTGATCAATATTTTTGGACTTAATTTTGACTGGATTGCTTGGTAATATAATTTCCATTTTCACAGTGTGGTCATCATTTATAATAGATATGAAACGGCCCTGATTACATTTTACTATTTGCCTTAAAGTTTTTGCAGGTAGATAGCAAATGCTATCTCGTCACTGAAAATTGACATACCGCAGTGATGGTAATATCTTGAAATATCTTGTAGCTTTTTGGATTAGAACATTATATTTTAATTCGTCTATAGGGAAAATAGGATGATTTGTATACGCTATTGTTTTGTTTTTTTTAAATATTTGTGTTTGTATACTGACAAACGTCTCGTATGTCGCAAAAGAAATTGGAAAAATGATTTCTCAAAAAGTTCTCTAACAATACAAATAAAGTCTTACATAACACGTCTGTAAAATATACATTCATTAGATCAAAAGTATTTTCAATTACCTTAATTTAGCAAATGTAAGATAATAGTCTTTTTCTCTTAATTCTTTATTTATTCTCTCTTTACTTTCGCTGAACCCCTATATTGTATTCAATATTTTGCAACCTTTCTTTAACCAATATTTCTATTATATGTGTAAGTTACAGATAAATGGCACAAGAATTGAACATCCTGCGTTAACGACACAGTTTTACTAAGCTCATTAAATGTCGTACCATCTTTACTTTCGCTGAACCCCTATATTGTATTCAATATTCTGCAACCTTTCTTTAACCAATATTTCTGTTATATGTGTAAGTTACAGATAAATGGCACAAGAATTGAACATATTGCGTTAACGACGCAGTTTTACTAAGCTCATTAAATATCGTACCATCTTTACTTTCGTTGAACCCGTATACTGTATTCAATATTTTTCAAAATTTCTTTAACCAATATTTCTATTATATGTGTAAATTACAGATAAATGACACAAGAATTGAACATCTTGCGTTAACGACACAGTTTTACTAAGCTCATTAAGTATCGTACCTTCGGAAAGAAAGTGACTCAATTTAAAAATCCCAATTTTAGGGAATTGGGGCTGAAAGTTTTAAAATTTAGCGTTTTTTGTAAATAATTTGTTTGTAAGGTAGTTATTTCAAGAGATCATATTTATGTAACTATTACTATTATTTTATAACCTACATGTTAGAAGAATGCTTTTTGGGACTTTTAAATATCATTAACCTGATGTTCCATTTTTTGAGTTGATCTGTTTTATTCTAAAGGTGTGATATGCCAGGTTATACTCCTAACCTTTGTTGTTATTACGCTAAAACCTACGATAGGCAGATAAACAGTAAGGTATATCTTAAATAGACAAAAGATGTGTGTAAATACAGTATCTCACTAAAAATATTATTGCAAAAAAGGCCAAGTTCCTCTTTAAAAAGTTAGTCGTAGAAAGTAGTCAGATAATAGCAGCTAAGGTTCTTTCTGTCTTTCTACATGACTGAGTTAGAGCTTTACGTCTAGACTGATTGAATATTAGCTTTATCCTCATGTTTATTGAGTCTTTTATTATATATCTTTCAGCATTTGCTGAAGCTGAGTTATGGGGATGTCAAAAAAGAAGCGAAGCATTTCGGGTGAATCGTACAATATCCGGTATTATTGGTGCTGCACTATCATGCATCAAGATTTTGCACTTTAGATATTTTCGAAAACGTACTGAAAAATGGCGATAACAACTGCCGGTATATTATGTTTCTTTTTTATTATGAGGGCAATAGTGACGTATTAGTAATGTTTTTGATAAAACCATGTTTTAAAAACTATTTCAACGTTCAATCGTGGATGCTCTTCGATCGCAGCGGCGACACGGTTAATGTTTTCAATTGATCGCACAGGTCTATTTCGTGGTCCACTTGAATAATTTAGTGTACAACATGACGCTCTGAACTTCGCTACCCACATCTCGATTAACTGGACACTGGGTCCATTAAAACGCCGGATTTCAAAATGATTACCAAACTTGCGTCGTGCCTTACTAACAGAAAAACCGTTGGAGAAATATGCTTTCACAGCGTAAGCGCAGTGTGCACCAGACTACTGCGACATGGTGACTAAAAATCCGCGCCGATGAGCTATCGAACGCCACCCGTCCTCTCCGTTAGCCCCGTTCTTTGCCGAGATACTCGAGTTTAAAATATTGAATTCCGCGCTGAACACCTTTATTAAAGTTACGAAAACAAAGAATAATTTCTTTTTATCATTATAGAAAACTCGGCGTGTCTTAATTTCGCCCTGTGGTTTGTAACTGTAACTACGCGAGTGTAAAGCAGCGGGTATTTACTTTTGTATTTATACGTGAAAACAAAAAAAAGTCGATAGCGAACTAGACATTCACAGGTACTTTAAAAAGAACCATTTATCCTCATAATTTGAGGATCGTAAATTTTAAATATAGTAGGTCAGCACGATTTTCTGTCAGCATCTTGATAATTATATTTCTCTGGGAAAATGGAGATAAAAGTTAAGCTTATTAATAGTCTCCGTTTAATCTCGATACTTAGAATTGGGATGTTAGACTAAATTTATCTTTTGATAATTCCGTTGAAATGTAAGGAGTCTAATCATTTTCAAACCGATTACCTTTTAAAGCGGTTCCTGAAACTTTTGTGCGGCAAGTTCGCAGAATGGTATTCACAGAAGAGTCACGCGAAGCAAGAGGTTATAACGGATTTATGATGATGGATTTATGATTTAGTATAAACCCATCATAACAGATTTTATGATTTAAAGGATAAGAAGTGTTTTACCCAAGATTAAGTAACGGGTTTATCTTTTATTTTTAAGTGATTCTATTATGTAACATATCACACAGGTAAAGTCGATGAAACACACAAATACAAGAACTAATAGACCGATTAAAATTATACTTAAAATCTCTGTGTTCTGTTGATGATAACACGTAAAAATGTTGGGTATCAATAATACGGTGATTTTATTTAAAATCCATCAATAATATCCTAAAAGGATAATCTAATGCAGTTCTTTAAAGATAATAAAATTTGAATGAGATTAAATACTAGATTAGTATAATTGTTATTTAACCCGTTTGTATCAACGGCTGCAAAGAAAAATAATTATGAAATATGTATGCAACAGTTTAAATACGCATTCATTTGTGATTGTTTAAGTGAAAATAGTGCGGAAAGAGAATTTGGTCGCAATTTTAAATAGGAATTAAAGTGTATATTAATAGAATACCATAGCTCATATTTTAAGTGGAATTGTAACATAATATATTTTGAGTCTATGATATTATTATAGCAATGTTCATAAAGTAATCGTTTTATGATAACTTTTTCATAACACTTAAACTATTTAATTAGAATGAAAATCACAACCTTCAATTGCCTCTAACCCCTTTAAGCCATCAGCCCCTGCAATTGTTTCTGGTTATTTATGTTCTTTTTTATTAATATTTGTTATCGATGCTTTAATAACTTTTGCTTGATACAATTCTCATTTTCAAAAAAAATTCACCAGTACAGCCAAAATAATTATTTTTCCCTTTCTGTAGCCGTTATTTGATGACTTTTTATTTTTACAGTAAATGATTTATTAAACTAATATTTAATAAATCAAAAGAAAAGTGAAACCAAACTTTCTGCGTACAAATCCACGCATCATTCCAATTTCAGTAGAGGTATATGCTTTATATATATTGGGGTGACATTACTGATCCCATAACTGATCCGTTACAAAGTGAAAGGAACAAGCTTTCGACAGAGCCCTTGTTCATCCAAATCCGATTACGCTTTACGGAGATATAGGATTTGAAATATTAGTGGAAACATTAGTAATCTTTTCAGTGGTCACTCAATATTGAATGTCTGTGCATTTTATATATCTTACCATACTATTTCAAATTATATTCATACAAACTTAAAATACGTGTTCCAAAAGAGGAGTCCGTACAGCTAAGTTTAAAACAGACGAGCGCCCATTATATACTCCCCACCCCTCCCCACATTAGACACCAACGAATGGTACGTGCGCATTGAACTACTCGTACTATCAGAGACCACACCAAACTAGCACAAGAACAGACGTGACACCAGATGCTCGTGAATATTAGGAGTTGAACTCGTACAAGCTCAATTTCCCGCCTCGATTAGCGATTGAACGGGTCAGTTTTAGCTGTTTGAGGGTGGTAAATATGAAGGAAATATTGTTTTTGGTTAGAGAACTTATTGTCTTGTACCCATGTTTTAAGTGAAACTGTAACATAATATACTTTAATATGTGTCTATGATACGATTATAACAATGTTCATAAAGCAATCGTTTTATGGTAAATTTTTCGTATCTCTTAATCTATTTAATTGGAATGAAAACTGTTGAATAAAATCACATTTATTCCACAGTATCATACAGTGTTGTCCTAATTCCGTTGATTATAATTTTGATCGCCTTGAACGCGTTTATGTATTTAAATCTTTATTACTGATTTGCTTTGAATATGTCTATAATAACTGTATTCATTTGTTTGCCTAACACTTAAACTATTTAATTGGAATGAAAATTGTTGAATAAAACTACATTTTTTCCACAGTTATCACATAGTCTTATCTCTACCCCGTCGATTATAATTTTGATCGCCTTGAACGCGTTTATGTATTGACATCTTTATTACTGATTTGCTTTGAATATGTCTATAATAACTGTATTCATTTGTTTGCATAACACTTAAACTATTTAATTGGAATGAATATTGTTGAATAAAACCACATTTTTCCACAGTTATCATATAGTCTTATCCTTACCCCGTCGATTATAATTTTGATCACCTTGAACGCGTGTATGTATTTAAATCTTTATTACTGATTTGCTTTGAATATGTCTATAGTAACTGTATTCATTTATTTGCATAACACTTAAACTATTTAATTGGAATGAAAATTGTTGAATAAAACCACATTTTTCCACAGTTATCATATAGTCTTATCCTTACCCCGTCGATTATAATTTTGATCACCTTGAACGCGTGTATGTATTTAAATCTTTATTACTGATTTGCTTTGAATATGTCTATAATAACTGTATTCATTTGTTTGCATAACACTTAAACTATTTAATTGGAATGAAAATTGTTGAATAAAACCACATTTTTCCACAGTTATCATATAGTCTTATCCTTACCCCGTCGATTATAATTTTGATCACCTTGAACGCGTGTATGTATTTAAATCTTCATTACTGATTTGCTTTGAATATGTCTATAGTAACTGTATTCATTTATTTGCATAACACTTAAACTATTTAATTGGAATGAAAATTGTTGAATAAAACCACATTTTTTCCACAGTTATCATATAGTCTTATCCCTACCCCGTCGATTATAATTTTGATCGCCTTGAACGCGTTTATGTATTTAAATCTTTATTACTGATTTGCTTTGAATATGTCTATAGTAACTGTATTCATTTGTTTGCATAACACTTAAACTATTTAATTGGAATGAAAATTGTTGAATAAAACCACATTTTTCCACAGTTATCATATAGTCTTATCCTTACCCCGTCGATTATAATTTTGATCACCTTGAACGCGTTTATGTATTTAAATCTTTATTACTGATTTGCTTTGAATATGTCTATAATAACTGTATTCATTTGTTTGGATAACACTTGAACTATTTAATTGGAATGAAAATTGTTGAATAAAACCACATTTTTTCCACAGTTATCATATAGTCTTATCCTTACCCCGTCGATTATAATTTTGATCGCCTTGAACGCATTTATGTATTTAAATCTTTATTACTGATTTGCTTTGAATATGTCTATACTAACAATGTTCATTTGTTTTCATACAAAATTTGATCACTGTAACTGATAATGAAAATGAACACCTATATTTCTCTCGGTGTTTTACACATAAGCTTTGACTAACACGTCTGTAATGAGTACTAGTTGTAATAATATGTTTGCCCATAATCAATAAGCTGGGAAGTATAAATACTGAAAAGCCAACTTCGTGTTTTAAAGAAAGGGAATCAGGATTGGTACATAATATGTTCTATAAGCTTTTGTTGATGATACAATCCAAAAATCTAGGCGTAATTTAAGGCATCTATCACATTGTTACCACATCTGATTCTGTTACACATTATAAACTGAACATACGAATGATTTGATTCGTTAGTTGATTTAAAGCTGTTGAGATAAATCACAAGTCTCCACCAGAAAAAAGCCATGCCAATATTACATAAAACTCAATATTATTCTGAAACAAAATAATGTTACCAAAAAAATGTAATAACCCAAAGATTAAACTTTAATCACGTCGTAAATACGATATTGTAAATCTATTATGCCCGTTGCTCCCCGCGCAATAAAATTTCGCAAATTAAGTCCGCATTTCGGACCTCGCTGCGCCGACCCTCGCCCGAAATCAATTGAGTGAGAAAAAAAGTGAAAATATAAAGGTCCCGCAGCCAATATTTCGCGCGCGCGGCCACACGGCCGTCCGCACGTAGATACAATTTCTACGTTAAAGACATAATTTCAGACCTTATCTTTGGGACGTTTACTTTCCATTAAAACGCCGACATAAATATAAAACAGTAAAAGCGCGCCACGCGTCCCGCCGAGCGATGGTTGAATGTTTGAATAAGTCGAACTTTATGATCTATCCGTTATCCAATATGTTCGCGAAAGCTATCGGGAAAGTGGTTATGTCTTCGAGCGCGAAAACGTATGAAATTTATATCGCGTTTATTCGGTGCCTACGTACTTATAAGTGAAGATATCAAATGGTTTTATTGGCGAAAGAATGGGCGCTGGGTGAGCGCTGTGTTGCGCTACTGTACTCGTTGTGTGCCGGGTGAGTGCCGTCGTGCTAGCGTGCGGTGTAGCCAGATGCGTTATTTTAAAAATAAAAAAATAAATCGGTATTTTTACATTTTAGATGAAAAATTTATTTAAATTGTGCGAACTATCTGGACATAATAAATATAACTTAGTACATAGATGTCTGTAAGAAGACAAAGTCAACCAGATCATACTTATGTATCCGTATCCGTAAATGTAATTAACATGGTCGCTGCGAAGTATCTCAATTGAGGAATCAAATGCAAATGCCAAGAATACCCTAATATAGGAAATATTTATAGTGTAACTATCACCCTTTCTTATTTCTTTTATTATTTTATTTAATTCTATTTAAACGTAACCACCTTCGTACAAGGATATGGACAAACTAAATGGGCTATATAGCGAACGTGTTAAAAAAATAGAAATCATATTTATCAGCCAGAATGTGTCTTTTTTACTGAATAAGAACTTGTCAAATTTATTATAATATCATTTCAATTTATTTAAGTTGTTATTTTATCAGTTGGTAATACTTACAATAAAATCATAAATTTAAATATTACCTTATCAGTGTGTTTAAATAAATACTAATATAGCCGAAAGAAACATGCAAGGTTATGTTTAATTTTCAATAGTATTTATAAACTTTTCAAAAATAAACAGATAGATAACACTTATAATTTTTAAAAATTCGAATAGAAAATCTGTTGACGAAATCAATTGGAAAAAAGGCATCATGAAGAGACTTTGTCTGTCCACATATTTATTTATTTCTAGCTGTGTGTTTACATTTTCTGGAATATACTTATTGAATGTTACATTTTTTAAATATAGGCTATAAATTGATGTTTTTCAAGAGGGATTTGAAAGAAAATAGGAAAAGAAAAAGTATTCAAGCATATTCAGCTACGGTGTAATTACACGTTCGTGGGGTAGAATCTAGTTCAGATAGTTTCTACTGAAATATTAAGACAATCCTTATGCCCTGAATATATATATATATATATATATATATATATATATATATATATGTATATATATATATATGTATATATATATATATATATATATATATATATATATATATAATTATTTAATTTTTTTCTCTGTTTATACAGTCTGTGGTATTGGTAGTTTTAGCTCTTTATATTCTATATTCACAAGACATATATTCCAATTTATGGTCTTAATAAAGAATTTCCTTATTATAGAAATTAATTCTACAAATATCTTTCTCGATTGGATAGCATACAGAACTTTAATTGAAATTATTTCATTAGCACAGTTGCAGAGATAATCTTGCCAAAGAAAATATACTTCAAAATCAATAAATCTGGTCACACCATCTGCGGAGCGTTATCGATACGGTCTGGAGTTCCGATAGAGTGGGGATAGTATCCGTAATACGTACCCATACCGCTTGCATATTTATTAATAAAATGTGTCATTTTAATGTGGAGGCGTATGATACTTCATTATCCTCGAAGCGATTGCATTATAGAGAAGTGGGGGTATCGGTTCGCTATGATCAGGTAATGATATTAAAGCGTTATAATGAAATAATGTATGAAACTTTATCTCTCAGGTTAATGAAGTTGAACCTGCGTTTTAATACCACATTAAAATTATTTGATCTCCTTTTTAGGGGAATCTTAAATGCAACGACAGACACCGAGTTGGAGAAATATTGAAATTTATTTTTATTTTAAGAAGTTGGTGCTCCTTGAGTCTTCGGATATTTTTGATAACATTTAAAAAAATGGATATTTTTGCTGAATCTGTGACTTATATAAAATATTGTCACATAGTCCTTATTTGTCTTTACTGTCAATTTATTACTTATAATGATCTTTAAACGATATTTTTTTTGTTTACTCGCTACCACGGTACCTAAGTGTATTAAGATCCAGTAACTTGAAGGGAAAGGACTTGACAGAATTTAATTAAATATATTTTTTAAAGAAGTCAGGTTTCCGAGCGTCATTTTAACGTCATTATTAAGTTGTATTTAAAAAATATTATAAATTATTTACGTTTTAAATTAATTTCATCGGAAATGAAAGAAAAATGTTAAAAAAATCAAACATTTTGTACATATGCGAAGATGAATAATTCGTATACATATTGAGCATTAAAAAAAGTGCGAAAAAACTAATTTATCTTTTTTATAGTTTAGAAATGATTTTTTTAAATTTTTAATGCTTAACTTAAATAATGCGCTAAGTATTCTCCTCACTCAAAAATAGGTCGAAAAGTTTGAAGAGACCAGTTCCACACTAGATAAACCAAAATCCGCGTGTCCAAGGTCATTAAGAATGGATGAATCCGTGGATGGTGTAAATCAGTATATTCATGACGATCCGAACCTTTCCATACGTAAGCGTACAAGTGCTTTAAATGCGTATAGATCACCACTATTCCGTATTTTGCACAAAGATTTAAAACTGCACCCTAATAAAATCCAATTGGTGCAAGAAATAAATCCCCAGGATTCCAGTCATAAGCTTCAATTCGTTAACCAAGTATCTGAGCGCTTTTCAACATTTAACAATATCTTGTCTTCGGATGAGGCTCATTTTCACCTCAGCAAGGTTGTGAACTAGCAGAATTACCGTTATTAGAGTGCAAAGAATCCGAAACGTAAGTATCAGACATCCGTCTAAATTGACTGTATGGACTGCGATGTCGGGACGATGAATAATTAACCCGTACTTTTCTGAAGACGAAAGGAGACGTGCAGTTACATACAGTAAATTTAGAACGTTATATGGAAATTTTAGATGGCTTTTTGGTACCTGAACTGGAAAACTCTTCTAGTTATATCTAAAGGACATGGTTTCAGTCATGTCCTTTAGATATAACTAGAAGAGTTTTCCAGTTCAGGTACCAAAAAGTCATCTAACATTTCCATATAACGGAGGATAGAGCCACCTCACAAACATTCGATACATCTTTACATGTCTAATATGTTTTGCGAGGAGACATGATATAAGTTGCCTCAACGCAATCCTGAAACCATATACACCTTTTATTATGGGGATATCTAAAATATAAAGTGTACACATCAATAATCGTACTTCCCTGGCGTAGTTGAGAGAAAATATCCGTTACGAAATGGCGGTCATCACGGAATCCACATGCCTAGCCGTCGTGGGAATTTTGCTGTACGTTTATGTGAGTGCCGTAAATATAATAGTTTACATTTAGATGACATTACTTTTATGAAGTAAATTCATAAACTGTGTACTTTAATAATTAATAAATATTTTATAGACAAATATCAACCTTTCTTATATATTGATACATAAAATATAATAAACTTTTGAGACACTTGTGTATAAACTTTTGAGACAGTTGACCTATTTATTACTACGCAGTGTTGAACATTGTTTAGAAAATGTATCTAAAATCGGTTTTAATGCTTTGTAGAAATATTTTCGCTAGGTGTGCAAGGTCTGCTTATTTCTTTGTCATTTTATCACAAGAAAATTAGCCACGTGGTTTTAAACGGAATTTGCACTGATCTTAACTTTTATTTAAGATTAATATTAAATATCATAACACGATGCTATATTCACAGAAAGCTGCTGCCTTTAGTTTTTTTCTAAAGGCAGCAGCAGTTTTTTTCAGGTAACTAACCTTCTCTTTGTCGATTTTAACAGCACCTTTAAACATTGCTAATTTTAGTTTAAGAGCATATTATTATGAGTAATAAGATCAAAGTACCAGAAGTTATCTAATTAAGTATAACTTTCAGTATTACGCTCTTTTAAGTACCTTAAAAAGTTAAAACTCCAATACAGTTTAATTTCTACTCTTGTAGTTGTGACGATCACGCCCACGTAAAAAAATATGAAGCGAAACTAATGAGAAATGGGTTTAAAACGAAATATAGTTATAGAATTTCCTAAAGTACTTTAAAAAATTAAAACTCCAATACAGTTTAATTTCTACTCTTGTAGTTGTGAAGATTACGCCCACGTAAAAAAATTACGAAGGGAAACTAATGAGTAATGGGTTTAAAACGAAATATAATTACAGAATTCCTTAAAAATTTCATTCTTCATAAATTAAAATATTTTTTTTCTTAAACAGGACGGGAACCCGTTTGAATTATTAAAATCATCGGCTTTTACTTATTTAAAATCATCGGGTTTTTCGTTACGATTCACATCCCGTTAAAATGTTGTAATTTGCCAATTAGAACCTAACTGGAAAAAGACAGTTGATGTCCAAAATCGAACCTTTACATCAACTATTAGTAAATGTGTTTTCTCTGAATTCTACCTCAACTTTGGTTTAGAGAAGACATTAAAACGATTGATTATGTATTTATTCTATTGATGTTTTTATCAGTTCAGTAATTTTGCCGACACGTGTCTATTTTTTTTAAGAAATAAAGATCAGAATATAAAATTTCAGTGTACCAGAAATGATTTCGCATTCATGTGGCTGTTAGCAGTATTAGATATTTATATACATGGCGTATCTCATACACGCTTATCAGTTTATGTAAATAGATATATTAAAAGTCATAATTTTCATTGGAGTCGCTATCTTTTTTTTCATGTTCTTCTTTGTATTATCATAATTGAAACCTATTAAAATGCATGCATAAATCTTGTAATTATTTTTTTACATAGAGCGAGAGAGCAAGGCCTGGAAACGAGTTAAATACCAAGTTACTGTATTCTTTTATTAATAATTAAATATTTTTTTATTCATACTTATATTTTAGACTTCATTACTATATGTACGGGCACATATTACTTTAACTGCAATCTTTTCAGGCATAATAATATAAATAAATAATAACATAATAATCATGTAAGTCTTGACGAACAATTTGGAAATAGTAAATGCAAGAATAAAATGTAAGTAGAAAGTTAAGAAAGGATTTTGTTTTTATTTTCGATAATATTACATGTAAAACTTTTTTGGCCACTGTAGTAAGTTCGTATGTTGAAAAATGAAACTGTAACGAAAATTAAAATATATCGGTAGCGGTAAGAGCGAGCGATGTATATAATTTACTCCTCTACTGCCTGTAACTCAGCATGTCAGAAGATAGAAAAAGTTATAAAACCACGCGTTGGTCAAATGAATGTATCCTGTCTTGGATCGACGGCGAAAATATTAAACTGCCTATACACTATAAATTGAAATTAATTTTACTCAGTAACGAAAATAGCACAAGTTTTAACTAATACACGGAAAGCTTAATCCTTTCCCTTAAAAGTTATAAACGACAGTGCAGTTCTCGCCAACAAAGCGAACACGACAAAAACTAGGAAACGTCAAACGACCAACACGGCATAAAGGCTCGTTTAACACAAGTAACTAGCGATGGCAAAAAGAATCCACACGATCGCATCGCAAACGGGAAATAAACACGCGAACGCAGTAACGACTACGGTCGAAGCGAATATGGTAACCATACTTTACAGTTCAATTGGGACCGGAAAAGACTGTCGTCTGTAATGAATGTTGTAACTAATATTTAAAATTATAATTTTAAATATTAGTTATAATATTTAATAATTTAATACGTTTAATTATAATTAAATTAATTCGTTTATGATTCTTTACTTACAAAGTCCGCGAAACCATGGCCTATTAGACTCACTTCTTGAGTATCTGTTAGTAAACTAGGGACTAACTTAATATCTACAGCTTATATGAATTGATTCGATCAAGTACAATATTAGCAATTTGGGAAAGTTTTTTTAAGTCGCTTATTAGTGGCTTTTCCGATACGGAATCCTACGTACCATTAAATACGTTGAATGCTGGATTGTCCAAGATAATTTTTTAATCAGAGATTAATACAGGCCTTGGTGCCCTCAATGCACATGGATGATACCTTATCATCAACAGGGTCATTTGATATATGTTTATCAATATTGCACAGGTTGCCAATATATAATGATAAAGGGTAAACGAAAATTCGAGGTACTTGCATAACGTACTCATCCAATAAATTTAACAGAATGACAAGAAGTAAATACTGAAATACACCTTTACTCACAGTATACATTTGTATTCTTGTGACATATTCCGTTGTAATCGTGCGTGAAGTTACAAGATACAAACAATGACACAAGTAGGGACAATGTAAACTGTATGTTAGTCGTAACTTTTGTTCCAAAATGATCTGAATCGAACTAAGTCCTACTATGTATGACAACAAAGGAAATCGAAGATATTATTACATAGAATAGTTTACACATCAAAACTCCGAAATTCGACAGAATAGAACTTTGTATCTTAATTTGATCCATTTTCAGCATAATAGGTTTCTCACTTTTATTTTCACTACTATTTCACAGAAAATTTAATATCAATCATAGTTATTATTAAATAGAGAATTTCACTAATTTAACGGTTTTATTTTGGTAACATTTGGTAACATTTGAGTACAAAAAATTTAAAACATTAATATTTTATGGCCGGGTTTATTTTTTATTGGCCTTCATACATAATGAAATAAATGTATTTTAAAATAGGATGTAAATATATTACTCGGTATTGAAATTAGAAAAAATAAGCTCTTAAATAGAGTAGAGATTAAATAAATGGTTTAAATTTAATATGCAAATCGGTGCTAGCTATACGCAAATAGCTCTATCCTTGAAAAATAAGCGTTGACATTTATGCGCTGTATTCGTATATTATTTGATTAAATAGAAGTGTATTCAGTTCAGACTTTATCGATTTCAATTATTTTCCACCTATTAGAACGATTCTATTATTGTATTATTTTTTAAATAATAACTTATCACCGTGCGATTTGGGAATAGTGTATAGATATGAACATAAATTAATTCAAATGGAATCATGTCGAGTTGTTATAGTGATCAAGATAATGCAGGATCAAGTCAAATGGTTTTAACACCTAGTGGGTACAGCAGGCAATTTGGAGTTTTTAGTCTGTATAATATTTCATTAGAAGTATTATGTTAATTATAAAAATTAAGCTGCAATAATAGCTAAGTTGGACGGTCAAAGCTAGCATTCGGAGTTAGTTATACGAATATGTTTACACATTTTTATAGTTAACGTTCGTTCTTATTTTATTAGTATGAATATTAATGCTCCTGAAATAACCCGCTTTAAGTCTATGTACTATGTATGATATCGTTCTGAAAGAGTCTGGTTCTGGAACAAAAACTTTTTTGAAGTGTCGCTTAATGGGCGTGTGCTTAGCCACTGCGTTTTTATTTTCTAATGTTACTGTAGGAAAAAGTTGCTAAAAATATTGAGCATATCAGACCAGCAAGTCTGCATATTAATTTCCTTCTATATACTCGTACATTGACATGTGCAGGATTATAATAGAGAGTACAAGCTGACCCCTAAAAGCTAATATCATTAGTTACCAGAGCTCCATCGGTGAATTAAATTTTCGGAGTTATTACAGAACCTCACAGCTACTGTATCGTCTCCTTTTGTTTCGGTAGATGCCTGGTACCGTAGAAACCTGTAGGGTAACCCAATGTAGAAAGAAAGCAGACTGCAATAACTGACATATTATCATTTGTGTTATCGAATTTGCTTTTGTAATAGAACTGAAAAAGAAATAGGCAAGATATAAACCAACAAATACACACATCCGTGTTGTATCCTCCTTTGTAACCATTTCAAATAATTTAGTGATTCTCATGCAGATAATACCATTTGCAAAAATATTGTCTATAAATATTACGTTCCAAAACCAAAGAATATCGAAATCAGTAGCTACAGAAAATAACTCGGGGCACCATTTAATCAGTGAATGTACTTAAAAATATTCACTTTGCTATTATCTGTAACATTCTGTAACATTCTATTCACCGATCAATAACTTTGCTGAAAATCCCGGGTTAATGACGTAAGTAGTCATAGTTTTGGACAGAACTCCCCGAGGCCATTTCAACCTGTGTTCTGATTTAAAGTGCCTCCCACTTTAAATACTCTTCTTATTTGAATATAGCAATGAATGTTTTTTTATCGGAATATATGAAATTTTCTTTGACGCCTGTAGCAACTGAAACGTTACATATGGTTTTGTTGCTAAATTACTATATTATCATTTCACATAAATGTAAACCCTCGTAGGAACTACGATTTTATGAAACTTTGCTACTAAACATTTTTCATCTTTTGATATATATGTTCATAATATAAATATGGATCTACATATCAAAAACTATAACGTAGAAATAGGAACAATTAGCCCGTAAAATATTGTAGAGAAATATTTCAATTTTTTTGAAAAAATAGGGAAAACAGTTATTTGAAGTTTCAATTTTACAGAGTCGTTTCAACTTTGTACTCCTGCAACTTACGTATGTAGACTGCCATACGTACAATACGTATGTAGACTGCCAAATATACTGCCCCGCCCAGTATATCGTAGTCGAGTGAAAAGAAGTTAAGTTCTCTAGTATTTTCACTATATTATTTAGGTAGTCTCTTTATGTAAATATAAAAGTCCCGTCCTGTCCCGATGTGTTACGAATAACGTAGCAACCCTAGAGCTAACGTTAAAACATTGTCGCTTCCAATGGACTATGTAATAAAAATGTCTTACGCCGCCGTTAGCCATTAGGCCGGATCTGCTGTGAAGTTTCCATATTGAATTTTCGTAAGTGATCGCCTTTTGTTGCAGGTACAATACGGAAAAGTAAGGAAACATTGTTTGTGCCTAAACTGACTTTTTGGTTAAAGGAATCAAGTTTAGAGCCACGCAATGGCAGTTAGACGAAGCAGTGCGGTAGGACGAGCAATCAGAAAATGTTATATTTAGTTCGGAATTGGGAAAGTTACCCAACAGGGAAACTTTCGAACTGGTTATTTGTTGAAAATCAAGGTATATTGTTTAGATAAGTTGATTATTATTTCATATAAATTTTTTTACACTCTAAAGTTAGCAATAAAATAATGTTTTTCTATTAACTTCGAAAACCATTAAGCTTTTCGTCGTCTAAAATCCTTCGAGAATTGTCTTTTTTACGCTTGTCGCGTATGAATATATTATATTTATTTATGTTTTGCATTATAGGATAATATTATTAAATAATATACTTGGAATCTTTCTAAAAGTTTTTTTTTAAATCCCTTGTGGTTTCATCGAGTTTGTCTGATCGTCTGTCATAGCCTCTAGTTTCTATAGTTTTACATTTGTGCGCATGCAATGTTGCAAGTAGATATATGCTTAGGTACTCTAGATGGGAATTAAATTAATATGTAGCAAACTACTAAAATAAATGTTTAATGTAGTGTACCACACGTTTTTAGTGGTGGCAGTTTTTTTCGCGCTTCCCATAGGGTGGGTTATCACAAAGCAGTTTTTTCAAAATTTAGGTACTATTTAGCATTTTTCGATTTTAAGCCTCGTTTGGAAAATCCTATTGTAATTTTTCCACCATGGATTTGAAAAATCAGAAAGTTTCTAATTAGAAATTTCAATTATGGTTATTTTCTTCAAGTTGTATCAATAATTTGACGGAATTCTATTTCGTGTTTGGTTGTTTTTCATCTTCGGTAAATTTTGAAAATACTTGTTTGGTGCTTTATTTGACAATTAGAATAAATTATATATATGTTGTAATATTTTTTCAAACATTCTAATTTAATAACTGATTATTTGAGATTAATGAACATAAGAGATCAGTGCGTATATATAACCTTACAAATGTAAAGAGGTGGTGTAATTTACATTTACGTGAGTTAATTAACTATATTTTAAATTAACTAATGTATTATGTAAGCTTTACGCTGAGTAGACCGAAATAACACAGAATCTTGGAAACAGTTTATCTAACGTGTAACAATAGTCTGAGAGATCGTGACCCATTTTCGGTAAGTTTTTGATACAATTAGTAATTTTTCACATTCATACCTTTAGGAGAAATAATTAGGGGATCAAAAGTTTGCCTGCAAAAAAATAGGTGCAAAGAAAAGTATTTGAATCAAGAGAAAACTAAAAGTATACAAAAGCTAAATTAATTTTGAACACGAAAATAAAACAGGCAGACTTTTTTGGAAATGCAAATGCAGAACAAAAGTAGCCCAAATTTTTATTTTTCAAAAATCAAATATAATGAATTGATTTACGCTGAAATTTAAATGGCGGTTAAATTAAGTATTTTTAAGAATACTTGCAAAAAAGCAGAATTTTTTTATGTATGATAATCGGTAAACATAAATGTAAATCTTGCATGAGCTAGAGCGAGATGCGCTACATAAACTCAGGCAAACTTTTGGTTCCCTAATTATCTATCCGAAAGGCATCTTCAATATTACTAAGTATATCAAACACTTTCTGAAAATGGATCATTTAGCTTTTGGACTACAAAGATTAAGTGAAATTTTAGAAATTGACCGTTCGTATGAAAGGAAATTAATTATTGACAACAATATTTTCGAAGAATAACTTTGTTATCGTTATGTGTATAAACAATTTAAATGTCAACGACGGGTTATGGTATATTCTGAAATATTATGCAAATATAAAATAGGTATAATTAATTAACAGTGTTGTTGAAGCAACTGACCGTAATTAAAATAATTTTAATCTTTAATAGTGTAATTATTGAAGTTGATAAACACAATGATACAGTTGTATAAATTTGCTGCAATGAAGGTCAATAAAAGTTAACTGTTACCATTAGCTTGTTTTTATTACCTTTATTGTTTTTAATTACCTTTAATGACGCTAAATGGAACTAGAACGGAAGTTTTACTTCTGGTAGTTTTTTATTATTTATTTAAACATGAAATTTCATGTATGTGTATATATTTTCTCATCACTTAGTTACCTTGTAAACGCCTCGATTTTCCAAGGTATATGGAGAACGGCCATTCTCTCCGCTACGGCTAAATTAAATATAATTTACATTAACATGTCTGTGTCTCGTATTCAGTTATAGTATTATTATTATAGTCAGATGACGGGTAACTTTATTACATAAATAATTCCACTTTCTGTTCCTCAGAAATCAGCTTTCTATATTTTAATTGATAACAGTTTCGCTAAAGCGATAGTAACACAGAGTGTGAATGCATCGTTAAATTTCGTATCCATTTTTGTAGTTGTATCTTTCTATAAAATGAATTTAAAAATGATAACGAATCGTAAGTAAAGTATTTCCAAAATGAAATTACGTTGTCTTATACCACTAGACGTATCCTTGAACATATGATACGAGTACTTTGCTGAAGTAATATGTAATCTAGATAGCAATATTCTGATTAACACAGAGTGTGAATGCGTCGTTAAATTTCGTATCCATTTTTGTAGTTGTATCTTTTACATTATCAAAATTAATTTAAAAATGATAACGAATCGTTACCTTGTAAAGTATTTCCAAAATGAAATTACGTTGTCCTATACCACTAGACGTATTCTTGAACATATGATACGAGTGCTTTGCTGAAGTAATATGGAAACTAGATAGCAATATTCTGATTAACACAGAGTGTGAATGCGTCGTTAAATTTCGTATCCATTTTTGTAGTTGTACCTTTCACAACTCAAAATGAATTTAAAAATGATAACGAATCCTTGAACATATGATACGAGTACTTTGCTGAAGTTATCTGCAATCTAGATAGCAATATTCTAATGAACACAGAGTGTGAATGCGTCATTAAATTTCGTATCCACTTTTGTAGTTGTACCTTTCACAACATCAAAATGAATTTAAAAATGATAACGAATCGTAAGTAAAGTATTTCCAAAATGAAATTACGTTGTCTTCTACCACTAGACGTATCCTTGAACATATGATACGAGTACTTTGCTGAAGTTATATGTAATCTAGAAAGCAATATTCTGATTAACACAGAGTGTGAATGCGTCGTTAAATTTCGTATCCATTTTTGTAGTTGTACCTTTCACTACATCAAAATAAATTTAAAAATGATAACGAATCGTAAGTAAAGTATTTCCAAAATGAAATTACGTTGTCTTATACCACTAGACGTACCCTTGAACATATGATACGAGTACTTTGCTGAAGTAATATGTAATCTATATAGCAATATTCTGATGATTAATATAGTTTCATCATCTATACCATTTTTTATATATATATATATATATATATATATATATATATATATATAATATATATATATATATATATATATATATATATATATATTATATATATATATATATATATATATATATATATATATATAATATGTGTGTGTGTGTGCGTGCCTGCGTGCGTGCGTGCGTGCCTGCGTGCGTGCGTGCATGCGTGCGTGCGTGCGTGCATGCGCTCGTGCGTGTGTGTGTGTGTGTGTTATTGTTTATATGTGCGGATTATAAATGACCTGAAAGTATATATGGTTATTCTTGTATTAAATCAACAGGCATACATTGTGGTGAAGAAGGCTGCCACTTCATTCGTAGTGATGTGTAAGTTAAAGTAAAATATAAAGTGGATACTCATAACTTCGACAGTATATTTTAATGTTAGTCGAAAAAATAATATTCGCATACTGAAGCGAATTGAGACGGAATAATCCCATGTCATAGGCATTGTATCCTGTGTGCCAATTCTGACAAGGGCTTTGTTCGAGAGAGCTTTCGAGAGTTAAGCGACAGGTGACAATTACTAAGCGAGCTTATTGATCTAGCGAATAAATAAATTTACTCTTACTAAGTAACATTCAATTGAAATTAAATATAAGAGACACGCGAGCGCGCATACACACTCACTCATTCACACATACACATTCGCATGCATACACGCACGCACAAACGTGCACACATACGCATACGCACGCACGCATACACACATGCACATTCGAACGCATACACGCACGCACAAACATGCACACGCGCAGGTACGCAGGCACGCGCATTCGCCCGACCGCCCATCATCCGCATGAACGCTCTCATGCACACACACACGCACGCATACACGCCGGCAGGCCCACACGTACGCACGCACGCTCGCACTCACATTCGCATGCACGCACGCACACGCACCGTTAAAAAATCGTTGCCAAATTGTATTATGACCGGGAAATCGTATGTATTTTGTTTAGTTGCAAAAATGAATATTAATTTTTCCTTTCGTCTTTCTTTAGTATTTTATTTATTATGAATAGTAAAAATATCATAAGTCGGAATGTCGCTTAGAATAAAAGACTATAGTATAGAAGACAAGCAACTTGCAATAAGCGATTATATTTAAAATCTAGTTGTGCCCCACGGTTTCACTTGGGTGAAATTTGGAATAAGAAGAAAAAAAAATTCTTTTGGTTATAAACTACACAGCAAATTTCAGCTTTTGGTTATAAACATACAGCAAATTTTATCAAAATCCGTCCAGTAGATTTTGCGTCATTGACACACAAAGTAACAGATATATAGACCAAAATTTAAAAAAAGTTTTCCGGCTTCTATTACCATTCTATACACTACAACAATTACTCTTTTTAAAATATTTTCCATATACAAAATTTATTCTCTTATAATTTTATTGTAAGTATAGATAAACAGAACAAAAAATAGAGTAGGTACTTGATATAATACTGGTTTTGTGAGTTACGCACGTCCGAATTAAACATGGGTTGTTATTGTGTTTAAACTTTTTAATTAGATATCCTTCAGACCTTGCCATAAAGTTCATATATAAATTTCAACCATTTTACGTTGTTGAGAATGTTTAAATTTATTTTCGCCACTTTGAAATTGGAATGTTTTATTGATGGGGCATTAAATCTAGAGTTGTAACGGAAATTCATATCCACATTCGGTGCTACGGGCAATCCATATCCATATCATAATTCACTTCCCCAAATCTGAAGGCTTTAAATGCAGATTTACAACTCCATAAATCAGAGAAATGCACATACAGAATTTAATATGATCGAGTGCAGCAAATTTTATGAAGACATTTGTCTGTCTAATATATCCTTTGTTGATATTGTTACAATGTAACTTGGCTTTTATAGTCTGAATTAATACAAAAATATACTATGACTATATTTTTAATTAGCTGAAATGAATTTCAAGTACTAGAATGTTTTTAATACTTTGCGTCAGTCTTTATTACTTTCTCCGACTGAAGTTTCAAATGATTGATTATTTTTAGGGTGGTCTTTATTTTAGGCGAAAAACTACTTCACATAAATTTTAATTTACTTGTAATTTGATAATTATTAGCAGCTAACAGTTGTATATTATTATTTTTATATAAGATGGTAACTGTTTTTGTTATGTTATTTTTTATTAAACAATTGAATTTGTTTAAATAAAAATGTAAACGACTTCTTTTGGTTACGTTGTTGAGGAACCGGCTAGTCTTTTTGAATTAAAAAAAAATGTAATACTTCTTTCGATTTGATACAGCCATGTTCAGAGTTAGCTCTGTGAACTTATGATCTTTCGATTTCTATAGTTTCCAGCTCTTTAACTCTGTGAACTATGAAGGTAGTCAAGTGTGAAGGCCTTCAAATATCGAGACCCGTTGCCCGAATATTTTTTTCTTTTCATGTTACCCTGTAACTGAGATTTCAAAGAAACGCTTGATTTTTCGTAGTATTCGTCCGATAATTTATTGTTTTTTTTAATAAAGCATAATTTTTTCTTTTCTTTATCTCTAATATCTGAAACAAAATTTTGTTTAAACAATTATAATTTTTATAAACGTTCACTAGGTTCTCTTAGAACCCTCGCTGATAATAACCGTTTGAAAAAATCAGACAAAGTGAGAAAAAACCATTCTTCGGAGAGATATTTTGCCGTGTGCTGCTTAAATCGTTAGAGAAGAAGAATACAATATATGCTATCATAATTCTTCTCAAAGAGTTCTATAAATAAATTCGTGTTGGCATACGCTTAATATATATTGCATAAAATTCGAAACTGATGTTTTTATTGTGTTAATTCTCATCAAAAACTTTATACAAGTTTAATTATCCTTTTATACTGTAGTTATTTCTGAAAAGCTCTGACGGTGTATTTGAGTATACAAAATTATACGCGGGGCTTTCAGTCTTTACCTACGTGTACGCAGCCAGAACGGCTCGCTAGTATTTACATAATTACGTTTTAGTATTCGACGTTTCATATTTCCAAAAGTAAATATAAAATCAAATAATAGAATAGTGTGCGTTACATTGGCAATTATGAGCCGTATTTAAGTTATTCATAAAAATAATGCAATAATTAATAAAAAAAACCTATCAAGCACGAGTGGAACTCGTACCACAAGGGTTCCGTACACATTTAGGAATTTATAAATATTTAATGGTTTACAATATTCCTATTAAACTATTTACAAAATTTTGGTTTTTTAGAACGAAAATATATTACATGCTGTATATTTCTCAGGCGCCTATTAAAATAGTTTTTTTATGTGATATAACAACAAATTCACGATTTTGGAAGTGTCAAAATATGCGGCATGAATGGCTGCATATTTTGACGTAAGAATTTGACCTAAGTATTTGATATTTTTAATTAGGTACTTGATATTAATTTCAACTTGATACCTCTACGTGTTCCTTAGAAAAAGAGCCTTGACAGACCGAAAGACGGACAACGAAGTGGTAAGGGTTCCTTTTTTTGGAGGTACGGAACCCTAAAAAATAAATATTTGTAATCGACAGATGTCAATATCACTAATGTTCTTATAAGCGCACTTTGCAATTTATAAGACGGTTGTTTGAAAAATATGATTATATCCAATAAACAGTCAACAAAATGCTATGTTATGTACATGTATAGCTATCTGAGAGCTATAGAAATGATATGTATCGCGATCTAAAGCAATAAGTAATCCTAAAATTGAGTTTTCGTTCGCTTGTATTAACCTGTCACCCACAACAGACCACGTCCGTCAAGCAAACATTGAGAGTACCCGTCACTGGTCATGTCACGTCATGAATTTTTTCTGTCTGACAGACATGGTTAGTTATGGTCGTTTAATGTGTTACTCACACAGATTTCATTGTATTTACAACGACTGTAAATCTTCCAATGTATCTTCCCGTGACGTTTTACCTTAATAGGGGTGTGGGGCGATGACTGAGCGCCAGATTGAATATCAATACTGATCGACACCTTCTTTCAACATTTTATTTTATGGTTTTATATGTTTGCTGTCTTAATGTAAATATGCAAAAATATATTTTTTTCCTTTTTCCAGGTAAGTGTATCGGCACTATTAACCTCTGATGTTAAGGCAACAACAAGAAACAAAAGTACGGGTATTCATGTGAGTAAATTTGAAAATAAACCAGGCCATAAAAATCTAAATTATATTTATTTGTAAAATAATGTTTTAGAAGTAGGGCAGATATTTTTTTTTATTTTCTATATAATATAACAATTTAAAAACAATAAAAGACAAGATATAATATTACAGGCACTTATTTTTTTTCTGAAGGAAGTAAATTTTGGTATATTTATATGCTTTGTTAGATTTCCCAAGCGTAATATATATGTTTCCAAAGAGATTTTTATATTTATTTAGTACACTATTGAAGTAAAATAGGAATTTTTTTTATATTTTTTCACTTCTGTCTCAAAAATCATATTGATAATGATATTGTTAGACTAAAACTAAAGGTTTTATATGATTCATTTCGATTATTTGTTTTGAAAATTCTTTTCAGAATTAAATTTCATTATTATAATTAGATGTCGAATAGGAATTTTTCAATTAATATATTTTTCAATAATTATCATTAGAGACGTAATTCTTCACATGATTCTGAATAGAAAAAAACTAGTTTTTAAAACTATGTTTATTTTTTTCTTTCTTTCACCTAATCTCTGTAAAAAAGGATAATATTTACGAGCTCGCTCGTTTGGATTTCGAAAAATGTTTACTAATCATTTTTTTTACAATTTACTAAATTCTATGATATATTAGACAATTTACACTTAAAAAGATAATATTAATATTTGTAAATAGTTATTAGAATCACCATATACGCTTAAATGTACTATTAAAGATACATTACATATGTAACTATAAATGTTCGTTAGTGTTTATTAACGATAGATAAAACATATATTAAAAGGAAAGGCTTAACGTATTGAAAATGGCTTAACGTAAATTAACAAATTAAATGTCAAAGAAATTTGTATCACGTTCTAGGATTTGTCTACGATTCCATTCGAAAAATTGAAACAACTTCTGTCTACGCATGATTTATTGATAATTTAGAAACATTGCTTTAATGTTTATTCCTTCCATTATCTTGACATAATTAAATTTGACACCTCGAATTATTTGCACTCCGAAATGCAGTGCCGTAATCCTTTATCCATCCTGCAACGAAAAACCCGCGCGCCCCCGTCCGCTCGCTCTGGCGCCCGCCCGCCTTTAATAAAATATGACTCCAACAGAAGCAGCACGCGAGCGCCGCATCCATAGAGATGCCATTCACTTACCCGGGAAGCGCTTTGCGATTAATATAACAGCCGCGTACGCGATTGTCTTTTTAATTATTCATAGTCGACTACGCGAAAAATAGGTTTGCATTTTACCCTTCTGCATTTTATAAATGGATGCGCCTGGTAATAGAACAAAAGCTATAATTAAAACGATGCAGCGTTTATTAAACGACAGAGATGAATGTGTTCATAACACTGTAAAACAACAAGGGTCAAAGATGTCCTCAAATGAGATTTGTTAATTTAATTAACTATTTTGATATTTCTTTGCTGAAGAAACACTAAAAGAGTGAGCCAAAATTTTAGAAACTAGCTTAGTTAAAAGTTGGTTAGAATATTTTCTGGCTGTATATAAACTATACGGCTAATCAATTGTTTTAAGACGCAGTCGGAGTTTATTAGAATTATATCTTAACCAGTAGTACAGGTGTTTGAGACGAACTTATCAATAGCGACTGCAATATTATTCTTTATTTTCTAATCTTTCTTTATTTTGTGTAATTTATTAACTTCACTTATTCTATGTCACTCGCTAATTCGTGGCGAATCTGACGATACAACACTTACTAAATTCCGTCAATCCGTTCCAATTCTTAGGCAAAAACACCTTAGAACAACGTAACGTAACTCTAGTAATTAAATAGAGATGCCAACTTCACTTACTGTTGAAAAAAAAGAAAATACGACCTAGTAACAAAGAAAAGTTTAATTTCGATTTTACTAACAATAGTTATATTTTAACTTTGTAAATAAAATATTAAATACTATTCAACAAAAGTTATCTAAATTATAAATTATGTAGTCATAATGAAATAAAACCTGCACTACGAGCGTTCCGTACACACCGGCATATAAAAACATTTAATGGAACATAGCATTTCTATTCGTTATTTACAAATGGTAATTTTATTTTTCATTGTCAACAGTTTTAATGATGAAGAGGAGGGAGGGGACATATTTCTGTGAAAATTTTCAGCAGTATTTCAAGAACTATTTTACATAAAATTCTAAAAAAGTTTTGTACTCCACAAGATCGTTTAATGGTTACGACACGATATAGAAATAAAAAGAATCGATTATTTCATTTGCCCCCAAATGAATTTTTATATAAATATTTTTGAGTTTTAAGTGTATTTTATTACATTATATATGTAATCCACGTAAATTGAAATATACGCGGATTTATATTTCTTGTCTCTATGCCAAATTTGAACTCTACAATAAACGGTTGCTGAGTAAAACTCTTGTGACAGATAGAAAAACAGACAGACATGTGAGTGAACTTATAAGTGTTCCTTTTTTCCTTTTGCAGTACTGAAATTTTTTTGTTTATAATCCTGTACGCAGTTATCATAAGAATCCCCTAATTGTCACACGTTTATATAATTTAAAAAAATGTGATTATTCATTTTTGCTATAATCACTAATAAATATGTAACTTTTTCCAAGAAATTAAATATTCTCGTCATCTATTAATTTTCTTTGAAATCAAATAGACATTTCTGGAAAAAAATTATTGAAAATTACAATAATTACATATTCTTTTTGCTTCAATTTTTGTATACATACACACATACACAAGCATGCACACACGCATATAAATATACTATATATATATATATATATATATATATATATATTTATATATATATATATATATATATATATATATATATATATATATATATGTATATATATATATGTAAATAAATAGTTATTAATTTTAGACGCACGAAAAATTAAACACGAGTTACACTACGCAATTTCCTGCCTAGTCTCATTAAATATAACGAAAAGCTATCGTGAAAACTTCACAGCAGGCACTGACTCATATCAAAATTAATAATACACTAATATACAAATGGTGTTGCGTTATCACTGTTGATATTCGAGGGTTAAAGTAAGAGTCGGTGACCTGACTGTTACTGTTACCTTTGCTATAATTATATCAATTTACCTGCTCCACGTTTTTAAATAGAGATAATAGTCGTTATTTATTTGCACTTTATTCTATGTATATTATTAGGCATTAATATGATTGTAATCATAAATATCCATCAGCTAAGTGCTGTCAGTCGAGCAGTTAAAGTAAAAGCTTTGTTTCCATGATATAATTACTCGAAATTATCATTATTGTGATGTATCTCTCGCTCATGTTGTTTAATTGACGTTAAGCACTTTACGAAATTATTAATTATAGTTATACCGTTTCAAATTAATTGTAGTTATGAACAGTGTGGACTACAAACTACAAGTTTCACCCTTTGTTAGCATAATTACTATAAAGCTGTTAAATATGAGTAAAACTCATATTTAACTGCTTTCATACTTTTTTATATACGGGTTTCATATCTTTTTTATATACGGGTTTCGTATATAACGGGTTTCATACTTTTTTATATACATAGAAAAGTTTAAACAATTAAGGATAAGTGGTATTTTTATTAAATAATTGTAAAAAAATTTTCTTTTCTATTTTTTATTAAATGCCGCTGTCATGATTTTTCCTTATTTTCACATGCATACTTAAAAAGTTAGAGGAAGGAGAGAACACTTTTTGACACTTTGGAAACTTAAATCTCTCGTAGAAGGCACTTCAACAAACAAATGCATTCCATATTTTCGATTGCATGTTAAACCATACTTTCTAAGGCTCCCCACTTAACACGGAAAAAAGTTTCATCCCCAAGTGTGATGTATGGAGAGGTCTATATTAGACATGATGACATTATATGGCCCGTTTTTCTAATATTCTTTTATAAGGTACTGAAACTGAAGGGAACATGATAGTAAAGTAAATCTGCGCGTATATTGATAGTAACTAAATCTGCTCGTATATTGATAGTAACTAAATCGGGCCGTATATGCGCGTTAAAAATGTTATCACTATTCTTTTGTATCATTATCGGGTATGAAAGTAATATATCATTAACGATGATAAAGGCGACTTCATTTCTGTCTTTTTCATTGAGATGATTACAATTGAAGATGAAATAATAAAGAAGTGGGACTAGAAGAGGTATTTTTAAACCATAGGTTGGGTCTACAGCGGACACCGTGTAAAGAAAACACGCCTTGCGTTCTACCTCGAAGATGGTGCGGAAACGGATACAGCACTACGCCCGAGTTTTCTCAACGATATATTTAAAACATTATTGGTACAATGTAAATTTTGGTTAGGACTTTTTTGTGCAGATTTAGCTCACAAACAAATGTATTAATGACCAAAATTAACGTAAAACAAATAGTTTACTAGACTTTGACCTTTTGTAACTTTTTGAGCTCACCAGTCGACTTTACGGAATTTTGAGGAATTATTTTTAACGCTGAAATAAAGATAATTCCGAAGGGAAATCTTCAGTTGGAATTTTTCACTAAAGTCGATACATTTTTGCATCAGAGGTCCCTCCAGAACTAACAAATAAGGCGCTGAATTCACTATTCTTGTGTTAAGGTGTCGCATCCTTATTTGGCTTCATAAAACGAATATCACAAAGTTGAAATTTATATTTTTGAAATAAATTTAAATTACAGGGTGGTTGAGTCTGTATGTAGAATGATTAATTCTGGATTGACAAAAAAAAATATTTTATTGCCTGGTGAAATGGGATAGAATGTAGAGAACAGTTTTTCTACTTAGGGGACGCTTTTGTAAAATCTGCCCTCCCCCCCCCCCACGAATACAAAAATTCACCTTCCAATGTCCAGGCTATTTCTCTTACATACCTGCTTCCCGTGTTCCATCCTTTCCTCACTTTTTACAAAAAACAATTTGAAGAAAACTGGATAAGTTATATTTAATAGTTTATCCAGTTTTCTTCAGTTAACTCTGTTGAACTTTTATTTTATTTGGTTACACCGGTCTAAAAGGTTGTGTTTTGGACTTTCTTTAAATTGTGATATATTTACCTAGTACAAGTCTTTTTAATGCAGAGATGCTTGTGTAAAATTTTCTATACTTATTTCGTAATCCAATATCCAAAGTAGCCCATATCTGGTCATAGATAGTTCATTTGTCTGCTTGTGTAATTTTTTGTCAGTATCTTCGTAGAATGTCCTTTTAGAATATTGGCTCCGAGATAAATACAGTCATGCTTAATATCATTAATGGCGTTTTACTATATCTAGGAAATAGGGTTCAATATCAAATGCTGCTCATGGAAAAGCAATCGCTCTAATTGACTCTGTATTAACTTTCTTACTGATTGACTTCAGCGAAAATAAAAAAAAATTATGCACATAATATTGTCTGAAACACACCCCTTTTTAAAATCAGGAGACAATTCACTAACTCCAAATTCCAGACAGTATCATACAGATAAATAAGATTTAATTGTCTGCAACTCGAAAATTATTGAAGCTATTATCATGGATTTATACAGATTTGTAACTTATACCCTGGGATCAACATAGTATTTATTCATAATGATATCTCAAATGTTCGAAAGTTATGACGATGAAAATTTTACGTAGAATATTAAATAAAAACTTGGCCAAAAAAACAAAAACTAAAATTTTGGATAGTAGGTAGGCGTGAGCTGTAGCAAAACGCAGTTTAATTAAGTTAATTATTTGTGTGTAAAATAAACGCATAAAATAAAGGTATTAAAATACTGCAAGTACACATGCATTTTAGATTCCCGTGCAGACGAAGTTGCAAAATTACGTTAGTTATAAGTAAATACAGAACGGTCCGTTTTCAAAATAAAGGCTTTAAAATTAATTAGCCAGTTTGAAGGACTTTCAGTGTCACTAGTTCTAGTACCACTTACCTATCTACTATTCCTTATTCGCCTATTGTAATATATTTGATTGTATTTACCACGATCCTTAGTTTTGGAAACTTTCTTAAATATTTTTGAACGGAACGATAAAAATTACTCAAAAAAAATCTGTGCGAAGTTATTAGATGATATCGTGACTATGGCTTAAGGCCTCGAGTAGCCCTGTCGTCGTCTGCAGCTGGACAGGCTCACGACAGGCGCCTGCCTTCGTCGCGTCGCCAGCTCCAGTTACCCTGTTACGCTAAGACTCGTTTTATTGGCGACTTGCACTGGACAATGGCTCGGTGAAGAATGGATGCACGCTCGTTGTAGCAAGTCCCTTGTGTATTTTGTGTACTTATCTATGTATTAATCCTTTTTTTTTAATATACTTACAAAGATTTCGATGCTTTATTTGCAGTATTTGACGTAACAAATATAAAATCGCACTAGAACATTGTTTAAAATATTTTCTCATAACTTGATGGACTAGTTAATACGGTAGCTGACTCATTCTAAATTTTGATATTTTTCATACAGTATTGTGAAATATAAGTTAATTAAAAACCAGTCTTGAAAAAAATTCGAAAATTGAAAAATAAGCTAGTTGTAGGCTTCTAAATTTGAAGATACGGATAGAGTTGGATATATCCTTGTCTCTTTTCCTCTCGTAGATTATAATGTGCAATATTAAAAATGACCTCACAAAACAATATTACCGTCCTCTCTAAAGGTTAAATTTAAACTTTTATAACTCTGTCAATTTTTAAGATTATTAAAAAAAAATTTCTCTTCATCAGCTTGTACCTTGAAATTATGATTAATGAAATAAAAAAAAAATAGTCAAATACCCAATTGAATCGTTTGCTAATTTGTTGATAGTACTTAACTACATATTAACTTAACTACATATTAAGAAAAAATTGAATCGTAATTATGACGTAGATCTTATTATTTTATAACAATTACGATTAATTTATATATTTTTGTTAATCTTGAAATAATGGTAAGGTTAAGTAAATTTTATTTATAACGTTAGCGGGTGTTTTTTATTACATTTTGGGGCTCTTTAAGGAAGCATCTTATTCGTATTTATTTGAAAACAGTCATTCTGATACTCGTATTCTTATTTATATCCTGTAATTACTGCTTTATTATTTACACTTGTCATTTAATGTTTTTTTTAAACTAAGGCGTACCATGTTTTTTGTTCTCCACGTTCGAGTAAACTGTAAAATTAGTTTTCCTGCTTAAAGTTTCGTATGGGATTCCTATTAATAATTTGACAGATATTTTATTCTACAATATAAAATTTTGACGTGAAACTTCTTTCATTTCAATCCGAGGGTGGGGGGGGGGTCACTTGCAAAAACCATATGTAATGAAATATTTTATGGCTAGATCGTTTATAATTTTGAAAGTATAGCATCTACCAGTATTATTTTAACATGATTTGGAGAATAGCACCCATTACTCGATAGCTCATATGTCGCTGGCATAAATAGCGCTGCAGTTGCGTGCAGCACGAGTCATTCGGAACTAAATTTACCATTGCGCGCTGTGTTTAATTAGTGATTACTCAGCATTACATTGATCGATTTGAGCGGGAGTGGTCGTGTTTGATAGAGCTTACGACGTTATAATATATGTGTTACATAAAACTCATATCCATGAGAAGTTTTAGAATTTCAAAAAGTGTGATTTTCTGCAAAAAATTGACGACTGCTCTAATATGGTGCCAATGCGTACGGTATGTAACGTACAAAACTTGCATGTAAGAGCTCGGGTAGCAAGATAGAAAGAGAGAGAGAGAGATTCCGGCCCTCGACGACCCACTTTGACCCCGGCGGAACGTATTCGTCTCCACATGGAACGTGTTAGACTTACTATACTACAAACTTTATAAAACAAACGTTTCACGTACTACACTGCGGCTGCGTTCCTGGTACAGATTACCCTTTTTTAGTAGATCAAGATATATTTATAATTTTGAAACCAAGTTGGAAAATATCCGTTACCCTGTAGTATGGTAGTATAGTGTAATGATATAAACCTTTTTGTGGTACAATATCATTGGTTGTAGTTATTTACAAATTCGCCTTTATTATAAACTATTTTGGTTTACATTCTTGGAGATGTTTGTAAAGAAATAACCTTTAAAATTTATGCTAACTGTTACATCTAACTATACTATACCAAGTGTTAATTCACTATATATTTTACACTTTTAATCTAACTAACTATTAATTCAAGGTGAACTTTCTTAGTTTTATTTTTCCTATGATGCTTTTTCTTCATCAGATCTACGTCACATTATGGCACATTTTTATATCCAAAATTGTCTCGTTATTTCAGAAACGAAGATTAAACGTGTCAATGTAATATTTTAATAAGTGATTCTTAAACTTATCAGGCCATGGTACCATTTAAGCATTATTGTGCAGATTTTGTAGACAAAGATAGAATTCTTATTATTTATTGTTTTCGCCAATATCTCGAGGTATTACGTAAGTACTGGAGTAGACAGTAAGTACTGGAGTAGTTTTAGGGTTGTGTATATAGCACATCTTATTCAAGCGTATAAAGGTGCAATAGATCGCAATAGATACTGTTTCAAGTTCAAGTTCTAGTTATAAATTGGAGTGTAAAAGATGAACAAGTTAGTCTGCTAGTCGCCTGCCTCGGCGCACACGCAATAATTCAACACTCTGCCTCGCTTCCCCTCGTCACGTTGGACCCGCTGCTCTGTCCTTCACAGCGACATGAACACTTAAAAATTAATAATAATTATTGCTAATAAATCGCCACATAATTCATATTTTGGAAAAAATCTATATGTTCGAAATTTTTCAGAGGGACAGAAATGTTGTTTAATAAAAGTAGTCTTTAAGCTTTCTTATCGATGAATTATAAACTTTAATACCGTGAATAATTGAAAAGTTACAATAGAATACTAAAATTAATGTGTTCATCTGAAGGACGAAATTTCCCATCCAGATTCACTAACTACGCGTTAATCTCTAGCGATTCTTAAACCGCTTTTTAAACGATTCCTTCACATACACGTATTATGTAGATTATATAGATACTGTTAAAATTTATATCGCATCAAATTCTAATTAGCGCCGAAACATTCCCCTACATCCATTAAAACTTCTATTCATATAATCGTCCGTATCACGAATTCGCCCCTTATACGATCACAGTCCCCCCGTCAAATGGCGAAGGGCGCACCCATCGCAATCCGCACGAGCCAATCAATGAAAGAAGTAATCGGCCTCGCGGAATCAATCATTCAAATAAGCGGAGAAAACCTAATTACGCCGCCACTCCCAATGGGAAATTAAGTTCGTTCGGGCACTGCTCCCCGTCTGGCGACTCTTGATTGCAATAGCCGCTCGAACACGATGCGAACTAGCCAGTGAATTAGTTCTTCCGGACCGCAGAGATATTGAGGGATATTGTAGCACAGCAATTTCTTTCACTAGCATTTCAACATCTCGATAAACGGGATATTATATTAATTTAAATTAATTTTTCGTTGCTGTGATTTTCGGTTGACCACAACCTATGACGGTGACTGGTTTGATTTCTGGCCACAAGTCGAATGTGACTAGAGTGGTGTTTGTAATTATTTAGCTAAAATACGACAGGCCAGTGACGAGCGGTAGCGCTATTGATGTGAGAAGCTCTGCATTGCGATCGCCAAGCCGTCTCTCAATTATGTACATTACCTCCAAAAATAAATACATTTTAAGAGACCTAGGTCCAGCAGTAGATGGAGACAGTTTGTTGATGATAATTTTTATGTTTGTGTTTGCTTATTTAAACCTAATTGCTGCTAAAAATAGTAACTTTATTTGGAAATTCTGGCGGTTTATTTGTGTACAGAATGTTTCGTTATTTTTTTTAAACTATAAGTATAATCCTTTTTTCATTAGTAGTATGTAATTAATATTAATTGTTTATTAGTGATAATTTGTTATCCTTTTTTAGTAACAAAGACCTTAATAAAACCTATTTTTGAATGGCGTACCTAATTTTAAACTTTATTTTCATTATCCCGATTTTTCCCCTGCATTCCTGAACAACCAATTGTCAAAATTTAAAACCCTAGTCATAGCTCATAAACCGTTTCTAATTTCAACTACAATTTTTTTGTGGCTCATGTTTCGATGAAAACAACATTTAGGCCATACAATAATCAAACATTTTTAGAACCCGCAGACAGGGAAAAAACCTCCGTATACTTAGAAAGAAGCGTGATCAATTTTTTCCTCTTTCGTGATCACTTCTTTTCGTTACATTTGGATGGGGGGGGTCTGTTTTCATACTTTATGACTGCATATTTGTATGTACTTGATACGAATCGTAATTAGAGTTGGGGGTAACTTTTATGATGCAAAATGATAAAAATTAAAAGCCTTACATGCAACAAACATGATTAGAAATCTAAATAAGTTTTGAAATGAAATTACAGTAACGGAAGTTAATTGTTTTCTTTTAACATTTGTACGATTTGAAATGACGGACCGTGGGTCTAGATTCGGCATCTTTCCATCTCGTGTTTACTATGCGTTATGAAAGCATCGTATTGCGGACCCGGCCCGGCGGTGGAATCTGTACGAGTTATTACCTACATTTCCCGTGACACACGTCCCGTCTGGTGGAGCGCTCGTAATGCTCACGCATTTCGTACTCGGCACCTGTCACGAGCATTGTGTACAGTGGATTGGTTAAATAAATACTTTATTCCCAATAATATAATAAAAAATGGGTATTTGCCAGTTGATACTTATGCGACTTTAAAATTTTATTGTCAAGTGGTTTAGAGTTAAATTGCTTAGATGCCGCCATAAAAATTAATTTATAATTTTAGCAAATAATGTAATGTGTTACTACGCAATCGTGACCGGCACCTGTTACGAGCATTGTGTACAGTGGATTGGTTAAATACGTACTTTATTCTCATTAGTGTAATAAAAAATGGTTATGTGCCATTTGATACTTATGCGACTTTAAAATTTAATTGTTACCTGGTTTAGAGTTAAATTACTTAGACGCCGCCATAAAAATTCATTTATGATTTTAGCAAATAATTTAATGTGTTACTACGCAATCGCGACCGGCACCTGTCACGATCATTGTGTACAGTGGATTGGTTAAATAAGTACTTTATTCCCATTAATGTAATAAAAAATGGTTATGCGACTTTAAAATTTAATTGTCAAGTGGTTTAGAGTTAAATTACATAGACGCCGTCATAAAAATTCATGCATGATTTTAGCAAATAATGTAATATGCTACTACGCAATCGCGAATGAGTCTTTATTATTCTGACATATGGGAGTACATCACATAAGAATATATTCCCTATGTAGTCAAGAGAGTGGTACGCACCAGTTTTATTCTCATAGGTAGTGGACCAGTTTTATTATCGGTTAAAATAAGTTTGGAAGTCCATAAATGTATGATAAGCCTGGATTGAGGTGTTATGACCGCCGATAAAATTAGTATTACAAACTATATCACACTTTCTTCTAAAATGAATGTAATTAACGTTACAAACATATTAGAAGAAAGTATTGTGTCATGTGGTGGATTTATTGGCGAAAGTTTCAAATTGATGTTTTACGATGGAAGCATTAATTCTGTACAATAGCTATCTGATTTGTTAAAAAGACGTTTTAAGACGACGGAATCCAACTGTAAAAATAGTCAGGAAGCGAAAATCACTCTTTTTGAAAAATAAAAGAATATTCTGCAATCAACCAGAAAACATTCTTTAAATCGATGAATAAAACGAGGACCACTGCCATTAAAGCTAGATAAAGCCTTCATAATAAATTTTTAAAAAACTTTTGTCTGAGTAACATGTTTTCTATGTCAAAATACTCCATATTTCCTAAATATTTATTAGTTTTTTCTTTTTTTCACATCTGGTTTCTAATGCATTTGATGGATTTCGAGTATCAATAAATCATAGCAGGTAATTAAAAAAAATTAGTTTCGTGTTGACTATACAACATATTTTAGTGAAACTAAAACAGAATGATTCAGAATTAATAAAAATGATAATAAATTATACAATACATTTTTGGACCTATAAATTTTACAAAGGCTCCTAAAAACATTTAGCTAAGACGAATTTCTAATGTCACAGGTTCCATTAATCGGGTCAGTTTTTACATTTTGATATGGAGTTGCGTTTAGGAATATAAAATCTCAAAGGGGTAGAGTGGGGTAAGGGTGAAGGAAAAGATGGTTGGAGAGAGGTAGGACAATAGGGAAAGAGGCAAGAGAGCGGAGAGAGATGATACCGGAAAAAAATTATGCATTTCTTTGTGTTTATTTTAACACATTTTTATTTTATAAATAAGTCTGCATGTATAATAAACAATCAATTAGTGATAAAGAGAGTATAATATATAAAATCACTGAATTCATTATTCATAATCATTCTTAAAGCAAAACTACTTTGGTCACATTAGTGGGAGTTGGTATATTGAGAATGAGATCATAAGCAAAGAGGCATAAGGAAGTGCGAGAGATGGATAAAGTTTGCACCTCCACTGTCAGTCACTCAGTTCGTCAGTAAGTAGCAAACCTCATCATAACGCATATATTCATCGTGTATGTGTTAATAACGTTGACATAATTCGCGTAATTGTATTTTCTCTATTAAATATTGATATGAAAGGGAACTTAATTAAAATAATACAATTTATGTATTAATAACTGGTATTAAGACGATTTACGTAAAAAACTCGTTAGGGTAAGCGCGTCACATGGACACTGCAGATTAATAAAACATATTTTTGTTAATAATATTTTGTTTGCTATTATTACACTTACCTTAGTATTTTTCTCTTTTACTGTTCAAAATAATAAATAAAGGCGTTTATATATTATTTTGAACAATAAAAGAGAAAAATACTCGTTTCTGGACGCACATCCTTTTTATTGTTTTCTTTTCTACCTCATTGCATGCGCGGAGTATTAAATGGGCACTAGAAAATGTATAGTTTAAAAATATAGTATTTATTTATATAAAAACAGTAGTGTAAACCGTTGGCCTATTTATTGTTATGTGTTGTATCATTTAAAGCAATATATAGATTTGTGATGGAGTCTAGTGGTATGAGCACATTTGCTTTTATTTACAAAACAATTCAGTGAGTGATTCTTAATACTACTTTGTGTTTCCAGTAACTATATGTTTATGGCTCCTGTGCTACACTGTAAGATCAAGACTTTAACTAATGCTTTCGAGGATTTACTGGTTTGAAGTAAACGTACCCACTACTTCCCCAAAAATTGTCCAAGAAGCGTATAATGTTAAATTACCTATTATTACGAAATTCATACTGGAGGTCTCTAATCTTGATCCTTTTCAGTCCTTAAGCTTTTTATATCTTTTGACTTTGTTTTTCTCATTTAAAAGAACATTTATGTTACAAGTTCATTGGGTCCCACAGGATTTTTATGTTTGACACTTTTCGTCGATTAGTGTTAATACGTGAGACATCTGTTTATTTATATAAATGTACAAAGTACCAGCGAAATTATTAAGAATATATTAGCTTATAGTGCTAAAGTGGATGACGAATTTTGGGCAGGTGTTTTAGGCACTTAGCAATTTTGCATAGTAGCATGTCGATACTATTTAAATAAGGAATATGAAGTCTGCTTGGACCCTTGCGGTATTTTCGCTACTGCAGTAGTACTGCTTACTTTCACTACTACGCATTCCAAATGCAAATTTGGAAAATATTTATTTTAAAAAACTTGTTTTAGGTACTGTGAAATTTTAATAGGCTCCAATGAAAAAAATTAAAAAACATGAAAATATGGTCAGACTACCTTAAAATTTCAGTTCAAAAATATGTTGGAAATATATTTTACTGTTAGCAGTATTCGTCATAGCAACAGGTGACGAAATTTGGATAGGCTTAGCGGTGATAATTTTCTCAGTTGTTTCATTGAATGTAACAATACAGAATACCACGGAGTAGGAACGATGAATAAATTGCAAACTTGCTATTTTGTTTCATGTTTGATACTTAACAAAAAATTATTGTTTCCTCTCGTAAATTTTCTACTTTACGTTTTAATTGTTAGACCTTGGTCGTAATGTTACCGCTATGGCCACCTATAATAACATGGTGGAAGTTATGAAGCAGTACACGTCGAAACAGGACCTTAATTCCTTTACAATAAAATATTGCTAAACATGCTGAAATATAATGAAATTTATTTATCAACAATGCCGATAAAACCTTACTTAATTTCTTTCTCAGCCATGGAGATAATACATTATTGAAACAAATACTTAGAGGCAGCCTCTTGCTAGGAAATACTTTTCATTTCCACAGACGGACTATTGATATAGCGTACACATGTCATCAAAGTTGTAGCTGACTTTTTAAAACATTTTATTTTATCTCACACTTTCTTGTTATTCTCGTTCTTAAGGTCGTGTTACCGTTTTATTAACATTGTGGTAAATATGAAAGCAATTCGCTATTTTTTGCTGCGTGTACTCTTATTTCATGTAGGCACCTATGACATGTGATGCTCGTGTAGTCTTAACGATAGCTATTGGTTCAATTATTAACATCAGTAGCATGTGACACGAATACTGTCGAATACGAAATAAGCTGGTTAACAGCAGTCGAACACGAAAGGGCAACTACTTTGCTATACTGTTTGTTCTGTCGTAGACTGCCAGTGGTAATAAATTCGACAGCAGACTTCGCATTTACTACATTTAGAGGTTATCTTGATGTAGAGTTGTGAATGACTATTCTATGTCTTCTCCAAATTATAGCGATCGTTTGGTTTTTAATATTAAATTTTGATAAACAAGTTATTTTTTATTTCATGAAGAAAAGTTTTTCGTTATAAGTATTTTACGGTTTCAGTAGATCTTTTCTATGTTAATCGATACCATGGTTAAGTAACAATAACAGTCGCAATGTATTTAAATACATACATAGTATTTCACGGTTTCAGTAGATCTTATCTCTGTTAATCAATACCCTGGTTAAGCAACAATAACACTCGCAATGTATTTATATACGTACCTCAATGATTCTATAATAACATTATTTTCTGCCTCTACTGCGGTTAGATTAACGGCTTTGGTTTCATACACCCCCCCCTCCCCTAACGTACAAGGGATGTTCAGAAAGAGACGAGGTTAACGAGGTTACACGCAGTTAACTTCTCAAAAAAATACTTTTATTATTCAATGTAACGTTAAAATGTTAATTTCGGGTACATGAAAAATTATGTAACTGCCTGATCAACCTCAAAGTAGACCGGCGAAAATGGATTTAATGATACAGAAATAGAATATAACTTAAAAAAAAATTTGCTATTTTTGAGAATTTAAAAAAAGGAAGCAATTTATGGATTGACAATTAGGAACGAGTAAAAAATAAAATGTAATTTGTAATCTTAATACAAAATAAAAAAGCAGCCTTCATAAATGCGTATAAATTATATTTTTAATGTATCAAATATTGTTAATATGAATAAAAGTAACGAAGTACAAAATAACATTTTAGAAAAGTGTACAAAACATTGTAAATGTCTGTTTTTTTTTTTTAATTTATAGCCATTGCCTAAACCGATATTGACTCTTAACTGATATTGACATTCGCTCTTTAAGTCTTAAAGATTATTTTATATGGCTTTTGTCGACCTGTGTGTTTTATAAATTAGTATGTTATGTCTACGTAAAGAGGACACAATGAGGCACCGTTTGCACTTATTTCACTTTATTGGTTCGACGAGTCCGTAAAAATTGCATTTGCAAAATATTGTGAAAAATAACCTGACTTTACATAAAAAATTGACGATTTTTCTTTTTCTGATTGATGTTGTAAATAAAACTTTTAAGCAGTTTATTTTTCCATTTTCTCTATTTAAATGTATCATTTTTATACTTGTAACATCTGGATCTGACACTATATGAACTTTTCTCGGTCGTCTTTTTGTAGTTCCTGAGTATTACTTAAACTGTTTACATGATTGGAAGTCACTAGGCCATATTTGGTGTATCTGCCAGTGTCAAAGAACTTTGAAGCCAGCTTCTTGGATTTCTTCTATTCCAATTAAAAACTTGCACATAAACGCGTTGAGCTAATGAGAATAATTTCCACAATGTTTCTTTGAGTTTTGTACAAAAATTATTCCATATTTTTTGCGCCGTATGATAATAAAGTTAATTGCAGATATTCTACCAAGGTTCTAAGTTATAAGCGAAAGTGTTTATTTTTGTCATAATATTTACAAATATATAATTCTCGTAACTTAATAAACCTCCTATGTACTTTTTGTTATCATATTTAAGTGGTTTTAAATGGAACCAAATGACGTGACCATCAAACATGATGCTTCATTTTATCAATTTGTTCTGGCACAGGAACTCTCTTTCATAATATTCTCTGCATGAAAGTTTGTTTAATAGGTCTAAATAAAGTGATTCTAAATAATTTAAAGAACTTTTTTTCTTGTATTTTTTCTCTTTAAGAAAACTTCGAGTTTAGTATATTTAGGGCCAGAAATAAGAAAAAAAATAAACTCATCTAAATACTATTTTCGATATCGTTAGAATGTTGCAACTGTTCTCTTACATTAGATTAATTTACTGTCGTTAGCAATTATGTTAAGTTATTAACCAAATATTCTTGTAACCCTGCTTATAAACTATTAATATATTCCTGTTATATTAACACGACTTGTATAAAGCATAAAATTTAGACTTACTGTTGAGATGATAATAGCAATGTGCATGATTCAAGATTACGAATTGTAAATATAAAGGAATGCTGAGAAAAACGACAACCCTTCCACGTCGAAGGCCCGTGAGTGACTGAGGAGAGAAATAAATGAATTAGGAACCCGATATATCATAAAAAATGCGCGAGCCGCAAAGCCGTCTGGCCCCATATGCGTATTGTTATATGAAAATATAACAATACGCATATGGGGCCAGACGGCAAATGAATAAATTTTTCAGATAGTTCTCGTCAATTGTGAAAAAAATCAAAGCAATGGGTAAGATTTTCGTTCATCTATGTTTTTTATCACTTGAAAAACTTCGAGAATATATAGACATTCTCAAAATGAAATGCCCGTGGCAAGCGTGGTTAGGTAAATTGCCAATGGCATATTTAAGCGTTTTTTGTGATTTTTCCGATTTAACATCTCAATCGTTTCCGAGTGTTTTGAGCGAAGGATTTTTTTTAATTATACCACATATGTGTGTCTACACACACACACACACACACACACACACATATATATATATATATATATATATATATATATATATATATATATATATACAGGTTTTTACTATTGAACTACTGTATATCATTGAAATTATTTTATTATTAAATATTACAATTTTATGTTTCTACCTCAAACGGTTTCTGAAAACGGCTATGATACGCACACAATAAGACGAAAAAATAAGTGGTGTCATAAAGAATCTTTTTTCCTTTTTTTCCTTTTGAGGTACGCAACGGCAAAAAATTAAAATGTTATCTGACGGGTAGCACCAGACGTTTGGATGTATTCTCCATCAAAAACAACAATTTATTCCACTGTGTGTACTAGAGCGCAGCTCAAATTCAATTTCAGTTCATCTAAACGTTTGCATACGTATATATACGTATGCTTATACGTATGAGTTGATACAGCGGCGTATGCCAGAAGGGACCCCCGTATTGAAACGTCACTCAGTTGCAGCCCGCACAATACACTCCCGCTGCATGTGGGAATGATGTCTTTTTTACTGTACGTCCGCTCTAGACCCATCGGTCTATGAAATTGAATCATGATAGGTTGTAAATTTTACTATAAGAGGATTTGACTTGCAGATAACATAATTTTATGGAAAGTAATTTCTCTTTTATTGCTTTGTCTTCGGTCTCGCTCGCTTGTACAGAACGCGTAATAATTTTCATATTACTATACTGATTATTATTTAAGTAACAAAAGGTAACTTGTTTTTTGATAAAATTGCAACTTTGACGGGGGTTTTTTTCAGGAATGGTTGAAAATTTTCATATATTTCCTTAGCATTTTTCACTAGTTTGATGCAAAGAATCATTGTATTAATAATATACACGTTCTTTGTTTTGTATATAAAATTTTTAAAAAAGTAATACCGGTCCATTGGAATTAAAACAAGTATGTTTTTTAAATAAGGCTGGTTTGAACAGCCTCGTTTCAAAATGTTATTGAGAAACTTTATTTGAAGTGAAACTTCGAGGAAAACACTGAGGGTTAACACCATAGCATTTCATCGCGATATAGCGCTATTCTAACGCCATCTGTCAGTCATTTTTATGTGTAAGTAATGACAATAATATTTCCAAAAAGCTAAAATTAACGTTACGTATATAAACATCTTATATGGTATTAATGATTAATGGTATTTTTGAAATATCATACAGAAAAAATATGTATATCTATTGTTGTTGCTATTAAAATATAATTATGTAAGTTTAAGAAACTTGACTATACGACTATTAAGAAGAATGTACGTCAACCGTCAAGAAAAATACGATCATTATCAGTGCATATGCAATTTATTTTATTACACCTTATGGCTTTCACGTTTAATTATAAAATTTGAGATTTATCGTTTCATATATAAACATCTTATGTGACAATATTGATTAATGGTATTTTTGAAGTATCATACAGAAAAAATATGTGTATCTATTGTTGTTGGTACTAAAATATAATTATTTAAGTTTAAGAAACTTGAATATACGACTATTAAGAAGAATATACGTCAACGGTCAAGAAAAATACATTTAATGGAGTAAAATTAAATTATTGTTTTTGTTTCTATAGTGTGGTCCATGGAGTATACTCTTAATTGTCGTTAATAACAGATTAAATGTCTGTCTCATACTTCAATATGAGTAGAAAATTATGAAAAACCTTTTATAATTTTGTGTTCCCATATTTAATTAAATAGAGAATGACTGCAAAATCTAATAGTTCCATTTTCGTAGATTTAAAATTAAATTTAAGAAGGCAAATCCCTGTGCGAAAATCGCGGAATATTGACGGCATCCGTTACGTAAAACAGAATTCCTCCTAAGCCGAAATTAATATTCATGCAGGTAGAACAACAGAAAATACTATGACACTGCGTTATTAATATAAATAAGTCATCTAATAAAGGTCAAGGTCTAACGTATTAACGTAACTTTTAAATATTTTATATTTCCGTACTTGATGTTCGCTCCTTAGAATTTGTATATCACGAATCTAGCTAGTTAACTCTCGCTTCCAGTTCCGATCGTGTAAGAGTTTAGAGTCTTAGAGTTATTAACAAGTTTTAGTGTTTCCAATGTTTGAAAAATTGAGCGATGTAGTAACTGTCTCACATTTCGCGATCACATTATTGATACCTATAAAGCTGCATTTAGGGTACTGGGATTTGTCATTCTCTAAAAAAATCACATTATTACGTACATTAGCTCTCTCAATGGTTCCCATATGAGTATTGTTCCATTTTCGTACTTTAAAATTAATTTTTTCTCATGCCTAACTCGGCGGCTGACTTATTTAATTGCTGGATTCATGGCTTTAAATCGTAATAAATTTAGTCGAATATTTGTATAGTTCATATCCCATTATCAAATTCTACTATGCCTGTATTTGATGTAATGGTTTTTTTAATATTATAAACGCGAAAGTTCGGATGTCTGAATGTGTATTACTCAATCCCGCCTCAATCCAGCTGAATCCAATTAACATGATGACTTTTAAAGCCCAGTAACAGCATAATTTCTGTCGGACGAAATTTGGTATCATTTTGCTCAACGCTAAAAAAATACTGCTACAGTATGTCAATAGATAGCGCAATGTGTGTATTATATCTCACAAGAATTAATGCCATTATCTTTAGTGAGTGGTTTTATTCGCAGGTAAATGAATTTAGATTGAAAAGATTACCAAATTCTATTCTAATGTTAATTTCAAATTGTAAGTTAATGACAGCTTTCAATTTTTTAAATCGAAGTTAACATTTCATAGGCGGTTGGTACGAGAAGGATATATTTATTGAATTATGTAATATATAGTGGGCTATAATTTTCCTTAATTAAATCATTTAAATTTTCTTGTACCATTTGTTTAAAATCTGTTAATACCTATCGAAATATCTTCAAAAATCATGGACAGTCTTCCATAATCGTTTTCCTGTATCTATAACGGTTAAGGTAGCTGGCCCTACAGACCCATCTTAATTTTCTACCTTCTCTTATTATCTTTATCACGCGGGTGAAGCTGCGGCTAAAAGGTAGTTTTAAATATTTGTTAGTTTTATGATAACTTTTTTTATGTTAATATTGAACAATGTGTTAACTCTACGATATCATTTGGGGAGATTTTATTAAAATATAAATGAAAAAACACAAATATAATATTAAAATATATATTGAGAGAACAAAGCAACTTCCCAATATAGTTCCGTATATTTTTAAGAAAAAAACATTGCAAGTAGTTTTATTTTAGTCACTAAAATGTATATTCCGGTGAGGATTGAGGTGTACTCTACTATTGCTTAGTTCTCATCATTCCGTGAACCAATATTTCCGCTAATATTTCTCAAATAGTTCACATATTGAGGTAATTTTAACTTAATTTCCTCAGCAGTGCTCTCTGTATATGCAGAGAGCAAAACAACCCCTTCTTACCAATGTTCCGCATATTGGCAAGTAGCGACTTTTTCTACGTTCGCGCTGGAGCCGTTTGGTACGAGTTTCAATAAAGGAATAAATATACCCTGCAGCCGCGCCACTTATTGTGGTGACGTCAAGTGCTATGTTTTATTACGTCATATGCACGACGTATCGCCATGTGCGCCGATCAGTCTCCTATAATATGTATAATATACGGCATATACATATATAATTTAGTGGGTTAAGGCGTGCTTTCGGTATTTTTATGGTTCCGTACCTCAAAAAGGAAAACGGAAGTCTTATAAGATATCTCACGTGTCCGTCCGTCCGTCTGTCACAGCCGTTTTTCTCAGAAACCGTTTGACGTAGAAACTTGAAATTTGGCGCAATAATAAAACATTAATCCGCAGATTTCGCAATAGAATAAAATATTCATCTGGTAATTTTAGAGGGCAAGTTAAATACTCGAAATATTTTTTATTCCGTGTAAAGTGCTGAATATTGTTTGATAAGCTATAAGGATTCAAAAAACATTTTTTTTCATAATTTTAGATATTATATCGTCAGAAAGATACTGAAAAAACATGCAAAAAACATGTCACTCCCCCCCCCCTTATTTCTGAAACTTCTCAGCCGAAAATTATGAAAAAAATATGTGTTTTTGGAAGCCCACGGATGGGTTATAGGAAAACTATAATGATGATTCTAGATATCATATTTTTTAAACATTCTCTATATTTTACGCCGGGGAAAGATATAGTAAGCAATACATTTACATTTTTCTATTTTCATTGCCGATTTTCTTAGAAGCCATGTGACGTAAAAATTCGAAAGTGGGTACAATACGATGTACATCTTACTAACATATTTTTTTTAAATTTTACTCAAAACTTTTTAAAATGTCCCTATGGCAATTAAAGAGGAGGTAAATAAAGGTTTTAATTTTTTTCTAATTTTATACATCATGTGCAGAATCCATTGGAAAGGTTTGTTATGAGGAATAGAAAATGTCTTTTTTGTAATTTTGAATTACGCATTTAAAAAAATGTTCTAAAATATGTGAAAAGAACTACTTTTAATTAATATTTAATTTTTTTTATTCCGCCTCCTTATTCTCGAAATTACCCAATCAAAAATTATGAAAATGCAGGGTTGGTAAAATCTGACTAGAGAATTATAGAAAAACTGTAGCAATTATCCTAAATTTTATAAGTTTTGAAACATGCACAGTATTTTTATGCCTGTGAATTATATAATAAGTTGCAATATAGTATACAATAAGTTGCAATATACGAGTATTAACGTTGTGAAAAATCAGTATTTGTAAAAGAAATACTATATACGCTTAAATGCTATAAGTGCTGAAATGTATACAGAACCGTCGTTTTACTTGTACTAGACGGGTTTCTTATGTAATATATTATAATAAATATATTTGAATATTAAATTCACTGTTTTTTTTCTTAATTAATGGTGACATTTTTCATGAACTATTTGCAACTGGTATTTTGCGATTGTTTTTCGACCTATCTACCAGTCTGAATTAATGAGTAATTAAATGTTAATATTAATTAAAAGATAAAAAGAAACGTGGCTTCACTTTTTGGCGTGAATTTAGCTTAATTCGGTGCCATTTTTAATTGTCTCATCTTTTTTCATATCAAAGAAAGTTACATCGGCAGACACAGAAATAATGTACTATAGATCACACGCGAACCCAAACATTTTTGAAGTGAATAACTTTTTAATGTTTTATTGTATAAAATGCATTCCATCAATAGTAATTTTTATTGCCTTTACAGGGTATATTATTATATTCATTACCAGTATAAACATCATAAATCATATTTATTACATCGTTAGTCTTGCTGTAATTAACGATTAAACACAGATATTTCTATTATGGAACGATTCTCCGTTGACAAGAAATTAGCAATCCGTCAATTCATTAAATTCGTGACAATTGAAACCCATCAAGTGCGAGTAGAAATTGCACACTCATAAGGTACGAGTGCACATTTAGCCGCTTATAAACATTATTTACAACGTAAATAAGCTGCCTACTGTATTCTTCTCTGACGTAGAAATATACTACACGTAGATTAGTCGCTATAGATTTCCTGTATTCTTCCAGTTAGATTTTATCAAACCTGTTTTTCATTATTTTTGTTGCATTGAAGGAGCGGGGGTATACGCTATTTTTCCATGTTTTTAGAATTCCTTTTTAAATGCGCAATTTCAAATTATTAAAAATATATTTGTATTCCTCGTAACAAGCCCTTTGCAAATGATATTTCATATATGTATAAAATTAAAAGAAGACAAATTTTTAGTACTATATTCACCCTTTTTTTTAATTCTTATAAGAATATTTTAAGCTTTTTGTTAGCTACAAAATATGTGGGTTAATGTATTTGCGTGTGTGTGTGTGTGCGTACGTGCGTACGTGCGTGAATTAGTGCGTGAGTGCGTTCGTGTGTGCGGGTGGGCGGGGGAGCGGACGGGAGGGCGGACGGGAGGGCGGACGGCCAAGCACTCGCACGCACGCCCGGTGCGTGTAATTATTTTACACTAACTTGATTTTCCATAACCTTACTTTCAAGTTACAAACAGATTATTTCAAAAAGCGACGTCCCGTATTAGTTCGAAAATTTTAGTCCTCCTCAACCTTTATTTTTACTCGCAAGCAAACTTTTTTATGAGCAGCTTATGCGATAATTTGAAAGGTTTGTTTCTCTATGACATTTATTTCAAGTTGTCAATATTGCGGTACTCAGTTGCTCCATTGTTTAGTCTTGCATAGCTGCGAAATATTTTATCGCTCTTGAGGCGTCATCAAAGTCCACGTCTCTGTGGATGACACTATTTCGAACACATCATGGAGATCTATGTCATTTAGAATTTTTTTAGAAAAAAATTAAGCAGTTTTTCTACGACCTTATTTGTTATATCGCTTGAATTATGTACTCCATAGATTTTCATATATTGAAATGTATGAAAATTCCTCCTTAGACAATATTAGGGTTCCAAAAACAGTAAAAACTGGCTCCAAAAGAAGGTATTTGGATAACGAAGTTTTACGTTATTTTGTTTTCCGTTTGTTACAACCAGATGTGTTTATTTATTCAATGAAATTTAAATAATTAAAAAATATAATGAACTTATTGCAGTTGATAAGGTCTACTCCAGTCAGTTGCAATAAGTGTGCAAGAAATATTGCTTTGACCATCAGACTGAACGAATTTACATTTTTCGTGAAAGCAAACCATTTTTAACACGCTTTATATTAACTTCACTTGTATGTATATATATATATATATATATATATATGTGTGTATATATATATATATATATATATATATATATATATATATATATATATATATATGAACGAATTTACATTTTTCGTGAAAGCAAACCATTTTTAACACGCTTTATATTAACTTCACTTGTATGTATATATATATATATATATATATATATATATATATATATATATATATATATATATATATATGTGTGTGTATATATATATATATATATATATATATATATATATATGTATGTATGTATGTAAGTATGTATGAATGTAACGGATCGGTTCATCCACTTCCAGACGTCCGAATTATTTAAAATTTTGCACGCGTATCAAGAATCTATGACAATGCAATAATTTCGCAACTAAAAAATAGATAGATTAAAAAAATAAAATAAATAAAAAAACTGAAAAAACACGGTTTTGTAGCAATATAAACTAAAAAATAAAAATAATCTTTAAATAGAAAATATTTAGTCATGAGCGAAAGGATGTTTCATAACTAATTATATAAATAATTTTCTTTCTGAATATGTTTAAATTTGGAATAAGTGCTTGATGAAAAATTTATTTTAATATAAAAAAGCGTCGGGTTCTCACGACTTCCCTTTACGACAACTAATATCAAAAACCCTACGTTTAGTTCATATTGCTAGAAAAGCGAGTTTATTTAGTTTTTTTAAATTTTATTACATAAAAAAATCCACCGGACATTCCATTGAGTATAATATAATTGAAGTTTGGATCTTCCCAAGTAACAAGAGCTAGGGAAAGACAACAATATTAGGGAAAGGCAAAGAATTAAAAGGAATTTGCAGTAAAATCTTTTTTATAATAGATGTGGTTTGGATCCTTTTGCGTCTATACATATAAAAGCCGTTTACCACTCACTTATTAACTGACTAACCTCGAAATCTTCAGAACTATGAAGCGTTACAAATTTGAAATTTATTAAGTATTGTTCTCTTGGCTTCTAAATGCTCGCTAAAAAAGAATTTTTAAAAATTCAACCCCTAAAGGTATGAAATGGGGTTGGAAGATTGTATGAGAATTTTGAGTTAATTAAAGTTAGAGACACGAAAATTCGTGTAGACTCTCAGACAGATTATTATACAAAACGGAGTCATGGTTCTTTTTGTCAGGTCAGGTAGCTAGAATGAAATGTAATCATATTTAACTTATTTTATGCTGCTCCCAAAAGTAATAAATTTCTAAATACTTTAGCACATCAAATTATGTACCACAGTTATCACTGACGACCGACAGGTCATGAAAATGACAATATCCTTAACGAGTTAAGTGAATATCATCGTAAATTGCCACATTCAGTTATTGCACCACGCCCTGTTTATCGTAACTCCAGTTATGAGCTCAGCATGGCGTATTTTATTAACCATCGTTAAAAGGCCTGTACGATTATTATATTATTTGGAATTGCTATTAGAAATCACCAGTCTAGATTTGTTTATCGATACTGGATATCTTGTTCACAATTAAATAAAACTACGTGATGTAGTATTATTTCTACTTTCTTTAAGTTCTTTACCACAACCTAAGTTTCGTTGTATTACAACATCTTCAGGTGGGCTATTAGCAACGATTGCTAATAGCCCACCCTAAGATGTTGTAATACGAAACCTAGGTCGTGGTAAAGAACTTAAAGAAAGTAGAAATAATACTACATCACGTAGTTTCATTTAATTGTGAATAATGAATTTCTATAAAATTAACGCCAAATATATTCAATATTGTATATCTTGTCCTTTATACGATATAGATATATTAATTGATAGGAATAGGTATGAATACATTATACTTATAGTAATATAATTTATTTATAATTGAAAAGCGACCGAATGTTACTTCGTCCGCATAAAATAGGATTTTGACATACGAGTATAAGTGTTAGCGGAGTTTTAAGAAATAGCACTTCCCACAACTTTTTGTTACATTATTTTTTTCATACCAATTTTCACACCCTCTTTTCCCTTCCTCTAGAATTGAATTTCGGCACTCGGTTAAATACCTGTTTAATAATTTGCTTCCAAAGTTTTAATGTCAATTATTATTTTTCCCATACATGTTTTTGACACACATTTAACACTGAAATTTGAAAAATTCATTCTTATTGATTCTCTATGTTACAAAATAAATCTTATGTTTCTAGCTTCGAAAATGTTATGTTTCTAGTTTCTAGCTTTTTCGGGTCTGTATTGATAAATCAATAAATAATTGATATGTCTCTATATACCATCTACAGATAAAATTGTCATACACATAACATATTTTTAATGCATTATCTTCTGTCTCTATTGATGGATGTTAAAATAAAGTATGTAGTAATCATATCCGATTTATGCAGGTGATTTATTAATTTCCGGTGATACATATTTTCCTTTTTCATAACACGTTTATTTCCAATATTTTTCAAGAAATATCTGTTAATTAATACTAAGAAATATAAAGCGGTGGTCGCTAAGAATTACTGCCAAAGAGTTTGTGAAATAATCGATCAGGATTGTAGTTTGAACATATAGTGTTTTAGTGTAATAGGTAAGTATTGTAGTTTGAATAGATAAGTATTGTAGTTTAATAGGTAAGTATTGTAGTTTGAATAGATAAGTATTGTAGTTTAATAGGTAAGTATTGTAGTTTGAACAGATAAGTATTGTAATTTAATAGGTAAGTATTGTAGTTTGAATAGATAAATATTGTAGTTCACAGATTAAGTGGTTGTTTATTTAAAGAAGTTTATCGGCAAAGAAAAAAAAACTTTTATTTTTGTATAAATTTAGAACGTACTAAAATAAAGTGAGTTGGCGTGCAGCTGCTACGAGTACAGTGGTAAGCAGTCGATCCCGATGAAGCTTATAAATTATAAATTATTTATATGTGTGTGTATGCGTGCGTGTGTGTCTATTATGCGTACATGTGTATATATATATATATATATATATATATATATATATATATATATATATATTTATGTATTATATAATGAAAATCGTTGCAAGATTCAGAACAGGCCATAATATCAGAATAATCAACGTACGTATCCAAAAAAGTAAAAATTTCGTGAAATAAATTTCATTGCGAAAGCAGGAATGTAGCAACAAATTTCCAAATATTTTTAATAGCGTTCCAAATATTTTGTTGTAAATTTACGCTATGGAAAAATCGGTTTTTATGTGAAAGAAATGCATTACAAGGCAGAAAAGTGATGTGAAGTTAAATTTTCTCGCATTTATAAATTTAACTGGAATCCAATCGGAACCAGTTAATGGGAAATGATAAAAAGCATATAGGAAAACTTCTAGTATTATCTCTAATTTTGCGTGTAACGGTTTCCGAGATGGTTTAATATATTTTTTGAGAATCTTCAGTAATATCAGGAACATACATGAAATTCTGAAAAATCGCTTTAAAATGCTTATAAATTGCCATTTTAATTGTACCCCACACGAACGAAAGTAATTTTTTTAATTCATACTTATTTTCTCCATAATTTCCAGACAAATATTTTTTAGATTTTTTATTGCAAAATGCTGACCAATAAGCTTCAATACTTAGCGAAAGTTAAATTTTCAAATACATTCTGAGAGAAACATCTGTGACTTACGGCCGCGTGAGAGATTCTTTAAAAGCTTTTTTTTTCTTTTTAAAATACGTAATCCTAAAATTATCCAATTGGTTGAAGGAATTATTAGTTATATGATTTTGATTATACGATTTGTGAATCAATAACTCTTGTCAAATTCACATATCGAAACTAGCCTCACAACAGAATCTTCCAACTAAAAATCAACTTCAATACATTATACCCGCATCCATTATTCCCGGCCGCGTTAGGAAGTCATCAAACAGATAAATTGAAAAATACACGGACGAGCGCGTGCGGGGACGAGCGGCCGGCCACCGGCGACGGGCGGGCGTCCGCCGTAATTCATATGTGGCTGCCGTCGGAAAAAAGGTGTCCAAAACGATTTCGCTTGCGCTTTATAATTGAAAATTCGAAGAGAAGAAAATGCGGAAAGTTTTGCTATTTGACTAAAATTGGCGTGCATTTGACATTTCGTTTTGTGAGAACTGAGCGCGTACAGACCGCGCATTAGGTTAATTGTGTACGTCTATTTCTGTCACTGTAACTTGTTTTTAAAAGGTTTTAAAAATATCAATAATCTTTCTTTATTTAGTTTGTCTGTCCACTCCTTTATTTCAGAATATGTCGATTCAAAGGATCTAAAGAAAAAATATATTAGAATGCCAATTTTTAAAATTAAAAAAAAAAACAAATTGTGCGCATATTTAGGTACGCGCGTTACAAGTTATACTGTTTTAGCATAATACAAAAATAACTTTATTTAATACGCAAATAATTAATAGAATTAAAATAATAAAACGACTGGAGCGTGGTTATATAAATATGGTTGGTAAAAGCTAAATTCAATTAAATTATTAAATAATTTAATAAAATTTTAAATAATTTATAATGCAAATAAATTCATACCAAAATTTAATCTCCCTTAGAGAAATATACTTAAAAAATATTTAAAAAAATTGTAAGCACTGTTTCCTTCAAGCATATTCACAATAAATAAATATTTTTATTATATGGAAAACTATTAAATTTTAATTACTAAAAAAATAATATTTGCGAGCATAGATATAACTTAGATTTCTATGAATATAAAACACAGTATTGTGTATTTGCATATACCTCAATAACTATAATGAATATAGTATCAATCACTACACACATATTTAGTGAGCAACTTCGTCCTGTCGATTTCTGTTGCATCGTGCGCGAGTTGTTTAATTTCACTCTCATATTTTTTTTCATAACCCACTTAAAAAAGTATAACTTCAAAAATGAAGAAATAGTTTGACACGTAATATTGATTATGACAGAACTACAGCTTTCGTAAATGGAGAATAAATTAGTTAGTAATACTCGGCTTTAACTGTATCTTTAATTTTATTTCTTCAGACAGCATGCAGTGTTCAAGCCATAATCTGCGAAGAAATGTATCCACTAAAACCTGAATCTTTCACATATTTTCAACTACCGAAGGTATGCTTCTAACTTATGCAGAGGTTAATCATTTAAAGAGAGCAGCAATTATTCAAGCCATGGAATGGCCATCTTAATCTCTTAATTTGTCCCTCAAGAAGTCAACAAATAGAATGCTTAAAATGTGTATACATAGTTAATATTAAATAGATATGAATGATGCAAAGAATCAATTTACGTAGGTTGTTATAATAGGGTATTTTACTATATTTTTTTTATTACTAAAATAGAATAAATAATACTATTAAAAACGGTCAAAATAAATATACCGTACCTAAGACTTCATTACAAATATATAACTACTTAAAAACTGACGAACTACGATTCGCGCGAAAACGCCCCATACAAAACACAGGTGGCTTGTGACGTCATTGGCCAGTTATTTAGCATTCATTATAAGGGAGTTTATTAAATAGCTTTAGTATCTCGTTAAATGTTACGTTTAAGTTACATATTGCATATTGTAATTTTCTCATTTTTTGTATGGAAACCGAATTCATAATAACTTTTTTTATTTAATGGAAAAAAATTGAAACTTTTCCTATTTAGAAGTTTCGATTAATTGTTTGTTACATGCATTATTTTTTCATCCCAATGTTTTTTTAAACCTACTCTTCAGTTTTAAAATAATTTTACAGAAAGTATCGACATCTGTCAAATACCCTATTATTTTTTGTTCAGATTACTGTAAAAACGTCTACTATGTTAATAAAATAATAATACTTATTCAATAATTTCTGTCTGCTTTCAAACGTTCTGACAGAACTGTATACATGGGTATAAAAGCAACTTTGCATTTATCCTAAACTGCAATTTTTACTGAGTATATTCTGTGTTAAAACTTACAGGAAAAAGCAATAACACATAAACAATAATATACTGTTGTGGCATTGGTTTTTTTTAACTGACATCAATTGTTCGAAAAGAACTCTCACGAATTATATGTTTTCATTGCCAGGTCGTCTTATAACCATTGCTTCCCTGCAGTAGTCGGATTAACTGCCATATGTCTGAGACGCGACTTGGGGTGAGGGCAAGTTAGTTAGACTTGTAGCACACCGAAGATATTGTTCCCATATGCATAGGTTATTCTAAAAGGATTTTCGTTAAATTTTCTTCTTTATGCGGCTGTCTAGAAGAAAGTGCTCTTTATGTTTAAGCAAATTTTCTAATCTCGTTTTAGAAAAATGTTTTCAAATTATATTATTGTATTATTTTACAAAAGTAATCTAGATACAAAAGTAGACTTTACAAAAGTAATCTAAATAGAGTGTTTTTGATAAAATCAGTTTAACAATAATATGTGACTATAATCGCTCCAGTGAATTGATGTAATTACTCTAACCGTCACCAACAAGACAGGGGCTTACATCCTACACGGACCAGGAAATGTTTTGCTTTTTTTAATAATTTAAATTTAAAGCAAAAAGATAAATAAAACAGAATTTTCCAGTTAGAATTTACGAGGTAACCGGTAGTACCTTTGTCCGCAATTACCGTAAGATTTAGAGCACCTAATACGACTTCTGTACTTCCAGCTACTGATAGTTGGCAGAGTTGAAGTATGTATTATTTAGGTCTCAGAAATATTGGTGTACTTCACCTAAATTTGGCATTTATAAAAATAATAATCCAGTCAATCTTAATTAAATATATATACGATATATTGGATAGATAAAGGAACGAATATTTTTACTTTACAAAATCGCCTTACAAAACATACAGTTTTCCTATTACTACAACTCGAGATAGAGTATAAGACGTAGCTTTATACTTCGTGCTAACCCCCTAAGTGCATCCCTTAAATCACTATAAAACTTAAGCATCTGTTTGTATCTGAACCATCCGCAAACAGGAGCACAAAGTACTATGCGTCGCAGGTCCCGGGGGCTACTCTGAGGCCTCTTTATGACATCGATCCCGGCGTTACATCTCTTCGCAAAAAAAGAGTTGCATTTCCATCTTGTGTACCCCGATGGGAGCCTGCGTTCTTACTGTGGGTTTTATGAAATATGTGATACTGCTCTCTGTAGAATAGAAAATGGTACACGGCGTTAAGGAAATGGCGTAATATAAATGATAAAATATTTTGTCTTTTTTGAAAAGGTGTTACGAATGTTTCAATCCCAATGCAATCAAGACTACATTTAATATTATCATTTTTTATGAAAAAAATTGTAATTTATAACTATTATCACTAATATGATGTATTCACGAGAAATTCAGTAAATTCTTTAAAAATATTTCGAATTTTGTTTAACTTTCATCTTGCGTTTTATTGCTAAATACAAATACCAATTTGTGAGTTCACAACATCATTTTCGTTAAATTATTTGCTTACATTTGTCCGTTATTAAAATTTTCAACTAAAATTCAATAAAGTGAAGATTAATTTGTCTTGGGTTACTGCATAAAAGAATTGAATAAAGTTATAGGTCACAGTTTTCAATTGACATATCTAAAATTAAGCTGTATTTACTTTCTACGAATAATTTGAGGCTTATATATGATTAAGGGTTTTATTTCTGAATTCGTTATATTTTAACAGCCAGAAATTATGACAATAAATTACTGGTACAAATTAATACAAGCATTCGATAGTATTGTCTTCAAAATTTATCATGGTTTCCAAGTTATAAACCAAGTTAGAAATTTGTAAATGAGAATTAGAATTGAATATTGAATACTTTTTGCCAACTGTTCGTGAATCGTGTTTCATAAATTCAAATTCCTCAAATTATAAACTGGCGTTATTCAAAACTAACCCCAATAATTGTTTATGAAACCCATTATTAGCTATATTATAATGTTGGTATTGGGCATTAGAAATACACCAAAAAATCTGTCAAAAACGAGTAGGACTCACATTACGAGAGTTCCCTATATGTTTAATGGTGCGTTGTGGATTACGAACATTTAATGGTACATAGTATTTCTATTAAAAAACTATTTGCAAAATTCGTTTCCAAAGGTACGTATTATCTACTATATCTTCCACAGTCGCATATTTAAAAAAATGTATAATTCCACATAGAATTATAAATATTTGTTTTTTGGGTTTTTCCCTTGGCTAAAAGACCCCAAAACCCTTTTCAAGATTATAATTTAACCGTTAAAACCTATAGGTTTTGATAATCAGTGAGTAAAATTATGGTAAAAATAAAGAAAAAATACGCTTTAAAAGGCTACATCTTTTTGTTGCGGAAACGAAAAAGACTTGTTTTTTTATAGCAATGTAAGGGCTTTAGTATACGATATTATTTTCATTTTCGTTTTTTGAGAAAAAGCACTTTGATAGACGGACGGACGGACTACCGAGTGATCCTATAAGGATTTTTTTTTATTACGAGGGACGTAATCCTGAAAAACAACGATTTTGATTTACTATAAAAAAGGCGACGTTCATTAGAAAATATATAAATTAAAGACTAAGAGACACTTATATAATACCGATAGCAGCACATTTAGATTTCACAGTAACAATCGTTACAACTACCATTTACCTAAGACAAAGACAAAATCTCGGAGATGATTGATTAATATAAAATCTTGAAACAAATTATTTCGATTTACAATTTATTCGAGTTTTTGTGAATATTTTTATTATCTTTCGCAAAAAAAGGCAATTTGAAAGCTATTTACGTAACTTTTACATTTTATGTATTATAAAAATTCTACCTGACACAATAGTAAAAATACAAATCAAACTATTTTTAATTTTTCTAAAGTGAAGAAATAAATAAGTACGTTTAAATATTTCAACAAAACAACGGTTAAAAAATAAACTGAAGAAAATATCGAATAAAGTTGAAATTGTGAACTCAGAAGCAAACATTATATACAATCGCCCTAATAATGTTGTTATTTTTATGTAACTATGTTTTACATTCGTTATGTCTTTAGCCATTATTGGCTAAAATGTGTAGTTTATATTATTGACTACAATCTGTAGCTTTTAACAGTATCTTGACTCCCAATCGAATAACAACATACATGTTTGTTCGTCGATGTAGCGTGGTCCTTACACAGTTTTCATCTCAGGCAGTTGCCTTCACATTTATAATGCCGCTTTCAATAGACGCGGGGTCTGCGATATAATAAGGAAACACGTGAGCTTGACATTTGCCATTATAAATCGTCTCAGTGTACACATACCACTGCATGTGTTGTGTCTAACGTTCGTATTTAAGGTAAGGTGGTGTTTACTATGGTCTTATACAAAAATCTGAGAAAAGTTTTAAATCTATGTACTTACTGGTAATTTGTAATAACCGTGATTTTAATCTGCTCAACAAAGCCTGTTTGTGCTTCTCTGTCAAAAGTTCAAGTCTAGGGTAGTGGACTTAAAACTTCTAGGTGGAATGCTGAAAAGTTATATAACTTAGGGTGGTTGCTGAAATTAGTCTCAACGCTTTTAATATTTCTTGCGAGAAGTTGTTGCTAACTGCTCTAATTGTATATATCTATTGTGGTTAAGGGCTGAAACATTTTGTATTAAAGTAATTGTGTTAGTCTAATAAATGTGATTTACTATTTATTTCATTTTAGTTAAATACATGTTTTTAGACTTACTTTGAAAAGTGACAAAAGTTTGCCTTTCTTTGTTCAGATAAATTTGATTTTGTGTTTAAATGTTTAGAGAATATTTACGGTAATAAGAAGCAGAGTGGTACAATAGTGTAAATCATGACAGCATTTTTTTTTCTGTTTTGTGAGATATTAGCCTAAATACTACAGGGCAAATGAAGGGACGTATGAAATTAAAACCATTAAATATTTTCTTTCCTATAACCAATGGCTATTTTGTACTATATATATTATCTATATGTAACATTTTTTAAATTTAAAAATATTATGAAATTTTAAAATAGTAATAATAATAAATTATTCTGAAATTGTACAGGCACATCTTCTACTTATTTTCGTATTTTTTGCTAGCTTTCTGCACTCATAAAATGGTTTTGACTGAGATGTTTATATTAATACAATTTAAATAAAACTAATGCCATGATATATTGTAAGTGACTATAGAAAATGAAAGATTAAGTTGTGTCTCCACGTGGACGAAGCTTCGAGGCAAAGCTAGTGAATTCTTTGTCGTCCATGTCATTTAAACCACTTGTTCTTGTCTTCGAAGCAAGACAGTCGTGTAGCTAAATATTTTATTTACTGTTGGTTTCGGAAAAGGATAGAAGTCCATAAGGTTGGACTTCTATCCGTTTCCGACGCATTTTTTGCTCTAGGTATTTCCATGTTTTTAATAATGTATTTGTAAATTAAGACCATCATAGAAGAAAAAATCAATTGCTTACAAATACGATAACGAGATACATATATCACAATATACATACAATCGAATATTGTTATATGTGTATATCGTAGGTAATGATATACATATTGTGCGCTTTAGTTATAATCACCTACTTAGTTTTGCAATAAACGTTAGATAAATTATTCATCCTGTTTTAGCAGGGCGACTTTTTAGTCCAGTCTTAGGAAATGACGCTGTTGAGATTGTTCTGATGTTTTTAGAAAATGTAATTTTTGGAAATGCCACTATATATCTACCAATTACGCATACCATTACTCTGGAAAATGAGTCCTTCGAAAATTCTTCAATATTTACGAACTTGACCGAACAATAGTTCTTAGGTACCTAGATATTTAAAATGAGCGAAATCGGGCAAAGACGAGTGTATTATTTTGCACTACATAATTGTACAAAATTCATATTCATTTTTTTCTCACGTCTGTAAAGTAATAGAAAATATATATAGGAGAACATACTTAAACTTAATAAAGTCTCCAATTAAATGCCGTCGATCCCGGCTGGCTAGGAATAATAGATTTCAAGAACTCAGGGCACAAACGTGTGCCGATTGCGAAACAACGCGCTCAAGCGGCGCGCCGTTTTCGGAAATGCTGCAGTACAACAACTTACGAGTTCCTCCCACCCGCGCATGCCCTTAGTCGAATATAGGCGTAAGCGCGATTGCGCCGGTAAAAGAAAGTTCCCACGATTCCGTGTTCCGACTTTTATCGTTTTAAGATAAATCTCTGAAAAGAATAAATTAAATGCATTTAAACGATTCGTTTTTAATGCAAAAAAAAATCTTTTTAATCTGTGTGTTGCATGAATCTGTGTCGAATTACCAATCACATATTTATACTAACTAGATTTAAGTCCTGTTAGATTCTATTTAATAAAATGTTTTCTTGAACACCATAAAATGGTAATGTCAATGGAACATAATTTTTAAAATATTATGTGAAACTATGTCGTAAAGTAGTTTACAACACATCACATTTACAATCGCATCAACAAATTTAGTTTGTAGTTATGTTTTTGTACATTTCCATTTCAGTAACTAGTATTAGTACTGAAGAGAAAAATCATTGAAAACTTTCTTTCTAGGCACCCCGAGACAGATATTTATCGATTGTGGGCCCAGAAGTATAAACGATTACTCCACGACCTTGAGAGCATCAACTGAACACTGAGTTGGGAGAGAAATAAATATAATTTTAAACGAAGATCAGAAATTTATATTTATTGGAAAATAGCGTAAAGTTAATCGAGAAAATTGTAGTAAGTTATGTTGTTATAATGACGTAAATTATTATAATATCTTATAAAAGTCCCGTAGCAACACTAATAGTTTTATTGTGTCAGTTCGTCTGCCCCCTTCACTGTTTACCACAGCTCCGTAACTCCTACAAATTATGAATTCTCCTGCTGAATTTTACAAATACACACTTCAAAAAGAATTCATGTTGTAATGATAAAATCAGTAATTATGATTTTGTTACAAAAATGTTTGTATGCACTAACGCATATGTTGTAAGTAGATTTAGCATCCAAAATGTTCTTTCTCTATTCAACCGATATCTCTTTATTGAAGATTATGACTTCGACGACGCAATCTGTCGACTATTTTCATCGAGCATCATTATTAGGGTTCCGTAGCTCAAAAGGAAAAACTGAAGCCTTATAAGATCTGTCTATCTGTCCGCCTATCTCTGCTATTTTACTCAAAAGCTGCTTAATGGAAACTTGAAATTATGCATAGTAATAAATCATATTAACTGGCGTATGTCTCAATAGCTCACACTCAAAAATATTTATAAGGAAATTTAGGCGAAGGAAGCTAAGTACTCGATTTTTTTTTTAATTTCACGTGACTCGCGAGGTGATCGCTTGAAAGGGTTAGTTCTCTCAAAAATATATTTTTTTACAATTTTAGGTAGGGTACCTTCAGAGATATATTCAGAAATTTGCTCAAGCTCCCCCCCCCCCAAGTTCCTTAAATTATGAAAAAAACCTGTCAAGCTCAGTCATAAATAAATTAGAGTCACAAAAAGAAAAAAATAAACTTATGCTAGACTGGATTTTTCGGACTACTCGTGGAATTATTCTCGTGGAATCATGTGGAGGATTCCGTACACATTTAGTCACATAAATTTTTAAGTGTGCAATAGTATTTCCAATTAAACTATTTATAAATATTAATTTTAAAAACGTGAATATATTGCCTTCTACATCCTTCACAGGCGTCAAAACAAACTAATTATAAAAATATATAATCCCACGTAGAATTAGAAATCAATGATTTTTAGATTCTTCCCCTTATTTGTGCTGCAAGCCTCCAATTCTTTCAAGATTGTAGGTCGAACGAAAATACCCTATAGATTTTGACGATAAATGAGTTAGACTATAATATGAATAAAAAATACCTTTTAAGAAAAAAATATGGCCCCTATCTTTTTCTTGCTTGAACCAAAAAACTTTAATTGTGTACAGTAATTTAAGGCTACAGATTTCAGTATAGGATATTAATGTCAAGTAGATAACTCAAGCCGTTTCTGAGAAAAGACAGATGGACGGACTGACCACCAAGTGATACTATAAAAATTGCGTTTTTTTATTTTGAGGGACGAAACGTTAAATAGAGGTATTTTCGGTAATATAATGTCCCATCTACTTAATTGTATTAGGTATTATTAAATAACTAATTGCGCTAAGAAGTCCATTTAGTGATGACTTATGATAAAGTAATTTCATTTCAAGCGAGGCCAAATATAAAACCGACCAAGTGCGAGTTTTGGCTTGCGCACGAAACCATCCTTGCGCAAGCCAAACTCGCACTTGGTCGGTTTTTATAGGTAGCTTCAGCTCTTCTTGCGCCCGGTTTCACCATCGTTGCATCTTGGCTCTCTTGGCCTTCCCCCTTCCAGTTTCCCTGTTACCACTATCCTCTCAATATAGTTGGCATATGTTTGTACCATATGATCGGTATATCGAATAATTCTTTGCTTGCAAAGAGCGCATAATCAGTTTGACATTCTAGAAAATGTATGAAATAGCATTCGTGCTATGAGCGATCTAGGGTATTCTCTGCAATGGCTTTAATGGTCCAAGTTCCTGATCTATTGAAGATACTGCAGAATGAAATAATTGAACTTTTGTTTACTTGAAGATATTGGTTTCCCTCTAGATTGCTGGTTTGTTAATGTGGGGTTTCAAGTTTTAGGTGTGGAATTTCTAAATAGCTTTCTATATTTACGGCAACGGCCCCGAGATATCGAACATCTCCTACTGTGACAGAATCATTTACTAAGTTGGTATTGTAGATAGCTACGAAGCGGTCGATTACCATTATTTTTCCATTGATAGTGATACCTAATTCCTCACTTGTTCCAAATGGTTCAAGAATTCTGCCGTTTCTAACGCTGATGAGTAGGGTTGTGTCGTACGTAGCGTATGTTTGATATTCTGAGCTCATCGGTCTTGATACCGCTTTGTCATTTTTCAAGGGTTTTGCACATAATATTTTCCATATAAATGTTAAAGAAGATGAGCGAAATTACGCAAACATAGAATAGAATACCTAAACAATTGCAGTTTTTTCGAGTCAACTGAATGAAGCCGAGCGTCGCCAGCGAGGGAAACTAATCTATAATCATGAAAATGTTCGAGCTATTGAAATAATCGATCAAAATCATCTCGCCATCGTGCATCAAATAATTAGTAACCCTATCGTACATCCCTCTCAACAGTGAAACTGATATACGAGTATTTGGTCTCCCTGCGTTTCACGCGTTTCATATATAAGCGCAGTTAGAGTGTCGGCATATCTTCTTCACTAAGAATTTCTGCTTGGTGCTATTGTCTCAGGCAGTTAAACGTTTTTTGATAATCAACGAAAAAGATTATTACCGGATTATTTTGGATTTCTAGTATCTTTCCAACCCTTGCTTTAAGTCCAAGATCTGCTCTATGTCCGATTTTTTTGCGGAATCCAACTTGTCGTTTGAGAAATCTGCTACTGAAAATAAGACTTAAGTCGATGTTGATCATAAAGCAGGATTTTACTAGCATAGACAATTGAATCTATAACCCCATAATTGCTGCAATCTAATAGATGATTTCTTGTGCAGTGAAAGCATGGCATAGTGAAACCAGACCGATGATCATACACAAGTTTTCCATACTGCAGTGCACGTGTCATTCAAAGTTTTATTCAGCACATCTTTCCTTGTATAGCGCGTTTAGACTTTAAATCTGTAGACGTGCCTTCTCTATTTCTATAATTTTTGGATTTTTCCAATCTAAATACCGTGTACAGCGAAGTATTACAATTTAAAAAAAAGGCATTAACTTGGGAAGAAAATATGAAGTATTAATTTGAAAATGTTCTGTATATAATATTTTTGGCACTTTTTACTTTTATTTGTGTGGCTACAATAAGATATACGAGTATGAGTACTTATCAGTAGCTTTTGTAGTTGACAGTGAATATTCTTTTTATAAATGTAATAACCTCTGGCGATATAGTATTTGTGTTATATTACCGAACTAGAACTGTCGATAATACATGCTCGTAATTTTAAAAGCCTACATATTGGTTGATTTATGTACTATCAAGCTACAATTTAAGTGTACTGACCAGTAAAAATGCTTCACTAATCTCATTACGTCAAGCTAATAATCGTTACTAATTCAGATGACAGCTTATGTTCAATGACTAACGCACAGGTAGAACAATGTACTTTGTTGCAAGTACAAAAGGCTTTATCACAACCGAATTGAAGAGTTAGGCTTGTCACATTAATTATAATTCTACAAAAAAAAATCAGTTGACTCGGGCAGCGCTAGATGCGTCATTATTTTAAGTTAAATTTGCAATTCAGATATTATTCATAATTTTAATATTTGCGTGTATACAGAGTAAGTCATTCCAGAACGCGTCGCGGGCGTTGTCGTTGAGAATCGATTCTGTACGCCGCTAACTTAATTATAAGATAAGGTTAAGCTTGGCGTGTTTAAGTTAAAACATAATGAAATAAATGTCAGCAAAATTGACTTTGAATTCTGATTAGATACGCGCCAATTGAATTTTGAAATGTTGAAAGACGTTGAGTATGTGACGAGAGGAAGACAGAACTTGAAATATTAATCTGCATATATTTTAGAGGTGTTTTTGACCAGGGTGAGGATAATGGCAATGGACAAACTGTACCTAGTGCCGGATGGAAATTGACAAAAATTAAATGTATTTTAATTATGTAAACTGGGTGCTTAAAGCCTGGTTAGAATTAGGAATACCATTTGCTTTATCGTAATTTTCTAGTGAAATATCTGCAAGTACTAAATTTAACGACAGGTTTTAAGACAGTATTTAAATATTATCACGGCTTTGTTTTGCGCTATTGTGGTAGAAATTGCTCATTGCCCTTGTAGTAGAAATTTTAATACATTTGACAAAAATTAAATGTATTTTAATTTTGTATACTGGGTGCTTAAAGCCTGGTTAGAATTAGGAATACCAATTGCTTTACCGTAATTTTCTAGTGAAATATCTGCAAGTACTAACTTAATGACAGTTTTTGTTTTTGTTAGAAGACACAATACAGATCGTGTCCAGCATCTGTACTAAGATACATCTATTTTTTGTTAAATGTATTAAAATTTCCACTACAAGAGCATTGAGCATGTAAATACTGCCTTAAAAACTGTCATTAAATTTAGTACTTGCAGATATTTCACTAGAAAATTACGGTAAAGCAATTGGTATTCCTAATTCTAACCAGGCTTTAAGCACCCAGTATACAAAATTAAAATACATTTAATTTTTGTCAAATGTATTAAAATCTCTACTACAAGAGCATTGAGCAATTTCTACCATAATAGCGCAAAACAAAGCCGTGATAATATTTAAATACTGCCTTAAAACCTGACGTTAAATTTAGTAATTGCAGATATTTCGCTAGAAAATTACGATAAAACAAATGATATTCCTAACTCTTCCCAGGCTTTAACCAGTCTGTATACAAAATTAAAGCTAAGTTTACATGATATTAATAGAATAAATTGGAGTAGAACTTGAACTCCGTACACCATTAGATACTTGTAAGTATTCAAGCGTACATACGTAGTATGTCTATTAAACTAATTATAAATATGAATTTTTCACAACATAAGTATATTACTTACTATATCTTTCAAAAGCGTAAAACACTGTACGTATCTTAAATTATCACCTCTGGATTCACCGCTAGTTTTCTACAACCTGTATAGCCTTTTGAAACTCTATATTTCAGAATTTTAGACTGATTTTTTTCGGAAATAAGGGGGAACCTGCTTTTTGCATATTCTTCGGTACATCTTTGAAGATATATTATGTAAAAATATTTTTGAGATCATTATACTTTCAAACGATATCCCATATTATATAAGGAATTTAAAAAATTGAGTATTTTTTTTATGTTTGTCCAACCTAATATTTCCATGTAAGTATGTTTGAGTATTACCTATTGAGATATGTGCGTGTTAATATGTTTTATTACTTTGTTTTCAAGTTTCTACGTTTTCAAATTCAAGTTTCTAGGTCAAGCGGTTACTGAGAAAAACGGTTGTGACAGACAGAGACAGACACGTGGTCTAAAAGAGCAATGTTTGAATATTACCTCTTGAGATATGTGCGGGTTAATATGTTTTATTACTTTGTTTTTAAGTTTCTAGGTCAAGCGGTTACTGAGAAAAACGGTTGTGACAGACAAAGAGACAGACACGTCGACTAAAAGATCAATTTTTGAACATTACCTATTGAGATATGTGCGGGTTAATATGTTTTATTACTTTGTTTTCAAGTTTCTACGTTTTCAAATTCAAGTTTCTAGGTCAAGCGGTTACTGAGAAAAACGGTTGTGACAGACAGAGACAGACACGTGGTCTAAAAGAGCAATGTTTGAATATTACCTCTTGAGATATGTGCGGGTTAATATGTTTTATTACTTTGTTTTTAAGTTTCTAGGTCAAGCGGTTACTGAGAAAAACGGTTGTGACAGACAAAGAGACAGACACGTCGACTAAAAGATCAATTTTTGAACATTACCTATTGAGATATGTGCGGGTTAATATGTTTTATTACTTTGTTTTCAAGTTTCTACGTTTTCAAATTCAAGTTTCTAGGTCAAGCGGTTACTGAGAAAAACGGTTGTGACAGACAAAGACAGACACGTGGTCTAAAAGAGCAATGTTTGAATATTACCTCTTGAGATATGTGCGGGTTAATATGTTTTATTACTTTGTTTTTAAGTTTCTAGGTCAAGCGGTTACTGAGAAAAACGGTTGTGACAGACAAAGAGACAGACACGTCGACTAAAAGATCAATTTTTGAACATTACCTATTGAGATATGTGCGGGTTAATATGTTTTATTACTTTGTTTTCAAGTTTCTACGTTTTCAAATTCAAGTTTCTAGGTCAAGCGGTTACTGAGAAAAACGGTTGTGACAGACAGAGACAGACACGTGGTCTAAAAGAGCAATGTTTGAATATTACCTCTTGAGATATGTGCGGGTTAATATGTTTTATTACTTTGTTTTTAAGTTTCTAGGTCAAGCGGTTACTGAGAAAAACGGTTGTGACAGACAAAGAGACAGACACGTCGACTAAAAGATCAATTTTTGAACATTACCTATTGAGATATGTGCGGGTTAATATGTTTTATTACTTTGTTTTCAAGTTTCTACGTTTTCAAATTCAAGTTTCTAGGTCAAGCGGTTACTGAGAAAAACGGTTGTGACAGACAGAGACAGACACGTGGTCTAAAAGAGCAATGTTTGAATATTACCTCTTGAGATATGTGCGGGTTAATATGTTTTATTACTTTGTTTTTAAGTTTCTAGGTCAAGCGGTTACTGAGAAAAACGGTTGTGACAGACAAAGAGACAGACACGTCGACTAAAAGATCAATTTTTGAACATTACCTATTGAGATATGTGCGGGTTAATATGTTTTATTACTTTGTTTTCAAGTTTCTACGTTTTCAAATTCAAGTTTCTAGGTCAAGCGGTTACTGAGAAAAACGGTTGTGACAGACAGAGACAGACACGTGGTCTAAAAGAGCAATGTTTGAATATTACCTCTTGAGATATGTGCGGGTTAATATGTTTTATTACTTTGTTTTTAAGTTTCTAGGTCAAGCGGTTACTGAGAAAAACGGTTGTGACAGACAAAGAGACAGACACGTCGACTAAAAGATCAATTTTTGAACATTACCTATTGAGATATGTGCGGGTTAATATGTTTTATTACTTTGTTTTCAAGTTTCTACGTTTTCAAATTCAAGTTTCTAGGTCAAGCGGTTACTGAGAAAAACGGTTGTGACAGACAAAGACAGACACGTGGTCTAAAAGAGCAATGTTTGAATATTACCTCTTGAGATATGTGCGGGTTAATATGTTTTATTACTTTGTTTTTAAGTTTCTAGGTCAAGCGGTTACTGAGAAAAACGGTTGTGACAGACAAAGAGACAGACACGTCGACTAAAAGATCAATTTTTGAACATTACCTATTGAGATATGTGCGGGTTAATATGTTTTATTACTTTGTTTTCAAGTTTCTACATTTTGAATTGCAAGTTTCTAGGTCAAGCGGTTACTGGGAAAAACGGTTGTGACAGACAAAGAGACAGACACGTCGACTAAAAGATCAATTTTTGAACATTACCTATTGAGATATGTGCGGGTTAATATGTTTTATTACTTTGTTTTCAAGTTTCTACGTTTTCAAATTCAAGTTTCTAGGTCAAGCGGTTACTGAGAAAAACGGTTGTGACAGACAGAGACAGACACGTGGTCTAAAAGAGCAATGTTTGAATATTATCTCTTGAGATATGTGCGGGTTAATATGTTTTATTACTTTGTTTTTAAGTTTCTAGGTCAAGCGGTTACTGAGATAAACGGTTGTGACAGACAAAGAGACAGACACGTCGACTAAAAGATCAATTTTTGAACATTACCTATTGAGATATGTGCGGGTTAATATGTTTTATTACTTTGTTTTCAAGTTTCTACATTTTGAATTGCAAGTTTCTAGGTCAAGCGGTTACTGGGAAAAACGGTTGTGACAGACAAAGGGACAAACACAAAAAAGATCGAAATAGTAACTTTAAAATATTCCATTTTTCTTTTTGAGATGCGAAACCCTAAAAACTATTATTTTGATATTTTAGCTTGGTTACATCTAATGAAGGTTCTTGTCGTTCACTCTGCTCCCACTTTTAGTCAGCATTCATTAGTTTCGTTATGGATCAATCCAGAGCGATATATATGTGCCATTACGAATGTTCCGGAAATGGGCCTAAGAAAAAAAAAGGAAGGGCACAAAAATAATTTGTATTATTTTATAACATATTATTAAAGGACAAAAAAGCAACCGCGCAAATAAGTGAAAAGGGAGAAGCAGGTTTTGGTAGCACAGTCAAAATTGCTTTAACACTATAATTTGAAGATGAAATCTGACAATGAAACTTCGGTTTATATTAATATTGTAATCGGATTATATTAATATTGTATTCGGTTTATATTAATATTATAATATAATTTGTAATCGGATCCCGCATTCGAAACTTTATTTAAACAAATGTTGATAGTGACAAACTTCTTTCCTTAATTTCTTTTTTTGCCGCTGGCTGTTTTTTTATTAATATTCTTATGTGAAACAAAAACTTAATTGAAAAGTTCAATATATTTGTATATTTTTTTTTCATAATCATCTAGTGTCGTCTCCGTGTGTGTTGAGTCGATCACAAGGCATACGACCTTTGTCTGCGCGGCGCACCGCAGGGACCCGTTTTCGATTTCCGGCTGCTCGTCGATCGGGGCTGGAATGGTGTTCTCGTTGGCTGTAGGAGATTGTTGTCGTAGCAATAAGTCCGCCATATATATCAATTAGATACCTTAAAGTACGTAAAGAAATAAATAAAATTTTAGTCACGGCATGTGTACTACATACAGATTACGGTTCTAAGAGCTGAGATCCCATATGATGTCGTAAAGTATAGAAATAATATCTAGTTATAGAATATTGCGTCACGTAAAGATTAATTAAAAAACCTAAATAAGGCTTTCGCGTTGCATTGTTTGGAATCTGGATAAGAAAGTGAAGTATACATATTGCAATGATAGAAATTAAAAAGAAATTATCAAATTACATAGCAAAAATGAATTGATCAAAATCACAAGGTTTTGTTTGATTTTAAACTTTGCGAAGTTTAAAATGTAATAGTAATATTAAATCCATAATAATTTATTTACTTACCTTTTCAAAATAAACTTTATTCTAATTCGACATGAAGAAACAACTTGGAAATTGACGGCTATTTTTATTTCACATGAAAAATAACTACGTAGAACTTGACGGCTATTTTGATTTCACATGAAAAATAACTGCTTAGAACTTGAAGGCTATTTTGATTTCACTGGAAAAAAAGTACTTAAGACTTGACGGGTATTTTGATTTCACATGAAAAATAACTACTTAGAACTTAACGGCTATTTTGATTTCAAATGAAAAAAAGTACTTAAAATTTGACGGCTATTTTGATTTCACATGAAAAATAAATACTTACAACTTGATGGTTATTTTGATTTCACATGAAAAAAAGTACTTAAAACTTGACGGCTATTTTCATTTCTCGTGGAAAATAACTACTTAGAACTTGACGGTTATTTTGATTTCACAAGATAAAAACTATTTAGAATTTGATTGCTATTTTAATTTCGCCTCGTCTCTCTTTCTTTCTGCCCGTCTGTATGTCACATCCGTGTTACTCGCAGACTATTAGCACTATAAAGCTGAAATTTGGCGTAATTATACATATTTATAATGTCTACAAAGTTATGAAATATTTAACAAAAACCTTCTTTAATGTAGTTACCCTAAATGTAAAGTGGGGGGAGGAGAGAGAGTATTTTTTTCGCACGCCCCATTGCGTATGGTATAGTTAAAAGATCTTTCAAAAATATTTGGGAGGTGGGGAGGTATGTCGTGAATACTTTTCCGTGACAGGTATCCGCTTAAAAATATTAAACTTTAAAATGGTATTTTTTGTAAGAATTACGTGTCCTACTTTTAAAAGTAATATACTAATAAAAACTAATTAAAAGTTAAACAGTTATTTTTGAGTAATCATCACAGCTAATTAGGCTCTGTTAATTTACACGCAACAGTCGATCAACTTATGACATGTACAGCTGGGACTACAAAAAATTCATGGAAACTCCATCCAAGTGATATAGGTTTAGATTTTTTTTTACTGCAAAAAGAACTTTTTTATATTAAAATGTATATTTATTATGTTTCTGAAATATGTACTAGGCAGTCTATTTATTTATTTACATGGTGAGAAATAATATTATTTAAATATGCACTATGTCTTATGCCTGTGAACGATGTGATAGGCAATGTAATTACGTCGTGAAAAATTAATATGTGTAAATAGTTTAGTAAATAGTTTATGAATACTATGTACCCTTAAATGTACACTAGTACCTAATTGTGTACGGAGCCCTTACAGTACGACGGAGCCCTTACAGTACGATTTCAGCTGACGATAATCTAAATTATCTAAAGAGAACAAATGACGATTATCTAAACAGAACTTTCCTCATTTTCCATACTTATGCTTGTGGTGGAATTGGTAAATATAAAGTTTTTTTTTAATTATAATAATATAAGTTTCTAAAAAAGTATTTTACAGGTATACATACAGAATAATCTTCTCAAATTATATGAAATTATTTTATTTATTTAATTATTTTCAAACTGCTAAATAACAGATAAATCAAGAGATCTCTGCGTTAACGAGCCTAGCTGTTACCAATGTGCCCCGTGCGTTTTCGAATATGTGCGTTCCCTGTGAGTTATCCAAAGCTACAGAGCGCGACGCGACTCGCGGTGCGCTTTATATAGACCAGGCGCGCCAGACTAACACGCGAAGAACTAGTATGCTGATCCCTATTTAATAGGGTCGACCATATTGATGAGAGATCAACTTAAAATGGACACTTCTATATCTCTGAAACCATGCATTATTTTTTAACTTTGTGTAATCATGGTTTTACAAACTACAGTTAACAAAAGTTTTAGCTAAATGGCTGAAGCGCGTTTATAGAACAGCGCATATTTTTTCAATTAACATAACTTTTTTGTTTGTGAACCGATTGGAATGAGAAAAACATTAAATGTTACGGGAAGCTTGTCACAATACATTAATGAAAAGCGCATTCAAATCGGTTTAGACGTTTCTAAGATTAGCGTGCACAAAAGCACAGACAAACAAACATAAATTCTAAAATCTATTTTTGGCCTCGATTACTTAAGTACAACATCTATAAATTGTTTTTTTGAAAGAAATATTTAATGTACAGACACGACTCGTTTACGATTTTATTATATGTGTAGATTTTTGTTGCGTTATTATTATTAATAATGCAATTTAAAGCGCTCATCTGTGTGTTACTGCTGTATATTTTAAAATTATGTTATTCTCTTTTTTATTGAATTGATTACTATATGAATGGGTAACAAAGAAAAAATAATCTTAAGGCTTTATATAGCACGGGACAAAGTATTACTGGCCCCATACTGATCCAGCCCATAAAGCGTAACTCACAACATTATACACTTCCAATACGGCCAACTGCCCCCAGTACACAGCCCGCTTTTACAACCGCTGCCCCGCGCATATGGCACGCGCGCCCTACAAACTTCGGCCTAATGCCTACCGAAATACAAGTGCGGCTTTTGAACCGTGCGTAGTACTTAATTCCGTAGGTAAGGGATAAGCGCTTGCGTAAATATTAAACGCAAACTGCTCCCCGCTTCTGCTGAAGGCAAATAAGGTGAGTTATCAAACAGCGAAAACACAAGTAGTCGGCGGGTAAACAGGCGGACCTTTTGGACCCGCTTGCTCGTGGGGCGGTCGACGGCAGCGGCCGCGCGTCTGCATGTGTGGACGGCGACCTGCGGACCCCGTCAGCCAGGCTCGTTTATGAAGAAATCTGTAAAATAGTTAAAATTTAATTTTGTGTAAATACAAGAAATTAGTGACAGTTGATGTTTTTTTGGATATTATGGCAAGATATGAGCAAGTGAGATATAACTTTCTTTCATTTCAACATTTTACTAAACTAGAAGTTAAAATTTATTTATTTCTTAAAAAACCCAACTTACAGATTTACCGAAAGCGCTGGGTATGTGGAAGAATATATGACAAATAGTTATAAAACAATAATGAATAATACAACACGAAAACAGAACAATTAAAATACAAATACACAGTAATTTAAACAAAAAATATCATCTAGCAATCGGTCGTGAACTACCAAGCAATTCCATGATCCCATTTATGAAGTGATAAAGAAGTAGAAAAAAATATCTAGACTGGGTACATCTCGCAATACTGCGTTGAAGAATGTCAGCACACGAAAGATATTTGAACGCTGTGGAATATTCGTTGTAGAATAAGCTCTAGGCAGGTAAAATAAACAATGACATCGTCCTCTTATGTAGCAGCCAGGAGCTTAAATGGCCGCTAAAATATCGAGGTGTTGTCAACGTAATGATTTAATAATTTAAAAATTGCATGATCAAAGGCAATTCCCGTCGGAGTTGAAGGGAATTACATCCGACCATACTTATTATGCAATCTGAGGGAAATAAGTTAGAATAATATCCATATATTGTATAACACAAAAACCTATTAAACTTTTTTAATATTTTCTCCAGAATGCGGATATAAGTAGCCTCATAAAAAGTTAAAATAATTGATGATATTATTTAAAATAAAGATTTAAAAACTGAAAGAAAACATCTTTATTGAAAATCTAAAATATATTTACTAGGGAGTGAAAACTTGACTATCTCGTGGTATCATCATACCTTTTTATAATTAAACATTTATGAGACTTGGTCCCATGTTTTACAATAAACGCTTTGTTGGAATATAGTTTACACATATTAAAACTACTGACATGGCAAAAGCGCCAATGACATTGTCATTAGTTCAAGTATATACTTCTTAGTAAACTAACACGTTTTGAGAAATATTCTTCTTTCGGCTTCTGACGGCTGCGCATTTTATTTTCTAGTTTGGTAAAATGTTGCAAAAAGCTGTATAAAATTTAAAAAAAATTCTTGTTTTTAGTACACACTCAACGTAAGTTCTAATTTCCTTACCTAATTAATGACTAAAATTACTTTTCTATGGTTCCGTAGGCGGATGGCAAAAAAGACAGGATAGCGTGTAAGAAGACTTGTTATTAAAATAAGACCGATTAAGAAGATTTTATAAGATAATTTACAGGAAAACATACTTGTATCTTTAAAAACGTAGACAAATTTTTAAATTTCTTTCTAAGTAAATTGGACTGGGACGTCATTAAATGCGGCTTAAAATGATGGCGTCTCTTTTAGGAGATACGAATTTTCAAAGTATGTATCGGGTTTTTCTAACTGTTAATTACTTTTATAAAAAATGAATAGTAAATTAGTGTAACAATTCAATTTCTGCGGTTTGTGTACCGCTTTACCACGAGGCATAAATAATTATCTACGAACGCATGACTGCGGAACTTTAAAGTAATACATGTCTGAAAAGTATCCGACTAGTGCGTAGAGTCTTTATTTAATACGTATCGATTTGTCTAAAGTTGTTGAAAGTTGAAGAAGGATTAGAATCGAGAAGTATTTTCGATTATTAGGGTGCTAAACACCGCCTATATTTTAATTTCCAGTTTTCCAGAATCATGAAAAGTGTTATAAAAAAGTTTAATAATCATCTGTCAGTCAGTGAGAGCCGAAACATAAATTAGTGATATTTTTTATAATTTCTATATAAAGATGTATTATGAAGGTAGAACAAAATTAACAGAAGAAAAAATTAATATGTAATTCTTCCATAATTCAGTTGATTAATAATACAATATTGGTTAGTAATATCGATCCACATACATAAAAAACAATACAATACTTTCTTCGGTTTTTAATTTTTATTTTGTTAATGGTTTGTACGTCATTTTATTTATTTAAAATATCTTCGATGTAATCAATAGTATTTCAGTTTAGATTTCATTAAAATGTATTAAAGAAAAGTAGAGTGTTTCAAGAGAAACTATATATTTTGTACTATATTTTATTATTTTTCATATACCTACTATATACGGTAAAATATGGACAATAGAAAAAAAATAATAATATCATTATCACGTTTTGTCAAAGCTAAAGTACATATTTGTTTTTCAAATCATGGCAAAATTAATATCTAGCTCTAATTATTTGAGAAAGTAGCTAGAAAAGGTAAATATATTTTTTCAGTCCTGCGGAACATATCTCACAAAAAGCACACACATGTATGTGCGTTCGTCGAACAATCGTCACCGTTAGTGAGAGCGCCTAAACGATATCTAGGTTCTTAACGAGCAGTTGTTTGCCTAAAATAAAAATAGTTCTAGCGCTAGGTCAGGTGAAGGATCCGGTGAAGGACGTTGTTTGTAAGTCGTGCCGAATCTAGGGACGAGTTCACCCGTCTGTGGCAAGTGAACGTCAGCCTTCATCGATATCTGTGTTAGACCGTGTCGGCGACACTTGAAGATTGCATTTAAGTTAACTACCTCAATTACTCTCGGAGGCAATAAGCAAGCTACTTAAATAATTCGGTCCCTTCCGGTTTATTTCTACCTACCTAATTTTATGCTAGTAATTTACTGCAGTTTTTCGAAATGTTTTACCTTATTTAAAATAATTATTTTGGGACATTATTTACCGATAGTTTGGATGTTCACGTTTGATATGGAATGAATTTATAAATTATACAAGAACATTTGGAGAATAATTCAAGAGAGAAGGGTCGAAAATAGTATAAAATGATGTCGTTGAATGATGGGGGCTATTATATTTCGTAACTTTTTACTATCTATTTGAGGGGGTCTAAGGTAGATTAAAACGACTATGTGTCTTATAAAATAAATGTTTATGAAACTTTCTATAGATATTCATCATTTGTACCAAAAGTATAAGAACCATAACTCCATAGAGTAGAAGCGCACGGAAATGAAAATGATATATTTTCGTAGATAACATCAAGAAAATCGATAATTCTTGTCGAAAATCGATAATCGATAATTCTAAATACAAAAAAAATAGAAAATAATAATTACTCGAGAAGATTTATTTGTGTACCTATTGAAGTAAACACAAAACGAACTAGTTAAAAGGGGAATTACCAATTTAGTAAAAACCATTTAGTAAGCCAATATTGACTACACATATTAATGCACAATGATTTGAACATTTTTTTCTTAAACCAGAAAATCTAAGAAACGATTGAAACCACTGAAACAAAATATAGATTACGACTGGCATTGTCTCTTTTTAAGCATGCAATACGATAAGACGTGAACTATACGTGATACGTTGGCTACATACGAGTACGTAAGCCGATTTCGCTCACTAAATAAAACACTCCGTACAATATTATATATGAGGTTAATCCTTGATAATAGAAAGAATCATTAAAGGTTTTGCTAGTTTTTTGTCTTGATTGGCAATTTTAGTTCAAGTTTTCACCATTTTTGTGGAAACCTTCCTAGAAAAATGACGAAACTCTGCTTAGAAATAGTTTAGACAAGATAATAACTATATTAGATAAATAATGATCTTTAAGCTGTAATTCATAGAGAGAACGTTATAATAATATTAATGACACAATAGAAAAATTGTATCATAAAATATAACCTCGAGTTATAACTAGAACAAATGCCATAATAACCACAATTTTCAGTTTTCTTTAAGGTTACCTTTATCAATTTTCCATTAAATATTTTCTCACACATCTGCTGAGTTGAAAGTTAGCGATCTGCTGGTAACTAGTTTGCCACCGCTCGCATGTATCTAGACAACTTTGGAATATCGATTTTAACCAGCAATAGAAACATAATTGCTGATTGAAATAAACTCAAGGAGGTATCTCGTAATATAAATGTAATGGAAGACAAATTTATACAATGTTTTAGCTTCACGTCATTTCTCACTTATATAGACGGCGGTGAAGAAAAACTATATCGAGATTAATTGTATGTTTCCTAATATAAATATATGTAGTAGAGACTTTATTTTTCCGACAATAAAGTAGTTATCGTGTCTATATTATTTAGCCCTTTATCTTGCCTTCGTTCCTGTTATTTCAAAGTTGATAGGTATGTCGGGTTGATGGTTTGATATATGTATCAGAATTATTAACGGAGTTTCAATTATTAATATTTAAAAAAAATGTATCGTAGAAGTAAAGGAAAAAAACCTCAAGTACATTTAAAAAATCGAAGGAAAAACAAAAAAATATAACATTCGGAGGCGAAAATATACCCTAGTATTATTTTAATTTTATTGCTGACGTAGTTGGAGTCTGAAAGCTTTTCGAGCTGAATATTGTTTTTATTTGTTATTACGAGTCAATATTTTCTCTATTACCAAATTAATTTTTTCCAGGTTTAGTATAATGTAAGAGATGTTTGTGCAAGAAATATTATTGTATAAAACTTGAATTGTCCTTGTTTTTCTTTTTGAAAGGACCTTTGCAATCGTCTTTGGTAAAATATAGATTTGCATATTTAATATATTTTGACATACTTGTAGCCATCCAATATTATTATTTATTTACTGGATTATTCCATTACGCCAAGAGTTATATTGATATATTATATATATAGATAATTCGCAAAACTTAGACTAACTTTCCTGAACTTAGTTTTATCGAGTCCAAATTGACGGCAGAATTAACAGCTGGAAATAACATATTTCTTAAATAAAAACAAACATTGTACTTAATTTATGTTCTCATAATTGTTTTACCTAATCATTCGAGCCTCGATAATGTGTGATAACTAGCTCCAGACTATCAATGCCGGACGAATCGTAGTGTTGTAAAACATCTTTCTAAGGTCGCTCAAACAGCTCAATTTCTAAGGTCGCTAAGTCGCTCGATAATTATATTTTTCTCCTCTTTTGTTCCATAATAGTTGCGAATGTTTTGATTCATGGATGGTGCACCAGTATTGAGGTGTCATTTAGTAGTGGAATCTTGTGTCTACAATTATTCGCAAATTGTCGTACTGAAGAACTAAAGCTAAGGCAATATCGTATAGGTTTATAACGCTCTTTGTGACCGATTTTTCAAAGAAAGGGATTTAAATAATAGATCACGTTCCGAAAGGCTTTTGAATTGGATACTTCAAACAAGCACGAAGTTTATTTACGTCTGAGAAGAAATAGCTCCAAACGTATTCGAGGAAGGAAAATGGCAATGAAAGAAATTGAAATTTAAATGTCAGTACGTGAAATGTCAATTACGTATGCGACTCGAAACGCGAAGGTGTTTAGAAATATAATATTTTTTCTAAAAAGAAAAACGAGTGTTATAGGATGTTTTATTAAACTTTGTTGTTTTTCTTGAGGCGAATTATGGAGTGAGAGGCGTAAATTTTCAGTTGTATGTTGTTCATAAGCTGTACGTTTGCGTCACTTGTATCTATCAACTCCGAATGAGACAACAGATCAAGTGTGTGTCGGAACACGCTGATAATCGGATATCGTAATCAACTATATCTTTCGAAGTGGTTGTTACTAGTTAAGTAAATTAATTTTAACTGAAACTTATATTCAAATGCTAATAATATACAGATTTTTTCCGTGTCTTAAAATGAATGGTTAAAAAATTAGAGGATAGCATGGACACATTGCGTGTTACGTTGTGATAATATTTTTTATTTCATTAATCATAATTTCAAGTAGAAGCTGATGAAGAGTGAACAATTTTTTAAATAATCTCAAAAATTGAAAGCAGGCTTATAAAAAGAAGGCTTATTTTTCAATCAATTTTTGAATTTTTTTCAAGATTGCTTTTTAATTAACTTATATTTCACAATATAGTACAAAAATATCAAAATTTAGAATGAGTCAACTACTGGATTGTACTGCCGATAATTTAAATGCCTGCTTATTTTGTTAAAAACTTTGTTGAATGGACGTCGATTTTGTTTAAAATTTAATTTCGATTGCGATATATGTACATGTTACCAATAAATATATGAACGAACGTAACACTATTGATACGCGTCTATAAATTATGTCACATGTTACTAGTGTTCTTCTTTACTAGCTATCTGCATATTTTCATACAAATATCGATGGCACATGTATATGTGTAATAGTTAATTTGATAAATACTCTTTTATTTTATTAAGAATAATACTTTTGAATTGATGAATTTTTGTTGGCTTCATAACGTACTGCGTATTGCTGAGTCTACTTAAATTCTGGAGTCAAATTAAAACTAAATGAAATTTATTTACAATTAATTTACATATCACTATGAATATGTTTTCATTTCTATTTGTATTTACCTATCATATTAATTAATACTTAGTCTTCACAGTGTAGACATTACTCGGTACTTAAGTAAAAGATAATTTATGCGCCTATTCTGAGTTAATTAGGCCATATGATGTTATTTGAAATACATGAGCGGGAGAATTTATGAATTTAGATATTTCTTTTTTACCTGAATGCTAAGAAATATAAGGAGTAGAAATATTTTATTTGAATGTAAAAGTTAACAAACTAATCCTCAAATCTTAATTTTACCCTTAAACCGTTCTCCATTTGCAATTAATAAAGATGTTTCAGTTTATGAAGATGAGTCGAGAAGTGTTTAGCCTCAAGTCAGTCGTGTATGTGGAGTATGCAGTTTACTCTGGATAGTTTAAAAATAATCAATTTTGATGTGAAACATCCAAAGGCTCGTTTGAATGGGAGTTAAAACGTTCTGATGACACGTCGCGACGTGCCGACTTACTTCGGCCAGCTTTGCAAGCTGTCGGCTAAAAGTATTATAAAATTAAAAATATATTTTCAATACATTATTAAGAAATATTTTTGTGGTAAATTATTTCATGAAAATAAAATAAAATTAACGTTTTATTGCGGATATTGCTTTCTAACCGATATCTAAATGCGTACTCAAGTTCGACTTTTTTCTTTACCGCACAGTGTAAAAAAAATAAAATGGTAGACATAGATACAAATTTTAGGCTTTATATCAAATTTTAGGCATAAACTCGTTACTTTTTCCCTGATATGCTACCTTGAACATCTCTGGTAAGAATTAAAAGAACGCCGCATTCGATCTTCCCTTCATTTAGCAACTGAATTTTTACGAATAAAGAACAAACAAAATATGGAAATTTCACGAATAGGTACTCTTGCTTCATGTATTTCGCTTAGGACGAAAAACAAGCGAAGTAACACGTAGGATGAATGAAGTTATGCTCTCCTATATGACACAACCAAGCATGGGTTTTAAAGATTCAAAAAAGAAAATTTTATTTTTAATATGGAAAAATAAATTTAATATGGAAAAATAAAAAAAAGACTTATTGATTATAAAATATTAAAAATAAAAAAACATGTTACTTACGATGATTGAAAATCGCATAGATATTGAGTTGATACTGGCTAGTGACGTGTTTTATTGTATGGAAACTACATCTGTTTTAACTTTTATTTTTGAACGTGCGGATTATGTATAAAGGTGGCAATGTGATTATTATGTATAGTATAGAAGGTGGTGTCGTGTATTATGTATAGAAGGTGGTTTCGTGTGGCAGTAAGATCCAAAAATTATTATACATTTTTTTTATTGAAAATTACATTTTTTCCCGAAATGTTAATATAACATCATTTTACATTGATTTAGTTTTTTACGGGTTTTTTACATAAAATTAAAAGTGTGGTGAAATAACTACTTTTGGGTGGTGAAATAACTACTCTAATGCTAATTGTATAAATTTTGAAAGCGATTTTTACCAAAACTAAACGGTAATTATTTTTTAAGTTTTAAAATGAGGTAGATATTTATGGTTTAAATAATAGGTGTATAAAAAATTCAACGCATTCACAATTCAATGCATTTTACACTACCTTGAGACAGGCTCATAAGTGTTTTATTATGGGCATTTTTACTTTTACTGGAGGGCTGTTATTAGAGTTTTATACCTTCAATATTTCACAATCAAACTTTTTAAAATGCAATATAGAACTTATTTTTTTAAAGTTGATATTTAATAAAAAGAAAAGATAGCCAACTAGTCCATTATTTCTCTGTAGACTAATAACTATTTTATAAACAAGGACAAATATTCCACGGTCTACTTATTCTGTACTTCAAACAAATGTTTATGTGAGAGTCTAAAGCGACTACGGAAAGGGCATCTATTTATTCAAAAAAGAAAATGAGTGCAGATATATATTTCACTTAGCTTAAAATTGTTTCAGCAAATTGTCAGCTGTAACTTTCCCGACCTTTCTTTTCGTGACTTGACATTTCGTTATGTAAATAATTCTAAATGTAGACAGTCATTTGCTTACTAAAACTACGATCTTGAGAGTCTTCGTAAGCCAACAAGTACAAAGTTTTTCCTCTCTCAGTAACAAAGAAAAGCTTGCGAAGTAAATTATGTTCATTTTCATTTAGGATGCCCCGGACTAAGCGCAGTTGTGTGCGTATATGTATATAATACATGCGCGGACTCGGTTCATGCGAGAAAACAAAAATATGTCGAGAATTCCTCTCCTTTGTTCCTTTTAGCTGATTATATCGCATTAAAGGAAATAAATGAGTCATTCGATAGTAGCCTCATACAGATATATGCGGCAGGGAAATATATGATGGATATATCTTTGTTTTTTGGCTTCGTATTAATTCGCGCATATACAAGTATGTTTTATTTTAGATTTGAGTGAATATTCCTAAACTATGGAAGTTTCTCCTGGATTAAACGTGGATAAAACTGAAGCAAAAAAATCTAAAAGGTGTACAAGTAGCAATTGTGCCGTAACTTTAAACATAGGACTATGCCGCTGTTGCATTCTTTTGATTTTTTTATGCATGTGCAGTGTTTTAATGCGTTTATTATACGCATTTATATTAGACGCAAATAATTAGTTTAGTTTGAACCCCGCGCGGGTCAATTTGTGCTCTCTTGCTCACATACCCGCTCCCAAGTGTGCCTGCAATCCTCCACTGCCCACCGTGTAACAAAGATTTTTTTAAATTTTCTACGCGACCTTTTCATCCCTGTACCTTCGAAACCATTCGGCATATCATGATGAAAGTCGAACTAAATCGGTTCCAGGTTTCCGATCCATTCATCTCAGCTTCTGTGATTTAAAATAGACAGGCAGTTGAAAATTTGAATATCACAGCCAGACATTTCAATTTTTTTTATCTGTATGTTTGAACTATCTTCAATATTATATATATACAAATATTATAAGTTGTACCAAGAATAATTCTAGTTACTCTGCGATGACTAATTCGATTCGGACATAAATTTCAATAGATTCGGATATATTCAATGATTCGGATATATAAGCACTCAAAGCATGGTGCTCTGAAAATCACACACGATGAAGGTTGAAAAGACGTAATTTTTCGGCAAAATCGTAATATGAAGTAAAGTGTTGTTATTTAGTCACAACTAACAGATAATTAGTTTGACAAGAAATAAGCCGGAAAAATACAGAAAAAATTAAAAAGATATGAACGGTTGTGTTCACTGTAAAGGGCACAGAAGACGGCGCTGGTTCGTTCTTAGATGGAGGAATCTTTGTTCGGCGGCTCGCAGACGTTATACTTGTCACTCATTTCACTTTTTATCTTGGTCTTGAACTTGAAACAGCGTCTATTGCAACGCAATAGACGCTGACAAACTTTATATCTTAAATACGTAATACATACAAAACATTAAATCGTTATGCGTTTGCACTTATCTTAAGGACAACAATACGGTAGTAGACTCATCCTAAATTTTGGTATTTTTCATACAATATTGTGAAATATAAGTTAATTAAAAACCAGTCTTGAAAAAAATTCAAAAATTGATTGAAAAATAAGCCAGTTATAAGGTTTCTAAATTTGAAGATACGGATAGAGTTGGGTGTATCCCTGTCTCTTTTTCTCTTGTAGAATATAATGTGCAATATTGTAAATGACCTCGCGACACAGCATTGTCGTCCTTATCTAAAGATTAAATTTAAACTTTTATAACTCGATCAATTTTTAATATTATTAAAAAAAGTTTTCACTCTTCATTAGCTTGTACCTTGAAATTATGATTAATGAAATAAAAAATTAGTCAAATACCCAATTATATAATATTCATATTAGCGTATACAAGTGAAATTGGGCATCTATAGAAAGAGGTTGCCGTAAAAGTAAATGTAGTAGAGTGTATAAATGGAATTATCACCGCTTGCTCTGCCTCAACAACGGATAGCGTCACGGTGTACACAGATAGATAGTTGTGTTGAAACTGGCTATCGAAACGTTAATATTGAAAGGCATTTCATAAATAAAACTTTCACAAGAATGATCTCTAAGAAACCTTAGGATATTCCAGTTAAAAAAAGAAGCTGAGAGATTAAGAAAGCTTACGAGTTAGTACTTTTCATAATTTATCAATTATGTGACATACTGTACAAGTTTAAATCTTCTGAAGACGAAAAAACATAGAAATAAAAAAAAACTTTAAATCAAAACCGTTTCGATTAAAAACCTATTAAGTAGAGTAACCGAGTTTGTGGTATACATGAAAGGTTCGATTCCTTCCTAATATTGATTCCTGGAATTGTTACTAGGTCTCCAAATCGTATTAACATGAATTACATACGTATGTCCTATATCATGGAGATGAACATACGATATCACACTTATCCCAAACAAGAATTTATTTCTTTTGACGATTTAAAAAATTACCCCGTTAGAGATATGAGTGTGGACATAAGTATGTAATAACACAGCGCGGCTATAAACTTACTGTTGTGCACATGCTTTTCTTCTTTCTACACTATTTCTTCAATTCTGTTACCGTTACATTATTGTACGAGAAGATTTTTATCTTAAACACTTTGTTTCCTTTTCTACGTGACTGAATTTGTGGGTCGAAGCTAGTTGAAAAATAAATATTACCTACAATATTATAATTTTAAAACACTAGTTATTTTGATACAGGGATTATGTTGCATTACATCATATTTGGGATAAAATGAGTTATTTTTATTATGTTCCGACAGGAAATTCCTTTAGTATTTAATGATAAAACGGTTAGGGGTAATTCCGTGATGTTTCATCAGAATTATCGCCATGCCAACACCGCTTATTTGACAATTTATATAAGTACTTATTACAATACTTTCAAAGAACGGACATTGTAGGGATCGAACAAAATATGGATGTTATCGTTTTGTTTGTAAACATTTTTATGATAGCGATGATTTACAGTATTTTCTTAAATATCACATAGAAATAAGATACGTAACAGTTACTAAACACTAATACGTAAAAGACTATCCGTGATATTTAAGTCAATAAACTACGTACGAAACAGCTATAAATATAGTATTGGTTATAGTATTAGTTTAATAAAATAATTTAAACATACCACTGTCACGGTATGTTTAAATTATTTTATTAAACTAATTTTTTTTTATTTAGCTTTAGTGAAACAAAATGAAAATATCGCATTAGTTTTAGATCTATCGTGTGACATTAAAATTCTGAAATGTGGCAACATTTTTAGTCACAGTATAACAAAACTATGTTTAGTAATTCTACTCACAATGCTTTCATGAAATTCTGTATCTGTAATCTAATTACGTGACTTATAAGCCATCGCTGTTATAATTTATGGAAAAAAATATAATTTTTTAATATTACGTTTGACCGTAGCTTAAAAGTTGATCCACCTACCCTCGATGAATATGTCGGAGAATGTAAGGTATTACGTTTTATAGCTTTTTATATGATTTACATTTTTTGATTAAATATTATATTTCAACTGAAAAAATATATATAAAAATATTTCTCCGATTAAGTCATTTTTTGATCCATTCGCAATCCTGTGGATCAAGTGCTTATCTATTTGATATAAACTACGACTAAATGTTGACAGTATTTTGTATCTCAATTTCTGTTAGCTGAAAATCACAGCTTAAATCTAGATGTCATGGACATTCTACTGACAAAGAGAGATTGCTTCGAATTATCTTCTAGCTACTGCAGTTGTGAGAGTGCCTGCAAACGCTGAATGTAAATTACGTCGCCCAAACGTTTGCTTAATCAAGTGCCTTTTCGCACGTGTGATGCGAGGATTGCGCCTTGATGCGGGCCCATTGTCCTATTCTCCGCTGTTTATAAGGCCGAACGGCGTATCCCAATAAAAGGCATTGATTTAGTTCCATCGAAGACTACTTATAAAGCTCTTGGGCAAATAGTTTTTTATCATATTGATGCAACATTATGAGTGGGATATTGAAGGTCTAGCTTTGTTGATCACTAGCGGCAAATACCCGATTCGCTGGTTTTTTTGGGCGTACATTTTTTCATATCTCATAATTTTTTTGGTATAAAAAGCATGTGTTAAAAAATTTCTCTATTTTATTACTTTTTTATACAAACTAAGTAGACATAAATATATATATAAATATATATATATATATATATATATATATATATGTATATATATATATATATATATAGTATATTCAATCATTTTATTCGCATACATTCTTAAAACTGTAATGTACCAGAACATTGCAAAAATTTCTTTAAATTCTAGAACTTTCTAAAAAAAAGTGGAACTTTCATATTGGAAGTCACACATTTTAGTCGACTTCTAAACTTTCAACCTCCATACCTTCCACACCCTTCACCCTTATGGTTATCCACGCGCAACCACCATAGTGCACGGTGGGAGGGTTGAAGCTACTACCACGCACAAATGCCATTCGTCTGCAATATGTAGTTTTGGCTGCAGAGTGGAATATAGATAACATATTTAAATATATGTTTTATCCGCGGGACCAATGTGTCACGGCCGATATCGTCCAGTATCATGTTAATTAATAGTAGGTACTCACAAGGATTTCATATGAAGAAAAAAACCTTCTTTTAATGCTACGTGAGAATTAATTGCTGTAAAAATGCTCTATAAATGTACTTAAATCTGTCACTATTAAGGAAAATAAAAAGATTCGTTATTAGGTCTTCATTTGATGGCATTAAAAGTTATTAAAGAAATATAGCTTAGTATATACAATATGAATTAAAAACAACTAATTCTCGTAAACTGTATCTCGTTGAATTAACACACCTTACATTCAACACTTGTACATTGTCATTACATTCAACGTATTTCCTTTGAATGTAATGTAATGAGTAACTAATAGATTAGGAAAAGTGGAGCTGGGAATTATCTTACGAAAAATTTACTAATACTTGTCGCTAATAGACTAGCAAGAGCTAAAAATATTTCAGTATGCGAAAATATTTTACAACGAAAAAAGAGGTACATTTGAAAGATACATAAATGTATATATATATATATATATATATATATATATATATATATATATATATATATATAATGTAAAAATACTAAATCATTGCAAGATTAAGAACAAGTCATAACATATATAAAAGTTATCACTTACGTTTCAATATGTTATGTAACTTGCAGAAATTTTCTAATTTCAAAATTATACATATATTTTCACATGTGCTCTCATAGCAACATCCTTATAGAAAATCGCACAAATCTTGAAAATGCGCTTGATATAAATAAAAAACTCATCCAGTAATAGCCGTACTGATGGTCATTGACTACGCTCTTCATAGCGTATTTACTACGCTCTTCATTGTACACCTCAATGGCAACAGCGACAATGACACAACTTGACAGTTTGAGATATTATAGAATATTATATTTGATTTAATAATGCGTGGCTAGTAATGGATACAATGGTGGATATCTTGAATTGCCAGTTAATGCTAAATGACACTTTTAGTTTACTGGCCTGCCAAATTATGAATCTCTCTATTACTTTATGAAAGCCTCCTCAAAAGGCCCGTTTTTTAAAAAAGTCAACCTCCAGAACTATGGAAGGATATGAGAAAACTGATATTTTTATGTACTCCTGATGTCACTAAAACTGCTATATTAGCGAATTTAGATTGAAGACTAGAAAAGTCATTTACCTCCATTTTCATCTAAGAACAGTGGTCTCGAAGACAAGCGTCACGTCTCTCCTTGTCAGAAGATACATCTTCTGTTTGAAATGTCACATCTTGAAATATCAGTCTTGTTGATTTTTTTTGAGTGTATCCTAAATATTTGTAAAATACTGTAGATTACAATGTACCTTACTGTAGATTACAATATACCTTACTGTAGATTACAATGTACCTTACTATAGATCACAATATACCTTACTGTAGATTACAATGTACTTTAATGTACATTACATACCGTAGATTACAATGTACCTTACTGTAGATTACATACTGTATATTACGATGTACCTTACTGTAGACTACGTACTGTAGATTACAATGTACCATTGTTGCTTCATTACTATTATAGTACACAATCCAATTTAATTGCAATTTAATTACATCCATTTTTTTAATTTTCAGGGCGCTCCTGGCTGAATTAAAGTTTCGAAGTAATTGGACGTGAGGTGAGGTATAACTTTTTCGAAAATGATTATTTATTTTTACGGAAGTAGAAATATACGATATAAACTGTCTATGTTTCTTAATATTTATTAAAAAATGTCATATTTTTTTAAAGACAGTCTGAAAATTGGTTGTATTGTAATTACTACCCGTAGGATCTAAATATTCGTTCATATAATTCATGCAGATAATCACTGATATAATTCATGCAGATAATCATAAATATGATCCACTTTGGCGCATGATTGATTTCGTACAATTTTATATTAAAATGCAAGAAGAATATCTACTATGGGTAAAAAATGTTCACATATTGGCCGTATGAATAGAGAAACATTTAGGGAAGTATACGTATTATAGTATTAAGGAAATATATGAGGAAAAACATGAACAACTAAGGAATATATGCTTGAAGCGAATTGAGGAAGAGCTATATGGTTGCAGTATGGGAAACCATAAAAGAGACAAGAGTTTTTGGAAGCTCAAGTGAGGAACATTCATGTTTGACTAATGAGATATAAGCGTGGATGTACAGGTAAATTAAAGCGATATCTTTATTATGTGACATTTCATAGCCATAATATACTTGTGGTAATGATATTGAAATCGAATAGCGTTAAGTGCTATCCAGAGAAACACATTTTCCAAGCACTTCTACCGTTTATGAATGGAAACTACGAATGTAAAATAAATAATTTAAAATTATACTACTTATTTTAAAGCCCTTTATAAGTTAATGTAAAACTGTAGATGGATTTGAAAATCCCTGCCAATTAAATTAACTACGTTGGGAAATGAAGATTGGCATCCCACGGTCTATCAGGTAGAGGTCAGCACATGTTTACAGCCAGGGATAAATAAAACATTAGGTACATATATAAATATATATATATATATATATATATATATTATATTCTATATATATATATATATATATATATATATATATATATATATTCTATATACCTGATTCTTTATTATAATACACATCCGCTCTCCTCCGAAGTTGAAATGGTATTAGCGTATGAAAATAGCTCTGCCATACAACGCGAACTTAATCTGGATCTGTATCAATAAGGCTATTCAATTTTTCTAAATCAATTGTAGCAGGTCAGTTTGAATGAGATTTATCGGACAGGTCAATTTGGATATTTGAAACTGGTGGCTGTGTCGTAAGAAGTATCCACTCATCCATCGTTGTGTATATATTACGTGATACTTCGCTGGTTTTTCGCCCTAAACGACATTCATGAAGAAAGACATCGAAAGTCACTACGAAATATTTCCATTTTTAATTTATTCTTTAACGCTCAGTTGCAAACTGAAAAGAAGTTCAAATGCCACACTCTTTTTATACCCTAGAAGAAATATTCTAGAAGCTTTTATAACATTCCAGAAATCGGTCGAAAAAAGTAGCGTGTTTATAAGTCCTTAATATATATATATATATATATATATATATATATATATATATATATATATATATCTTTTTTTTTTTTTTTTTTTCCATTTGAGGAGTGCGATGTAAGTACAAAATTTACTTGTTTACACTGTATTTGTATATAGGACCGTAATAAATAAAAAAAGCCAAGTCATTTATAAACATTTAATTGTACATAGTATTTCTATTGAACTATTAAAAAATACTAAATTTTCAGGACGTAAATAAATTGTCCAATTCATAGAAGGAATTTCATAGGAGCATATTTCAAAAAAATTAATAATTCCACATAGAATTAGAAATCATATTTTTTTTTATCTTTACCTGTACTATAAAACCTCCCGTTATTCCAACTTTCAAGATTGTTAGGTCGACCGGAAATACCCTTTAGATTTGATGATCAACGATTAAGATTACGGTAAAAATAAAGAAAAATTACCCACCCCCCCTTCCGCCCCTTCGCATATATGGATAGTCGCCTCAAAATAAAATTTTACTTAATTTTAAATACAACTTTCTTTCTTGGATCAACGAGTTACGTAAAAGTATATAACGTTTTCCTTCCTTCTCTTTTCCTACTCTTTCTGTGTGGAACATTTAAAAGAAGTTCTTTGTTTTATTATAAATTTAATTTTGTATCACACGTCCAAGAGAATACATTTCAAACTATAACTTCCCTTTTAGGAAAAATTTGATCTAATGGGGTTTTGAAATGATCCAATTATTAATGTCAGCCAGCCCCGAAACATCAACCTGGGACAAAGGCGGAAATGTGGGATAAGAGGATAAACAGTTGATCGCTTCAACGAGCTAGGAAACGTACCCTACTTACTTCCCAACCCACTCGCTGAACGAATATGAGTATTAAACAACTGTCCGCCTCCCATTCGACCCTATTTTCAATTCCATTAATACCCCTATTTCACCCTCAATATGATGATTGTACCGTCGTCGGTGGCGGCCGCTCAGTGACGGATCCCAAAACAGGTCAAGTGTAAAAAATGATGCCGAAGCCATTGCTCTAGTCGGCTTTTGGGGTGTCTTAAATCCCCTTAGCCGAATGCCATTAATAAATTGTGTCTAGTGTTAGCGGGGTCTTAGCGTCAGTTGGCACTTTAAGGGATGTGACATCGCAAGGGACGCATATGTCAACGAATTTAGGTGCTGCAATATATAAATGAAACTGAATTGAATGCAGTGGCAATGAAGGATGTTGAATAATTTTTTTTAGTTTTTAAAAATAGAAAATTTGTTGCCAAAGCACAGGAGACCGTATGAGTGGATAGGAATAAAATAAAGTGGTGAAAATACGCGAATTTCAAAAGATGTTTTTGTTCAACTCAACACTACTCAGGAGTGGGATTGAGGGAAATTTGTATAAACGTAGGCTTGCATTCAGAATATAAAAATGGTAAAGGTGATATTGCACACTGATACATGCATAAGAGTAGTATGGAATGCGAGCGAATTTTCAGTATCGTTTGATACTAAATTTAACACGTTTTAGAAATATCTCCGTGAACTACCAAGACAGATCTAAATAATAGCTCGTTAGCTATTTTTTTTTTAAATTTTTTACAAAATATTGTATCTTGTAATTTTGTTAAATATAAATTTGTTTGTTAATCTATTATGTTTTACAATTAAATGAAACTACGTGATGTAGCATTATTTCACCTTTTTTAAGTTCTTTACCACGACCTAGGTTTCGTTGTGTTACAACATCTTCAGGTGGGCTGTTAGCAAAGATTCATTATTATTTTTTATTTATCTATTGATCTCGATTGATGCCTATTCCAGACTAAAAAAATGTAGCTATCTGTTTAACTTTCAATAATGGCTCACAAATTAGGTTTTAATAAGTATTTAAGATGGTTTTTGTTTATTTTATATTTACGTCATGTCAAATTTGTAAATTACTAGCGTGTGTTTTATGTTTTAAAAGATTGCGTTATCCCCGATTTAGGTACGGATAATATCCTTACAATCCAAATATATTTTGAAAGTTGCCTTTTAAGCGCATTTTTCATTTATTATTCCTATATTCCTTGACACCATAGCACAATCTCACACACACACACACACACACACATATATATATATATATATATATATATACATTATGTTATAGTGCGAAATTATCGACTTTTTCGTACATGCATTTTTATCACTACGTTTATAATTGCTTTGAAGTGCCTTACTCCTACAAAAAATCACATTTGTCCCATATTTCAACAAAGGTAATATTTTTGTGACAAATACACCTTATTCTAATGTTTGCCAATGAGTCAAGTGATTCAGCAAGTGATTCAGAAGATAGATATAAAATTTCTTGTTAGGAATTTAAAAAAAATAAATTTCAAAGTCTATTTAATGTATTACATATTGCCTCTCCCTCACTTACGGATGTTGTTCAACCTGTTTATTGTGTTGGTTCCGCAAGACTCAAATTAACAGTACCTAACACGTGATAGAACTCCGGAGCACTTGTGCCCAATAGATATCAATCGATTTAGGACTCGCTATTTATTTAAGCGAAAGTTTGAAATTTATTCGCAGATCCTCAAACTGTAGCATCCTCGTCTTGCTGGATTAATCTAATTTTATGTGACACAAGCATCTAATCTTCCATAACTCATTAACCTAAAAATAACTAAAAATCCTTACGACTGAAATATATTAATATTAAATTTTATTCCACCTAAATTCTTACAAACATCATCAGTGAGCTGCTTATACATACAATGTATATGAGAGATATCGAAAACGCTTCGCCAAAATTATGAGGTACCTTCACTTATCTTCGTCGTAATATCATACTGAGCGGTTGTACGGAAGCACTAAATATTTATATAAGCGGCGGGGAACTCATCGAAGCCACTTGTAAATTAAGGCCGAACGTGATTCAGCTCAGCGTCGGCCAATATGGTTCTCCCCCGGCTAATGGCCGTCGGCATCATTGGCAATAATCTTTCGAGTGATACTCTTGGGCGAGAATTTAGGGACTTCGGGGTGACTTTAAATAAGTGTTGTGATACTGAAATGCTGTCCGTATTTTGCTGAATATTTACGACCTTGAAAATTGGAGCGTGATTTGGTGGATTTTATTATTTGACAGGCAATTGCAATTTACGTGTAAGATGACATTTTTTAATACTTGTTAATATGAAATAAAAATATTTTTTTTAATTTTTATAACCACGCACATAGACGTCTATATAAATATCATTTGATATTTTTATTTTTATTTTATGAAAAATAATGAAATATTTATAAATATTGTTTTTGAAAAATTAATTTTTTTGGTCCATTTCATTTTGCTAAATTAATGGTAAGTACTACAGTATATGAGCTAAAGCAATAATTATTAAGACGAGGCTAATTTTTTTTATGTCTTATCTCTCCTACGGATTAAAGGGCTATCATCAGCGTATGTCCAATCAACCACTACTCTTTTTGCAAGACCTGCTCACCGATAAGATTCCTTTTAAATGATCCATAGCTCATCGCTCATATAAGTTATGCCAATCAAGGCTAATAGAAAAAAATTTCATGAACTTTTGTTTCCGATAACAATGAAGAAATGTTGTCCAAGTTTATTTATTATGATTATCAAACTTTTTAAATTTTATTTTCTAAAATGATATTTATATAGACATCTATGTATGTGGTTATAAAAAAAAGATTTATTCTAATGTAAATTTTAATCAAATTTAAGTATCTTTTCTGTTTTCCCAATAAGTAACGTATAAAATCATTTTAGACAAAAGTTGTAGTATTTTAGATTACTTTATAATATTTAAAGATTTTTTTAGGTTTATTTGTAAATAATCAACTTTGAACAGACGAGAGAAATTTAACTATTGATTCGCTTTAGTTCACTTATGAACTTAACCTTTGAATAAGAATAACAGATGGAGTAAGAAATGTGATCTTAGTATGCATACAAATTTTGATACGTAACTATTTAATAAAATTTGCAAGCACACCGAATATACACATAGATAGGAAAATCATCTCGAAATTCGAGAACTCCGCAACAGTATGGATATTACAGAATTTCGGCGAATTTCAACTTAAAAACATATTTTAAATGTAGACTTTTTATATCTGTGGACTATACTAATAAAAAAAAGTAGATTACTTCCACGCGCTCGGAAAATTTCTGAGAAAAAGGTCTGTGTATGTGTGTCTCTCTTTTTGTGAAAGGTTTTTGTGTTTGAATGAAAGTCGTTTGGCATAGCGACGAAACTAATTACCCAATAGCGTTAAAATTCAATATCTACTGTCAGTTTTTAAATATCTTTAGACTCTGTTATTTTTTATGCTTGAAAAACGTAGCTCAAATAGAAAGAAAATTTTAAAATTATAGTTTTATTAGAACGGCTCTATTTCATTTAAATTATTCAACTCATAATATATAAATAATTTTCCTAGAAAGTTCACTTAAGGATGATTTATTTATGAAAAATATCCTTCCCAGATACAATTGGGTATTTGACTAAATTTTTTTTATTCCATTAATTATAATTTCAAGGTACAAGCTGATGAAGGGTGAAAAATGTTTTAATAATCTTAAAAATGTACCCAGTTATAAAAGTTTAAATTTAAACTGTAAAGAAGGACGGCAATACTGTGTTGTGAGGTAATTTTTAATATTGCACATTGTATTCTACAAGAGGAAAAGAGACAGGGTTATACCCAACTCTATCCGTATCTTCAAATTTAGAAGCCTACAACTGGCTTATTTTTCAATCAATTTTTGAATTTTTATCAAGACTGGTTTTTAATTAACCTATATTTCACAATATTGTACGAAAAATATCAAAATTTAGAATGAGTCAACTACCGTATTGATAAAATTGTTAGACTCTACTCTTTATTTTATTTATAATCAGTTGCAGGTTTATTGATTTAACATGCATCATATGAATTGCCAACTTTTGATTGATGAAGACAGTGTTCATTAATTCCTCATTGAGTGTAGCGACTTCACTTAAATTATCGGTGCTAAAAATTAGCTATAAAACGCTTCTCATGTTTGTATATATGTTACTTTATATAACTTTTGACTTATAATTTCTATCTTTTTTCACTAATATCGCTGGTTATATTTTCTGTTGTTTTTTGAGTTTCCTATATAAACCATCAAGAATCAATTTCACTCGCTAATATTGTCCCTTTGGGGCATTATTCTAGCTTATAAATGTTCAGTGGTATAGCTAAAATTGTCGCATCACTTTTGCAAAGTGGTGAACCAAATTTGAGACATAATTTTTCAAGAATTGTGAAATTTAAAAGATCGGTCCAGTGTAGATTTTTTCTTGCGTAAATGTTAGATGCCGTTATAGAGAGCTTTTGGAATTAAGCTCGACCGTATTCTTCCTTAATTTTTTAATAAAATGGATGACCACGGCAAAAAAATGTATGAAATTTGGTTGTCGCCCCAAGATTTTTCAAGATAATTGACAATTTCTGTATTATGAGTAATATTTACTTCGTTATGTTCAGTTTCGTGTTTTGGATATTGGCTGTGCTTCAGATTTTCACTGTGCTTTTGACTAAAATACATGGTTCCTTTGCAATTTTATAAACAACAGGAGGAAAAACTAAAACTCGACTACGGAAAAAATAATTGAACAGCACGACGTAGCTAGTGAAATTCAAAACGTAATATAGTCTAGGACACTCTGCTTCATGGTTAATCTTAGAACATATTATTTGTTGAAATCACTTTAGTAGTGTAATCTGTACGAGGGGACAAACGTGTTCACGTATATACATACGTACATATGTGCATACGTAGCCTGTGAAATTCATAACGTCATATTATACCCAAGGATACTTTCTGGGTCAAGACAAATCTAAAGACACCTCATTTGTTGAAATCACGTTTTTAATTTAGCCTGTACGAGGGAACAGACTTATTGACATTCATACATACATATATACATATCCTGTGAATATCATAATGTTATATACTATCTAACTCTCTCTGTATCATCACGAATCTAAGAACACCTAATTTGTTGAAATGACTTTGATAGTTTAGCCTGTACGAGGGAGCAAACATACTCACACACACACATACATAATCTGTGAAATTCATAGCACTTCCTCTGTTTTAATCGGCTAAAAACATTTTACTTTACAGTCCACATTATTTGGGTAACTTACTTTATTAGTCTTCTTTTTAAGTCAACTGTGATATTCATAGCACTTCCTCTGCCTTAGTCGGTTAAGAACATTTTACTTTTACAGTTCACATTGTTTAGGTAACTTACTTTATTAGTGTTCTTTTTAAGTCAATGTTAATTGAATGGAGTACGGGATAATTGCGACACGGAGACAATACTTACCATGTTTTCCTGTAAACTTACTGATCGCTTCTTTAATAAGGTATATTTCAATGGCTTTTAAATTTCTTATTTGAAAAAATACTGGGCTGCATTACTTTCTAAGTCCTGACACTTTTTTTAATGAACCAGCTTTAGTACATCGCCAGAACTGTTTCCGTTTGACTCTATGGTTTGAACAGTTATTTGTAAAATAACTTATAAATTTTGTTATATATGGACGATTAGAATGTATAAATAGATGAACAAAGAATTCGTAATTACAGTACCACAAAACAATTTTGTCTGCTTCATGAAGTTACTCTAACAGTTAAACTTTGTTGTAACGCTCGCATTCGTTAACTTCGCCTTTATTAATTTAAAAACTGCTGATCTTCAGCAGGTTCCCATGATATAGCGCTATATAGTTTAACGCCCCCGATGTCGTTAATCTTGTAATGTTATTATTAAACTCCTAGAGGAAAGTAGCAAAATTGTTGTAAATACCAGAAATCTATACAATCATATAATCTCGCACCCATGTTAATCTTTGTGTTTTTTTCATTAGTTCTTGAGGTTAAATTTGTTCATCAAGTAATATGCTGTTTTATTGACTTGCGCTGAACATTTCGTTCAAAAACCCTCAATCATTTTCGTGCAACAAAAAGTATAAAACAAACGTGAAAAAGTTATTATGATTCCTTTTGTCTCTAAACCTGAAATATGTAACTATGATAATTCAAATAGCATTATTAGATAGATAACCGGATATATGTCCCCTACATTTTTTTACGTACATGTAAATGAATTGTTATTTAGGTTACGTAAAGCGCAAACATGTCTGATTTCGCCGATAATATCTGCATATGTAATCACATTTATGAATGATTTGTACATTTATTTTTTGACGGTTAATTTATTCCAAACCGCATGATAACATCGATTTCACCAAGCATATCGTACCGTAATCAAACGGCAGTATTGTGGAATACGTGACCTGAAATTTGCTTAAATGTTTTTCTAAATGTATAAATATATATATATATATATATATATATATATATATATATATATATACATAAACTATATTAGTAGTGCTGTCTAGATCTTATTAATAATCATTTTAGAACATTAGAGAGTCTGCAAAATCTATGGCTATGTTTTGTTTCCCATCTCGGAAAATATCACCATTTTTTTAATGTAATTCAAACTAATGGAGATCTGTGGTTGATAACATATTTTTAATTCTTTTCTTTTATATTTCCTTCTAACATTTTAATACTCCTAATAGTCAAGCCATTTTAGGAGCAAATGCAGTCAGCTCTATTTTTTGCCAAACACGACAATTTCCTACGAAAAGTCTTTCTCCATCCAGGCGGCAAAAGATTTAGTAAGCTGAATTCTAATACCAGAAGTTCGCTTCTCTAAATGTTTTCAAAGGTCACTTGTAAAAGTTCTTCTTTTTTAATCCAGTGGACAATTAAATTGAACTGAGCATTCTAACTGCTCTATTTTCTGATCATTTAAACTGTACTAAGTATTGGCTTACCTCCTATTGTTCCTCCAGGTTATCACTCTCAACTGCAATGTTTAAATATGCTTACAATTCTCTAAACATGAATTTAAGGGTGCTAAAGTTTACACAATCGCATACGTTTTCACTAGAAATTGGTATATGTAAAACACTAGAAATTGGTATATGTATAATGTCAAAACGTCATATTAAAGTTGCAAATGAGCTATGTATAATATCACAATGTCGCATTAAAGTTGCAAATGAGTACAACGTCACCTTAAAGTTGTAAATAATAATATCATAGAAAATATTTTATTGTTTTGGATAAGACTTTGAAATTGCTGTGACATTTTAAGTGCCCACGCCACTTGACGCTATCTCCAAAATAGCTATACGGGAAAACTGCACACACACAGATGCCACGTACATTAATGGACACTGACATATATAGGACACACTCTAGAAGCAGATCAATTTGTTCGTATTAAATCTGTTAATGGGAAAGTTAATTGCGCAGGTAAAGTTAATTGAGCTCTTGTTAACGGCATAAAGGATGATGGTTAATATTTAACTATTTGAGTTTGGGATTTAGCCCGCTTCGTGATTCAAATGAACAAACAAAGGGCGGAGGGCTGGTGGGTCGACTCAGTTATTGTTCGTCGAGTTTGGCTCAATGGCACTGTTGTGTCGTGCGGTGCAGCGATACTAGTGTATAGCCGGGGCATTAACCTATGTTTATGAACTTACAAAAGCATGTCACTTACGTAACGACAGTTGTCGGTGATGTCACTGCAGCAATTATATACAATGGGCAGTGGCTGGACACATTTAAATAATGTTTGCATATTCGGATATAACTACAATGGACATTATTTTTTATTACACAATTTTGTGTGAGATAAACGCAGATTGCGTTTTTAATAAATATTTATACAAATAAAAACATTTTTTTTAAGTTCAGGATGATATAGAATAATTTTGGATGTGTTACATACAATTATACTACCATAGCGAATCTCAAAGTTGTTTGTAAAAAATAGAGTTTATGACGAAGCTTACTTCTTTATTATAATGTATTAAAATTCAATTCATATTATTAGATTTATTACGCACATAATCATTACTTTACCTTTTTTATACCTTATCATTAATTTCGATAAAAATTATAGGTTAGGCTACTAAGTTGTAACGCGCTAGTGAAATGTTTGTCGACTATAATAATTACAGCTTGCAAGTATCATCAATCGTATTTGCTTCGGTAGTGCATACATATATTCCTTAATACATAAATATTTACGTATATCATATGCAACATTTCAATTGATACAGACTAAATTAGAATGGTCGTTATCAAATTATGCGCAACTATGAAGAAAATAGTTGTGCATAATTTGGTAACGACAAATTAGAAAAACACTATTAATTTAAATATACCTACCCCGTTTTATTTTCCGGACACTGAGCTAGAGGCCGTTGAAAGCTGTTTGGTAATTTTCTCAAGGTGGTTTTTCAACCAGAACTAGACAGAAATCCCAAAAATATTTTTTACATTTTTTGAGGCCGGAATGACTCTTTTCATTTATTTTACGTAGCGCTTAGATAAATACTAAAAATGTTTCCACATTCATTAAAATACTGGATAACACGGACTAAAGAAAAGACGTCGAGTAAAAAAATATGTTTTATTGATATTATATAAGATATTGCCAATTACGGAAGTTCCTAAATTTTTATTATAGGTGAACTATTGCAACACACATTCGAATCAGATAACATTGCTGTAAAACAGACATTGACCCATTCCCCATAGAAGATGGCGGATATCCTAATCCATAAACGAACGATAGAATTCAGTTTCGTCCTGTCATACTTCCTGGTACAATGTAAATGTGACAGGAACAATTAAATATTTCTATCTCTTTTTTGTTGTCTCATATACAATTCTAAATGCGTAATAAATTCAATATAAATATTATAAAATTTATAAAATTATTTGTGTGTGTGTTTATTTATAAATGTAATGATGTGCTCAGAATTTGTTGTTCCAAACCAGACCAACCGTGTAATTAACAACACTTCTTCATAACACCAGCTGCGTCTGTCTGTCGGCATGAGCTAATCTAGGAAATTATTGGATTTTATTTTCATATTTAATTATAACGTTTATCGAGGAAGTAGGCTTTGTGAGTAATAAAAATTTATTGCATACTTAAGTATTTCACGACAACCATCATGCACGATCAGCAGAGAGACACGTCATTATAAGAAAAAACGTACATCTATCTCACTATCTCATATAAAAGCATCTCTTTCAGCTGGAAATGCAATATGAATGGTCCATAAATCGCTTTAATATAAAATCGACGTCAGCTATATTATAAAATTTATAAAATAGTAGTAAAACCATGAAATAGAATGAATATAATTATATAAAACCAAACAAAATTTTGATTCCCGTCCCGGCTTCGCATTAACAAAATTGTTAATTCTACGAGTGCGAAGCCGGGACGGGTCACTATTATTTCTGTAAAGTAAGAACACCACACACGTATTCATCATTACCATTATACGTAATTCATACTAAATCACATCTAAGTAAAGTTAAATTATTTTTAATTCTAATTGTGTTTCTATATGATAACGTCATGGACGTGTACGAATGTACGGAACATTCGTATTTAAGCTCTATAAACCATTAGCCTATAATCCTGTTTGAAAAAAAGTTATTAAATTATGTACATATATAGACAGATAGATCTTCAGCTGTCAGTCATATATTGATTCTAAAAAAATGCCCTATTTTCCATTCCCGTGAATATTTAATCTGTAAATATTTTTTTCCCATAAAAAGTGTTAATAAATTAACATCTAACTGGGAACGTTTTGAATCTGCATTAGAATAGTTAGTTCCCGAATGCAAATATAGTTTTCTATATTTTTCTTAAAAATAGTTTTCTATGTTTAGTTTTTTATTTCTAAATATAGTTTTCTATATTCTATATTTTTATAGTTTTCTTCTGTCGTGGATAAGTGCGAATAAACTAGTTTACGTATATTTAAATGACGTTATGCCTAATCTCTAATAAGACTAAAGTATACAATTTTGTAATAATTTTGTGCAACCTCAAATATGTGATATCGTTGAATTCTACAACAGAATATTCATGCTCTCAGAAGAATATGTTATTCCCCTCGTATGTAAAGTCTACTTTTGTCAAGCGATCCTCTTTGTCAACTTGAGTACAACGAGCTGGTCTGCCTTTGTGTCGTCGTACGACACTTGAGGAAAATGAAATGCATGCTATATTTATTTATCCTTGAGACAACCCTATTTTCGATGCATTTCGTTTGAATCCTTTGAAAAAAAATATGAAGTTCGGTCTTCTTATATTTCTTCTAGATTTCAAACGTCATCTGCAGATTATCTTGTTCAACTCTATGAAAATTTATGTAGATTTCGCTATTTGTATATGTGTAAGTATTTACTATGTGTTTCCATATATAATCTTGAGATATGAAAAAAAACATGTTTCTATTGAGAAGCATGCGTTGTAATACCTGTAGATATTGACTAAGTATCGAATCCCTGTAAAATTAGGAGGAGCTTGGAAAAGAAATTTATTGTTATTTAAAATAAATTTATTTACTCACTTTCAGGCCAATTATTTCTTTCTTTTGGATACTGAAAATAGGAAAAATGTTTTTCTTTTTCCTTTACTGTGGTTTTCTGCCTATTTCAATAAAGTTTCTCATTATCTTAATTAGTTAAGATAATGTACGATAGGTTTAAGTGTAACACATACTGTACCCAAAAAATAGAGTCTAACTTTAGCTAGACGAAGAAACCCTGCCGCAAGTAATCGGCGTAAAGACCTATTTATTTTTTCTTTTTTTGTATTATTAGTCACTAGGTATTTAGAAATTCTTCTGCATGAAGTACTGTAGGACGAAATTTAAGTGAATACAATTAGGTTAATATTCAAGATTAATGGATAATTCCTTTCTAAAGCTGTTGATTTAAATATCTGCAGTGCGTATTATTCTTCTTTCGTCATCTCAAGAAATGACGACGGAAGATTTGTATTACAATTGGTCAACGACGCAGTGAACATCATTCCAAAAATTTGTTAATAATAACTGATTTTAAAACGCATAAATCGCTATCCCCACTCCGTCTGAGTTATTACTGTCACATATTTTCGTGATGTTAATCGAATCTATTTAGACACTGCCGTTCACGTAGAAATATTAATTTCTAAAAGGTAATTATGTTTTTTCGCCTAATTGTACCAAAGATATTTGTATTACTACGGAAGCGAATTTCCAAAAATACAAAATATGGAATAATGTATTATGGTATACATATTCCTTCGATAAACATAGATGGGGTATTTTAAAAGTAATAACAGTTGGTTTTCAGAGTTTCGTAGTTAAATGAAAAAATACGGAATCCCTTTCGAAAGGCCACAGGAGAAATCGGAAAATTTTCATCGCCTCCACCCATATGTCTGTCGTTGTCGGTCACTCTATAATAGCTTCTGTAATTGTAGACTTGTATGCATGAAATTTTTGAAGTGTATGCTTCAAGTGAAAATCTCAATTAATATGTGACAAAATAATAATTTTTATAATTAATTTTTTTAATATTAATTTTTCATATATCTATATGAGAGCGAAAACTTTTTCCATTGTGTTAGGTATCACTGGAAAGAAAATGAAGGAAGTTTAATTTACCATTTTTCATTTTTAAACTCTGTTTGCGAAATAGAATTAAGTTTCAAAATACCGCGCGATGTGTCTCTCCATCCCTAATTTCCTAACTATGAGTTTGGAAATTCGGCAAAGGTTTTAAAAAATAGGATTTGATTAGAATTTTCATCAGCAACTTAATTATATGTAGACAACTACTTGATTGGTTTTTACTGAATAAAGCAATTGAAACGATATCAAACAAAAACCGTTGAACACAAAACAAAATTTCGAAGTTTTAGGGATAATTATTATATTAAAAGCAATAGTTATGAACTTTGAAAAATTATCATCTTACGAAATCAAAAGGATTTTACCGAAATGTGGTTTTTTCTGCTATAAAATTAATAATCGTAGACAAAAATTACTTAAACAATCTTAGAAGTGAATGACAGACGGTAACTGAATTCGTTTCGTACAAAAAGTGAAAGTACTTAATTGAATTACAAAAGGTACAATTATAATAAAACAGTGTCATTCAAAGGTTCTATACTATCGGAGAACTCATTGGCTGCGTTCGTGTTAATTGAGAACTAGTACTCCAGCATTATTTATATACATTTTTTTCAAGTCGGCCGATTAATTATCTCCATCTCTCCAACTTTCAGGAATCAATACCGGAGGCGAGCAAAAAGCGAGGAAATAAGAAACGGGCGAACTTCCAATCGGGACGAGCTAAGTTTTTAGTTCAATTAGGAGACTCGTTGGACTATTTAACTTGCCTAGCGACAATTCTTATACAATTAGAGTCGGCAGCGTTTATACCACTTCTGGTATCGAGTCACGATTAATTTGTTTCATTATCTTAACTTTTCCTTTGATTTAACGATGTTGCCAAAGTACAGGTGGCAACTTGGCTGAACAGAGGCCGATCTAGTGCACTTTTAAATGTCAGTGAACAAGTAAATTCTCTGTTTAATTTTTTATTTAAATCTAACGTCGATTGCACTCTGTAGAATCACTCTATGTAGTAATTGTAAAACTGTGTCTTATTCTTGTTAACATATTAAATCTGCCCTTTGGATATGTCCATCAGTATTTTAAATCTACCTACGATTACATGATTACTATATCGTCAAAGTCTGCGGTAGCTGTAAAACTGCAAATGCGTCTGATTCTTAATGACATTAAATATGTCATTTTGATTGATAGCAATTTTAAATATATTTTTACGATTACATGATTACTAAATCGTCTCCATTTGAAGTAGCTGTAAAAGTGGAATGGCATCTGGTTCTTATTAACATGTTAAATCTGTCATTTGGATTTATGTCAATATTTTAAATCTATTTACAATTACATTATTACTATAACATCACTGTTTGCAGTAGCTGTAAAACTGCAAATGTGTCTGATTCTTAATAACATATTAAATCTGTAATTTGGATTGATTCAATGTATTAAGTCTATCTACGATTACATAATTACTATGTCATCACCGTCTGCCGTAAAACTGGAATTGCGTCCGATTCTTAGTTATTTATTTATTTATTTACGTATTTTAATGTAACAATTGATACATGTGGTGGACTTATTACTACGATAGCAAGCTTTTATAGCCGATGAGTCCAGCCCCGCTTGAGGAGCGAGCGGGAATCGATCGCGGGTTCTCATGGTACCACGGCTACGACAGTTGTATCTAAATTATATGTAATTTAAACTTATCTACGTTTACATGATCATCATGTTATTACAGTCTGCATTAGCTCCAAACCTGCAAATCGTCTGATTCTCATGTACCTACGAAGTTTGCTATTTGAATTGATACTATTAACTTAAATTTATCTACGATTACACGATCGTCTCCATTTGCAGTAGCTGTAAAACTGCAATAGCATCTGATTCTTATTTACATGTTAAATATGCCATTTGGATTTATGTCAATATATTAAATCTATTTACAATTACATTATTACTGTATCATCACCGTCTACAATAGCTGTAAAACTGCAAATACTTCTGATTAATATTTAGGTGCGATGTCTAACCATTTGGATCAATATCACTACCAAAAATATGCTAACGACAAAATGTTTACATTATTAAAAAACGTCTGTCACTTTTGGCTTTTGATACTTAGCAAAAGGTTATCAAAGCTGGTTGAACTTCAAAACATATTCATAGATAAAAAAATTTACATATTATATTTTTAAATCTTCTAATGTCATACCGATATAAACTTATTTATATTATGAGACAAGTGAAAAAGTCTACGAGCAAAATAATAAACGATAAAAAATATTAAGTTCTCTATAATTTTGTAAAACAAAATAATTCATTAATATCTTCGTCAAATGCATGTCAAACTTTACCTACTTAGAATCGAAAATATATAATGAACGTGTGGCTTTTATTACAAAATAATAAAACTATTACAATGCGACCCTCGATAGAGCTAATATCTATTCATCGCCACAGAAGAATGGAGCGATGAATCTATATTTCAGCGTTGCGGAACGAACGAGCGAATGAATGTATGAGCTTGTCACGTGACAGGCGCGCATCCGGCGCGAGCCGTCCGCCAGCTGCCTGTTTCCGGTTTGCTTGCGCAGGCAGCGTTTGTGATTGTCTGCGTTTTGTATTTCGCTCTCTGATATTTGTCTTTGCATTGTAGATTTTCTTAGTTTGCCACGGGACTTTCCTTTTAATCTATTTGTTGGTATCTCTGTTTCTAGAAGTTCTAAGGGTTGTATTAAATTTCTGTTTTTAAATTTATTGTAAATAATTGTTTTATACTTTTCTTCTCTTATATTTATTTGCACGTCGGGGCATCGTATTCGGAGATCGAAAGCTATGCCCTAATCGATAAAAGCATAATTGATCTGTGTCTTCAGTTCACTTGATTAAAATCTTGTTTGTATGAAGGTTAGAAGCCAATTTCGTCTCACACGATATAGAATACAACGATTGAACGTGTCCAAAAGACTTCTGAGAAATCTTTATAATGAAATCGTATAGCCAATTTTTTTTATTTTACATGAATTTCGCCTAAACATAGCACTAGATTTTCATGCTGTATACCAGCATGGAAATCTAGTCTTAATTTTCTTATGAAATTCATTTTTTGGTTACTAATTGAAAGAGTTTTGTATTTCCCGTTATTGAGGTGGTTTTCTTTCTTCGTGCACGAATAATTCACATAAATATATAAAACCATCATTTTTTGGAAACCCCGTAATTAGAAGCGAAGCACGTCGTTACGATATATTAATTTTGAAAGTAGCTTTTAATAAAAGTCACCTTGAAAATGATCAGATCGTAATAAAACGTATATTATTTTTGTAAGAAATACTTTTCTGCAATATTTGAACACTCGATTTCGAACGAAAGCGCTAACGAATAATTTCGTAGGAAATGAGCAAGATTTTAAGAAAATTTATGTTGGTTAACGCGCATTTCATCATGGTTAACATCCCTCTTTTCTTCGGACCATTTTCATGAAGACGTATGGAGGTATCGCCAATAACAAATGCGAGACCTTATTCAGCATAAAATATTATTCAGTGATATGAAAATAAAGAGTTTTTTATTCGCTCAAAATAAACTTCGAAGTGAAACTTCTATGCTGAAGTCGATGCTGAGGAGATAGCAAAAAAATGTGGAATTGGTATAAAGTTACGCACGATGAAATGGACGTGACGTTGAATGCACTGATATGAATTGAAAAGTACTGGCAGATTCCGTGCGAATGGAAATTATGTTATTGCTCGTGATGAGGCTAGTACGAAGTGAAGGCATGATGCGTCTGAGCACAGAAAGGAAAACGGATAGGAACCGTCGTATTCGCGCACAAAAGGGACAGAGTGACTATTTATAAAGTGAAACGGCTATAGAAGTAAACTTGCAGACTTGAGACTCTATGATATCATATCGTATAAGTTGGTCGATAATAACAGACGTCGATAAACAGGCAAGTACAATTTAATGTTCTTATGCAAAATGTGACATTTGACAATAAATATTTGTTCCGATCATCGAATTTGATGGACCACGTATTACAGCTTTATTTTAGGAAAGTATATTCAGTTCATGTATATACTTATATATAGTTGTGGAATATTCTTTTCATCGATCACTTATTCAAATACATGTCATCACAATAATTATACCCGATTTTTAAATGTTTGTTATTTTTATTATATATTCGATAAATAACTACAATGGCGAAGTATGTAGATATGGGCAGAACATCTACATACTTCATGGAAGTTTGAAGATATGGACAGAAAATGAAAAATAGTTATGTTGATGTGGATGTTATCAGTTGAAAAAATAAGAAGCCATTAAATAACAAAGATGAATTTCAACACCTGTTCGAGCACGGTTAAACGAACTAAAATAAAGAAGTGTGACGTCCTGTTATTGCTACTTATCTAATCTAGATTAAGAACAGCGTGAATGGGTGGATAGAAAGATTTTTTTTGAGTACATGTTTTTTTATTTTAAAACATCACTTTTAGAGGCTCTACTCTTTCACCATTTAATGACCCTGCCAAGCTACATGTTTGTCATTTAACTCTCCTCCCTATTTCATGATCCTAAATATTTAGGTAATTTTTTTTACCTAGTGAAGTTTTAATGAAACAGATTAAATTTAATTTTTCTTAAAAAATTCAGGGAAAAATGACGGAAAGCTCTAATAATAATAAACATAAAACGTAGGCATTTGCCCAAAAGTTAATAAATGTGCAAATATGTAAATGAACGAAGGATTTCGTAACAAAAATTATTAATAAATAGTATCTGACTAAATAGTCAACAAGAGAATAGTGATTGACGAAATAGTCAAAATCGCCACTCTATGAATCTCTATTCATCACTCTTTATCTGAGACTCTATTTTTTGGGTACAGTATGTGTTACACTTAAATCTATCGTACATTATCTTAACTAATTAAGATAATGAGAAACTTTATTGAAATATGCAGAAAACAGCAGCAAAGGAAAAAGGAAAACATTAAAAATAAATAATTGGCCTGAAAGTGAGTAAATAAATTTAGGATTTCACAGGTGAATCATCGGAAACAATGTTTCTTCTTGCATAATAAAGTACTGAAATTAGACAGGAGGCCTGTCTAATTTCAGCACTTAATATAGAATTATCACTCAAATCTGATTGTGTTATTATTTTGTAAAAATGTAAATGCTGAACAATGCATGACATTGAAAATTTAGAAAAATTTCTTACGTAAATAGATATATAGGAAAAATGTTTTTTTTTTAAATTAAATCCATTAAAAAATCGTATGTAATAGAGTTTAATAATTATATATTTTTGATATTTTTCTTTGAACCAATGTGAACGAAAATAAAACGAAGTTTTTTGGTTGTCTATATGCAAAATAATCAACAAAAAAAACTAAAAATTTCACGACAATATTTCGTTACATCAATTCTCCTCGCTGTGAAGGAATATATACAACAAATTATATATAATATGAAATATGATTCTGTTATTATAGAAACTGCGTAATAAAAAAACGTTCATAACATATGTTAAATAAAATGGGTAAAGATAAAATTAATTTTTTGAAAGCTGATGTCGCTGGAGGAATTTAATCAAATTTAAGAAAATCTTTGCCAAGATATTTTAACATATTTAAAAAAAATCTTAAGAAATAAATAATGTACCTAAAATTAATAGTCTTGTTCTAACTTGACTCTTGTCTTGTTCCTAACGCATCTTACCGAAATCTACGTTAGGCTACCTGAATACAAATTTAAAAATTAATGTTCCAATTTTTTTATTAAACAATAAATGAAGAAGTATGTCTTTCTTTTACCATTCGAGAATCTATTCATTAATATTTCACTTAGAAAAAATATTAAAGTAATTCAGTGTTTTACTTCCACACCAATTTAAGAAAAACCTTCAAATCAAATTTAAGAAAATATTAGTAAAAATAAAACCTATTACAAGCAACAGTCTGAAACGTGAATTTTGTGAAATTATTGATTATGGAAATTGTTTCTGTTTTTATGGGAAACATATTAAAGAGAAACAGTGTACGAGGGACAAATATTTTGCTTTTAGTTAAAAATTTCAGTATTTCTGCTTAATATTACAGCGCCATCTTTTACTAAAGACTTCATTAGCGTTTAATTTTGTTGTACGACTTTACCTAGGTTTCTAGTTTAGGAAGCATACTCACCTATGCCACACGAGCAAAATTTAACGGTAACTAATTAGCGAGATTTTGGTTAAAGTATGTACTAAAGTATAGAATCGATGTATTATTTGTCCATGTACAAAGTAAGCCAAGATTCTGATCTAAACTTATTTTTTGATAAGTTTTATCCCGATCGAATAAGAAATGTGGCTTCCGCAGCGAAGATAAAGTGAAATCACAAGGAAATTCAAAAGTTGAGATTTCCACGAAAAGTTTAGTTAAGCAACTAACCATTATTTCACATAAAATTCGAAAATTTCTTTCCGATAATCTTAATAAATTTAATGACCCTGTCAGTGTAAAACGAAATCATAATGCAAATATATATTCCCCAAATCCACTTTGCATAACATGCACATAATTATCCCTCCTATTAATATTACCTGCAATAAAGCATTCTCTATAAAGTGATTAAAAGATAACTAATTAAAAAAAAAATGCTACCAAAAGCTCACTGTACATAAAGGCCTTTCGTGTACTATAGATTGAACCCTTATTCAACAAAGTGTTAAATTAACAATGCCCCGCATTAAACAAATCCACTATACAAAAGTAATTGTAAACGGAGTTCATGGGACCCCTAGGGTTCTCCACCGGGAATTGGAAACAAAATTTGCCATTTTACTCCGGCGGCTCCTTGACCTCGTCGAAACTCGGATTTCTCCGTTGCGGGGGTGGCAATATGTCGGCGCGTGGGTTACATACCTGTGCGAATTTTGACAGTTGTTCCTCATACTCACAATGATACATCAACTTGTAAAATATATTATCTCGGATTATGTTTCGCGGGTCGCGCGCACGGAGAGGCGGAAAGGAGTAATGGATGCGATATGATATTCGCACCCTCTCGGCTGATTGATCGCGTCGCCCGCCGCGCCGCTGTTTGTGACAATTTTGTCCCCTTAAGTCGAGAGGTGAGCTCGGTTGGTGAATTTGTTCGGTGACGCTGTCTGCCGAGAAGCAATATTTGTAATGTGATCGGGTAGGAATTGATAGATGGGTCGGAACGGTACGAAGTTTCAACTTCTGCGGTCGTTTGGTTTATTAGTACAGCGTTAATAAAATACGAGAACTTTTGCCTAAATGCAACTGGCACTTTGTAACTATATTCTTGTCCAGTTGACTTGTTTCCTCTTCAGTCGATCTCTCATTGATCGTGACTCCTTTTCGATAATTCATTTTCTCTAATGATTTATCACGAGATTTTCGTCTTTTCCATGCTATGTAGGACGTCCTGTAACGGAGTGCCAAGCGTTCCTCGAACCTGGTCAATCCAAAGTCAATCAAATTGATTGGGGAGCGCCCCAGCGACTTCCATTCTTCCACTTTGCTGGTGACAATGAGGGTCTAAATGCTGTCGGCAGGTTTTCCGAAATGTGATCGAAGTATAAGAGGGTCAAATTGCTCTCCCGAGACAGTTTGTTGCCAATCTCGTTTTGATCTCGAACTCTTTCAAAATCGATGCGTCGGTTCTGTGTTCGGTCCGCGATGTATAGAAACATGTATAGAAACACTGTCTCCAGCAAGATATTTTAAAGTCTTTCTGCAATCGGACACCTTCAGCTTACATGATTCAGTCCTATACAGAAAGATGTAAAAGATCAAGGTTTGTACTAATTGCGTCTTAAAATGCCTAGAAATAATTCTGTCTTTCAATTCTTTATTTAAGTGAGCCGGGTTGTGTTATCTGCATAACGTAAGTTTGCTAGCTTTATGCCTATCATATTCCATCCTGCCAGAGACCCGTGCTCGAAGATAAAAAATATTAACGAAGTATCAATTTCCTTTAGGTAATACCTTTGTATATTGCTACATAAGCAGGTGACTTGATCTTGCAAATAATATTCGAAAAATTTATTTCTTTTTTGTCAATGTTAGTCTTATTATCGTTAAGAATTTTCTGGGAGTGGCAAGATGTTCTCGGTATCTTCAACGATTATATTACTTCGATATCTTGCGTATACCGCCGTGTTATAACTAAATCTATAAATTTGTCTACGATTCTATCATAGATAATTTCTCGCGTAAATGCTTTCATTGGGCTGAAGCTTACGCATTTGTTATAATTGATATTATTAATTAATAATTAGTTATAATTCAGTTAAAATAAAATAAACCTCTCAATGTGGCTAGAACCCGGGTTCTATAAAATTTTAGGTACTTATATAAGTGTCAATATTAAATAGTACTTGATATTTATTTTTTAAACTTTTTATATATTGCTTAGTATGAGTTATAAATTTGTTTAAAATTAGAGATAAATGTTTTAATTTCCATAAGATTTAGTGATTTTCTTTCATTTGTGTCACGACACCTTACTTTGTTCCAAATTTTAAAATGTTAAGTCACCGGGAAATACCCTAAAGAATTTTATGACGTAGAATTTTATGCGTTGGTGTCAAAACTGTGATATTTGAAAGATATTTAAATATAATTTGAAAGATATTTTAGTCCATTAAAATAGAAGCTTGAGTTTTCTGGAACTATGAAGTGGTGAATCTTAGTATTTGATCTTATTTCCAACTTGATACTTCTTGTTTTCCTTAGAAAAGGACAGGCAGTCAGACGATGAACGTTTCTTTTTTTTATTCTGAACATGGAATTCTGGAAATTTAAGACATTTTTGCGTTGTACAATTTAATACATTTTTGCGTTGTACATTCAACTACGTCTATTTGTAAAATATTATACAATCGATGGTAGATGGTTTGGAATGCTAGAACCCCTAAAAACCCTTGAAGAAATATTATCTAAATTTTAGCATCGTTACATTAAACGTCATACATGCTACTAATCAGAAATTTATCTTTCAACCAAGGCTACGTTTTCTTTAAAGGTTTGCAAGTAAAAAAATAATCTGTATTATAGAAGTAATTTGTTAAAAGCAGTTATTTTTTTTTCTTGTCACTTTGTTTTGCTTTCTTGGTATGAAGGAAGTAGCATTTGTTTGTTCCGTCTACACTCATTTACATTGATTAGCCTCAATCTCACCTTCTCAAGAAGCATTCAACGATGATTGACATTACTCTACGCTATGTGTTACGCGCTTGAGAAATCTTCACAGCGCTGAAAATGTTGCAAACAGGGTACATTTATATCCCACGATTACTCTTACTTTGACGGCTTTAATATACGTTTTATGGTTCCGATAACAGTGAATCCAAATTTGTTCTTTATCTAATGAATATGGTTTACTTGATTGGGACAGGCAAAAGTTATTGTCCCATTTATTATCATGCTGCAACGGAGCGCAGGTTCGAGTCTTGTACTTATTAAATAACTATTTATGTGTGTATAAAGAGGTAAAAATCTCCATTTATTTAAATAATGCCAATGACCGAGGTCATTGACATAATTTACATAATGATAAATAGCAATGGAAGATCTATCGTAAGATAGATGTACAGTTTGAATAATAAATAACTTAATGGTTTCAGAAAATAAAATATTGCTAATTTACGCTAATTTTATTACAATTACTTTACTATTTTTGTACATTTTGTATATTTTCGCTAATATATTTAATGTGGATATCACATATATTAAACATCAAATGGATATCCATATCGCGATCCATGTCTTAATCATACGATCATGAATAAATGTTCATATTCCATGACAAAAATGTTTTTTGGCTGGTCATTTCATTTTATCAACTGTTTTAGTTATCAAGGTACTGAAGTCGATTTTATATTTAGTAATGCATATCGAAACGAATGATTTTTAGTTTTTGAAATATCTATTTAATATTGTTTATCAATTAATTTGAAATATCCATGGATGTTTTCTGATTGATCTATGTATGATATGATATTGATATTTGGATATTTTCTGTCTGATCGGAATATTTTTATCAATATATGTCTGAGAGAATTGTAACACAATTTTGTTTTTGACGTAGTTCTACATTTTCTCCACTATTAGACGAAGGTCTTTTATTTTGACCACTATTAGACGAAGGTCTTTTATTTTGTCCACTATTAGACGAAGTTTGAAAGTATACTGCGACAAAATACATACCTCTAATGGAAAATCAAAGCGATATTAACGTTGGGCCGGGAAAGTGATACTTTTTAACACTTCGCTATACGAAATACAAATAATTCTTGGGTGAATTTTTCTCTTATTCACCCTTGTACAAAAAGAACCATCGAGAAATAAACAGACGATTATCTTGTCCGCTCCCCGCTAACTTCATCTCCCTCCGCGCTGACGACACCGTACTCATATCAATTATAATTGATGATCCAGTAAACCCGCCATGTATCGGTGAGTTGGTCATGTTTATTATAAATACATTGTTTAGTTCTACTTGTAATAAAGTAAGTTTCAATTCGTCACTTTTTAGGGTTCTCTACCTCAAAAGGAAAAAAGTAACCCTTGTAAGATCTGTTCATTGTCCGTCTGTCAGTCCGTCAAGACCCATTTTTTCATTAATACGTGTAGATATCAAGTTGAAATTAATATTTAGGTGTACAGTTCCTTGGAAATATAAAGAAATCAAGCTTCTAAGTCAACACTATCAAGGAGAACTTTAAAAATACTCCTGGCAGATGTGAAACACCTAATAATTTTTTCATTATCAATTTTACTATCACTGTAATCCTTTAACGTTTAGTAAACGCTTTTAACGTTTTAAGACAGTTTTATTCAGTACACGGACGGTACTGATACACTAACACACGTAAAGTTGCGTGTGTTTAGTGTAATAGAAAGGGGAGTGTTAAGTCGGAAAGAGCCGACATTGCGCGAAGCTGGCCATATTAAGTCGAAAAGAGCTGACAAGACGCGAAGCTGATAGAATGGCAGACAGGACGCGGAGCTGGCCAAATTAAGATGGAAAGAGCCGACGAGCCACGAAGCTGGCCAAATGTCAAAGCGTCACATGCCATTAGAACATTTAACTGGCACCCAAACACGCCATTGAACGCTTCACATCAATATTCATAAGAAATTTACGGCAACTGAAGGGTCTGAAATTTTATTAAAATGGAAGCAGTAGTGGCATAGTTCTATGTTGAAATTTGCGGCATTGTTGCTAAAGTAAACCTTTCGATTTTTATTTTAACTCGTATTGTCCACGGCGAGGACGTTGAACTACACGTTGGACAATATCAATGCAATTGCGTTCTTCTTTCGCAATGGGAACTTATTTTAACGTGAATTTTTACTACTACATTTTCTTAATAATTAGAGATAAGCGAGGTTAGATTTTGGTACTAAATCAAACAATCATGTTTGCTATTTGAATTTCATCGAAAGTAGTCTAAATAATTCCTGAGTTTGTTATAACCTGCATAACTACAAGATATTTTTTTCTATTTCTTTTATATAACCGCATTTTTTGTTACTGACATTTTACTTATTTTACTATTAATGACAGGAAAAAATTAATTATTGGTGCTATTTCTGCAATATAGAAAATATTAAAGAATGTTCTTCTTTTGTTCGATTGAAACACTGGCCTGCTTATCCTTGCTTACTTCTTAAGCTAGGTATATTATTCACAATATATATTCTGTGAAAGCATTTTCTGTCGCCAATTATACCAAGCTTTGAAACAATTAAGATCACGACACTGGTGTCATACCTTTGAGCGTACTATTCATTTAATGGTCGCATTCAAAAATCCTTTTAAGGATCTTACCTATGTATCTAACCAATGTTTAAATTTAAATTATTCTGTCATCATATTTTTCTAAAACCATGTAAGCTACATTTATAATTATTACTATATTGAAATGTATCCGTTAAGTAATTATAATAAGCCTGCAAATATGTAATTACAATTTACGTAAAATTAGCAGGTAGAAATCATATTTTACTCTAAGAGTTTGAAACGTTTCATGTTAGTAAATATATTTCTATATTTTAATTAAACCTGGTACGAAATAGTGAACGCCTTAAAATGGAGAAGCAAACGGCTATATACGAAGTCTTAAGATGACTTAACTACGCTAATTAAATATACATTCCATGTATGTTTTCGCTTCTCTGTGTGCATATACATGTTTACATATATTTGCATAAACACTTTCCCGCTGTCTTTTACATTAATAAGTTATTTAAAACTGTCACTAGGTGTTGTCAGAATTTGAATTTGTTTTATATAGATCGAAATCGTCAGGTAAAGCGAAACGCCGAGGGCTGTTTGATGTCTTATAAGTAATTGTTCCTTAAATAAGACTTTTAAACTGAAGCGATTTCGAATAATCACCAAATCAGAAGCGTACTGAAAAGTAGAAAATAAATTTGAGAATTTGAGTTTATAGTTAGAACTTTTGCGGTACAATATCGTTTCCGAACATAAACAATTTGCTTCTGCTACTGTCAGAAATTCTTGGAATGTTAAGCTCAATCAGTGAAGAGTTTAAGATTTGGTCACCGCCTTCCGAATCTATCATCTGACCCTGATTTTACTAAAGAACAGATGCATGTTTCCGTTAATCGTATCAAAACTTAGAGAGTTAAATATTAAGTTGTCATTAGACCAGTAACACTCAAATTCGATCACGGTACCTGTGCTTTTCATTGCTGAGGAACCATTATTTTCAGTAGTCAAATTCTAACCAAATTTTTATGGAGGTACCACATTGAGAATATATCCTTTAAAATAAGAAAATAATAATCCACATTAGTTGATAAATATCGGAGATTTGAGGTAAAATACAAAAGAAAAAGTACACCGTACACCTATTTTTTTGAAGTCGATTATAAAGATTGTTGTTCGAATTTTAGATGGAGCAATAATGTACATACCTATATGAGTCTTTATTTAAACTCCATTAGGCGGTTAATTTGATACTTATTTTTTGCGTTTCTCGAATTGTTGGTTGTAGGTAAAACAACAAAAGACATATTTAACCATCATACAATGGTCAGCATAAGTATCATACAATGGTCAGCATAAGCATCGAGTACTCCTTTCGGTATGCATAGATTTTATTTTCTCCTTTATGTCCTCTTCTTAGACGACGTTGTTGTTATTTAGATATTTGGTTATCGCAATTTATTCGTTATAATTAAAGGATCTTAAGTAATCTTGAAAAAAAGTAAAATCCTTTGCAAAACTAAAAGTGTTAACACCACGCTTAAATATAGCAGAGAGCAAAGAAAAAAGGCAAGAATATCCGCACAAGATAGAAAAAGGAATTTTTTGTCGAAAATTGTGTATTCAAATGAAAATATTTGACAAAACGTTGTGAAAATGAATAGGCTTCCATTTCGAAAGTTAATCAATAGATAAAACAAACTATTTCAAGAGTAGCACTTGAACCTGTAGCGAATTCTCAGGTATACATCAGTGTAAAAGATATGGAGTTTATTGGGCATGAATGTTCTAGCAGTGAGATTAAAATGTACATTTGATGACCACCATATTATAACATACGCATCCATCTATAAATTCCGAACCGATCGCATTACAAATATTGCTTCTCGGCAGACAGCGTCACCGAACAAATTCACCAACCGAGCTCACCTCTCGACTTACGGGGACAAAATTGTCACAAACAGCGGCGCGGCGGACGACGCAATCAATCAGCCGAGAGGGTGCGAATATCATATCGCATCCATTACTCCTCTCCGCCTCTCCGTGCGCGCGACCCGCGAAACATAATCCGAGATAATATATTTTACAAGTTGATGTATCATTGTAAGTATGAGGAATAACTGTCAAAATTCGCACAGGTATGTAACCCACGCGCCACACATGTTGCCGCAGCGTAGAGAAACTAGAGTTCCGAGGTCAAGGCGCCAGAATAAATGCGGTAAATTTCGCCTCCAATTCCCGGCGGAGAGCCCTAGAGGTCCCGTGAACCCCGATTACAATGACTGTTGTGTAGTAAGTTTGTTTAATGCGGGGCGTTGTTAATTTAACACTTTGTTGAATGTACGTTGCCTCGATTTTACACAAAGGGTCACCGTATATCATTATCAGTTTTTTGAAGTCGCTGGAGTATTCAACATACAGTGTAATTTCCAACATTATATAGTTTAATTTATGTACATTTTTTGCTGGGATTTTTTGGTTTACAGTCGGGATTATAAAATGCCTGATCCTTTGTTTGGTACTGGTTCAGAAGTTAAATGTTAATATTTTTGACATGATACAGTGTGAGAGTTATTTTGATTTAGGGGGGGAAGGAAGAAGATTCATATTACATCCTCACTTTTTAAATGCTAAGTCCTTCTAACGTATATGGAAATGCAATTGACTTCCCAAGTAATAATACCCAGTCGCTGATTTTGAAGATTTATTTTATAAGTTTTCACAATTTTGCGTCCTATGGGACAATGCTGAGTTCACTGATTGTTTTTTTTTCTGAATTTATGTTTATGGGATGAATCTGCCAATATTTCAAAAAACAATATCAGTTCAACGGTTTATGATCTCAGTAACAAACAAAGAAACAAACACACATGAAAACTATAATAAAGTCTATGAAACCTATAATAAAGTCTACATCTTAGGATCGTCATCTGGAATTTGTCACTATAGTCGGCTAAATCGTAAAAAAAATTGGAGTTCGCTTATTTCTATTTTTACCCCGCAATTTTGTTTCTTCAAAATTTTTACAAAGGAGGGAAATCCTGGAACTAAGGCGAACTTATACATCAATATTGGTCCAACTAATAATGTTTAATGTGGTAAAAACATAATGAACATATCCATATATGAATAACCTATCTATTATTTTCTTAAAGATTTCACTGTAGTCCCTTTAATAATAATTTTATCCATATTTCGGTAACTATGCTTTCAGTATTTCAGGGAGAGTAATGATTTTTTTCGAAAACTTCCTTAATTTTTCGTCACATCAGAAACTAAAGATTTCGCTGTAGTCCCTTTAAAACTAATTTAATTCATATTTAGTTAACTATGCTTTCAGTATTTCAAGGACAGTAATGATTTTTTTCGAAAATTTGCTTAATTTTTCGTCACATCAGAAACTAAAGACTACTGTAGTCCCTTTAAAAATAATTTAATTCATATTTCGTTAACTATGCTTTCAATATTTCAGGGAAAGTAATGATTTTCTTTGAAAATTTGCTTAGTTTTTCGTCACATCAGAAACTAAATGACAAACACGGTTCCCTGCATTGTCGATAATCTGGAACGTTATGCAAGTTAAAATTATAATTTTAATTAAACATTACTTTTTCAGATTTTTTAATCTATAATCGAAAAATTAGAAGCACAAGATATTGCATATCAATTTTAAAGTTTAATGTATTGCAAAGAGCATATTCAAGGTCCTAACATTTTTGCTTCCACTGTATATTACGGTTGGCGTAAGTTAAGTTATTTTCGTAAGTTTAGAATATTTTGCTAAAAATGGATTGGGATCTGAAACTTCAACTTATAAGGTTTCAAACATATTGGTCTAATATTGAATGAACTGTAAGTCTGTGCTAGATGAATAGATGGACGGATATGACGAACTTATGAATAAGAGGCCGAATCTCCTCTGTGAACAAATGTCATGAGGAATAATGTTGCATATAAATATTATAAATATATATATATATATATATATATATATATATATATATATATATATATATATATTTATATGTATGTAAATATATACATAATACGAAATTTATTTCAGTGCATAGGTAATAAATCTGCGACGCGCTTATAGACTGCGATTTACGTAAAATTGAGTCGAGCGTTGAATGATATAAATGCTTCTAAGCGTATGTAAATATATATTTATATATTACAAAATCGAGGCGGTCCGGACATTTATAACGTAACGGCGTAGCCTCACTGGAAAAGTAATCACAATATTTCACTCGTCCCTTTGCCGGTTCGCCAAGCCGATGCGCATTCTAATAGATATGCGGAAATGACGTCTGTCAATAAATTAGCACAGACAATAATAAATATCGAACCGCCGCAGGCAAGAGCGAATCAGCGCTCCGTGATGTATCACTCGACGTTGTCCGCGAAAGGAATCGTATTGTCGGTATTTATGGAGGGAGTATGGTGAAAAAAATATTGACAAATAAATCAAGTATAGATAACGCAGAAAGAATGGCTGTCAGTGAATCGCGCCGATATCGGTTTCGTGCAATATTTCACGGGAGCGGAGCCGCGGCTAGCCTTATTATTTACAGCGGAGTTTCGTGTCGCTTCGTCCGACTCGGCACGAGACAAACAGAAGGAATGTTTTCTTGCGGCGTTATATACAGATGTTCCAAAGTAATAGCTTCGGAGGAAGTATGAAACGAGAATATGAAGGACATTTATTGATTTAATACGTAGAATGAGTTGTATTCACGGTCTAAATGTGTTTTTGTGGTCGTGATGAATATGAGAAGCCGAGCCATGGCCGACCTTGTCGAGTTCAAACAACACTTTGTCTGATCGGTCACGATTATTTATTCACTGGAATTATAAACGATTACAATAATAAAATCGAGAGCATATAAATTAACTACATGCCCGAACTTTATGTAGAGTTCGTGATCATAATATTACATTATAAAAAGCCATGTTTTGGTACAAAATTTAGATTCAAATCGCCATCATTGTTGATGTTTGGAATTAATCCTGTCCCCGCAGGCTTTCGGTCACGTATTTGGAATGAAATACATTTCTTTGGACAAGCCTGGATGGCGGGTTTCAAATGAAATAAAACTTTAGAGAGGATTGCGATACAATATTACTATCTATATTCATTTTGAAATAGAGTATTGTCAGATTTTAGTGTGTTATAACTTGTACCAATAATTCGACGTAAATCGGAGACAATAACGTAACTAAATATGAAAAAAAATCGGCGTTGTAGTAAACCTTATTTAAAAGCATTGTCTCGCGCTATTGATATCCCTGCTACCTTAAGATAAGCTGAAGACAGGATAGCATAGAAGCAGGGGGTGAGGAACATCAAGGCAACCTTCAGTAATGAAAATGCGACGAAGGAGAGAATTAGTATTTGAATAGGTCACGTGGAAAAATACATAATGTTGATTTTCTTTAAATAAATTTCACTTCCGAAAAAGCACCTGGCGCTTGTAACTTTTTATCTAAATTTATTTTGTTATATTTCGAAAAAAAATATATTTCGAGAAAATCATATTTTGGAATATTTTTCTCAATTATTTGGTGTATCGTAACGTAGAAAAAAAATTGTGGCGAAGTAAAATCTGAATTTGAAACGCAATTTTTAAAATTATAATAAAACATGAAACTGAATTAAAAGGTACACTTCCCGAGAGGATTAATAATTAACTAATTGGACTCACCACGTTTCGTCAGTGAATTTACAATCTATCATAAAATCTTATTAAATTCACGTAATTGCTACCAGTAGCTCTGGATGTGGTAAACCGCAAAACCCAACAGTGTTTCAGCGTTGTATTCTAATAGTGTCTGTGTAAACGTTATATGTTTGAGTTTATAAGAATACATATCTCAAAATTGATTCTTTAGTAATTTAAATAAATGTACTTAGGTTTATAGCTGTTAATTAAACAATAGTTACTTGGGCTAATTGGTTAGTTGATTGGTGTCGTATCCATGTAGTGCACAAAGAAAGTCAGACGGGATCAAAAGTGTTCAGTAAAGCCTTGGCTATGTTCCCCACTAGTGGAGAGTACAGGAGATGGTCCGGGGGATCCGGAGCAATGTCAAAGAATTTGGCCAGTATTACAGGACAATTGACGATGTGATTGGGAGAGAGTTGGGTATCCGGACAGTGAGGGCAGTTATTGTAGAAACGCTACCCGTCGTGGGATATTGTCATTCCCTTGAGATGTTTTGTTCGGAGTCTCGTGATTATTGTGGAGATGGTTCTGTTGAAGTTAAGCTCTGGAATAGTGTGTTTCTTGGTTTGTGTATTAGTACGTCTGCGGCTGGCAACTGCACCAGGATCTAAGTGTGTTAAGAATTTGGATGTTTGAGGCTAATTGCGGGCTTCTTTAGCAAGGTTATCTGCTTGGTCGGTGCCGGAGATGTCGACATGTGCCGAGATCCACTATAGGGTACATGTTTTTCCAGTGGCAATTATTTACTTCATAAGTGAATAATATCCTGTGCAAGTTGAGACGTGCCTTTCTGGATTGCCTGTAGTTCAGATCTTGAGTCGGAGAATACAATAATGCTGCTATGAGATGTTGAGCTACTTTAGCGTGCAAAATATCTAGAGCTCCTTTTATTGCAACCAGTTCGCTTATGAAATTGGAGGCAACTTTCCCAACAGGAATTTTATGAAACTCTTGTTCTTCTCCCTTCCATTGAAAGAAGAAATTCCAACCTCTAGGCTCTGGTAACTTCTTTCATGAATAATGCAATATCTCTTCTTCTTACTTGGACTAATTAGCATCCAATAATAAATTCAATGGAGTAAATGATCGGCATAGGAAACTTTCATTATTTTTTTGTGTTCTACAATAATACGTAATGAGATAAAAATACGTCACTTACATAATAGTGTGTAGGAATGCACTGTTAAAAGAAATAAAGATTAAATATTAAACGATTTTCGTTTCGTAGTCAATTTTCTTTAAAGTAAATGAAAACTTTTGTCACGAATCAGAAATTAGATATAAGGCTTGTAGTTTTTTTGTTTTTTGTAATAGTTTTGAGTTACATTTCCATCTTATCAGATTAGAGTAATTGCTATTGTAAAAATTTAATTTTTTACACTTTGATTGCATTAAGAGGTTTACGATATATATTTCGACAAGGGAAGTGTTTGTGTGGAATCGATTTAATTTATTTTACATGAAAATTTCCTCGACGCAAGATCATGAATATTACTTGTCATGAAATGAAAATTGGCGGAATTTGCAGCAAGAAAATTGATTTTTAAAGTTAGTAACGTTTATTATGTGATTTGCGCTATTATGTAACCATATTATTTGCACCTTTTAAGGCCTTAAAATTGATATCGGCATTTGAATAGCATATTAGTTGCGATGTTACTAGCTTTTTATTTAATTAACACAAAATAAGAACAAGTGGAATGTACGAAAAGTATGCAGTGCATGTTTTTTTTTTATGTCAGCGCTTTGCCAAGTGAATTATTGGTGCAATGCACTTGACTCTGAGTTCAAAAGTATTGGGATCGAGTCTTCGATTGATTTCGTAGGCCAATATAAAACATTTATTCTCTAAAATTTACAACATTAATTATTGGTTCCAAGGAGCCGCATTTTTTATCTTAATTTACGATCTGACAATGTGCATCTATCTATCTTCATTTAACGTTTCCATTCTGTTGTTCGATACATCGTTTGGTTTCATAATAATTTTATTCGAAATTCTTTCGCCTGTCATTAAAATTTTTCTGTCGTACTTACCAACCCCACTCCTTTACAAACGTTTAATTTTATTTTAATATCTTTTTTTTATGCCGACGGTTTAATGTTCTCATCATTTACAACGTGCGGTTCATGTTTTAAGTATTATTTTGTTTTTAATGATACAAAATGAAATAGATTTTTAAGGTTTCCTTGTAAGCGGAAACAATGAAGGAAAGTGCTTTCTGCGTTTGTTTGCGGTGAAAATATAAAATTACTGAATCGAACGAGTTAACATTTGGTACGGGTAAATTAAATTACTTTCCGCGTAGTGCACTTGCAAAGAATGTATTTTATAATTTTATATACAGTATTTTTATTTATTTCAAATAGAGTTTCCTATAATGAAATTTATGAAGTAAACTTTGAAAACATAAGTTTTTATGAATAAAAATATTTAGTTGGCTGAGTAAAAACCTAAGTTATTAACCTAAACTATTTCACTAGACACTATATGTTTTACAAGAATCGTTGAAAACACGTAGTATACGTGATAGTGATTTTTTATGATTACGAATTAAATACGTGTTATGTTATATATTATTTTAATATTATTGCGACACGCTAATTAGGTTATTGTTTTCAGTAGTTAATAGGTTTAAAAATTCTTTACGCAAATGGCACGTGGACACGGATCCTAAAGCGATGTATTCGAGAAAATATAAGTAATAAATAAATGAGCGATGTAAGGTTTGTGTGTCCGTTAGTAAAGTCAACCATTAATATGTTTAAATAAGTTCTTTTACAGTTACGAAATCATAATTTTGATGTACTTTCATATAGTATTTTAATGAGTCTTTTACGATTTAATCAGCAAGAAATTTCTTTATGGTTTTTAGGGTTCCGTCCTTTAAAATGAAAAAAATGGAACCCTTATAGGATTACTTGATTATCCGTCTGTCTGTCAGTCTCTTTGTCAAAGCGCTTTTTCTCAGAAACGGCTTGAATTATCAAATTGAAATTAACATCGTATACTGAGGGCAACAAAAGTTATGGCCGTTTAAAGCGTACTTTTTCTTAATTTTTCCAGTCTTATTCAGTGAACATCAAAACCTATAAGGTACTTTCGGATGGTTTACAGTCTTGAAAGTTGGCATAAAGGGAGGTTTTATAGCCCAAGTAAAGGAAAAATTAACAAATCAATGATTTTAAATTCATTGTGAAATTATATTTTCTTTTTAAATATGCGTCTGTGAAAGGTATAGTTTAATTTTAAGGAAGCCAGGGAGCTAATTAAGCCTCAAATTTGTTTTTTAATTCTGTATATAGAATGAGGTATCGTATGAAAAAAAATCCTAAGGGTCTCAAAAATATTTTTTTAGTATTATATATCTTCAGCGATATATTGAAAAATATTCAATAAAACATCTCCACGCGCCAACTTATGAGAATATTGAATCTAAAATTATGAAAAGCAGGTTTTCAGAAGTCTACACCGAAGTTGTAGGAAAAGTATAACGATGATTCTAGAAATGTTTATAATTTTTTTGAAATAGGCCCTTTGTTATTGTGCCTGTGAGATATACAACAGGCAATATATTTAAGTTCTGAAAAATTTAATTTCTTTAAATAATTTAATAAAAATACTATGTACCATTAAATGTTTATAAATGTCTAATTTGTACTGAAGCCCCGTATTGCGATTTCTACACGTGCTAGGTTTTTCTTATATTTTTCGTCACTGCTCTCTATATCTCCTTTAAATAAATCGGGATGATAAATTTTATTAGTATAGCTATAGAGTATATCTCGTTTTATTTCAGAATGATCCTTTAACAGAGGTATGCTTGGAAAGAAAAAAATTCATTAATTACGCCAGAAAAAGTTTCATCAAAATCAGTCTAATTGTTTCGGATATTAAACGTCTGTATGTGAATAAATAAATAAATACTCTTTTTATTTATTCCAGATAGAGGTTTCTGTATCGCACAGCAAATAAATTATCTTCTTTTTATAAAAATGTCGATATTAGAGCTGGTAACATTTTAATAGTTCTGAACGTTCTTCCTTCCTGTACGCCATTCAGTCTAAAATCTATTTTTTTTAAACCATAGTCTTTCAGAATTTATTTGAAAAATAAGAAATCGCTTCAATACCTTTATAAGTCTTTTACGCCATTAGAACACGCTATATCAGACGAGTGGCTAGCTAGCAAGATATCAATAACTACTCGCACTTTCGCAATATTGCTAAGAAATCCTCCGTCGGGTTATTTGATAGGTAAGTTGTTGAAATATTAGACATTATTTCCTTTTCGTCGACGATTGGATAAACATAATAGGATATACGAGTATTAATGACACATATTATTGTGGAAATCACGACAGGTTATAGCTTTGGTGCACGGATTTATGGCTGGTCAATTTGTAGCTGGTAACAATGTCATATTAACGATTGGTTCTATACACGTGGCGTATCACGTATCTATTCGCCTATCTTAATGATAGTATGTATAAGCGAATGGGTACTCGTTTTAAAATTGATTCAGGTCGTAATAGGAAAATATATTACTCTCGTGTTAAGGAAGCGATACGAAGTGTTCTCTGTTATTACTTAATGTGCTGAAACGGAGATATCTTGATATTTGTATAGAATTAATATTAAATACATGCTCTTAGTCTACAATTTCGCACACGTGAACTATTATATTCACCTAGCTGTTAGAGACAGTGAGACAGGCAATGTTAATAATTTCATTATAATTTCATAAAACATAATTTTTTTTTATTTAAAATTTCTGTATTCTTAAAATAAGATATGTAATTTTCTTTCACAGATTTTTGATAAATACATAAGACAGTGGAAAGTTTAATTTGCTTGATGATAACTTTTATAATTAAGGAAAAAAATGGAACTTAAAAAAACTTGCCGTTTTAGGGTTTCGTACCTCAAAAGGAATAACGGAACTCTTATAAGATCACTCACATGTCCACCTGTTTGTCAAAGCCCTTTTTCTAAGAAACCAATTGACGTAGGAACTTGAAATTTAGAACAGTAATAAAATATATTAACTGGCAGAAATCTCAATAATTCACACTCAAAAATATTTTTTTGGAAATTAGGGCGGATCGACGTTAAATTAATCCTCATACACCATACAGTGTTCCTCAACTGTAAACCAAAAATTCATTAAAAAATCAATAGTTTAGCCACAGGAATGGTTTTAACTGGTTTGTAATTTGAAATACGATAAATGTAATTTCAAATACACTGCACTGCTTTGCAACAGGTGCCGACAAAAATAACCACCGCGCGCCGTCGTCGTTGTCGCGTAACATTGCAAATGGTGCTTACGTTTTGTTTATATTCAAATTCTATTTAATTTGATTTTGTTTTATTCTTGGCATTATTATTTATTTCACTATTTTAAAGTATTTATCACAACTAGTACTGACTGCGTTTTCATTTGATGTTGAACGGTCAAATCCACTTGTTATAGTATGGGGTTGTGTTTAAAAGAGCTAATAATAGGGGCTTCAAAAATTTTTTTTTGTAACTTTAGGTAGGTGTTTTCAAAACTACTTAACCTAAAATATGAAAAAGTGTGGTTTCAAACCACACTTTACGCCTTCAAACCACACTTTACGCCTTCAAACCACACTTTTTTGCCTACGTAAAGGTTGGATGAAAATAATATGGATCGGAACCCTTTTATTTCCGAAACTTCTTAACCTAAAATTATGAAAAAAGTTTGGTTTTGAAGCCTACGTAAAGGTTGTATGAAAATAATATGGTGCGGAACCCTCTTATTTCCGAAACTACTTAACCTAAAATTATGAAAAAAGTATGGTTTTGAAGCCTACGTAAAGGTTGTATGAAAATAATATGGTGCGGAACCCTCTTGTTTCCGAAACTTCTTAACCTAAAATTATGAAAAAAGTGTGCTTTTGAAGCCTACGTAAAAATTGTATGAAAATAATATGGAGCGGTACCCTCTTATTTCAGAAACTTCTTAACCTAAAATTATGGAAAAAATATGATTTTTAGAAGCCTACATACAAGTTGTTGGAAAAGTGTAACGACTATTTTAGATGTCATAATTGTTTAAATATGAACCATATTTTTACATATGCAACCTAAATATGTACGGAATATTCGTAGTGCAAGTTCAACTTATATTTCTACCAGAATTCGGTTAAATTTTGTTATATAGCTCCATTCATAATGTGTAATGTTGTATAACTCCATTCATAATGTGTAATTTGGAAGTGATCGATCCAGGTTTGCTCGTCGGGTAATTGATAAAAGCTGATTTCGTTTATAGACATATTTAAACTTTTCCTTTTTGGACTATTAAGTAAAATTGGTAATACATTGGCCTTATTCATACTTCCAAAGTGGAAATATATTTACGATATTTAATGTGAATTTAATTTTATAACGTCTGGTATCTGTCTGAATCTTCTCATGTCTACGTCGAAATTTCACGGCAGGCCATTAGTCATCATTACTAACGTAGAATAAACTTAATCATTAAATTCGCTACTTTTGCCAGTGAATGTTTCCAAATTCTTACTTAAGTTTATTTAAGTAGGATCTAGTTTTCTCGTAAATATACTGCTTTTTAATTTTCTTCTATATTTTTATTTTTCCTCTTTTACCTTTATATTCGAGGATAAAAGATTTAAGTTACGTCATTTAATGAAAGGTATTTAAATAGTTGTGTGTTTACTAAGCGGATAAGAGTTTTCCTCAAAATTTCTTAGGGTTTATTTAACAAAAACGTTTGTCGGGGGTGGTCTTAATAGCAATGGATATAAATAGTTTTTGAAATAACCTTTTCTGGCTTCTATCAAAAGACGAGGTATGTTCGTGAAGTGCCCGTGTTTATCCATCGAACATTACGTTCGCACGATTTCTCCAAAATTACGGCATCGGATAAGCTAAACTCTGATATGTTTATATAAAGTAAATGGGAAAATATATTATGTATAAAAAAATCATGAAATAATGGTAAATCAAACAATTAAAAGACTGTATGTATAATGTTATGTTACGTTCATAGGCTTTTTAAGATTCTGTACTCGAAGAGTCCGAACCCTGTTGTTCAGGCAACGTTGCCTGACTGTCCGTCGGTTTCTCAGTCTGTCTGTCTGTCGGTCAGAAGCTTCTATCTTCTGAACGAAATAAGATTTACATACATAATAAAATTCCTCGTCTCAAAACAAGAAATGGTATTTGAAATTATTTAAAATTATGTTTCGAGGGAGGTCCGAACATTTAAAGAAAAGGGTTGGAAAAAAATTAGGCTTAGGCGTGTAGGGTGTTGTGAAAAATGGCTCTTTGAGTTTTAGTTTAATGTATTTTTTTAATTTAATTTCACAAAGATTGATGATTTTATGCACCATCAAAATTGGCATTTTTAGACCCATTATGTTACCAGGTCTGCCTCAAAACTGCTAGGAAATTGTAATTCGTCTTTAATATTACGCATTTTCGATATTTAAGCAACAAATATTGAACAGAGATAAATATAAAATGGTAAAAAGATATGAGTGATAAAAGCAAAGTATTTTTTAGAAAATGTTACGTATTTATTAAGTTTGTCGAGGGACATATTTATCACGGGTGAAAAATAACTTCAATATTTGCAAATATTTTAATAGACAAACTATATAGTTTTAAACACGGAGCCGAAAATAATATGCTCTGTGATTTTAAATATTAAAATTTTTATTTGTACGAATATTTGGAACTCATTTTTACATACCCCTATTTAACTTATGCATTTTCGATGTTGCCATTTGATCAGTCCCTCCTTTTTCGTTTAATTTTCCACTCGACATCTTGTTATTCTTGACAAGAAAAACAAGGTTCCCGCGTACATACCGACGCCATTTGCAAAATGATTTAAAAAATGCGTAATTTGATTCTAATATTGCACTTGACCTCATTTTAAGTTGAATTTTTCATTCAGTATCTGACCCTTTAGTTTTACACAATTATATTCCCAAAGTGTTTATCTTTCTTCAAAATTTACAGTACAGCATTTTAAAAACTTTTTAAAGAGTTTATAGTTTATTCTAAAATAATTGAATATGTTATTGGTATTGAATACATTAAAAATGTTGGTCTTTTCTCTACTTTTTCTTTTAACTTTTTGTTTTTGAATACTTTTTTATATAATTGCAATAATACGATTATAACACTCACATCAAAAGATATTATCTATGTGCATCATTACTAATACTACTTGATCTTACTTATATTTTTTTACAGTTTTAGAATGAGTATGAAGTCATATTGAGTAGTACGATCTAGGTTTTCTCGAAAAAAATCTCTTAATATACGACCACTTTCAACGGCTGCTATAAGCAATTAACGCTAATATGAGCGCTTGCACACAATCTATAGTGGACGTTTTTAGTGCACTTAATATATGGTGGTATGTATAGTGCCAATATATGATGGCACTATACATATATTAAGTGCCCCCTGTCTTGTATTATGTATATTTTTGCCTATATTATACAATAAATATGACTGGTAATATGAAGTGGTAATGTTGATGTTGGTGGTGAACACTAATATTATGAACCCTATTTAATATACTTTTTAATTATTTCCTCACATTTATAATTATAAGAGAAAGTAAAGAGATAAAGAAAGAAATAATTTCGAATTTACGTTTTAGGACATTTTCATATTAGAAATACTTATGTAATTTGAACCCCTTTCACACCAGGCAGCCTGTTAAAGCTTCATCGGGTGAACACTCATCAAATTTAACGATAACGTTCATTCGATATCCGTTATATCGGTAATTGCATTAATTATCTATATTTATTAGCTTGCTGGTGGCGCGCACGTTCGACATCCGTTAATTGTGCCTCGTTTACGGACGATAATGCGCTCAACACTTGTCGCCGGCGCGCGGAGCTGTTTGTGTCCAAGTTGATCTCGTCGCGGTAAAAGTGCTTTTGCGATCGATAACGTGACGTAACATGGTGAAGTCAAATATTATAGCAAAAGTTTTTTTTGTGTGTATTGTCATAGTTAGGCAAAAAGGCGGAGAACATATTTGTATAAATATATTACGTATGGGTATGTGTATAATTGTATATTATGTATGAAAAGAAGAACCGGTGGATTTTGTGCATTCCTTTACTATCTGATAATTTCATACTGGCAATTAACGATTATAATATTTCAAATGTGGGTCCGGTCCACATATTAGAATACTTTTCTGTAGTGAAACTGATTACGTGTATAGAATCATCATACCATTTAGTCACTGGATTTTGCTTGCGAATTAGTCTGCTGTTAATTTATCGACCGATTTTAAGTTATAGGTATTTAGTGCTATTTCATACTGACAAGTAATGATTACTTTATTTCAAATATGGCATACGGTCCATATATTAGGATAGTTTTTTTTTATAATGATACTGATTACGTGTATAGAATTGCCATGGCATTTAGTTTTTTTTGCTTCCGAATTAGTCGATTTTAATTTACGGACCGATTTTAAGTTATAGGTATTTAGTGCTATTTTATACTGACAAGTAATGATTACATTATTTTAAATATGTAATATAGTCCATATATTAGGGTAATAGGTATTTTATAATGATAGTGATTACGTGATATATTGTCATGCCATTTAGTTATTAGACTTTTTTTTGCCTTCGACTTAATTCGCTGATAATATACGGACCAATTTTAACTTATATCTAGTATCGGAAACTATCCAAAGCTGTATTAAAACATTTATTTTTTACAGTATTCCAATTTTTCTTCAATATAATTAATGAGAAAAGGGCAGTAAAAATGATATTGGAAATAAATGTATTAAAAAGATAGGTTTTTCGTAGTGATTTGGAGCATTTAAATTCTGTCTATGGACTAATACATAGAAAAAAGGTCGGTTTTTTCTCCCTGTTTTATTTAGAACCCGCAAAATAACTATTATAAAAAACTGTTTATTAAATTGAAAGTATTTAAAAATAGCCTATGCGCTGAAACGTATTTTACAAAGATTCTTTTCCAATGTTTTGTAATGTCTATTATATCTATCAGGATAATAAAAGAACATGTTCGTGATGGGATATTTTGAAAAGGTGTCATCCAAATCGGCATTTATAAAATAAAATAATTGTTTTAATTCAACATTAATTTATGATGTAGAATTTCTAAAAAAAAATTTTACGAGCCCCGTAAGTATATGTATATAATTTATTTCAGAGAAATAAAGTTTGAGCGCAATAATTAATAAGGTAGCAGTGAAATTTCAAAAGCGAAAACGGTTAAACTAACAAGAACGACCGTCAGCTAATATTGGAGTCGAACATCCGCGAAATTGAATTCTGTTGCTTGCATATTATACATAGATAACCTGATAGTTGTACCCAGAGACGGTGGAATGGTGAATGTTTCGAACGCGGCAATTCGATTCATAGTTACCGATTCGGCCACCAATTCGGCTGCACAGTGCTTATCTGCTCACAATTTCACAATGGCGGGTGCTTCAAAACGGAAAGTCCACCCGCAGCCGAACTCGCACACTAGACGGGGATTCGCTGCATTTAATTGCAATCGGTAATGCAGAGGAGCGTGCGACGGCTGAATATGACGGACGAGTTATCTGGCCTCTGACGGCAGGAGTAGAGCGTGTGCTGCGTTTGCTTGTTTTGATCACACAGAACGTGGAAGCTGCGATAAGGTAGGAACCTCCAAAAATAGTTGATACAGTATAACTTCTTATAGATGATAAGTCTATTAGAAGAAATCTTTAATACAGGACTAATTTAGATTTAAATAGTTTAGTTCCATTTAAGGTCTTTAGATATCATATCCGTGGCACAACACCAACATGACTGTATAATTTTCCTTTTATTTTCCACATTTATATTTTAAACATGACTTCAACGATAAATTTAAACTGTATTTGATTGCTAACTAAGTTTTGAAATAATAGCTTATCAGTTCTACTTGTGACTTTTCAATAAAACTTTGGAATTTTTTTTTGTAAGCAGCATGTGATGAATTTTTGACAAAATCTGTATTGCACTTATTTTTTTATGAAGGTAGTATATATACATGGAAGGGTTAAATATAGAAACTTTACGATTTAAGTTTTTAATTTATTCGTCTGTCTCCAAGCCTATCTTCTAATTTTTTAATCGTTCAGAAAAATAATTTTAAATGTGTGCCGGATAGGCATTTGGATGCAGAAATAATAAAAATACAATGAAAAATTGTAAAAAAAACATAAGAACGTGATTGTTTAGAAATGAAATAGTTAAAGAATTTTTGTTTTCTTTCAAAGCTATCTAACATGAAGTCTCGTGCTTTCGACATTAATAATGTGTAATGTTTGTTAAACTAAAATTCGAAAAATATTATGTGCGTATATGCGAAAATATCCAAAGTGTGCGAAGAATAATTCCATATAATCTCAGGCAGATATATAGAAATTGGTCGTATCAGGTTCGAAAAGATGTAATACCCGTTTAATATTTAATATCTTTGGATATCAGATGCCGACTGTTCAAAAATTATTTTTGTACTATGAATTACTTACTTAGTCTCACAATATTTTTAGAATAACTTTTCAAATTGGTAGCACCTATATCCATTTTCGTAAGTTTAATCATCTACAAATTGCTAAAAAGTTTATCTTAAGTGGTGTACGGGTTGGATCCGGAGACTTGCTTAAGCCATTTGTTACCCAGAGATCATTATTCAATAGAAGATTGATTATTTTAAACAGTTAAACACAGTTAACTACGTTTATTTATATTTATATTAAAAAAAATGCACCCAACATTCGATCCAAATTAAATTTTTTTACGGGTTACTCATACATGAAAAATATAAAAAATATTAAGTTAACAACTGAAGTCCTGATATAATGAAAATAACCTTTATTTTTATATTGCTATACACTATACGCTGCAAAGTATTGCTTTGGATTTGCGGAGAATTAAAATTTCATGTGTTTAAAATGAAATCGTAAAATCGACTCAAATGGAATAAATAAAAGTTTATGACTAATTAAAAATAATGATGGCAGACTATTGCTACTTGTTGATATTTTTTACCGTTCAATGTAATTTAACACCCACACTATAAGATACATAAAACTAGTACCATATCTAATGAATTAGTTTAACAGCTAATTGATGAGAATACCTGCTTTTGACAGTTACAGAGTTAAACAGATACTTAACAGTTACTTATAAGTCTAAAATATAAAATCACTTAACAAGAATTCAATTTTTCATTACTCTTACTATGTATTAATTACGTATTAATAGGAGCTACTCCAAATAACTAAATATACATTTGAATACTTTATTATTTTAGTTACTGACTGAGCTATAGAAATATATTACTTTAGCGACTAATAAATACGCTACTTGTTTCTAACGATTTTTGAAATATTATGAACAATTTTCGAACATATATATAGCGCGGCGTTCGACAATCGAATTGAGTTTCGACAAGTATACAACACGAATATAACGAATAATCACAACAATAATGAATAATCAAGAAGAGAATGATTTTCGTTCAGGAAAAAAAGCAAGCGAAGTGACGACCAATATAAGCACAACGATGGTTCGTATGAACTTTCCTGTGGCACTACCAAGCATTGGTACCAAATATTTAAAGAAGGAATAATCATCATACAGGATACTCTGATGCTCTCATACTTAATCAGAGAAAGAACTTCATGCTTTGGGAAAGAGTCGTGATATTCTATTGGTCACCACATAAGCTCGCTGGTGAACTGAGATGGTGGGTTTATTAGTTGCCAACTTCATATATTATTTCATTGTTGTAAAAATACTGAAATCTTGGCATATTTCTTCATACCAATCTCAGAAATTACTAAAATTATTCGAATCGGGCTTTAACCTTGAATGGCATATTAATACCTGAAAGTTTCTAATCTGTAATATTTTAGTAACTTTGAGCTATAATTATATTTTGTGCGAGAGTACGCATCTGTTTATAAAGGCTAATTATTTCATAAAGATTACATTTAACATTATATAAGCTTGAAAGTAGGTAACATTTAAGGGCATATATCACATGTGCCCTTAATATATGCGATCAGACCTATCACGATAACCGTATACGAGTGAAAAGATTTATCATTCCTCAGCCGAACGGTATGAACGCGGGAGTTCGGGTAACGGCGCCGCACGCTGTCGGAGCGTTGAAATTTCCACAAAATGATTAATTGTTACTCGAAACGCTCCTCGCGATTAGTGTAACCGATGGAACGAGAATGAACTGTGCAAGTAACGTTCCGATTGGAAAAATCTATTGAAAACTTCCATCGAGTGCTGGGCGTACAAAGAAAACTATTTAAGTACCGTCGCCAATATAATCTGGGGGCGCCGATATGTATATTTTGGACGTCTTAATAGGTTATGTTATCTATATCATTAAAACGCAAAAATGGTGTGGTTTTTGTAGATGAAAAATATAGATTGATGAATATTTGAAGAATTTATGAATAATCTATGCAGATTTTTTGACGTTTAATAATCTAAAAAGAATATATTATTTACATAACAGGATCATACGAGAAGAGCTTAGGAAAATTGGGATTTCTACTGTTTTTGTTGTCAGTATTACTTTGATCTAGCTTTGAAACCCAGATCCGATATTGTGAAGAAGGGAATAAATGATGATATAATTGAAAAATAATTTTCTTGTGAAAATGCTGCGCGAAATGAAAAATTCTGTGTTCATTTCCGCGACACAGGTTCCATTGTGCAAAATTTTACGAATATCACTCAAGTAGATGAAATGTGAAAACGAGATAGATAAACAAACTCACTTTCGCGTTTATAATATTAATTAAGATAACAAAAATGTAATGGCTTAAAGGTAATTAGTGAAAATTTCAGCGCTTCACCGCGCACACGTTTAATTTATCTCGGTTTTAATTGCTATGTGAGCGTAATGCCACTCAACTTAAATTAATTCCGTAAGTCTAACACATACAAGATTTTATTGCGGGTAAGTTGTGACGCATCAAATAATACCTCATCATTATCTTGTTCAGCATTAGATATTTCCTTTGGTCGTCTTGCGACGTATTTGCCGACCACTGTCTGAATGTCATCCGTCCATCAGGACTTCGGTCTACAAGGTCTTCAGCTTCCGGTTCATGGTCTCTATTCTATCAGCTTCCAATTCCATTGATTACACCTATAAATACCTAAGTAATTAAGTATGAATGAAAATATGTTTTATATTCAAATTTAGAAACGTAAACGTTTTATATTATAGTTTCTTTAATGCGGCGATAGAAGCGAGCCGTGATCAAAAGGGCGTGGACGTAAAACCGCTGACACAAGAAACAAACCGCTCAAGAAAGAAACAATGCAAGCAAGAAAATATATGACATTGAAGTTGGAAGTTGAAATTTGCCTACATGCATTTCCTGTCACTGTTTGAAGTATACATATTTACAAACAGATAGACTCATCAGTTTTATGTTAATAGAAGGAGTGTATGACTAATCTAACGGAATGCCTATTTCTATATAGTAAGTGATATTGTTGTTTGGTATAGTTCATTGAGTGATAAATCTCGCTGATTCATAGAAAAATATTTACTCGATAAGTCAAAAAATTACTTATTCTTTGGAAGTATTTCTACCTGTTCCATGTTAAAAGAGGTTGAAGTATGAATCTTTACCTACTTATATTAATAACTTTCTGATTTAGCATGACCAATAGCATTTCACTGCTTTAATCACTGGTAAATTTGATTGATAGAAATGTATCTATGAACATTGTATGAGCAATCCTCCATCAAACGGATTATTTACCTACATATATACCATTTCCCATCAATGGTACAATTAATGATTTCTCCTGGAGCATTTGTTTCACTTCATGCGCTCTCATAAAATCGCATGCAATAACAGGACGGTAATATGATGTTCTATTGTAAGGATTTAGTTTTTTGTGTATTTATATATCATTGATGATGAGACTGATTTTAGGGACTTGTCTTGATTTACAAATCGAATCTTCTTAGAAAAAATCAAAATGTTTCATTATAAACCTGACTTGACATTGACAAGACGAATGGAAGTTGTTAATCTCAATTCATACTTCTTCTTGGCTTCGTGTAAAAAAGAATTTCCAAGCATTTTGCAGCAACTTTAATCTTCAATTAAATATATGATTTTTAATTTAAACACTGAAGTGAGCTAATACTCATATACGACTTCACGCTATCCCTTATCTTCCGTCGCTAAGTGCAGACTACTGTAGTAAAGTAAGTGAAAGCACTTACAAAAAGTTCCATCTCTGACTAGAGACACGGAGAGCAGAAGTTAAAGTGGTCCACGGACGGCGACTGGCTCCATGAGTTCAGCGCTCGGATCTGGTAATCGTTTGCATATTCAATAAAAACTTTGAAGGGAATACTATACGAAATGTTGTCCGTCCGCGGAGCAATCTCGCGTTCAATCTCCGCTGAGGTGTGACTTCTTCAAGCGAATGCGGGGCTTTTAACATGTCTTATTTTTATTTCTATCCATTTCACGGGTTAAAATAAAGATTTTATACATGTTGCGACGTCTTATTAACTCATTGTAATAATTGTATGTAGAACTTTAAATGTGTGTTTACATATGTGGAACTAAAATTGTATATCAAAAAATATATCGAAACAGACGAAAATCACCGTAATATGCTTTTGACAACTAAAGTAATCAAGTGTAATTATTTTTATTACAGTGCCAGTACAGTTTTAATTATTTTTTTTAACATTATGCTGAAAATTTTTTTTTTCAAATATCTGCCTTTTTTACCAGCCTTGACATAAATAATAAAAGTCGCTCTTCCCAGTGCAGACGATGAAAACCTCTACGAACTTTCTCGCAGGCTACATACCACCATCTCGATCTGTCTGGATACTCTATGTTACAAGTACAGTCACAGATACTTTATGTTACAAATAAGTTTGCATACAATATCTGCGGTGCCAATTGTGCCATTCAGACAGAGCTAGATTGTGGTAAGTCCCAAGTATGCTACAAATCGTATCGGACCAATGCGTGGAAGTGTGTCATCACGATCTCTTCACTTCCACTTTGCATATATATATATATATATATATATATATATATATATATATATATATATATATATATATATGTATATATATAATAGAATACTATATGTAGTATATATGTTTCCAAAAAAATCTAAGTGTGTCCTAATAGTATTGATTTGTAGGGTTCCATACCCCAAAAAGAAAAAGAAAACCCTTATAAGATCAATGACGTGTGTATTACAGCGGTTTTTTTTTTCAGAAACCGCAATTGCTAACAATTGCTATAATATTGGGGTAGCAAATTAAGTACTTGATTTTTTTAAATTTCTTACATATTATGAGGTATCGTTTGAAAGTGTCAGTTATAAGGGTTACAAAATATTTTTTTCATGATTTTAAATAGTATATATTCTGAGATATACTGAAAAATATACAAAAAAATACCGGCCTCATATTTTCCAAAATTACCCGATAGGAAAACTACAACTATCATTCTAGATGACAACATTTTAACGCGTATAAAAGATATAACAGGCGATATATTTACGTTGATAAAATTAATAGAAAAACTTCGTGCCCTTAAATATTTATAAGAGCCTAAATATGTACGGAACTCTCGTAGTGCGATGTTTACTCATACTCGACAGGGTTTTTATTCACGAAATTTTCACGATGTATTTAACTCATGATACCTCAACTTTATCTAACCACAACTTCAATACGAGTAGTGAAAGGATTAGTTAGCCGGATATATAAAATGAGATTAATGTGAGCAATAATAGAAAATATTGTATTATGATATGTACGAGAAAGAATGGAGCAAAGTTGTGTGTAGAGAACAGTGCCAGATAAAGTGAAGTTTATAAAAAAATCTCTTATTTTTGTATGTTTTACGCGATAACATGATTTTCGATTCAAACCTACCAAATACAAAAATTTCACCTTAAAAGTAAAAGTTGTTAGTCGTCGTGGGACATTAAAATATGTTTTATATTTTTATTTTGAAATATTTTTATTTGAACGAATTTAAAACGAAAAAATAAATATTCAGATAGTTGTTAGTAATAAAATAGTAATTTTATTTTATCATTTTATTTTTATGAAATTATTTATCACAGTAATATTCCTTGATAATCTATTGCAAATATGTTTTTAATTTTATATTGTTTTTAGCCGACAAGATGCGAAGCTGACCGAATGGCACGTTGCGACTTGCCACCAGAATGTTTTAACTCCCATCCAAATGCGCCATTAGATGTGCCAGATCAATATATAAAAGGTTTATCAGCTCGTATCATCGCTACTTAACTTATCTGGATCAGAAGCGGTTCGAAAGTTTAGGTAGATAAGATCCCAGGAAGAGTGACAGTACTGGCTTAACGCGATCTGCCAACAAATAGTGTTGTGATGTAAATTTACAATAGATTTGAGATTATGCCCACACATTCGCGCAACTAACGCTTGACACGACTTTGCTTGACAAACCTGAATCATACGAGGAACTATCAAAATTTACCTCGCGGTAGACGCACCCGCACCCTCTCATCGCACGCTCGCCTCGCGCAATATACGACATCACGTGTAAAGACAAGATTAGCTGGTACAAGACCAAGATGACAACCATTATAATGCGCAAGCTTATTATATTCATGAGACAAACAATAGGCGCTCCACACTCCCCTGGAGAACGACTATTAAATTAATGCTACGCCCCTCGTTGCCTTCGTCCCGCGCACAGTGGTTCGGAATATAGTAATTTAGGTTTTGTTTCTTTTACGTTTTAAATAAAAGATATTGCCAATATAAAAAATGTTTTAAATATAATACATAACTTGCCTCGAATGCTGCAAGATTCCGAGGTGATGTTAAGTATTTAAGGCTCTGATCGTCATTGTGTTTTCCGCGTGCTAACGATAATTCGTTGTGGAACTGTAAATCAATTAATTTCATATTGGAAAATTTTCATTTCGATTATCGATATACTAACTACGCCGTTGAAAATTGAAATTATTACTTTCACTGGTTGAGTTATATTCTTCTTAATAACGAATTATTTTTCTGTCGAAGTTATAAAATGTTGAAGCCAACTAGATTCGTAAACTATGTTTGATAAATATTTAAGTCCCTTAAATTATTTTATCTCTTAAGGTCTTAATACACTTATAGATCTTCCATCTAAATATTTGTATTGTCTTTCTCAACCTTTTTGATTAATTGGATTAATTTAAACATAACCACAAACTAAAAGGTGATATTTTTGTGCCAAGATTCATTTTGATAAAATAATATGATCTTAATGCATGTGTGTGTATATACATATATATATATATATATATATATATATATATATATATATATATATATATATATATATATATATATATATATATTATAAACATATACAAGTTTCTGTGTAGATTAACTATGGCAAAAAAGGTAGATAAAGGTGGCCTTTATCTACCTTTTTTGCTTTTTTTAACTTAGCTCTCGAAATGACCTCTATTTTGCTACTGTCATCTTGCTCTAAACAGTCAGTTACGATTTGACGCACGTTTTTTGTCGTTGCTTTCGAATGGGCCGGTTTTTGGAAAGCTGCTAAATATGTCTTCATAAGTTTTATTTGATTGTTTATGTTGCATTTTTTCACTTAAATAACTGACCATAAAATGTGAGCGTGACTCTTCTCATTCATTATATCTGTGAACTCTGGCTATTTTGGCACGATGCCGTCCAATCAAGTTAGCATAACGTTTTTGTCTACTGACAGATGAAAAACTACATTGTTATCTGTACTAGTTGTCACTTCCGAAAGTTGTCACAGCAATTGAGGATTTTCTTGTTCGGGGAAGCGTGGGTGAATTTTTAGCTGGTTGTATCAAAAGGTTGACGTCAGACAAGGTAATGAGCAAACCTTCTTTTTTTCTTCATTCTGAATCTTTCTTCACTACTCTAAATTCATTTCGCTGTAAACATTATTTTCTGGATGTTATGGATGCTATAAATTTTTTCTCCATATTTTTTCGTAAAATTCATATTTGGTTTTTTAATACGCTCTTGTCTCGTTCATTGAGATTCTCCTTTTACCTGTATTGTTTCTTGTACATCTAAAAAATAAAAAGTGTTTAATTCATTTTGTTAGTGTCGAAAATGTTATAACTTATTTTATATGTTTTATGACAATTTTCATACACAAAAACTAATTTTTCGTAATATTATAAAATTTTGGCACCGACCATAAAAGGTATGTAGAAACTTAAGTACTACATTAAAAAGACACAAAATAAGAAAGAAAAGCATTCACGTCACATACCACACTTTATCTTCCATACATATCACATCTATGGAAGATGGATTCGTGAATGTGACTGCCACATAATTGATAAAAAATACAATTAATACCGACAAATATAACTTTATTATCATAGTTAGCAATGCGAATTGTACCAGATAATTAACTAGGCAATAAGGACATAACTACGTCACTTACTTTTAAATAGCCTCCATTGCTAAGACGTGTTTTTGAGGTTTCTACTAATTACAAGGTTGAATCATACGAGGAAATATCAAAACGTAGAGTTTCAAACGTAGGTGATGTGCCGACCGTATATTCTCATACCGTAAGCTAAAATGACGTATTGAATATTTTTATGGTTGCTATCGTATAAATAATTCTTAACATAAACACTAGCATATTAGTTACACTAGCCACGGAGAATGACATAAAATCATATCATGAAATGGAAAATGTAATATAATTTATGAAAACTTCATGTTTAATGTTTTATATATATATATATATATAGATATATATATATATATATATATATGTGTGTGTGTGTGTGTGTGTGTGTGTGTGTGTGTGTGTGTGTGTGTGTGTGTGTGTGTGTGTGTGTGTGTGTGTGTGTGTGTGTGTGTGTGTGTGTGTGTGTGTGTGTATGTGTGTGTGTATATGCACATATTTGAATTAGGTATATTTATCCGAAATTCAGATAAAATGTAACGTGTAATAATTTGAGTACGGTTTCACTGTGCGGCAGGCTCTCAAATACGACGGAGACGAAGAGACGGGTGCGGCGACAGCTGACGTCGAATCTGTATGTTAATTATTCCGCACTAAATGCAAACAAACACATTAATAAAATGCAAATTCGCAGCCAGACAATCGCACGTTCGCGTCTCGCTTTTCAAAAATAAATCAAACAGGTGGGGCGCTCCAACCTGTCGCCTTGTCGGATTTGTATGGGCGTTCGTTCGTCTGTGGGCGCGCTTGCTGTGCCGTTTTGAAGGTAGTTCAAGGTAGTCGCTTATCCCTAAATTTCCTATTTTTGATAAAATATCATAAACTAAGCATTAATTAAAACCATTAATAGACACATTATACAAATTTATTAAAACAAAGAGTTATAAGCTTCTGGCTCAATTTATGTCGACGCGGTGACGTGTGGCGTTGATTGCAAAGCTTACAGCTTTTGACGACGCAGTGCATCGTGGAAACTCGGGATTGATTCCCGGTCTCTGGTCAAATGGGCCTGAAATGATGTTTGTAATTGTGTAACTAAATGCCACAGACTAGTGCCGAGCAGCAGCGCCACTGGTGCGAAAAGTTACACTCTGCGATCCCAAACCTTCATGCCCAGTATGGCTATTATGGGTATTACCTCTAATGAGACACGCATTGGAAATTCCTATGTACTGCAGTGGGCTGACGCTCATATACACCACCACCATATGGTTGATGGTGCAGGTATTTTGCAAAGTACTTGCACCATCAACCAGGTCAGTCATCTTGAATTACATTTGATTTACTACCATCCGATAAGGAGTTCCATTATTCATCTCCGGAACGCATCATCAGATTTTGACATGATCGATAGTGTAGTTATTTTGCAAAGTAACAACTACCAATAGCAAATATCTTCAATCACTTTCAATTTATTACCATCCGTTAAGGAGTTCCATTATTCATCTCCAGAACTCATCATCAGACCCTGACCTGGTAAGTGGTGTAGTTATTTTGCAAAATAACAACTACCCGTACCAAATATCTTGAATCATAGTTGATTTACTGCCATTCTTTAAGGAGTTCTATCGTTCGTTTCCGGACCTCATTATCAGATCATTGTCATATTTATATGGGATGTGACTCTAAAATCGGTCCACTCGGTAAAGAATTATCGTTGAACTTATATAAAAAAAAGATTCCGACGAATTGAGAACCTCCTCATTATTTGAAGTCAGTTAAAAACGAATACAACGCGACGCCTACGTTACCATTAGTTAATTGTTTACATAAAAACTATCAAGTGAGAGGACCGGGTACGTTATCATACTTAAGAAATTTTCTGATCATAGCCTTATGTGATGAAACTTAACAAATTAAAGTAGTATTTTTTTCAGTTTATAGACTTTTAAATATTTCAAAATGAATAATCACGGTCTTATGAATGAATTTACATTACTTTTCGTTTTTGCTATTAGCGCAATCTTGAAACATTTTTTTAGAGTGTTTCATATTGTTTTGTAGTCAACTAAATGTGTGAAAAAAATGGTCCCACGTTTCGCTCGTTTAAAATGGCTTCAATAATTAAATATATGCGATTTTTCGCCAAAAACTTAAAACTAGTCAATATTTTATCGGAATAAAGTGAAATTAGAGTGAAAATCTGAAATATATTAATGAAAATGTTTACTAAGAAAATCCAAAAAAACGACCTCACTGATTATTGACAGAAACTCTTTAATTTTGCATATTGGGTTACATTTTCATTAGTAGCCAAATTTTAAGGAGCAATTAGGAAATAGTAACTAAATTATATAATAAATAAAAAAATTTAAAAAAACAATTTTCTTTATATAATAATTAAAAAAAACAATTTTTTTTAACTTTTCTTAAATTGTTTTTTATTTCTTTTTCATTATATAATTTAATTACGCTTTCTTAATCGCTCCTTCAAATTTGGTCACTCATCAAAATTTATGCTAGTATAACATCATTAATAAATATCTTGAAGAGTACAAAATACTGTTAAAATAATTTAAAAAAATAACATAAAATATTGTAATTGAAAAAAAAAGTTTTATATTTGACGTGTGATATAATATATGGTTTCAATTGTTTTTATGACTACAACGATTTCTTTACCATTATTTTAAGGCGCTCAACTTTGACTTTGCATAGGCGTTACATTATTGGATATTTCTTCATATTTTTTATTTATTCTACGCATTCGAATCAACGAATTGAAAATTCTACCGATGCATTGATTGTAATCGGTAAGTGTAAAATATTTTTAACGTGTAACAAACGAAAAGTATCCTAGATCTTTGAAAATTATGTCCGTAGATGTAACCTTTCTTTGTTAAACGGCCAAGAGAGAAGTAATCTGACAATGAATTTTATCCATGGAATTGCTGCAGGCAATACGTATTTTCAATTCACGTTCCGACCGTGGCATGAAGAAACAAAGAAAAATGCAACCCGAACGTAATACGTGCAACCTTTCTGTGCGCCGCAGCGGTGGCGGAGGAAAAAAACGCTCCGACACAATTGGCAGCGTCAATTCGTGCGGTCGTCCGCCGTCCGGCGGCGGCGCGAGGATAATCTCATTAGTGCGGTTCGTTTCCGGCGCTCGGCGGCAAAAAGATCGTCGCGTCGCCGGACCGCATCGCCCTTATTGCTCGCTCGTCGGCCGTCCTGGCTTCCGCCCGCCCAAAAAGAAAGCGTTCGAGCAAAAAGCGCGCGGCCGAAACTCCGCTGTTATTCGTTTTGTGTTCAGAGTGGTTGTGTGCGTTACGAGATATCACTGCACATAAGTAAGACTGGCGTTGCTGAGCTTGCAGTTTTTGCGTTGTACAACAGAAGCTAAAGTATCCCGATTTAATTCATTTTGAAACCAAAGAAATATTACAAACAAACGAATTACGTTAATTCTCAAACTCATCTTTTAAAAACAAATGTCGTTTTGTACTTTTCTCGCCTTTTTTCAGAGTGCATAAACCTTCTGTGACTCTAAAATATTCTCGATACAGTTGCAATTCGAACCATGCGCAATTGAAATAAATATAAGAAGGAACGAGATATAACATACATACTCCTTATACAAATTAGATTGATAAATCTTCGATCTATTAATGGAAGTTAGATTAACGAATTACTTTCATATTAGTGCAAAGACAATGGACACGTTGTTCACTATTCAAGTCGTACCTTATTTATCGAATAATAGATTTTCAGTGCGATGACAATGAATGACTGATGAATGTAATTTATAAACAGGAACTGATTCCCAAACAGGAAGTTGAATTATAAAAAGATAACTTTATGGAAGATGAATTTATAAACAGGAAGTGTATTTTATAACAGGAAGTGATGAATGTGGTATAAAAAAATGTGATTTTAAAATGAAAAAATCTGTCAATCACGGGTAGAACTACATGTAGAATTTAAAGAAAATTCAATTTTGCTCCCCCCCGCCCTAAAATTTCCATATAAATATTTTTGAGTGGAAACTATTGAAATATATGCGTATGTTTTATTATTAAGCTAAATTTCAAGTTTCTACATCAAGCGGTTTCCGAGAAAAACGTCTGTGACATACAGATGGACACACGCGTAAGTGATCTTATCACAGATCTCTAAAAAACGACGAAAGTGTCATTGGAAGGTTTGGCAATAACTGGATTATAAGCGACACGTGAAAATAATATACACGGTGTCCGACAAAGAAAGACACTATTCGTTGGCTACAAAGAAATAGATTGTAGTTGTGTCGTAAAACACACCCTTCTTCTAATTGAATGCAAAAAGTATTACACATAACTCTTTTTAACATACCCAATAACTAAATGTCCGAAGTTCGGCGTTTACCAGTAGTGGCGATGTCTTCGCAGCTGTTCGCGGTTTATTCCCCCCGAGCGGCGCTGAATAATGTGCGAAAGTATCGTGTAAACGAAAGAGATGACAAATAGTTATGAATGTTACTTTCCGAATATTTTTTTATTAAGACCGCATTTGGATGGATTACTTTTCAAAAAAGTGTTTTAAATGTATTAGAAGGAGAAAATCTGCATATATGATATAGAAATATTTAAATATAAAATTTTAAATATAATTAAAAAATCTCATTGAAAAAAAATTTCAGGGCCGCCTTTGTTTCTTACTTCGTTTCTTTCGAATGTGGACTTGAAGATGTATAGAGGGAATTATTGTGTAAACTGAGTGTAATTTTTAATTCAGTTTGTCTGATAATAAAAAAAATTATTAGAGTTATATTGGAATGATCTAGAATTTATTGATTATAGCATATATTCATTGTATATTAACTATGTGGATAAATCATTTGCATATTGACTTTCTCGGCAATGGTTACACTAATGTTTTATAATGCTAGTGTCCCACAGAAACAGATTACAGGCATCAAAACAAGGCACGAATTACCAGCTAAACCCGAGTTCATGATAAACAAGATTTTCCTAGAGCAAACTTGATTTCCCAAAGCACATTAGGAACAGCCGTTTAGGACTAGGTTAATCTAATTTATATTACTGGGGAAGGACACGTGTTAGGATAAACTTATATCTACCATTCTAAGTTAGTAGTGATTATTTGTTTTATGTAATAAATAGTCAGTAAAATAAAGAATCGCGTAATTAAAATTCAAAATTTATTGAAGTTTAAGTCAAAACTTTCATCAGATCAGATTACGCTTAGTTTGGTTTATTAACAATTTCAGTGCGAATGTAGGCCTATTGTCGTCATACGGAGTTTACCCTTTGTGACTGATATACATTGGCGATATGCAGAGTCCTCTCACATTTATGTTTTTCATGAATATACTTGTTAAATCCGAGCGGACCTCGTAGTTATGAGGTTTATAATATATAAGGGTATTTAAAACAAAATGTTAAAATTTAATAATATTTCTATCAACCTATTCACGAAGACTGATGTTATTTCTCACCATATAACTAGATTGCTTACTATATTCTTCCAGCCATAAAATATCTTGAATGTTCCAAAAACAAAACTGCCAGTAAAACTTTAGGTAAATCTTTTTTTTCATAATTTCGACAAACATTTTCGGAGATAGAGGGACTATCTCAAGAACTATCTTGCATAAAATTGGGAAAAAATAGTTCTGGTATCCTTATTACTCGTTCTTTAACTTAGTTAGTTCTTTAACTTTATATCCATACAATACGTGAAATGAAAAAAAAAATTGAAAACATTATTAGTCCCGTTTGAAAGTTCCGTATGAGTATTTTTGGAGAAATATAAGGACTAGTATTTACTGAGACATATACGGGTTAGTATTTACTGAGACATAAATGGGTCAATATTTACTGATACCTATACGGCTTAGTATTTACTGAGATAAATACGGGTTAGTAATTACTGAGATATATATGGATTAGTCTTTACTGAGACATAAACGGGTTCTTATTTATTGAGACATACGGTTTAGTGTATACTTAGATATATACGGGTTAGTATTTACGGATACATATACAGGTTAATATTTACTGAGACATATACGGCTTAGTATGCTCTATCGCTATGCAATTATTTCTAGTTCAAAAATGGTTTCAGAGAAAAACGTTGTAACAGACGGACACATTAGTAGACAGACGAACACTTCAGTGATCTTATAAAGATTATGTTTTCCCCTTTGAGAGTATAGAACCTTAAAAACTTGTCAATCTTTATATTAACTTCTAACATCCTTATTTTTTGTTTTTTAATTTTAGATGGAGTAACTGCAGCAATAAGGGGCTTGAGGTGTTTTTCTGCATATATTTTAGTATATTTTTGAAAATATACTACCTAAAATTATGAAAAAAATTTTGTAGTCCTTATTGTTAGTCCTTTTAGGCGATACTCCACACTATACGTAAACAAAATTCGACTACGTAATTTACTCTCTCCCCCTTAACACTCTCATACAAGTATTTTTGAGTATTACCTATTGAGATGTGTATGGGTATAAATATGTTTATTTATACCCGTAAATATCTCTATTATAAATATATTTATTTATACCCGTACATATAGTATAAATATGTTTATTTATACCCGTACATATTAGTGTATATTGAGATATGTATGGGTATAAATATGTTTTATTACTATGCCAAATTTCAAATCTTTCCACGAGCAATTTCTGAGAAAACAGCTGTGACAAAATGAACAGCTGTTTTCTCTGAAAAAACAGCTGTGAAAAAGTTGTTAGGAGTAGAAGAGATTAGGGTGACTGAATAAAGAAAACAGCCAATTTCAAGAGCATTTACTATTAGTGTCTATGTGGCACACCACGCCCAAATTCGCATGCTGTATTGAGCGTGTTAAAGGCAATATCAGTTTACCCCGGAAATTGTATTTTCACTGTTGATTAAACTAGATTAAAGTACTAGCCTATTTTACACTGGTTAGACGTAACGTACTTTAGGAAAATTAGATTGGTCGGTTTGGTCGGTAATATTGGATTGGCCAATAAGTTTTTAACCCCGAGTCGCTGTCAACATTTTTTATTAAAAAATTATACGCTACATTAAATTTTAATTTAAATATGCACCATTATTATTTACTACTTGTCACCATCTAGTTGGCAGTAATAATATGCTTTTCTTGTAAAATTTCTGTGACTGATTCAAAAAACTGTGTGAGGTCGTTTTAGAGATCTACCTTAACGTCGATTTTTTCGCACGTAAATGGTTACTTAGAGCCCTGAATAAATGGCAATCAGAGGACGGAATCCCCGGCGAATATGGTGATGAGTGAATAAAACCGAGCCGAGCTTCTCTAATTTATCACGAGTACGATTTTCAACATGTGGTCTAACATTATCATGTAGAGAATTAACTCGATTTTGTCGACTGCTCAATTTGTTCACAGTACTCAATTTGTTCACAGTACTACTCAATTGTTCACAGTAAATATCTATATTAACTGTAGAACCCTCTGGAAGGAAGTCCCAATGAATAATGCCCTTGACATTCCACAAGCAGCTGAGCATCACCTTTTTTGGCACTTATATCAGGTTTGTATACTGAAACTCCTGTTTCTCTGACACCCAGCCAGTGACTTTTGCCTATATAGTTAACGTATATAATTCACTTCTCGCCAGTTACTAACTGATTCAGCCAGTCGATGTTACGTTTCAATGTCATTAACTATTGACAAGTATCAACTCTGCACTGAAGCTGATATGATGACAACTCGTGTGGTATTCCACATCGTATTTTGAAACTTTTCCGAATTCGTGCAAATGTGTTTCTATAGCGCCATGACTGCAGTGTAGCTTATCTGCCAATTGACGAGTCGCCAGTCGATCCTCCTCAATTAGGCGTCGTAATCGTTGAACGTTCAATTCAATAGGACGTCCGGTACGGGGTTTGTCCTCAAGATCGTAGTCCTCATTTCTGAACTTTCTAAACTAAATCTTTGCCGCGTAAGACACCGTGGATTCGCCCATCGCATGACATATTTATGGCAATCTTTGTATCGTGACCCAAGCGAAATTCGTAAAGTAATAGAATCCGTATTTGATATTGATTTAAATCCAATATCTTCTATGTATTTCACTTAAAGCTGCAGCACTGACTGTTGTCAACTGACTGCACTTTGGCATATTTATACCCTACAGTAAATCCTTCTAGAAGTTTCGAGAACTTTGTAGAAAAGTTTCGAAGTTGTGGTTAAAAACTTACTAGTCAACCTAATATATTACTGGTAAATCACATATTAAATGTCTCCTACGCCAGCCCGGATTTTTTATCAAGAAAATTGACATTTAAAAATTGGAAAAAAAATAATTGATCTTTTTCCATTCCACTTTTACAAATAAGCGCGAGAAAAAGAAAGAAATAATTTCCCCCATCATTTTCTTGCTATTGTTGAATTGGAAACTCTGAAAACTTCACAAAATAATAAAAACAATAGTCGAATGGAAAAAAAAACAGAACCCTTATAATATCGTGCTGTCCGTCTAATCATCCGTCTATCAGTCTGTATGTCACAGCCATTTTACTCAGATAGTATAGGCACTATATACATGAAACTGGATGGTAGTGTCTTCTATGAACAGCTATGCAATAAAATAGTGGAATTGTGTAGTGATTTAGCAGATTTAAACAGTGTCTTAACATAAAATCTTTATTGAGCTTTTGAAATAATTTGTTTAAATAGGTGTCTCGTTGAGGGACAATTCCATAAGTGCTCCTCAGCATTTCATTGATCACTTAATTTACATAAGCATTGCTAACAAACTTTTCGCAGAAATAACATTATAATCCACAAAAAAAATTGCATTTATCCTTTTATATATAAATACTTGTTTATCCTTTCATTGTAAAACAATAATGAAATGAAAACAATAAATTGTTCCATTTTTTTAATATATACAAATAGCTGTGCGCGCACACATAGACCACTGAAAAATATAGCGATGCCGTTTTTAATAAGCACACTTCCACACTTCTCCTCCGACCATGCTCCTTTCGCCAAGTGAATAACTTCATTGCGCAATATAAAATACACGTCGCGCCATCTATTGATGTACATATGTAAATTATTTTTTGTAATTATTACGCCTCGAGTTAAAATTAATAAAGGCACATCTTTATTACTTTTACCCTAATGCAATATAAATGAATTTTTGAAAATAATAAATACACGTAACTTGCGATTAAGTGAACCGAATGCGATGAAATAAAAACTATATGTTACTTTAAGTTGATCCCTATGTTTTCCTAACTACACCCAGACTGGGTTCGTTTTTATGTCATACGTGCGTAAACAAACACAAAGATACAAAAATTGTAAAAATTATCTTAATGTATTCTGCCACTTATCCCTCAACCACTCATCGATTCTTTTGGTAATATGTTCACGCGAACTTTACATTTTTGTCATATATACAGATTAATAAACGGTAATATTTAATTTTGCTTAATTAATAAAATTGCGGTATTATTATTTAAGTTAATATACTCGACGATGCAAGCATAAGCTAAAATTGGAACAAGGATCATTGTCACTGCATATGCACTCATGATTTTACGTGATGTTTTTAATTACATTTAATGAAACAATGTGGAACTATTGTAGAAATTTTGCATTTTTATCATAACTCGTATATACAGATTAATAAAAGGTAATATTTAATTTTGCATAATTAATAAAATTGCGGTATAATTATTTAAGCTAATACATTCGACGGTGCAAGCTTAAGCTAAAATTGGAATAAGGATCATTGTCACTGCATATGGACTCATGTTTTTACGTGATGTTTTTAATTACATTTAATGAAACAATGTGGAAATATTCTAGAAATTTACTTCTATCCTGTGAAACACGGAAAAGATAAAACTACTTTTAGTGACATTTTTTTTCGATGTCATTTTTACATCTTGTTCATATGTTTCATACCCATTCGGAAAGAAATTCGCAGTATTTCTGTACTTGTGTTTTGATTTGGTTGATTGTCTATATTTTGATTGGAATTACATACAAAATACAGATAGCTAGTCACTATCAAATTATATTGATAAATATTAATATCAAAATTACATACGTATTTTGATTGAAAATTACATTAAATTAATCTAAATATTAATACGTGAAGACAAAACTTTATACTCCTTTTTAAGCATATTGCGCGCACGGAGGTGTATGAAATTTGGCATGGTTAAAGTTTATATGGGGTAGGAATGCAGAAAGCTAAAATTTATTTGTAATATGTCTATATATTAATACGTGGAGAGAAAACTTTGTACCCCTTTTTAAGCATATTGCGCGCACGGAGGAGTGTGAGGTTTGGCATAGTTACAGTTTATATGAAGAAGGAGTGCAGGAAGCAAATTTATATATATATATATATATATATATATATATATATATATATATATATAGTATGTCTTACAGATATATTAAAAGATTCAATATTTTGTTCATACTTTGAATGTCAAACGCATAATAGTATGTGGTCAGTCGCACAAAGTTGAGATTGTCGCCAAAGAATTTTAAAATGTCATATTAATTCAATGAGTTTCACGTAAACGAATAACGTTAAAAGTTAAACATTTAATGAATTACGGTCGAATTTCTACCACTGGACGACCACTAGTTTATATTAATGAACATCGGGAATGATGGGTGATGATTACTACCAAGAGTGAGTTTTATTTTTTCAAACAGGTATGTAGGTGTAATTTGATAATGATAGTATAATTTTCTTTAATTTCATAAATCATAATTACAAGTATAAGCTGACAAATGTTAATAATCGCTCGAATAATAAATAAAGGTTTAAACTAAACATTTAGACAAGGATGGCAATAGTGAATTATGATGTCATTTTACTCATAATTTTATGTGAGAGTGAATGACTGATTTTAAAGAGACAGAGAGATATCCCCACTCTTTCTTTAGCATGAAATGTAGACGCTCGTAACTCGCTTATTTTCCAATAATTTTTTAAAATCTCTTCTTCGCTAGTTTTTAATTGACCTATACTTCCGTGACATTTTATTAAAAACGGCAAAATTTGGGAGTAATCAACTAGCCTATTTTTCTGACGCAGTTTCGATACTGTATACGCCCATTCAATTTACGTTTAAGCTATGGTACGGAAAAAGAAAAATCCAACCCGGACGTAATACAGGCAACGTTCCGAAGCGCAGTCGTGGCCGCGAAGAAAAAAACGTACCGACACAATTGGCAGCGTCAATTCGTGCGGTCGTCCGCCGTCCGGCGGCGGCGCGAGCGTAATCTCATTAGTGCGGTTCGCTTCCGGCACTCGGGCGGCAAAAAGATCGTCGCGTCGCCGGACCGCGTCGTCCTTATTGCTCGCTCGTCGGCCGTCCGGGCTTCCGCCCGCCCAAAAAGAAAGCGCGCGAGCAAAAAGCGCCTGGCTGAATCTCTTCGCTGTTATTCGCTCGGATTTTGAGGAGGTGAATGTTTTGTGGGGCCGCGCGGGGCGTCTGTTTGCGCGTTGGGACGTGATGCTGAGTTGGAGGGTTGAACTGCGGTCGTTTTTAGCTGAACCAGCACGATGTGTGCTATACAGTGAGTATTATAAATTTGTGGCGCCACATAGAATTTTGACTTATAGACAATGTTTGAAAAATGTATGATGGTGTTTGAATATTGTAAATATCCAATATGTTGAAAATATTAAAAAAATAGCATGGTAAGTTGACGTCCATTGACGGAAGTGTGAATATAAGGAATCGGTTTTTGACGATTAAATAAAAGCATTTAAAATCTTGGCTGTTTATCTTTTCTGATTCCGGTTAAAATTTGTCAAATTTTGGTGAGAAGAAACATATTTTCAAGCAACGTATTGTATTAGATCCGAGAAAAATAGAAGTCCGGATCCTTCGTTATTTACATACGTTTCGTATTAGATAGATAGATTGGTTCAAGAAATTGTATACAAGTATATAATAATCAGTTTGTGCTGAAGATTACACACGCAAATCAATCTCAAATGATGCGGAAAAATCTGGATGTAAATTTAAGTCAGACTGTCAGATCAGAGGTCAGACTGTCAGATCTATTAAATAACTTAGCCTCCGGTTTAACTTCCGGTTTAACACGCCAAAGTTCTACCAATGCTTGTCTTCTTATCGATTAATTTATCTTTTAAATACGGTAAAATTTATAAAAAAAAGTTGCTTTAGTACTTTTGGCATTTCCAATATGGTGTATAAAATGTGTATAAGAAAAATAAGGAAAATTTATCTTTGTCTTTGTAATCGTTCTTTACCCATTTATTAAGAGGCTTAATAAATGGGCAAAGAAGATTACCCTTGTAATCTTCAATCAAAGATAAATAAGTGAAAAGAGTCCAGCAATTCAATAAAATAATCCATAGAAAATTATGTTGAGAGAATTTGAATTAGATTTCTTATGTTTTAAATTATAATCTATGTATATTCCATAGATTATAATTCCGAAAAATTATCCGATTATTTCCGAAAAAATTAAAATAAAAACTATTTGTATCTAAAAATAAAAGAAAAGTGTGTTAGCATCTAGGTTTTGTATACCAAGTGTAATTCATATTATCATCTATTTTTAGTTTAACAAATATAATTCATGTTATTGTGCTAAATATTATAAGTTGCGAAAAAATATAATAAGTAAATTTAATAAATTTCTTAGATATTGATAAATATGTGAATCGATTAGCAATGTTGACTAACGTAGAACTATATACACATCGATTATGAAAAAATAAGTTAGAGGAATGGTATTCACATTATTGCATCGAAATCAATGACTTTCGAAAATCCTTGAAACGATCTTGCAAGAAATTGTCTTGACAGAAGTATAGAAAAAGTAACACAGGCGTATGCTCTGCCGGAACTAATATAAATTTGGCTATTTTCAAATTGCATTAGAAAAAACCAACACCTTTTAGCCTTTTTATATTAATGTTTCCAGAAGATCATTCTTTAGAAAGTTCTAAAGAAAACTGTATGAAATGTAATTGTTACATAAAATAAGAATAAACTGTTTATAATTAGAAAACTTAGAAAAAAAGGCCTGAAGTAATATCCATTATGAAGATACAAGAAAAAAGATTATGAAGACACAGAACTCGCACGACGACGGTTCGTACATATTTAGGCATTAATAAACATTTAAGGGTACAAAGTATTTTTATTAAACTATTTATAAATATTAGTTTTTCACAATATAAGATGTTGTCTACTATATTTTTCGTAGGCGTAATAATTTTAAAAAGTACGATATCTGAAATCATAGGTATGGTTTTCATACACCTTTGCGTAGGCTACTAATTTTTTTCATAATTTTAGATTAAGTAGTCTCAGAAATAGGAGCAGCGGGGTGGGGGTGGGGAGGGGTGTATATAATTTATTCTTATTTTTCAGTATATCTCTGAAAATATAATACGTAAAACTTGTTCTATAACTACCTTTCAAACGGTACTCCACTTTATGTATTGAATTTCGCATTTTTTTCGAGTCGTCAATTTTTCCCATTCTAAAATTTTCATATGAATATTTTCGAATATTAGCTATGGAAATATGCGCGGCTACTTCATTATTATGCCAAATTTGACAAGGTACGATACCATAAAAAAAATCACAGTTTAAGTTTATCTGTTTGAGAATCATGCCTTACGGGAATATTCCTTACGGTACTTACTTAGTGCCTTACGGGAATCGTGCCTTAATTATAACAGATAACTAGTATTCAAGCCCCGCATTAATTTAAAAAAAAAATTCCAAAAAAAATTCACATCGCGTTACTTTACAAACAACAAAACATAAAATAAAAAGTGTAAATTTTCGAATTTACAACTGTTTTAAAACTAAAAAAATTTGGTGATAGATCAAAAATCAAAATTTTCGATTCTGTCTGTCAATGACTAAATAATTTTTATTTATCAGTTTTATATTTAGTGGTGAAATTTGTCAATTATCTATCCGAAGTCGTTAAATAATGATTAAAGTAACATACTCAAAGAAATTTAAGAATTGTAGATATTTATTCCACTTGGGTGAGGGCAAATATATGAGGTAGCAAGATATGAATAAAAACCAATTATTTTCGAGAAACATTTGCAAAAATAGTGACACGTCAAAAATCGCAACAAACCTTTAATACGTATACTTTTGTGGGCACTCGCACAGCATTAGCTGTAACGGTATTATGGCAATGGCTTTTTTTTCCTTTGTTATCTTATTGTTTTATCAAGAATATTAATTACATATGATTTGTTTGTAATATTTTTATAAAAAAACACAATGTGACACCGAGATTAACAAGCGAATGTAATTTAATCGTGCCCTGATTTTCTTTGAAAGTATTCGCTAAAGCCTGTTAAATTATTTTCTAAAATAATTTTCAATTTTATGTTGAAACATTATAAAGAAGGGGAGCGGAAACACTTTGAAAACGACTTATCTGACGGATAATGGGACTAAATGACAACCCACTTGACGGCGTTTTCAATTCAAATTTAATAATGCAAAGCGGTACCCAAATTTTTTTTAACTTCTTAGGCGGCGATTCGATGGTCGAGATTTGAGAGTAAAGTTTTAAGGTCGCGTCACGTTTAGGTACATTTCGTTACACCAGAGAGAAGAAAGATATAACGTATAGAGAAAGAGAGCTATATATTCCGACGCCATGGGACTGGAGCAAAAAAGACCGACGTATACACAACGATACAAAGCGATTGAATAAGATAGTGTCGCGCATGCGCGCGTTGTAGATGTACGCCTCAGACGCTACATATGAACCTGAGGTTCCGCGCATAATTAATATTTATCATTGTGTTTTGTGATTATTTACGTTTGTGTCCTGTGATTGTTTCATTATATTCGTGAAGAGTTATGTTTTAGAAATTTCATTTCTATCACGTCTACGGTGCTGCACGCGCAATTTTTCCGTAATTTCACTTCATGCCCATCTGAGGTAACTAAAAGTGTATACATGCAAAATTCGTAACCTACTGAAAAGTACTCAAGTTATAAGACGGACGGAGATAATAAAATTATAATGGTCCCTAGTTTCTATGGGTCCTAAATAAATGTCGACACATATATAAATTTATTTTATGCGGATATATACGCCCATATGTAACTGTTGTTAATTATTCCAAATAAATCCCGTATATATTTAGCTAGCTATATTTGGCTAGCTTTTTTTACCTTCACTTCGTGATTGGATTGAAACGGCGAGATTTCTATCTGGCCCGCTGAAGCTATAGCAACATCTGCCTATAAATAATGTTCAATCGTTGATGTACGTAAACGGGTATGCGTCGTGGCATATATTGATGTGTTGCAATACTAAAATTTGATTATAGAATAAAAACACCGAGTTTCGTCTGAAATTAATTATAGTATTTTTCGGTTTAAAAGTGACCTATATGTCAGTTTGCATTATGAAGTGTGTCTATATCAAGTTTTATAAAATTTTGTTCATCCCGTTTGGGCGAGATTCAGTAATAAAGATCCAAACCAGTTTTCGTGGTATTAATATTATACGTGCGCTAAGTCACCAACAAGCGTATTTCGTTACACGAAACGAAGTGTTATGCCGCTATCTGAAATATACGAATAGTGCCAAAAGTATTCCAGTGATTCGTTGCTTAGTGGTAGAATTATTTGACAACAAACATCCAAATATTACATTTGTAATGTTAGTGGCATAATTGCGTCAAGAAAAACCGAATAATATTTATAAAATAAAAATTATGTTTTATACATTCCCCGATTTTTTAAATATTTTTTACCAAAATCATAATACCCTAGAAAATTTTACATTAATCATGTACCGTTTTGAATCGTTGAAGATTATTTCTAGTTCATAAGAATTACAATGTTAAAATTTGGATAGAATGTGTGTAATTTAGATCCAATCCAATGTATTTTCAATCCGCACGTTTATTTAAAGAAAACTATTATAGAGAGTGCCACTGTAAGCTCAAAAACTTTGGGTTTTTGTATAGGTTTATTTTTCTACAGCCAAACGGAAGAAATGCAACTTTAATAATTTTATCATGGTGGACCGCCATGATCTACTGCTTTTATATAAATCACGACATGTTAAAATACTTTTATCTTATGAAGAATTTCAAGTACTGAATTTAGTTTTTACTATTGTATGGCCGTCAGAAAACTAAATCTGGTCGCTGGTTTCAAAATATTTCTATAACAGTAGAAACATAAGGGCAGACTATTTTAAAAATTAAATTATCACGTTAATCTATGTATTTAAAAATTAAACTATCACGCTAATAAATGTATATAATAAAATTGTAATAGAATGAATCCTATATGTCGAAAATATTTTTAAAGAATGATCGATTTAGCATGTAGAATGAAAGTAGAAGCCAGAAAATATATTTTGGAATTTTTGTCTGCCTTAATTCTTGTCTTCAATCACGCGGAATCTATTGAACGGATTTTGATTAAATTTGGTATGGTAATAGTTTATACCCTCGAGCAACATGTAGGATAATTTTTATCTGGATATTACAGATATTTTTATGACGAATTCAGATCATGGCGTCTCCCTATGTCATAACGTTATATCTCTTTCAACGTTAGTCTCATCGTAATGAAATTTTACAGGAATACCCCTTAATGGTTTATAAATTTCGTATTATGAATTTAAAATACCTTCATTAAATATCTCAAGAGCCATAATCTGAATTAGAATAATTCACCGTGGCATAATCTGTAAAATTTCCGTGTCTCTGAAACTCTAAAATAACGATACGTGGTGCATAAGACATGATACGAATAATCATTAGCCGATCAATATTCACGAAGTCGATTCAATCGCACGTGACATCATCGATAGCGAAAGCTGTTACTTTTACCGCTGCGAACATAGCTCGACTAAACCTGTGCATCTACAAGTGTCGCGTATAAATGGTGTGTAATCAATATTTGCTAGTCCTCGTCGCTGATCTGCAACTGAATGCGGATGATTAATGCATTTACCGATATAGTCCATGTCGACCTGATTACATGTAGGATAAACATATAGAGAGTACAGATTCATTAGCTTTACAGCGATCAAGTTTACCTTTACATACAATCATACAATACAGGTGAAAAGTGTATACGTTCAAATTATTTCAAAATATTAGTTCTGTGAACTACGAGGGGGCGTTTTTAAGTTCGAGGAATGGATAGGTAGGTCATTAGTAAAGGTGATTAACGGAATGATAGCTAGTTATTAACCCATTATTAGTATCAATACCAAGTTTTATTATCGGATCATTAATCTTTGAATTATCGTCGAACAAACAACTCAATCTGGAAGAAAGTCTGAACTATGGTTGGTTATGGATAAAAATTGAGTACCGCGCCGTTATAAAGTTCTTTACCAAGCAAGGAAAGTCGGTTCAAACCATACTAAAAGAGATAGGAATAAATACGATTGTTTATAGAAAGCAGATAGAGAGAAGAAGTAAAAGAAAGAAGCCACTTTGGAATTTCCTGTCTGTCTGTATATGTCTTTGTTTATATTTATAAATTTCTTTGTTTGATCACGTAAAAATTATTAATTACGTTTCAATAGAAGTTATATTGTTGTATTTTTGAGAAACTGCGTAAAAATATAAAGTTGAAAGTTATTGTAAATAATACAATACAAAGATAAAAGAATGAGAAATGTAGTTCGCTTTCCGAATCACCTAAAAACTAATTATATTTCAATAGAAGTTATATTGTTATATTTTTAAGAGTCAGTGTAAGAATATCAGGTACGTTTATTTGCGATACAATATTGAAGGAATGAAAAATAATGTTCGTTTTTTCTGTTTATTTGTATTCGCATTAAGTAAAAACTACTAAAGAGATAAATGGAGTTTTCATTATTATTTTGCTTAGTGTCTAGTAATGTAGCTGAAATATGTTTCGTCTTGATACAACATTAGGAAATTAAGTAATGAAAATGAAATTTTGTAATCAGCGTTTACAGTTGTTAGACGTTTTTCTCCGCCCGCCTAAAATATATCCGTTACGGTTCGAAAAATCGGCCACGTGAATGAAATCATGGACGAAAACTTTAGCGGTTTATTTATAAATCATTTTATTTTATAGTTTTTCTTTTGGTAATTCGCTTTTTTAATTTATTATTTTGTTTAAATTTGTCTTTTTTTTCAGTTTTATTCATCCAAAAACGTTGTCTGTATATTATATATTAGACCACGCGAAACAAATTTATAATTTTGAAACAAAAATAAGAGACTAAAAAAAGTAAAAATAAATTAATCATTTAAAAAAGCGAGAAAACATGCTTTTACAAAATACTGTACTAAAAAGCAAAAATAAAATTATCGACCCTGTTTTCTCTGTTTATTCTGTAAGGGCTTTTGTGTAAGCCATATTTGTTATTGAGTATAATATTTAATTGTGAAAGCGTGGGTCGCTTTTTTCAAAAATGAATGATTTTGCTTATCAAATTAATATTAAGTGAATGAAAATGCTTAACATTTTAGTTAGATATCAAAACAAAGCGTAATTGTTTATTTAATCGTCAATTAAGTATCAAATTTACTGAACATCATAGAGAAAGCTATTTTCATTATTATTTATCTAATTTCATAAAAGATGGAAGCATCCCACTTGGCCTTTAAGTGCTCAATTAGCACCTAAGGATTATAAGAAATGTTTTCTCTTAGTTATTTTTTTTCATTTTCCTTTTTGGACACAGCAGATACGCATTAATTCAATGCGTGTCAAAGAAGTGTCAGTCGGGCTGTCAATAAAGCGATAGTGGAAGATATTGTAAGTATACGATCGGTGTTCAAATGTGGACATGTTCATGATAATTTGATATAGGACAATATGTAGTGTATTATAAATACTTTCTTTATTTCTACAAGATTTCAACATAACATCAAAACATAAATCTCGTAAACCAATATACTACATGAACCTATTACCTATTATAGGTTACCTAATAAATATAATGGCATGTACTATCAGCTAAGTAAGCGGTATAAACTTTATAAAAAAAGTAATAAAATAGGGTATCATGTAAATTAAATAACGAAATTGAAACAAATAGACACAATTAAATGAAACTACGTGATATAGTATTATTTCTACTTTCTTTAGAAAGAAAGTAGAAATAATACTACATCACGTAGTTTCATTTAATTGTGAATAATGAATTTCTACAAAATTAACGTTAAATATATTCAATATTTGAAACAAATAGGAAATTTTATTTTAATTGCTGTTAACATGCCGATACTTAATTTATTCAACGTATTAAATTATTAAACATATATATGTACACGGCGACGTGTACATACGCGAGAGGTTTTACATATTTTTCTACGTACATACTATTTTTAATCATTGTTTTGGTCAACTTTGGGAATATAATATGAATGACTCCTACAATGAGTATTTTCTAAAGTTATATGTCAGGGTGATATAATATGACAGAACTAATAAATAAAGTATGCGTCCTAAAAATTAAGAAAATACAGGAAATATATTGGAACCTTGATAGCTTAGATCTGATTTGTTATTTATAAATCATTAAGCTATGCTATTAAGTAGTGAAAACAGTTTATATCGAAAGGTTTGATAGTTTTCTAATACCAGCCAAATTCCTGACTTTGATGCGATTGGGTAGCAGATTTTGAAACAGATTTTGAAATCAAATATCGGGTCTCTTTTTATATATATGATAAGAAAGAGAATGATACAACGAATTAAATAGTGATATTCATCTATGACGTAAATTTTTTTTCTCCGCACGAGATGACTATAATTAAGTTTTTGGCTCACCTAAAACTTAACGAAAACATATTTTTTTATTAGGATAAGCGAATTCGTTATTAATGTTTACATTTAATTATTGTTTATAATTTTTAGGGCAATAAAAAAATTGCAATTTATGAAACTTTTCCTTTATAAGTCTTTTTCTTACGAAAATTGAATCTATATTTTGTTATGTTCATTATTTTTCACACTCATAGCTACATACGAACAAATGCTTAGACTATATTGTAGCGACATTTCTTATCTGAGTATTTTCGTAAATTTTATTACAATAAAGTCAATACTTTCAGACATATAAATTATTTCATTGACATGGTGCGCGCGCCGATGTTGTGCCAAAGTGATCTGCGCGCTCGAGGGGTGAAGTTGCAAAAATATATATTAGTCCATTTTTGCTATATTTCAGTCAATATATTAACGAACCAGGGAGGATAATTCATGTCCACGTTGACATTTGCGCAAACTCGATGTAAGTATTGAAGTTATTGATAGTTGCTGTCGAAGCGAACGAGCGCATCGCATTGAAAAGTGGCGGCCGTTTCAACGCGAAATGTAATTGTGAATTCGGCAATGTTATCGCCGGACCGCGCGCCCGTACACCCTTTCCCAGGTTAATCGATGTACTGTTCAGCTGGTCGTACACGGAATGAGTTTTGCCGCAAACGTCGATGTCGTGTACTAAAACGAGGCAATGTAATGAACAAGTTTGAAATGAGGACAGTAATTTTTGTGTGCATTACAGTAACGGTGAACAGTGATAGAGATTAGACTGTGTACTCGCTTTATTTTTACCCGACAACGACAGAGGAAGACATGAATTTCACAGGCTATGTATGTTTGTTCCCTCGTACAGGCTAAACGACTAAAATTATTTCAATAAGTGAGGTGTCTTTAGATTCCTCATAATCCAGAGAGTGGCCTAGCGTAAATAGCGTTATCAATTTCACAGGCTATGTATGTATGTATTTCGTGCTTTTCAGTTATTATTTTCAATAGTCGGGTTTTAGTTTCTCTTGTTCTAACTAATTCAGTGTAGCTGCCACTCTAATGGATTAGTAAAAGTTTGCGAAAATTGGGAACTGTTTAATCTGTTTGTTACCAACTTTACAAGGGTGTAATAATAACAAGATTCTAACTGACAAATTTTTCGTTCAACAAAGAATGGTAGAAAATGGAACAATAAATACAAGCGAAAAAATCCAGCGAAATGTTTTAAAATATAACCATAAAAATGGCTGGTGCAGATGTTAAAAGAGGTGAAACGCTGAAATACTTGACCAGAATTTTTACTGATAAATACAGAAATGATTTATAGTATTTCTTCGTTGTGTGACACACCTTGGAACTAGTTTACAATATTAATAGAATGAACTTGTATTGCCATAATGTCTCTACGAAGAAATCGAACAAATCTTCTAAAAAGATGTATGTTTAGGACCGATAGACCAGTAGAGTGATTGTATTAACAACAAACATGTAATAAAAAAACAATCATTTAAAGTATTCATATGAATATATCTTTAAAACCATCTAATAGGATATTATAAGTATTGAAATTATAATTTGAAAACTATCCAGTTTAATATGCAATTTATGTATCTCTCTGTCTCTTTGTTATTTTTGCAACTACTGTTATGTTGTGAGTCTGTTTATTATTTTTGCAAATACTTTTATTTTGGGAGTCTTTTTATTCTTTTTGCAACTACTGTTACTTTGGGAGTCTTCTTATTGTTTTTGTAACTGGTATTATTTTGGGAGTCTCTTTATTGTTTTTGCAGCTACTGTTATTTTGTCTTTTTATTATTTTTGCAACTACTGTTATTTTGGGAGCTTCTTTACTATTTTTGCAACTACTGTTATTTTGGGAGTTTCTTTACTATTTTTGCAACTACTGTTATTTTGGGAGTTTCTTTATTATTTTTGCAACTGCTGTTATTTTGGGAGTCTGAATATTATTTTTGCAACTACTGTTATTTTGGTAGTGTCTTTATTAGTTTTTTAAACAAACAATTATTTACACTTTTACACAAAATTAGCGTCTGCGAGAGTTCAAATGGGCAAATATTCAGAATCAGAATAAATATATAACAGTTATATAACAGATCTCAATGAGTCTTTATAACTACAGTCACGTGTTGAAAATATTACACTACTACATTAATTTTTAATTAAACTTGTGTATATTTCTCTTGAAATTGGTATCGGCCAGTCCTCTCTCTCTCTCTCTCTCTCTCTCTCTCTCTCTCTCTCTCTCTCTCTCTCTCTCTCTCTCTCTCTCTCTCTCTCTCTCTCTGTTATCCACAAGTTTATATCTACTATCTCGTATTGGTCTCTGATACTAGACATAGTGCTCTTTGATAATTTATTTTTAGGTACATATTCTGTACTTAGGAAGCTATTAAAAAAGAGAAATAAACATGATATTGAAGAAAACGTAAAATGTTTATTACTTTTCCATATAAGATTATCTAAACTGTGATTTGCCTTGGAAAATATCGTCAGCGTACATTTTAAATTTCGATTTATTTGAAGAGGTGCGGGAATCTAACACAAAAATCCGTCCTATCTGTGTCCGGCTTTCGGGTTCTGCGTCCAGACTATTCCTTTTATGGCCGTTCAAAATGTCACTTTACACGTTATCAACGTGTAGAGAAGCTATTGATTGTCCAATGGCGATACTTCTGTGTCGCCGATGTGTTCGCGAATTGCTCTGTTATTAAATGAATGTTGTGAAGTTCAAATTAGTTGGAGTTCGATGTAATGAGTTTTGTATGCGGATTGGGATTGAGTTATACACAACAATATCTCGTTTGAAGGCTGTGTTTTGTATGATATCAACCCTAAAATATTATAAAATAAATGTAGAGTTCTAGGTAATCTAATAAATATACAGTTTTATTTTCACGTTAGTTTAGTTCAAACCATAAAAAACGAATTAATTGAAATATATAAATTGCCTTTAAACGTATTTGTGACGCAAATATGGATGCGACGAAATTAAAGTTGAAAGCATAAATAAACTTTTGGGAAAATTAAATTGTTTCCAGATTTTATTACCTGATCGTACAATAAATTTAATTATCACGCTTTCTGATAATTAAGTTTGTTTATTCGCATTTATTGAGAAGATCTTAAAATACGGGACGAAAATAAAATTGACTTGTTTAGTTGTTATCTATTGAATTATATCTTGCTACATATAATCATTGGTGCGTCATTTAGTGATCGTGTAACTTCTGAAGGACTTGAACGATTGAAGTTATGTTCACACAATATATATGTTTTGTCAAGACGATGGTTCATAGTTATAATAGGATTCGATAGCGGGTGCTGTGGTGAAGTTATTAACAAATTTTGAGAAGATCTTAAAATACAGGACTGTACAAAATTAATCCAAAAATAAAATTGACATTTTTAATTGTCATCCATTGATTGATATCTTGTTATATAGAATCATTCGTCTTTCATTATCATTATATATATCATCATTATATATAATCGTTCGTATTTTAATGATCGTAACATTCACACGATATATGTATAGGTTTCGTCAGATGGTTCATAGCTATGGTATGATTCGACAGGGGGCGCTGTAGTTAAATTATTAACACATTATTTATGGACCAAAATGGCTCATATCTACAATATACGTCGGTTTAGTGCAAGAAAATAAAATCACAAAATCTGGATCCGATAGGTGGCGTAATTCAAAGGACAACGTCTGCTGGCCAGCTAGCTCTCTATATATTATCTTGGAAAGACATAAGAATAACTGAATTATACCTATGTTCATGAGTTTTAGATCTTTGCAAATGGATGTTTTCATGTACTAACTCATACATTTAAAGTGACAGCTATGTTTTTTTCGCGCATCCCACTGGTAGCATATCACTGGATAGGTCTTTTAAAATGAAAATGGGGTTTCATTTATCATTCTTCACTTTTTGGCCCCGTTTGCGAAATATTAAGTTGTTATTGAATACCCCTCTCTTCTTCCGCGTATTTAATTTTGACTATCTGGAAAAAAACAAGATACTAATAAGCCTTTGAACTTGTAATTAAAACGATTACGGTTAATTTGCCTTAACAATTTCAAGAGATGTAAATATTTACGGAACATTATTTTATTTGTGTTCCGACAAACATGTGTCAGCTTTTCTTGATTTCTTTTGCATCACTCCAAAATGTGCAGAGTGGAATCCGAAGTATAACAAAATCACCAAGAAAACTTCGGAATAACGGTTGCACCAATGAATTTTTATTTAGTTTTCTTATTCAGTGATATTTTATTCGAAAAGGGGATCGAAAAAAAATATTTTTTGCCCCAACTTTACATATATGGTGACCTACATTTTAATTTTATTAATAGTAATACTTATTAAATAACATTATCTTTAAAGCATCTTATATCTAAAATTTAAAGTCGCCAGGAGTATATTCGTGGACTGTGGAAAGCTGTGACGGTGATAATTATTATGATTATTTTATGATTAATATTATTGAATGCTTACCATTATTTATGTAACCAGTCCAAATTATAATCAACGCTAGAAATAAAATGACGACTGTACTATATCTGGACCTTTACATATTATTGAAAATTTAGTATTTAGAGAGTTTGTTTAGACGATATTGAAACTTAAAATGTCACTTTTTTGATGCTTTGTAGTACAAATATTACACAAACAATTTTAAATATATTTTTATTAGTGACTATGTCAGAGTTCAGAGGAAATACATACGTTATACTACATCAACAGAGGCTAAATTGTACAACATCAAGCCTAACTGATATATAAATAAAAGGCAAACGTGAAAAATTATTATAAAAACACATTTCAAACGATACTGTACCTTATTTTGTTAAGAAATAATTTCAATATTGTGTACTTGTAAGTTAAGAATTCTAATAAATATCCTAAATATATATTACCGACTTAAATTTCCAAGCTACTGTGAAGTTAACGCAAACAAAATTAGTGCTTGCAATCGTAAATATTCCTCGCAAAGAAGCTTTAGGGAAAATCTAACAAATAATTAATAAAAAGTTGTCTTTGAAAGCTCAAGTATCATTTGATACTAATAAAAGAAAATAAAATAAAAAGACGAGGAATTACAAGGTGCAAGCAATATAACGCGAATCGATATTTTTATCCATCTTGTTTTCGATATTTCGCCGCACGTGGAGGGATCCGCCACCGTTGTAAGTAAAACAATTTCGTCTTAAATAAATATCGACAATGCTGATATCAAAGCTTAAAATCTAATTATTCCAGCGCGCTGAAGCCCTATTAATTGTTGTAAAAAGAGCCTCTATCGGCGGTCGCATTGGGGTAGCTAACTTTTGAAAGCTTAAGGGGGATTGATTGTGCCGCGGTCGGCGTAAGCTTGTCGCTAGATGTAGAGTGCTATCGTTGAGTATATTAATATACCTTATCTATATATAAGTATATGTATATACCGCAAAAGACATGTTTGTATTAAAAACATTAACTGAACTATAATTGCTAAGGTACAAGTAATATATATTTCATGTAGATTGGGCGTTTCTCGGGAAGCGGACTCCCGTTAACATTTAACGGGTATGGATAATTGTAACTGCAGTATGTCTAGAATAGAGTTGAAACCAAAATAACTTATAAAATGTTTGTCTGTTCATCTAACTTTTGTTAATGCTGCACGAAAAAACTTCTGGAGCCATTGCATGAGATTTTCACCAAGATAATGTAATTAAGTTTAAAATTTTGGAGACCTTTTGTCCTTATCGAATGTTCCCGAATATTTTTATTTCTTCGTTTTTTTTGGTTATTTGTTTGTTTGTTAGAGCATCACGGATAAAATACTGGGATTATATGATGAGACTTTTATTAAGAAGATATTTAAGATTTAAAAACGTTTTCCATTAAAACTAGTAATCACCATTGTGGACAAACAGAAATAGCTTGTGATACGTTTGGTTCCAATCGATGTAGTTTTTCAGGATATACGTTTCAATAAATGAGTTTTTGACTTCGAAAACTTGTCGTTTTCTTCATTCCGCTGAACTTCAGTTAGAAAAGTCTGCAGCAAATTTGTAAGCCTTTGAAAGTGTAAAGATATATATGCAGACTTCGATAATTTTTCCTTGAAAACTTTATTCTTTCCTTACTTTCATTAATCCAGTGATGCTAATACAATACTATTAAATAATACTGAAAAATATTTCAAATTATGAAATAAACATCTCAATTTACTTAATATTGTTTATAAATTCAAATCTAATAATATATGCTTGAAAATACTTGATACCAGCCAATTAGTACCGTGAGTAATAAAAGTAATTTCTCTCCATAAAAATACGAAAGCTTTCAAAAGCTTAGAAACAAGTTTTAGCAGACCGGCATTTTGTACATTTATAATTATTAAAATAAATTATTAATTGATTAATCCATCTATCTTCACTCCAGCTCAGCTCGCAATCTAAACGTCTGTCGTAAAAAATCACAATAATTTCTCTCCATAAAAGCTCGGACGGAAAGCTTTCGCAAGACCCGCGACAAGCCACGGCTGGCTGGTCCCGTGACTGGAGCCGAATTTGTCACGCGCAGACATGTGCCACTCGGCGGTCAAGGCCTCAGGCCTTATCGGGCCCGGGCCCCGGCGAGCAAAACATTTAGATTTATATTGTTAATATCCCTTGTATTCTTTGCGGCACTTCTTTCTTTGTTGTCGGCTCGCGGGTAAAAGGTTTATTTGATTGTCTGGTTACGCTTTTTGTTAGGATTTTTTTGTTAAGATTTTTTTTCTTTTATCGAATTCTAAATCTCATCGTTCAAAAGTACATTGATTTTCAAGTGTTATTTCGTTAATGGGTTTATGGGAGGAAATAATGCTTTATTTTGAGTTTCATTTCTTATTAATTTACGTATTTTTCTATGTTGTTTTTTATTAATTTTATATTAACAATATTTGTTAAGTATCAATAAATATATGAAACCTCTTAAACGTTAATTTGCAATAACTCAACACAGATCTAATTTTAATAAATAAATATTTGTTTAATCTCTATTGGGTTGAAAATTGCATCCTCTTTTAAATTCTTACCTATATTTTGCTTTTAGTTATGCCTTTTTTCATTCTCGGTAAAATATCCGGCCGAAGTTTAATAAAAAAATCTGGCAAGCACGAGAGGAACTCGCACTGCGCGGGTTAATATTCCTATTTACAAAATTTTAATTTTTAGAACAAAAATGTATTGCCTACTATATCTTTCTCAAGCGCATATTTAAAGAAAGTATTTTTTAAATATTGAATATATTTGAAAGTATTTCAAAGCATATATCTGAAATAATACTACATCACGTAGTTTCATTTAATTGTGGAAGTATTTTTTTATTTCGGGAGTTGAATAATTGGCGGTCTTTAGATATCTCTCACTAAAATTTCACGTCACTAGTAATTTAAAATCACTGTTTACTAGCCGCGCTATTTTCCTGTTCATTATTTTTTTAACTCGTTTCCATCCCGTTGTTACTTTGTTTCCGCTCGATTAAAAAACTCGCAAAGCACTCCTCCTGTTTTTTGCTAAATGATGATCCGTTTATTCGCGACCATGTCTGAATTGTTTAAATTAAAATTTTCTCGTGTACTTTGTTTTTAGTATCCTGTGCCTCAAAAATAAAAAAAGGAACCCTTACAGGACTATTTCGATGTCCGTGTATCTGTATATCTGTCTATCAAGAGAAAGTGGAGAAGTGAAGGTATCAAGTTGAAATTAATATCAAATACTTAGGTCTACGATCCCTAGGAGCTGTAAAAAGCTTCTAAGTCAACGCAATAAAATCTACAAGTACGGCCATTCATGCCGCATTTTTTAACACTCGCAAAGCAAATCAAAACCTATAGAGTACTTCCCGTTGACTTAGAATCTTGAAACTTGGCATGAAACAAGTTCTCATAGCACAACTACAGGAAGAGATCTGAAAATCGTTTATTTGTAGTTATGTCACATAAAAAAATTGTTTTTTTAAATATGCGTCTGTGAAAGATATAAATACGCAATATCCCTTCCTAATATAATTGAAGGAAATATATTTATTTCCTTCAATTTCCCTTCTATAAAATCAAAATTTTGTGAATAGTTTAATAGAAATATTATGTATCATTATAGGTTTATAAATACCTAAATGTGTACAGAACACTCATAGTGCGAGTTCAATTCGTGCCTAACAGTTTTTTTTTAATTTTTTATTAATTCATCTCAACTTTCGATGTGCTTATCTGTTTTTATTGAGTTGTCTCCATTTTCACCAGAATTTTTAACTAACCATCGCTCAAGGGCATTTTATGAAAAGCTGTGGCCTATTGAGTGGATTAATTTTTGTAATTTTTGATAATTTTTAATATGTTTAACTTTTATTAAAAATGAACTTATTAACTACATTACTGCGTACTATATTGCAGTAAATATGGCAATTATGGAAATAATTTTGTTTATTTCTATTTTTGATATATCGTGAAAGTATCCATGCCGCTATTCGATTGCGCAGTTTCTCTGCTCAATTAATTAAAATTCTTTTATTCATAAATATAAAAGAGAATTATGACGACCTTGTTTTTTTTGAAGTGAAACTTCTTAGGCGGCGACTCGATAATCGATAAATGGTCGAGATTTGAAAGTAAAATGTTAAAGTCGCGTGACGTTTAGGCACATTTCGTTACAGAAGAGAGAAGAAAGATATGACGTAGAGAGAAAAAGAGAGAGAGCTATATATTCTGACGCCATGGAAGTGGAGAAAAAGAGAGCGACGTATATACAACGATACAAAGCGATTGAATAAGATAGGGTCGCGCATGAACGCGTTGTAGATGTACACCTCAGATCCTACATATGAACAGATGAACAGCTGAGGTACCACGCATATGTTGTGTTATTAACATTTCCTATTTTAATTTTAAATTGTTTACGTAAATTTATATGAAGATTTTATTAAATTTTTACGTCGATTATTAATAAAATTTTATTAATTTTTCTGAATGTGTAGTGTTAAAATCTTCTTGTGCGAATTTAATTCAATCTATGGACTTATACTTAGTATATCGTCATATAATCTCTTATCACAGCGCCCTCTCAAAATTCATTAAAAACGACTTTTTAACATGCGGATATTCGTGCAAACTTATCTGCTTTCAATATTTCTAACATTATCCTTGTTTAAGTTCTTTCAGCCGTATTTATGGAGACTTCCTTTAATTCTTATATTTAACATTTCTTGTTACAAACTCTCAAACTACGTTTCTGCTCAGATACTTTCTGGATCTTCAATTGTAGCTTACATTTTGTTTAGCATATACATAAAGTTTTCACTGTCTTTTATCTGCGAATTTGTTCGCGAGAAGTTTCATAAACCTCTATACTTAAATCAATTGCAGAAATAACTTTTTATTTTAAAATCTATATTTATTGTCTCTGAAAGATAATGCTAGGCAATATTTATATCGTGGCAAATAATATTATTTAAATAACCATCAGGTTTTTACGTCTCTGGAAGATATTGTAGGCAATATATTTCCTTTGTGGAAAAATTATGTTCGTAAATATTTTAATATTTTACTTAAACGTTTGCAGATAATTGAAGTCAACAGTCGTAATTATTTATCATCTTTTTCTTACACACGATACTTGCGCACATGGTTCAGCGCGGCTCGGTGAAATAACCCACGAACAGCTGCTAAGACATCACCGCTGCGGTTAAACTTCGCAATCCGGGCAAGTATCGGGTTTGTTAAATAGAGTTATATGTAATATTTTTTTTGCATTCAATTACAAAAAGGTCATGTTTTACGTTTTATTTCAACGACAATTTATTCCTTTATAGCCAACGAATAGCGTCTTTCATTGTCCGACCTCTATTCCCGGTCACCGTGTATAAACATTTATATAAACGCACACTTGTAAGTATACACACACGCACAGGTACATGTGCATACACGCACACGCATACTATTACGTTCAAACACACATACGAGTATATATGTATCAGTACACACGACGCACACGTATAAATATATATACACACGCACAGGTATATGTGCATTCACGCACACGCATACTAACACGTTCATATACGTAAATGTATAGGTAGGTACACACGCAAACGCACACGCACATAGTTAAATTCAAGGTCGTTGCTAGGTCCCTGTATTAAGAGGGGACGACAACTTTCTGCCCCTCGTCTGTACGATTTTGTTACGTTTGAAGTGAGTAAATAAGATCGTTGAACCGAGCACATTCGATTCCCGACAGAGCAATGTACTCGAGTTTTATTTTTATGTACAACGTTTGAAGGACTGTTGTAATTCTGAAATATTTTATGGATCTCATATTTAATATTATAATTGACTGTCTGGTTATAAAAGGTGAGTATATAAATAAGATAAATATTTTACACACAATACGTAAGTATGTATCTACAGGATAATACTGCTGATATTGTACCTTGTATTATATACATTATGTTAAATATAAAAAAACATAAATTTATTAAATGTAAAATATAAAATATAAAAAAACAATATAAAATATAAAAATAAAATGTAAAATATAAAAAAAACATAAATTTATTAAAATCCATTTAATGTGCATCGAACTTACCTTGAAGTTTCCGTACTTATCAAGGTACTTATATTTTATTTATTAATTGTTTAATCTACAAAATGTTTTAAGTTTGGCATATTTGATAGATTTTAGATGTAAGAATAAAAGGATACCGAAATGACGTGATCATGTCAAAAAAAAAAATAAAAATTTTCATAAGACCAAGAAAAGTTTGATATTGTAGCAAAGTTTGATGAGGTAAGAAAAGATACGTTTCTTTGACATATCCATAGACCAGAATAGCAAATTTTTTAGAAAATGTGTTATTGAACTCTACGCACACTTCTAATTTTGACCAAGTTTCTTTTTACAATTCCAAAAAAATTCGAACGTGAACAACACAGAAAAACGGAAAATGGGGTTGACAGTATGAAAAACTGAAAAACGGGAACTTGTCATAAAGGTTTCGTTTTGGTGCCGACGCGACTCTGTTTCCGTAGAATTCGATATAAAAAATTTTATTAAAAAATGTTTACTAAAAACACTAGTAGATGGTCTTGGCAGTACTGATATCGTAATAGTCACAAAGTCAACGTATTTTTTATATCTATTATATCCAGATAAAATGTTCTATATATTGCTCATAATAGTCCTATATGTTGCTCAAAGGTTTAAGCTATTACCATAGCAAATTTCATTAAAATCAGTGCAGTAGATTTCGCGTATATAAAGACAGACAGACAGATAGACAAAAATTGTGAAAAACAAGATTTCTGGACTCTGCTATTATTGTATACTCTAAATCAATCACTTCACCCTGTTTTAATTTGATTATATATATATATATATATATATATATATATATATATATATATATATGTATATATATATATGTTTTTATCGCTTCGTGTCTTCCTTTCACGCTTAAACGGCCTAACGGATTTCAGTAAAATTTTGCACATATATAATATATATTCTAGATTAAAAAATGGGCTATATTTAATTACCCTGTCAATGACAGTAGTATAGTAATGAATATATTCAATTTTTAAATGAATATGTTTCATTTAACATACTCGTATCAAATTCACGGTTAATTATAGTATGGCATTTTAATAACAAGACTATCACAGCGTAATTCGCACGATGCTCCATATTATTTGTTCCACAACAAATGTGAATTGTCGGGTCTTGCTTGCAGAAAATGCCAGTTTTAGGAATTTTTCAATGTGAAAATGGTTAGTTAGTATAATCCCTATAATTAGCGTTCTCACTACACTCATAATTTCATGTGTGAATGTGTTTATTCTATAACAAATAAAAACCGTGAATTTGATGTTTGCAAATGGACAAATGAAAAAAAAGGGTAACTCACGGAATTTATTTCAGTTTTGTATGAGATGTACACATACGAGATTTTTGATCCAACGAATTTTGATTTGATCAAACGAATTTTGATTTATTGTTATTATTTAATTCTGACGACGTGGAAAGTTCGAACAAAATTCTTCAATCTATCTTTGAGAAAATTTAAATTTTTTTTTTGAAATGATAGGAATAGTATTAGATGCGTATTTAGTTATAATATATTCAGTGTTAGATGAAATCTGATGATAGGTTTGAATACTTTGGTGAGACTATATGTTGATGAACGAAGCGAGATCAAGCAGGACGACGAATGATTCAAATGAAGTCCACTGAAGTATCTGATTGGTTATACTTGTTAATAGTTATCCAGAGTGACCGCTTCCATGTTTTAAAACTCTTAACTGCCTTACATTCGCATGTGTGCCGCTATTTATATTGAGTTCCGGGCTTTTAGAATCTATGATGGCTTTTCATTTTATATAAGTAATAATAATTTATTTAATACAAAATTCTATAGGTATAAACACACACACACACACACGCACACACACACACACACACACACACACACACACACACACACACACACACACACACACACACACACATATATATACATATGTATATATACATATATATATATATATATATATATATATATATGTATATATATATACACAGTGTATGTTTTTTAGCTGGGACAGTATATTAATTTTAATTATAAAATTTGACTACGCAAAAATTGGTTCCAAAAAAATACCTAATTCTTAAAATGAAAATTCTTTCAATTTCATGTGAACATATATGAATTTAAATATTTAAATCGTGCTTAGGCTGAGCCTTGCTTTGATTATTCTTTTGTCATGACGAGTGGCTGAACATTCAGGAAAGATTGCTAGTTAACAAGTGTTTTTCCAGATTGATCAATTGGTGTAAGCGCAAGAAAACCAGGCACACGGGTATGTTTTTTTAAACTCTATTAATGCAATAAAATTGAATTAATTCCTTTGCTTTTTACGGTCATTTGAAATAAAAACAAATATAAATCGAAATTTCATGATCGTATAGTTTCAAGAATTATTAAGCCGAGTTTTGAATATTGTAATAAAAAAATAAATAACATATTAAATGGACTAATACAGGAATTTTCTGTGGAACCATCTGCCCATTAAGAAATTTGAAGTGGATAAGAAGAGGCTACATTAAAATTAGGATATTGACTGAAACTTTATATTAATGATATTGAAATCGCGAAAATAAGACAAGAATGTTATATTGACTTCATCACGTGCGAGAAACAAAACGTATGAAAAAAAGAAGCGGAAAGAGAAAAAATTGGAATGTATAAAGAGTATTATCAAATAAGATTGAAGACTATTTATAAGAAGATAACGTAAGGGTCGCTTAATGTTTAGGTAAACGGAAGTGTTATATTTTCGTCATTTCTCATGTCTAGGTGAAAAATTACGTAAAAGTAAAGATAGAATATAATGTATTGACGAATTGTTAACAGAACGTCCGTTCATCGAACTTCACTTCCGCTCTTAATAAGACATCCGCTAATGGTTCAGCGGGTACGTCACGGAAAATAAAAGTTTTCCGATGTTAATGACTGACATACAAAAATATAGTTCGTGTCTAAACGGGCAAAGAGAAAATTCATATTCCGAATATGAATCGGACCAGTGGACTAGCCTAATTAACTGTTAGGAATTCTGGCATTTATCAGTCATGAAAAGACATCGAATTTCTTTCGTATCGTCTATACACGCTAGCGCGTACGTGTAGTTTACTAAAACTTTGATTATTCACGTTTCTCGTACTCTTTTACTTTGCAACGCTCTTACATATACGATTTTAGGCATTCCTTCTCAAATAAGGAATCTCTATAAAGTCCGTCCGTGTTTTTACCTATCACAGATTCTGTATTTTTCACCTATCTTTGTATGTATGAATAGCAAAATTTTATGAAAATGTAATATGGTCTCCCCAAAAAAAAGATGCTTTATATTTTCCACTAATATAAAAAGGGGAGTATTTTTTAAGTTATACTTAATTATTTGATTTAATTTTGATTTTACCAACTGTACTTATAATTACACTCTAGTCCTTTTATTATTTTATTTTCAATAAATATTTGGGTGCTAAATAAAGTTATTCTTGTATTATACGAAAAAAGTATAACTTTTAATGGGCGTACATAAGTACACCAACAATTTTTTTTTAATAAAGGACATTTTATTAGACAAGATATTGAAAATGAAACTAAGATTTATTTTATAAATATTTCATTTTTCACTTTTCATTCCCATTTGCGAAATATAAAGAAAACTTCGAAGCGACGTGTTATATGGTTCTGCCCTTTAATTTTTTAAACATCGATTTAAGAATCTCACAAAAATAGGTGCTAGTATTTTTGTAAGATTTTTAAATCGATGATCGATGATTGAACTTACAATTAAATTTATTTGAGTTAAATTGAATTAATAAATTCACGAGATGTAGCTAAGAAGAGAAGTCTGTTTTGTACGTATTCTGACAGGCGCCTGACTGGTTATATTAGCTTATACACGAATGTTATTTCTCTGTTTTGTTATAAAATTATTTATCGCTATTAAGTTTTTTTTAAACCTTAAGTTTAACCCTTATCTATATTAACCCTTATCTATATATAAATAGATAAGTTTGCAGGCTGTATGATCTTGTTGGTTTCATCTGATTCGTCCCGTCCCTTTTGTAATACGATGCGATACCAGGAGCGTTTATTTTAATAGCAAACATGCACGCACGCACGTATGCTAGCACGCGCGACCGCCTACACGCATGCATTGGCACCCACACGCACGCACGTGGTTACATCGACAATTTCCAACTCATCAGTTCTTAATTGCGTGAGCGTTATTATTGAATTTCAGGCCCCCTGAGACATTCTCGATTTGGACAAAAAGTAGACCCAGATTTTAATCTGAATCGGTAGTTTTTGCGTGCTGCTTAACAAATAGAAAAACCAAAAAACCTCAACAAAAACAGTTTCATCTTGACACAAGACACAAGAATAGTTGAAAATATTCAACATACAAGCTCACCCTCTCTGCCATAAATAATTTCACAAAGCAGTAACATCAATGACATCTTATTTTAAGACCTTAAATCAAACATACAAATGTTACTATTTGTTAATAAACATACTGAAACCAGCCCAGCGAGGTGTAAATTGATTTATCAGTCAAATGTCTGAACCACAGACTCGCAAACTATTAGATTCTTTTTAGCAATGCTGTCACTGAAATATTTCTTGAATTTATTGCTTATGATAAAAACATTTCTTGCTTTGAGCTCTATATAAAGTACATGGAGTTGCTGTAAAATTAATTAAGTTATAAGTGACAACATTTGATTAATCCCTCACACAAGCAACTAAAGCAGACACTCTATTGCTTGATGTTTATTAGTCAAATATTTAAACCACAAACTTTTTTTAGCAATGCTGTCACTGAAATATTTATTGAATGGCAATAAGCTGAAAGACAATAAGCCTTTGATAAAAACATTTCTTATTTTTTTTTATTAATGTATATGGAGTTGTTCAAAAATTAGTTAAGTTAGAAGTGACAATGTTTGATTAACCCCTCACACAAGCAACGAATGCAGACACTCATATATTGCTTGATGTTTAATAGACATGCTATATGTATGAAAAGAGACAATAGGAAAAACAAGGAATAAAATAAAAGTTTCACATCATAGGGCAATGAGAATTATCTTACTTAGAAGTTTATGACTTCTTTCCCGTTTTCATAGGTAAACGGGAAAGAAGTCATAAACTTCCAACGCGTTTTTCTCAAAACTGTACTGTTTCTCTAGATTTTATATTGAATAACTTCTAAAGTTTTTAGTATTTCTTAATGGACGTCTATTAAATCCGTCAGAGTATTTTTTTCTCAGTAATAAAGTATTAAATTATTTTCTTGAAAAATTACATAAAATTTTCCATGAAAAATGTTTTGAAAGTTGAAGTTTTAAATTTTATCCTTAATTTTGTTTGCACTTTTCTTTTCAATTAGCAGTATTTTGAATAAAAGGCCTAGGGCATTAAAGAACAAAAGTAAACATGAAAATTATCATTAAAAAAGGATTTTAACCTTATTTAGTAACTAATCAGTTTTAAATTATGCGTATTCAATTATTTTTCAGTATGCGTAATTTTTAAATTAAGTGGAAATAGTCGCGAATAGCTAAATGCACCAATACATAACATAAATACATAAAATGTTAACTGTCTGCTTTGCAAATATTTTTATTTCATAAAATGCAATTGGTTGTACGCATTTTATTTTATTATTGTAAAGGTCATTGATTTAGGGGCGGGATAATGACAAAGTTATGGGAACAAAACGTAACTTCACTGGCGAGCACAATTCACTTAGTCCTTCCATTTTTGTGATCAATTACTTGCTTTTGTCAGGGTAATTTTGTCAAAATTTTATTCGCCCTTTCTCTGTTTACACGTGGCACCGTACGGGTCTAGTGGCGTTTACGTGTGAACGTTGTATTGTACCGTAAACATTTTAATACGAGGCGGTACTTTTACTTTATTTTACAACTCCCATAAGCAGGCGTCATTACGTTTGTCTCTTTGACGACTCCCAGATCTGCTATCGTCCATTTCCTCTCGACGTTACGAGGAAGTGGAGGCGAGGCCGTTTTTATTGGGTCGCATCGCGGACTCCTGGCGAAAATAATTAATGCGTACCGTTGACTGTCGACGAGTTTTATTGTCTAACTGGCGTCTATGTATTTTCATTAAATTTTCTTTGAGTCGTAATATATATTAAAAAAAGTAACACGCAAACGATACTTAATAGAGTTTAAAAAATAAGTCTTGAATAATTTTTCTAAAGTATGAATTAAAAATGAACAAACGATTTGTGTTATATTAATAGGAATTAATACTAGAGATCTATACGTTTTTGTTCACCATAACTTATTTTATATTACGTTAAGTGATTTAACGCAAAACATTATCTATGCACAGTATCTTTCTGTTATAATGATTGACGCAATTTTGACTGATATGTTGACCTGTCTATGCTCATGTATTTTCATTGCCCAGTTATTTGAAAATATAAAAAAAATAGACGATAGTCAAGGAACCGAGCAAGAACTATTTGAACACTTTAGTGGAAATAACTTTTTAAATTTTCACGTAACGGCACAACTTAGGTTCAAAATTTACGTAATATAAACGAAAATACTTTGTATGGTTTACCTTCTCTTTTGAAACTAAAGGAATTTTCTTTATTATTAAAAATATTTTTTTCCTTAATGAAGATCAATAAAGTAAAAAAATAAAGACATTTTTGGTTCACGTTTATTTTTGAATGCGCAATACGAATGTTTACCCACCTTGTTAAATTTGTATTTAAAATATATTCAAATTAGTAATAGCAATTTCGAGTATCTACGTCAAATGGATTGACCGTTTTGCCCTTGTCAAATGGCTCCTTTATAAACGGGCCCGTTTTATTCACGTATACTGGGACAGATGCGGGTAGGAACAATAAAAATTAGAGAATTCTACGAAATGAACGTTAAATTCTACAGTAGTAAACTATTGTGGACGTTAGTTATTTCATTTTACATTTTATACTATTTACTCTTTGTCTTATTTATAAATATAACGAAATAGGTAGAGTCTGGTAGGTTTGTACTGTTACAAAAATTGTATATTTATAAATATTGAATTGTTTAATACTGATTGGATAATTTTTTATTCGAATATATGTAGTTTTGCATAAAATGAAAAATTTTAAAAGAAAAATAGCGTCATTTTAACCATAACAGTTCGGTTTTTAATATTTAAATATTTTGACGATATTTCTACTCGATGACAAAATAGGTAGAATGTGCTAGAGATAACTGACTGAGCCAGGGTTAAAGGTATATAATTCTGGAGTATGCAGTATCTTATTAACATACTTGTCAATTCTAAAGTTTTCTGATATGTAAGTTTTGCTGTGAAATTTTTGAGACGTTGTTCTTTGTGATTCGTTGCTGCTCTTGTGCTATTTTCTCATAAAGTATTCTTTTAATTAGCTATCTAATTGATTAAACGTTATTCTAATTACTTATTAATTAATTAGTTTTAGGTATTCAAATAATTAATCATTATTAAAAAATCGGTCGTTTTTCTTCTTCTGTGAATGCGTACTCTTCGGAAAAGTGTGCTCGCGATCATGAGCCGGGATATTGCTCTCGATGATACTTCGATCAGTAGAGAGTTCCATCAATCTATATATTGGAATTTTCATAATATGTCATAAATTTTCCGATTTACATTATTTTTCTTTGTGCATTAGGTACTTGCTTTTATTTAAGAGAGATTTGTTGTATTACACTGAATATATTCCATAAAAATGAATAAATCTCTTATAATTTTTGTTTGTCGGTATGTATGTTTGTGCTCACTCTACATAGACTAATTTTGATAAAACATTTATTATTACATATATTAGTTTCCTTAACTACGCAGTTATATTTTGTTGTTACATAAAAACCATCCCATGTTACATAAGGACCATCTTACTACAACGACAAAAAGCTAAGATAAAATGGTGATATATTTGAACGAATCGTATTTGCAAAATAATTATACTTCTTTGCCCGTATATAGACGCTAATCTTCGAAGCTACTGAGCAGGGATGATAAATGTAAAAAAAGTCGAAAAGAAAATGCCTTTTCTTGCTTCGCCGATTAAACCGTAAAAGCTACGTCAAGATGACCTTTAAAAAAATATTTTGCTAATAAAAAAGTCAATTCAAAGAAATTTACTGTGTGAGGAGATCATGGTGACCAGCAAAATAGTGATGGCATCTAAGGAAAAGAACACCGAGTTTGTTTTCAATAAGATATACTGGCTTATTAATTTAACACACACTATCTACTGTCAATAACTAACACCCGATTGTCAAGATGTCAAAAACAATCCGAAATGAACCCGGGCAGCATCAGATAATAGTCACAGGCTGTAATAAAGCAATAAAATGTTTTTGTGTCTATAATTTTTTTTCATAAATAGCTTTCTTTTGTCTAATTTTAATTTAAGCAATTAAAATCTTTAATTTTTGTCTAGTTACCAATTTTTTATTTCGTTTCGGATAGCAAATCGCATTAGATAAAAAATTCTAAAGTATTTAATAAAATTTTCTCTGTTGTATAACTGAGTATTCTGAAAAAGAAACTGGGTTATCATCGTGACATGTCGTCAGAAAACAGCTAAATACGAAAAATAGGCTAATTATTATGAAATGAACACGTGTGATATTAGACAAGTGTGTTTCGCTTTATACGTCACGTAAGTGGATGACGTTGTATATATGAAATAATTCACGCTTTGTAATGTATCGTTACTTGCGACCGACGTAAATTGCAACGTAACTTATGTCTTTCTAATTTACGTTTATTTACTACGTTTTTGCCTTGTGTTAATTTTATGACAGAAAATTCTTGAACAACTGCTTAAAATGGAATATAGGTCCTTTTATTAGAAACTTACGTAAACGAAATTGAAAGAAAAGCTAAAGTTTATTGTCTTTAACAATTATTTAAAGAAGACAAAACATTTAAATTTTCGGAAAATACGAATATAAATGCGCTAATGGAGCGAAGCGCATTATGTTATCTAAGTGTAATATTTAAGTTGAAAACGCTGACGTTCTTAAATGTAAGATCATGTTTCGCACAAAGAAAAACAGTAACATAGAAATTATTAGTGAGAAATTAACACTGTCTTCAAATGAAAGAGATAAAATTAAGAACGATGAATCTTTAAATATAAATTACAAAGCAATTAGAACAACGATATTGGGTATTGCTGAGAAGCGGAATTAAAAGCAGGATGATAAAAACATTGTCATTGAATTCACCAAGCATTCAAACAAACACGCATATTAACGTAATTGAATCCAATCCAAGGTCTGTTCGGTACATTGTTGCATTACAATTCCTATCTAAAATTAGCATTCATTCAGTGTTTTGTCCTATAGCATTATAAATTATTAGTTTCGTCGTAGTATGGGATAAAAAATTTGCAAAAATGTATTGAGAACTATTTAATTGTGTCTAATGTTTGACCTTGTTGACGTTTGCACTTCTCAAGTACTTGGTCTCTTGACACTACGTTGTACTACATTATAAGTTAAATCAAAAATATTATATTATGATTGTGTATTATTGGATTGTAAATTATTAATGTAATCAGACATCTTGAACAAATATTTATAAAGTCATTAATATAGTTTTCTGAGTTAATGACGAAATCCTCTTTGAGACGAATTGTCATAAGAAAACCTTATTATTCTTTATAAATATTAGCATACTTGTATAAGATACTGCGACTTGTTTTTATCTTATTCCGGTAAACACAAGCTGCAAAATAACATTATGACCTTATTCTCGTCGTTTTTGTCTGTTAATTTGTGATAAAAAATGAAATGCGGCAAAAACGATATTTGTTAAATTAAAAAAAAAATATTCTGTATCTTTGAGATGAATTGGAAAAAAGACAGCTTGTACATTTTCTATAAATATTGGTATGCTTATATAAAATACTGCAACTTAGCCTTTCTTTTATTTTTTTTTCTTTAAATAGGAGCTGATGTGTACGTATCCTCTTCGCGTTTTTCGGTCGATTTGCTTGTGAAATGGAAAGCGGAATGCGGCTTAGATGTTAGACGGTAGGAACGATCGACTTTCGACAAATTATTTTGAAGTGGTTTACTTACAATAGAATACTGTTAGAAGGTTCCGAAATATTGTATACGCGTTAATGATCCAATTTTGAAATATACAAACTTTAATGAAGCAGTAGGGTTAATATATTTCTCGACTCATAGACGTTAAACGTGACATTCCTAAGTTACCCTTAATTCTCGGAGCAAGTCATTTATATAATAAACATGCTCGGTCGTGGCACATTGTTTCACTTGAGTAAATTGGCATTTGTCTCCTATTCGACATTTACAGACGTAAATCATTGAAGTGCAACTTAGGTCGTGGCATTTGATAATGTCATTTGAAGGGTACGAGACAAAAAGGTGTATATTTGTTTCGTAGTGGTTATGATACAGAAAGTTTAGTTCGATGACATTGTACTCAACAGACGCATTATACTCGTATATAATAAACGAGAAACCTGGCTCCAAATAGCGTCACGTGTGAACTGTGATGAAAGTGATACAGTCCATGATAGCGCGTATATAAAAGACATAGTTTTATTAAGGTATATTATTTAAATTTTAGAGAACTGCTTTTAGAGCTCTAATAATATTTCTATATAATATAATATTATTGGCTTATTTATGTTTAAGTACTACACAACTCTCGTAAAAATATTTGACTTGAGGAGGAAATATTGAAGAGCCGGTCTTCGTAAACATCATTAAGCAATATTCACTAACTATAGATGTATTTAAAACCGAAAATATTTTATCGAGTCGTGTGTCTCTTCATTTACCTATCCATCCGTGCATTTGTGAAATTTTTGGAAAAACCTGCCTTTCATCGAAAAAAATCGATTTCAGAATTGATTAACCTAATTGTAAAAATATTTAAATCGTCTGTAGTTTCTTCCCTCCTTTTTAATTGTTGTCATGTATGGTTAGTTTGTTTTCTATTTCGTTGTGGAAGTTTACGATTTTTAATAGTAACCATGAAGGACTGGAAGAGTGTTCGTAGTTTTTTAAACTGGCTCGTGTCGTAAACCTATTCTTTTTCTTCAAAAGCATAAGTAAATCAAAATCCAAAATATAGCCAAGATCGATCCTGATAAGGTTATTGGAGTTATTTCGATTATTCGGTACAATATTCTATAGTTTGCTGAATCCAAACGAAAATATTCCAAATATTTTAGTTTGGATTCAGCAAACTATTTAAGAACTTGCGTTTAGTTTATTTTGTTTCAAACTGGTGGAATAAAGAACATGCTTCCCTTGTAGTCATTTCGGAGTTTGAGTTCTTTTTGTATCCGGAAATTATGGTCAAATCATTGAATTATAAATCTCTGTCAATCTATTATGTTTGGAATCTTTAAATATTTCATTTGTAAAAATAGATTTTAGCGCTTGTGACACTGTTGCACCGAATGTGCGCTACGTACATATATGGGGAAGACATTAAGGTGAACTTTTTGTATTGTGAAAGACCACAATATACGTCAGTTATAATGATAAATATAACAAATTGTTCTAATTTTTGAACAAGTAATTTTATATCAATAGCATTGTATAAGAAATTATAATAATAGCATGAATATTAAATCCCTTTCCAGACGATTTTTGGAAACATGGTTTAAAAGGCATAAAAGGTGGTTTACGTTTGAGTGTAAGGAAAGTGGAAAAAAGATTCAGACCGCAATCCAAGGTTACGAGCAGCTAAGGTTTGAACCTAGACTTAGAATAAGATGACCTCAGAGATATAATTAATATGCATAAGTTTGAATTAAGTTTGGAGCGATATTATGTCGTTATGAGATCTATGTTAATACCAATAAGGCTCATTAATCATTCAAATCTGTTAAGTTTTGTGAAAGACGCACACAAGAAATTGAAATGTTATAATTTATACATAAACAAAAGACAAGACAAGCAAAAAAGGCGTTTGATAAAGGGCTTTTTGTTGGTTCCTTACAAGTTGTTGTCGACACATTAATTCTTTGTCGACACATAATTCATACTGACTACAATTTAAACTTTATCGTTTATAATACTATTATTTTCATTGCGTTTTGTCGCGTTGTAAAGATTTATACACCTTTAAATTTATTTACCAATTCTTATTGTTCACAATTAAATGAAACTACGTGATGTAGTATTATTTCTACTTTCTTTAATTTCTTTACCACGACCTAGGTTTCGTTGTATTACAACATCGTCAGGTGGGATATTAGCAAAGATTTCTAATATCCCACCTGAAGATGTAATACAACGAAACCTAGGTCGTGGTAAAGAAATTAAAGAAAGTAGAAATAATACTACATCACGTAGTTTCATTTAATTGTGAATAATGAATTTCTACAAAATTAACGCCAAATGTATTCAAAATTCTTATTGTATTTATTAATTTGTCAAATTTCTCTCTGTTACAGGTCAGTGTCATCTTCTTGATTGAAAGATACATTAGCAGTAAATACGTGAGTTACCTTTAAGTTTTTTTTCTAAAAGGAAATTATTGTTATATTATGAATAAATTATATTTTATATCTTGTTTTAAATCAAGTAAAAGTTAGCACCGTGAAATTATAACTTTTGATCAAGTTTGTTAAGTTGGAGTTTGGTTGCTAAGTGAAATCAAAAGTTATGAATAAATGATGGAGAGGAAGAGCTAATCAGAGCTTTCTAAACAAAGCGATGATGTTAGTGAACATTTTTTTTCTCTCAAATCGCAACAATCCAAAATGGAGTTTGACAAATACGAGCTTTAGTCTGAATCCTAAATTTCGAAAATTGTTCAGTTTCATTTAAATAATAAGAATTTAATTTACTTCAGGATACAGGGTAAAAGCTTGGTGAATCAATGGACTTAATGTTTTTATTTATTTATTTATAACAGGAAATTGTCAGGTATGAATAATGAAAGTTTACTCAATAATACAGGGCATAGAATGTGTCTTTTTACTAGCTGGAAGATAAATTTCAAAAGCGCAACGACTCTTTTGAGTTGCCTAACACCTAACATAGGTTTCCATTCCTTGCAATTGGTAGGAAATCGAAAGAGAAATAACCATATTGTCTCATATACAGATATCGAAGGAACATCTTTTGCACACGTTCAAACATCAGGCTATGCTTGGCTTCATGTGGGCTTCAAACAATGGAGCCGGATTCTAATCAGCTTACACCAGGGAAGTGTACAGCAGACGTAGATTGAAAATATTTTGCATTATTTAACACTAATACAAGTTTCCGAAGTCATTTTATTGCTATATTTTGTCACTTTATTGCCCACGAAACGTCAATCGCAAATCAAATCTGCCTCTCAAATCTATGCCCTCATATAGACGATACAGTGGGATTCTGCTGACCGTATATTCGTATTTGATAGGAGCGTATGCTCTGCTGTAACTCTTTATTAAACATTTGTTTGCGTTAAGCCGTAAGCCGCTTGCTGCATTCCCTTTAACGACGGGGCTGATGTCACGCTGTTACTATGGATGGAAATAAAATTATAAATATTTATTTTTCTCAGAGACTTCATATTTCCTCGAAAAGAAATTTGTAGAAAATCTTCAAGAAATAAAGATAACAAAATATTGTTAGTGTATCTCATAACCTCTTTAACCAGTATTAAAAATAAGTAGGAATTCCCATGCATCTTTGACCTCTTAAGAATTTAATGTCAGGACTTTTAACAGTAATGAAAAATTTGTTCTACTCTGTGCTTGCAAGACTTGGAAAGTTACAAGGAATCTCAAGAAATCACCCACATACTCCAAACATTTATTACCGATGTTGTTGAAGCTCTGTTCGCCTATCGGAGAGACATAGGACATAAGTCCAGTCAAAATAGATAACGTATTTTTCGACAGAACGAAGACTTCCATTTGATAATGATGTAAAATGATTTTAACTCTGGGGGATAAATACCTTTGTTTAAATTCCCGTTCGCAGTCCCGACAAAAATATAGATTAGCATAAAAAAGCACCGCTGCACAAATAGCGGTCTCCGCGCTTCACACCATTAAATTCAACGCGAAATACAAACGGGACTCCGAGGGCACACTCGGGCCTCACCAGCCACGCGTCTTCTAATTAAGATTCCGCCCGCGAGGCCTGAGAGGTCGATAAATAAAACTGATAAACGGCGCGTCGCAAGAAATATTATTTAAGATAACATTGAAGGGAAACAAAGTGGATTCTTTTTCTTTAAAATTATTTTCGGATACGGAGCGAATTTCGCGCCGATCCACGCTGTGCTTCTCTTGTTTGAGCGGCGGTTAATTCTAGTCAAACAGTGGGATAGAGTCGCAGCTAGGGTTACGATCTTTCGGCCGTTCGGGCGGGACTCAAAAAGAAAAATGGAGGGCTACTAATCACTCTAAATCTTCATGTAGTCTCTGACTGAGTGTAGCAAATATACCCTACGCATATTCTTGCGATCCATCGTGAAGACCCTCATGAGACCGCCATTTTATCCTAGGACATTATAAAATCTGCTTTAAACGCGTTCTGAAATTCACTTCATTAACGACTGTTGCCTGGTTGTTAGTAGATTCATAATGTCTACATTACTTTTTTATAACATAAAATGTATGGCATTGAATAAATTTCTGACTGACGTGTGGTGAGACTTGCAGGTTGTCACCTTCGTCTCCGTGATTGTATGCCACGTACTCACTTGCTAGGTTACGATGCGAAGCATAAACGAGTTTATGCTAATTGGCGTACACGTGTATGCTAATAGACTATCTTTAGCTGTATACTGTAGATACTTATGGGATATTAAGACATTTACCAATTCCTACTCGTTCGGTCCTTCCTGTTACAAGTTACTTCTTCTTGAGAATACCTATGCTACTGTACATTTTTATTTAAAGCTAAATTATTAAATTTGTTTAAATGAAATTTTCAGTTCTTCGTGTTAATTTTAGCTATATCAAGTATTAGAATGTTGCTATTAAAAATGGAGATGAGACGTCGAATACCTATATTTATAGTATTCTTATTTCGGAAAGTTTTTTCCTAGGATTTCTCCAAAATTTGTCTCTGTAGAAGACAGGGTTATCAGAATCCTTTTGCAGTTAATTTTTAGACTGATATATTAGTTTTTGAGCTTGAGAGACTACGCTTTTGAAAGAATGGTTTTAGAAGTTGTTGAGACTATTCTCGAGTTACAGAAAGAAGTAATAAAATATATGATAATTTTCTTTTTGAATCTATCTTTTCGTTCTAGCCAGCGATATTGATGAGAACTTGGAAATTTCATGCATATATAATACTGTATGTCTACAGTTGAAATGGGTCATTCGTAATCTAAACTATAGAATGGGTTATGGAAATATTTTCATTTTAACATACTACCGATATCATTGCAACGGCTAACTACCAACTTGTGACAAGATAAGAACAATTTATTTTTACCAATTTTAATCAAGATCAATTGCAACGATCAAGTGATGATTTTGGCGCGTACTGGCCAATACCCATATGTTAAATCTCTAGTTTTCTCAATTTTTAAAATTTTTTTTCAATTTTTAATTGAGTGTAGAGAACAGACATAATTTAGTTAAATATTTTTTCTGATATTATCTCAACTAGTAGATCATTATTTCTTAAACTTTTTGTGTACGTAAGCACAGTGTAACAAGAGCCAGCACAGCAAATCTATGGTTAGTAACAAGAGTAAATATTTTCTAGTAATAATGATATAAGTGTTCGTATAAAATGAATTAATTAGTTATCTACAATGCTGACAATATTTTAGAAAACTGTATGTAACGAAAATAAACATTTTGAATGGAATCTGAAAAAATATTGTTTTTATTTTAATTGTAAAAGAGGTTTTGACAGAAACGATTTAAAATCGTTTATGATGTATTCTATGCTAATAAACAAGTTATTAATTTTGGACGTAATGGATTCTGAACAACTATTAGTACAAAACCTATCCAAATTATCTAAGAGAAAAATAATCGTTAAATGTAAAACTATTCGTCAGTCGTTTATGCAAACGTAAGGAGAAAGGTATTTAATTTTTTTTTTCGAATTTTTTTCTTAATCGTGTGAATTTTTATAAACACGTTTTTGCTTTCAGTTGAAACCTATATTAGCTATAAAAATTATAAAACACAACATTGTTTGTCAATCAGTTTTTTATATGCTGTCAGCTTTTGTATTGTTTAATAACATGTAGTAACGTACATTTAAAGATCTTTTTAAAGCATGATCTCATTTATAAAAATCTCTTCAGACCTAGGGACTTCACATCACTTTTGAGGCACAACATGAAAGTCAGTACCTTTTATTACTGTATTTGCGTTAACTAGGTTAATAAAATAATGATTTCTTTAATACGAAGCTCAAGATTCTACGTCGATAATTTTTATTGGTTAAATTTTATAAACGGGACTTTTAATAGTCATGCCATGATGTGTGTGAATGCAAAAACATAAATTGCACTATGACCGCGTTACAAAATACGAAACGTTTTGGGTAATATCTGCAGTAATACTGATCTAATTGAAAGTTTGAACTATATTCCTGTCATACCTTTCAGTTTGCAGATAGTAGGATGTAATATTAACTCAATATTTTTATATAGAGATATCGTTTAATATAGTTTTGTCATCATTTAAAAAATCGTGCGACTCACCATACATATCATTAGTCTCTAATCTAGGCGAGTTTAGCTGAAACTGAAACGATGATGTACGTTTCTTAATCCATTGGTAACCCTATTCACTCAGCACGTGATCTGGCGTCGGGCTTTGGGAACTTGACGTTGCCACGTCGCACAACTTCGAAATTTTGCTGCTATATTGATGTGAATTCTGTGCTTTTAAAAGCTCCGGTATTTAATAGTTATAGAATGAGCTTTTCGTCGTAGTGTTTGATTTTCGATTTTATGTCTTCTTATGGAAACGTATTATAGATATCATTGCCTGCTATTAAATTCAGTATTTAAAGATAGTCACTAATCGATTTATATTGAATATTAAATATAAGTCGTGTAACTCGGTATTTCCAAGTGTTTCTTAGAATAAAATATATATCAAAGTACCTCGTTACAGAAGTATGACGCAAAAGCTTGTCGATATTTGTGTTTCGAATCCATTTGTCATCGTCCGTACGTATTTGCTGATCTATTTTACCTTCCCTTTCTTATTTTCGTGAATTGAAAAAAAAATTATCTACTTATCAATTGATAAATTAGTGAAACTAATCGATTAGTGTATTGTAAAATGTTAATGTAAAATATTTCCAAATTCTAGTTTGGCAATCGTCAAAATTTGGTAGTCGCCGATTGTTACACTAACTCGTAAATGTACATAAAAACAAAATAGGTGTATAAAATTTGAACCGTGGGGGATACAATATCATACAATATGATGTTGGTTCATCGTTGCGTACACCGGCTCGCTTCAAATGATGTTAGATACAGATATGTTGCATCCAAATGAACAGAAACTATATTTTCACGCAGGTACAGCAGCGGATGGCAGTTATCTGATGCGTCTACTTACTATATGAAGCGACATTCGCTCTCGATACAAGCATGCCGCACACAGTCCCCAAAATGACTGTTATTAGGATTCTCAATTATAATGCAGAGTGATATCCCGTTCAAATTACATATTCGCTACTGGCGTTGCTCTGTTATTATTATCTGGGACTGTCTGAAGTGCTCCTAATGAAGCTCTGTACATAGTCGTCTTGCGGTGCCTGATGCGAACTGAGTTCTAAGTGGTGACTGGTCTTAATGGTCGTCGATCTTGATACATTGTAGTTCGAAGTATCTTTCCGCTTCAAACATCTCTTGGAAGACTATTTCACATTATAAGGTATGGAGTAAATATATCTTTAAATGTATATCTACATGTGTACTGACGTTTTGTTATTTTTTTAAAACGATTGACTGGAAACTACTATATTAAGCTACTTATTCGCTCACCGCTCGTTGCTGTATTATGTAGCGTTCTTTAAAAAAAGAAAACTATTATTCGCACATTTTTTTCTGTTCTGGTGTCTATATTAAATATGCGTGAAGCTCTGCTCACTGTCTTGACAAGCTCTCTTAAGGCGCAGTGTTTATTTTTAACTTATGCCTCGTCGATGACTAATCAAGGTTTCTTTGATAATGGTGTATCTACTGGTAATAGTGTTGCTCGTCGATGACTCACAAACCTCGCCTTCATAAGTCCTAATTGTAATCTCTACAACATTCGCCTTTTTTTCTTTCCTGTATTTGTACCATATATTTGAGAAATTTATCTCTCTTTTATCGTCCATCATAATTGAAAATCGCGGTAACCAGGTGGCAAAATTGCTGTTTGGACCATCTGCCTTCAGCCTATTTTATCGATGGCAGCTTATACCACTTTAGGGGGACATGTGCACAGTGTCTCTTTAGGGGGACGTGTTCTTGTGGATACTCTCGACTATACCTCTATTTAGTGTACATGATATTCTGAAACGAAAATAGCTCGGGAATTTTCATTATTATGTTACTCGCTGTTTCTATTGTTATCCCATTCGACCGAAGGCGAAAGTTTTTTTTTCGAATCAAACTTGCCCCCTCCAAGATTCTTTGACGAGTAGTTTTTGGTTTAATATAAAATTTGTTGGTCAATAAGTTTCATTGCTGTGCCCAATTTTCTAGAGTTATGACAGGTGGACATATGAATGCGTGCGTGACGCTATCAGAGTTCCGTTTTTAGGACGCCGTACCAAAGAGGGTTAGAAAGGAAGCCTTATAGTGAGATTTCTGTGGCCGTCTGTTTGTTTTATGTGTCATGAATATTTTTCTTAGAATATACTCATGTTATTAATATGAAATTTAATATAACTTTCTTTCCTGCACCTAACCGTAACCGTGGGTATATTGGCCTATGCGTCATCGGTTTGGGCTTCGTAGTGCGTCGGGGTCCAGCAAGTTAGACGGGTGGTGCTGAGATCGCAGCGTGCGCCGCTAATGGCGTTGACCAAGGCTTACAGGACCTGCTCAACGGATGCGTTGCCAGTTTCGGCGGGTCTCCTTCCTGCCGACCTTGTGATCGCAGAACGCGTGGCTAATTTTATCTTGGCTCGAGACAGGAGTTTTACTGCGGGTCCGTTGAACTTTGAGTTTTTGGCTAATGAACCCATTACTAATAGAAAAAGGCGTATTTCGGAGATCGTCGTTGCTCACTGGCAGTCTAGGTGGTCGTCCCCCGATTCTAAAGGGGAAACGACGAGGTTATACTTTCCCGAAGTTTCCGAGCGGTTAAGTAAGAACTGGCTCGTTTCCGATTACTACGTTTCTCAATTTTTAACGGGACACGGCGCATTTCGCGCCAGTCTTTTTAGGTTTGCCCTTAGAGATAGCCCGGCATGTACCTGCGGATTTGACACGCAGGACATGAACCATATTTTATTCCATTGCGGCGAGCACGACGATGCGCATAGAGTTTTATTAGAGAGCATACGCCGGAATTGTAATAACGTAGAATCACGCGTCAACTTAGAACGTGGTACCTTTAGTCACCGTGACCTGGTTGGGAATGGACCGATCTTTGAGTCATTCAGAGCGTTCGCCAAAAGCGTTCTAGAAAAAATGGAGGAACTGAATGACTTATTGAGGAGGCACATACTCTAACCCTGTTGGGTGGAAGCGCTGCGACTGTAGATACGGAACACTATTAGGGGACTTTCGAAGGTCCCCTTTTTTGTATGAGGTAGGTCGTTTCGGGTCCCAGGAGGGGCCCTGAGACTACCCTACTGAGGTTGCGGCGGGAATAGTGCACCTAACCGTAATCAAAATTTCATAAATATTTTATTCCTCTTTATGTATACCAAAAATGAAAAGGAATTGAGAAATGTTATTTCCTTTCACCATGTCGAGTGGTGTTAAATAAAACTATGTTCTTATGTATTCTAACACAATCTTAATTTTAGTTTGCATAGTTCTTTATACATACCAAAAATGAAAAGAAGTTGAGAAATGTTGTTTTCTTTAACCATGTTGAGTGGTGTTATATAAAAAGATTTTATTATACATTCCAAAACAATTTCAGTTTTAGTTTACATAGTCCTTTATGCACACGAAAAATAAAAATAAGTTGAGAAATATTATTTTCTTTAACCATGTCGAGTGGTGTTGTATAAAATGATGTTCTTATACATTCCAAAACAAATTTAATTTTAATTTGCGTAGTTCTTTACACATACCAAAAGTGAAAAAGAATTCAGAAATGTTATTTTCTTTAACCATGTCGAGTGGTGTTGTATAAAAAGGAGTTCTTATAAATTTCAGAACAATTTTGATTTCAGTTTGCATAGTTCTTTATGTATACAAACAATGAAAAGGAGTTGAGAAGTGTTATTTTCTTTAACCATATCGAGTGGTGTTGTTTTGGAATGTATAAGAATATATTTTTATATATTCTTATACATTCCAAAACAATTTTAATTTTAGTTTGCATAGTTCTTCATGCATACTGATAAAAAAAGTACGCAAAGCAATGATACCCTACTCCTATTATCGAAATTATGGCTATCAGTTTATATAAATAATTTGAATCCAAAAATAGATAGGCTTTTAAAGATTAAGTAAAAAAACAAAATATTTTTAGCGACCGTAAACAAATATGGTTTAGTTCAGGTTATTGTCGGTGAGCCGCAAAATTAGGTTGCTCAATGAATTAACCGTCGTAGGGAGGTCTTGGTGCTAATTCTACTCGGATTTTACCGGTTTTCTCCTTTTGATGTAAAGACGGTAAAAAAGATGTATTTCTTCGACTCACTTGCTATACACATTGTAGCAAGTCGAAATTCAACCCAATAATTTATTTATTAACTTTATGTATAGTACATATGGCGGACTTATTGCTACATGAGCAATATCTTCTAGTCAGTTCTTCAGTCTCACGCAAAACTAGATTCATTGGGAATCACTGAACGCATACTTCTTTATGACTAGTCAAAGACCTTAATTTTTTTATAATTATTTATTATATTTAATGTTTATAGACATTGTTTATATCATACATGTTCTGATATTATTTATATGAGTGTACTTTTGCATTGACAATATTATAAAATATATAATATTTAATATTATATACTAACATAAAGTATAATTAAACCTAATAAAATATAATGTTAAATGTATCTGAGAAATTATTCAGATTCACAAAATACACTCTGTGGCTTTGCCTCGAAATATAAACGTTAACTCGCATAAATGTCATAAGGTATCACCATCTCTTCATTGTAGACGTCACGCATCCGTCATAGCGACCCCTTGACGCCGCCCTTTGTGCGAGAGTTATTAATATGAAATAAGAGACAAACACGAATTATACATTGAGAAATACTAATATGAATCTAGTTCAAACAAGCATGAAAATTTGTGATTCTCTCAGTAGGCAATCAAGTCTGGTAATGTAAAATAAATTTACATCAACTTTATATCTCTATAACCAAATGGACATATTATAAGCTTGGTTTAGTGTCGATACAAACAACAGTAATAATCGCGAATCGACGACGTAAATCGCGAAGTATATTGAAAGGTTACGGCTCGTGACGCTATCACAGCCGATACCGTAAACGCGCCAAGTGCTCCGTAAAATTAAGCCCGCCGTCCGAGCGGCGTAACAAAGATATATTGCACTCGCCGAGCGGCCTACGACGCGCACGCCCGCGGGCGATGCTGCGTCTACGCAGATTGCGCGATATCATAAAACGTGTACATGCGCTACGTGACCTTAAGTTTTATTCCGCGTCCGCCATTCGCGAGCTTAACAGTTCGAACGAGATAACTTTTCATTGCAAAAAAGCTAGTAACCGCGCCCATAAAACTTTATAACACAAATGGAATAGCAATGCGCCGAACGGATACGAGGCCGCTATATATTATTTTATCGCCGTCGCGTCGGGCCGAATGTCAAAAGTACATTTGAGTAATGTATGCAGCCGCACGGCGTAGGATCGAATGGCCCTCGCCGCTGCCACTTCCTCCCGTCCCATTTGTCTCAATTGCTAAAAGTTGGAGGCACTTTTTTATTCAAATGTATTTGGTAAGTGATGTATGCGTGTAGTTGGGCGGGCGGCGGTGAGTTTTGCCGGTCCGGGCGCGTCGCCGCCGCTTTGCGCGATCGGTGATGTGTGACGGGTGATGGGCGACGGGTGATTGGTGATGTATGATCGGTGACGACGGCCTTGAGGTGGCCGGCGTAATGTGGCTAGCGGGCCGCTGAGCAATGGCGGCTGTCATCGTAAGTGATTCGCGCAATAATATCGCAGCGGGCGGGTGGCGCTTATGACGTTTTTGTGCGACTATTCGCTCTCTGAAATTTAGCGCTTTGTCATCGATATGCGTTTGGAGGTTATATTCTGGTTGTGATCGACGACAAATCGATCTGCTTTTTTCCTCCTTAGATGTAGATAGAATTTGATTGAGGCGCGGTTTGAATGAGAATTTACGAGATTAAAAATTATTGTTTTAATTTTTGATTATATAATTGTTTGTGTATATTACTAGATTTCCATACATTGCGAGATGTTGACAGCTTATTTTTCTTTGTTAAATCATGGATAATGAATAATATTCATTAATCATGAATAATATTCTATTATTTCTTACTAGGAGGCTAACTTTTTGCCATTCGGATTCATTTATTTATTTATCCTGTTACTCGATATTTTATACGCAAAAAATATTTTATGTTCAAATTTTATATTCCTTAATAATACTTTATACCGATTAGAATCATTAAAAGTTATAAGTGAAAGTATCAGCAGAATAACAGTGACGTTATCTAGTGGCTTTCTGAGAAAGGTGTTTTCGTAACCAGTTGAACGGTTTATTTTAAAGATTCTAGGACGTTTTTTTAAACTTTGGATTTAAATATATATGTGTTGTAAATTATCTCCGCTAGATGGCAAGCCGAGTGTGGGTTATGTGAGGTTTACCGATGGCTAAGTTGCTGCTGCTTGCCGGTGTACATTGTTTTCTGACCATCTAAACTCGAAAATTGAATCGAAAATTGAATCTCAATAAAAACACCTATTTACATATATACTACTTTATAACATAACGAAAGTGAGACTATATAGTAAATATACAAATATTATAAAAAATCGAATAAATAATTTTGAAATAAATTCAATAACTATTTTATTTATATTTATCTTTATAACGAAATTTTTAGCGAAGCGAATAAAATATCAGGGACCATCAAACAATTGCTTTTAATTTTTTTCAAGACAAAATCCAAAACCTTTAGTTTTTACTCGAAAAACATAATTAAATCTGAAAATGTGCACGTGTACTACAGTACTTTCATTAAGCTCCTGCTCAAAAGTAAACTCGATCAGTGTAAAGGGATGGGACTAATAAATTCATTTTCATGTTGTTTTTAACTAAGTCGATAACGCCGCCCGTCGCATAAATGACAATTATCAAGTACGAAGAACCCATTAATTTTTAAAAATGTCGACAACGCCGTCTGCCGCAAAGGTCAACAATCACCAGCTCATAATTATATTATATAATAAGAATATTATTAACATATTAGTTGTATTCACGTAAACAGGAAGTATTTCGTAGCTTTGCTTAAACTAAGCTAAGCTTTGCCTGGCCTGTTCTGTGTCGGTGTAAAATCAATTTCTTTTTGTTTTATTGTGTAATATTAAATAAGTCAAAAAACGTGTATGTTAATACCATTCCTATCTTTACATATCTTCTGGATAAGAATCCCCGCCTCCTTTGCTGCATAGGCAATTTTTACATTTAGTACATAGATAATTATAATTTCTTTTTAAATTCCTTCATAAATAATTTATGCATAACATCGCCTTTCTTAAATCTTAAAATATAAGTAACGATACCACCTTTATGGGATTATCTAAGTGTTTACTCAATCATGTTACTAAGCTCTTGAACTGTACTTGTTTAAGAAAGTATTTATGTTAAGTTAGTATTTAACAGAGTCGATGAGCGTGTGAAAACTTAGGATTACTAATATTAACTATTAAATGAATAACAATACTCATAAATGACACTTTTTAAATTATTTTTTTACCTATGTCCAAAATGGACTTTTAATTAAATATAAATAAAAAATACATTCCAAGTACCAGTGACAGTGTTAACAGAGTGTCATGAAACGTGGCAACAAGAAATATCGAATGTCATAAAAAGTGTATTAATACAAAATGGTTCATTGTTACCCACAATTTTTTGTTTTAGGAAATCTTAGAGCAAACATTTGAGCTGAGTTGATTGTTAAATTAGTATCGTTGAAATAATATTGCGGAGAAACATACGTGAAACGATTGGGAAAAGTGATAGAAAGGGAAATGTGAGAGGCGGAAAATGTGACAATAAATAAACTGGAAATATAAAACTCGGTTAAAATTATAAATAAAATTATAAAATAGCATTTGGTAAACATTCAAAATAAAGTGGCATAACTGTTTGAACATATCCTACTTTTAATTTTTTGACATAGGTGAGAGAACCAGAAATAGTAGCAATATTTAATTTTAATATATATACAAGAAATTTTTTGAAATTTTAAAGTGTTTCATGGTCATTTCATTCTTCTTATTTTTTTCATGTTTATTTATTTAATTTGAAATAAACGAATGAAATTATATAATTTACCAGCACAAACGATTCTGAGACTGTCACGTTCCAGCGGTCAGCTGTTCAGTCACTTTCAGTAATACATGTCTTTATTTAGCAACATATTTATAAATTCTAATTTATTAAAAAAAATAATCAATACTTATAGTATGTTATATCATATAACCATTGAATATCATACCTATGTATAATATTATCCACTTACGACCTTATCGTCGACTTTAATTTGACAGCTGTCATGAATGTTTAAACGTAAAAGTAATCATTATTATCCATTAGTGAAAATAAAAACAATATAATCAATCCAAATTAAAATGAACTGCCAATTTATTTGGTGGTACAGCCATAAAGAGTTAATTATTCAAATCGAGTTTTTATCGTAATGTCCCCTATTTATATAGACAATCTCAATTAAAAATATATTTACTGCCTAAATGTAAGCGCCAATCGAGGTGACCTCTATCCGGACGACACAGAAAGAATGTTGATGATATTTGTATATTCACTCATTCGCCCTCACGCCCACCATTCCGTAGTTCATATTTTCTTTTCGCCCTTTCTTTCTTTGATATTTATCATTTATGATTGAATATTTATTTTGTTAAATGTAAGACTTCAGGTGTAACAAAAACAAATAAATTTTCTCACGAAATGTATCAATTAAGAAAACACATAAATAGACATAAAATTATGTGAAGCATTTCAGGAATTGTCAGGTGAACGAAGGATTTAAAAATTGGGTATGCCTTTGTATGTAGTTGGGTGCAAGACATATTTGTTTAAACGACGGACAATGGTTATGCGGTCTGCAATTTTTCCGCGCAGGAAAAGTATATATATAACTGGTATAGTACTATGTATATAACTGGTATATAACCAATTATGCCTGCGACTTCGTTCGCGTGGAATTCGGAGTAAGAAAAGTTATTGGGAATTTTTGTCTTTTTTTTCTCTCAGAACTCTTATTAGCACAAAATTTATAAATGCTAATGGAAGGTGTTGGCAACCAAGTCGGTTCCGCCGATTCTAATATTAACGTACATAACGAACATAAAGATTGACGAATCTTTTTTATTTGTGAACTGATTGAAATGAAACCTTAAATGTGGCTAACATTTCAGGTTTCATTTGAATCGGTTAAATCGGTCAAGCTAATCTAAATACATCACTGAAAACCGCATCCAAAACGGTTCAGCTGTTGCCGAGATAAGCGTGCACAACGAAGATGCGCACAAACAAATAGGCAAACAAACAAACATTTTTAAAAACTCTTGTTGTAGACTTAGTAGCGTGTCTTTAGTTTTACTTAATCGTACATAACGAACATAAACATTGACGAATATTTTTTATTTGTGAAAATCTAAATATATCACCGAAAACCGCATCCAAAACAGTTCAGCTGTTGCCGAGATTAGCGTGCACAACGAAGATGCGCACAAACAGGCCAACAGACAAAAATTTTAAAAACCCTTATTGTAGACTTAGTAGCGGGTCTTTAGAAGGTAGCACTTAGTTTAACTTTTATCGTTTTATTATATGTATAAATTTTTAATATCTTCAAACTATCTACTTCTGGTGTTTTTTAATCAATGAAATACATTTAATAAAATAACTTTAAAACGCCTATCTAATGGAGAACCATTTGAATAGTGTCGCCGTCAATTAATTAAGTATTAATGTGTTAATTAACTAAATAGTAGAGTTGAGTAAAATCTTGACAATTTCTATTGTAGATTTTGACCAAGGCCCTAAAATATAAAACTGTAAAGTTTCATTAAGATCTGTTTAGCGATTTTTGCGCGACACATGCACAGATAAGACCCTATTTACGATATGTATAAATTAGAGTTCATTCCTTTGCCGTAAACTATTCTATGCCAGTGCATTTGACTGTGCTGTGACATAGAATTCAAATGCTATAAAAACCAAAGAAATAATTTATGTGAAATCAGAGAAATTGCTTTATGGTTTAATTACATTCAAATTATATCTTCTTGTTCGATATATTGTATGATTATTTATATTTTAATTAGTTATTACTTGATTTTAAAGCATTGGTAATTTCTATTAATAAATGTTGGTTTAACTAATCAATAAATAAATACATCACAAAGAGCCTTTTAAAATATCAAACCTTCCGTTGGACCAAAAAGAGAAAACTCGCTGCAGATTTTTAGTTCTCTTATTCGAATATATCATTCAATCGACTGGAGGGTTGAATGTTTTCAGATAGAAGTTGAATCTCCTTAAGTGGAGCTACGTTCTGAAAGAGTTAATTATGTTGCAAAATGACCCTTTGATTTAGTAAATTAAATAAAAATGGTAACTTAAGTTTGTAAATACACAAACTTATCTTTTAACAGTGAGACACAATAATTTTACACACTCAAACTGATTTCTCAACAAAAAATGTACACCAAAACGTCAAAGTTTTCGCAAGTTTGTGGTAATAGTGAATATGATATTTAATTTCATTAATTTTATGCATGTAAATTAAACATTACATTGTAATGTTATTTGTTAACGCTTTCCACCCCCCTTGATATCTCTCTATGCCCCCCTTGGGAGGCACGTCCCCTGGTTGGGAACTCCTGTCCTAATAGATCTCGATTTCAGTGCAATATAAATCTTAACCAAAGTTACAAAAAATATGTGAGCCATCATGGGGCGCTTGGCAGATGTGAAACATCTAAATTTTTTCATGTTTTTATATTGAATTTCGTTGTTATTTCAACGAAATAAAAACAAAAAGCAAATATCCAGATAGTTACTAACAATAAAATATAATTTAATTTAATTATTTTGTTACACGATATAGACATTTCACTATGACATGTGTTTCAGTTATATTCACTATCACCTATACTATCCCTGTAACTCATATTTTAAATTAATAAACGCTTTTAACGTTTAATGCGATACACCTATCGAAACGAGTAAAGTTGTATGCGTTAGTGAATAAGAAACAATACTAATACACTAACACTCACGTAATGTAGTGTGTGTTTAGTGTAGTAAAGGGGAAAGCGTTAAGTCGGAAAGAGCCGACAAGACGCGTAGCTGGCCGAATTAAGTCGGAAAGAGCCGACAACACGCGAAGTCGGTTGAATTAAGTCGGAAAGAGCCGACGCGAAGGTGGCCGGATAACATATCGCGAAGTGCCATCAGAACGTTTTAACTCCCATCCAAACGCGCCATTAGATATTTCCCATCAAAAATACATAGTGATTTAATGAAAGTAATAAAAAAATATATTTTGACAAATTACACGTATTAATGAAACAATAGATAATTCATACAATTGCTTTTAACGAAATTGAATCAAGAGTCATAAACAAAAGAAGGAAAGCAACGCTAATTGAATGCTTGAAATATGATCTTAGAGAAAAACTTGTGAGACAACTTTACAGAAGGTCAAGTGTTAATAGGAAAATAATTAAAATTAAAAAATTGGAGAGTACTCGCCGACTTTTCTTTTGAACGTGGCTTTTCAATTTCAATTATTTTTATTATTTTTTTGTTTCCGAACAAAGAAAAGGCGCTGATTTTTTTTTTAATTATTTCATTTTTTTACCATAAGAGCTCAACATGTACGGCATATTTAACACGTTTAGTGTGGATGTCGACACGTTGTTGACTTAAAATGTTTACATCGTGTAAAACTGTTTTTGCACCGTGTTTGCACCGAGTGAAAAGTAAAATAAATAAATGTAATTAAAGAAAAACAAAGTTCACATTATTATAAGGATTTTTCCCATTAGTATCGGTAGCACATTCAAAATCGCTTAACGTGTTAATAATATATGACGTTATATTTTTCGTATACTTGCATCGACAATTTAGCTTTTTTTGACTACGAAAATTCGCAAATGAGAAAATGTGTGCGCGAATCTTGCATGTGACGTAAATAAACATATTTATTGAATATATTTGGCGTTAATTTTGTAGAAATTCATTATTCACAATTAAATGAAACTACGTGATGTAGTATTATTTCTACTTTCTTTAATTTCTTTACCACGACCTAGATTTCGTTGTATTACAACATCTTCAGGTGGGATCAATCAATCTTTGATAATATCCCACCTGAAGATGTTGTAATACAATGAAACCTAGGTCGTGGTAAAGAAATTAAAGAAAGTAGAAATAATACTACATCACTCGTAGTTTCATTTAATTGTGAAACATATATATGCCAAATTCACGATACCCTTATTCATCTTTCAAAATTTTCTTACTGTCGATATGTATTTTATTTTGTCATATTTTAGAAGAGCTAAGATTAGAAAAAGTGTGAACTTACGCATTATAATTGAATCGCGTTTGTCCTTATAAATTGTTTAAATGAACATATGTTGTAAACTCTATACTATAGTAGAGTATTGGTACAATTTTTTTTCAATTTGTGAAAATAATGAACAAAACATTGCCATTTATAGTCTACAGAGGGCATTATATAAATACCTATGTAAATTGACCGACAGATGGCGCTACGATAGCATCACTTCGGCGAAACGCTATAGAATTACTTCTCAGCACTCCATCTAACAAAACAAATAAAGTTTCAATATATAAAAGTGTACATATAACAGGTCAGTGTGCAGTTTCGATGTAAAGGGTGCAATCACATTAAATCTAAAGGGTACACTTGATAAGCGCGCTATCTCCACGTTCCTACAACGGTACTTCCTTTACACCTTTCGCGTTGCTGTCGGAGTTCATTTTCATTTTAACAAAATTGCATTCAAATCAATCTTGTTGCTATAGCTATGGACCTATCGTCATGGACATACATACTTGCATATAGTATATACATAGGACAAATAAACAATCTCTCCTTTTACGGAGCTGAATAAATATCAAGAAAACTCTATAAGATTGTTTCAGTAAAAGGGCGACATTTGCGAACAAATAGCCGAGATAGTATGAAAGACCGCAGAAAAGATCTAAAGAAAGTTTTTAAAAGAGGATTATATTAGAAACCATATTAAAGATAGAGCGAGGTAGTTATATAACATTTTAATGTTTATGGGCTTTAACAAGGAAAGAAAAGAGAAGTGAATATTCTCTGTGGATTGAAAAACGCATATCTATACCAATTGTTACTTTAGGCGTATATTTTTCTGGAGGAGAGAAAAGAATATGTTAAGGAAATTATATAATAAGCTTGTATTAAAAACGAGAAAATCTTATTAAAAAAATATATTATCCGAATTGTCCATGAGAAATACTGAAACTAACAAAACCTTTGGCTCTAATTATCACTAAATTATAAATACATAACATTTATCATTATCATTGTACTTTCCTTTCAAATCAATGAATAGTATATTGGCACTCTGAATGATTAACATATAGAATAATAAATAGGAAATCTGAAACAAACCTAAATTTCTTTACAGGCTGTCGACTAGCAGCACAGGGAGAAACTCCCCGTTTTCCCGCTCTTCCTACTATTAACGCGTTTTATTTTTCGTTGCGATCTCATTTGTTAACATACATCACCGTGACGAAAGAGGTTTCACTTCAAAACATTTAAATTTTCGTACATATCTGCCCATTTATTGTAAAAAAACCATATGTCTATATTAAGAGCTAATTATTTCAATAAAGGGTAACATACTTGTAGAAATATTTCTTAAGAATATGTGGTCAATGTCAAATATAACTTTAAGTATTGTTTAATTTATTATCCCAATGAAAAAAAATACATCATAATTTGATACGCCATGTTGATTCCACTCACGCGGTCTTGAGCATGCAAGTAGTTCTTTATAAAACATCTTCTATGTTTCGATGGCTTTCATACAATTGTTTCAGTATGACAGGTTTACTTTCGTTTTCATTGATACAGTGATGACTGAATATATCGTTGTTGATATGAATAGAGCTTAATGAATTCTACGCATCTTTTTGTTGTTGCACAAACGCATAGCTCTATAAGGACTGTTAGTTACAAAAGAGAAAGGTTAAAAAGAATAATGAGTACAGGTTATACTTCAAAAGTATCACTGGACTCTGTGTTAGGCTGTTTTCTATATATCGGGATATTGCTCAGTTATTTTAAAGAATAGATGCTGTTCATGATTACGAATTGTTGACCATTTGTTTGGAACAAGTAGACCGAAAGAAATAGCAAATTTATTTTCTATGAAAATCGACAACAAACACTTCTTGAAAGAGATTCAAAGAAGTAACTTTGTTTCATCTCAGCCAGTTAAGTAGGAGATGAATTATACTTTTCGTTATTTCTGGTGGCGTTTGTTACCGATCTGGTTCACTTGGTGATCGATTTGTGGGCGAGTTCCGTTATGTATACGTCTTTGTACGAATTCTCATGTCATGGTTTTTAATTTATGTAATAGAGTTTGATACCAGAAGTAGTTTTGACCGGAATAGAAATAACTTACAGGGTTTCCTTAACGCTGGACGCCACTTAGTACCGGATACAAATTCTGTCGCGAGAGGCAAACAAATCGCCTTTGTAGTGGGGCGAAGAAAAAGGTACGATAGACGTGCTCCTTAATAACATATTCCAGTCTTAAGCAGTAAATAAATGAGAGAGGTTGTTTATCATTAAAGTGTCGAGTATATTGCATTGCCATGCTAAACCTCATCTGTATATAACACTACGGTGAATAAAGTTTATTCTGGCGGATTTTAAACAACTTTAATAGTATTTTAACGAATTAATATACTCGACTCTCCAAACGCTGAGAATTAGTTTTATAAATTTTGTAATATTAGCCATTCCATACCACTTCCACAAAATCACTTCCCTTAACATAGGGCAGACATATTTTATTTTAGGTTATGTTTATTTTGCACCGTGGGGTGTTATTTCTCAAACGAGTATTCGTTTAAAAATTTCTTTTAGAGGTCATGGAAAAGAAAAAGGAAAGATCATAAGTAACTTAAAACGAGCACTCGATAAAATAATGTTCATAAAATTGTCTGTAAGAGAAATTTCTTCAAAATACAGTGTACCCTAGATTACTTAACACGCTAAAATAGCCTTTTTAAAATGTGGAAGTCATTGCAAGCTAAGATTGTCAAGTACACTAAAATATGAGCATCAAAATACGAAAATCCGTTAGTCAAGAATATAAAGAAATTGCAAAACGATGCATGCCAAGCATTACGATTAGTTTTCAACCTAACTCTAGATTTTAAAATTCTGAACAACCTGAAAAAGGAATGAATTACAAACGTTTTACAGTGACTTTATTGCACGAAATCCCGAGCTATCACTGTGAATCACAGAATCTACAAGTCAAATGCGAGCAGTAGATTTTAATAAACTACGTGTAGATGGTTTTTTTTCGAATGTTGATAAACTAAAAAAAACATGATAAACCTCCTAGCTTCTAAACCTGTACGCCAAGTAAGAAAGTTAATTCCTTTGGAAAAAAAAGAATTGGGTGTGCTTAAGACTACGCTGCAGAAATGAAAACAATCCGATATAGATTCAACTTATTATATTTTATCTACGTTGATACCAAATAATATCATATTAAATGTGATATAGTAATACATGCAAATACGCTCAATTAAATAATACAAGTTATGCAATTAATCATTAATAATTATATATGTATATTATATATATCACTCGCCCGACTTCCCTCGTTTGGGTATACTCGGCTCACGGTTTAATATACACGAAGTGCGTCACGCTGCATGATGCGAACGCGCAATTTTCCCCCCATCACTAATGTCTCATTTCCTCTCGTGCGCGAGCCACGAGAAGAGCCGCAAGACGCGTGTGTAAACGGTGAGCTCGTCTCGCGTCTCATCTCATCAAAGACTCGTCTCACGGCCCATGAGACGCGTCTTTGATGCGATGAGACGATAAATGGCCTCTCGACGTTCTACTTTTCGGCCGCACTTGGCCTATCGCCGAGTATACCCAAAGCGCGTCACGTTCGTGACGTGATGAAGACTCCCAATTTTTTTCCTATCAAAAAAAATGGTTAGGTGAGTCAAAAGAAGTCATCGCTTCAAAATCATTTTTCGAAGTTAATTTTCTCCGTAAATATTGCTTAAAAGTAAATTAAGATTATATTGTAATTAGATTTGATTCTTATTTCATTACATCAAATTTTAATCAATTACATCAAAAGACAATCAAATTTTAATTTTCCATTAGTTCTTAATTTATTTAAAAAAAGCCTAGACATTTTAGTAGTAGTCTATATAATTTATATTTATCAATAATTAGGTCCTCGTGCTTGATTTTACTGCATGAGAGCTAATCATTGAATTCTAATTCGTGGAAATGATGGAAACATATTTAGTGGAAATCTTATCTAATAAATATTACCTTGGTAAAAGTTTCATTTAAATTACTTCAGCAGTTTTTGCGCGATATCCAAACAAACATAACTCAGAAAACAGACAATAAAAATGGGATAAATTAGGTTTTGGTTGAGAATTTGAGCCCCAAATATTTTCTCAGAAAATTCTATTGAAATCGATACAGTTGTTGTTGCTGCTCTAACGTACAAATAGACACTTGGCTTTTATTCGATCCACATGAGGAATGTGATAATTACAGATCTTGACCCAGTCTCTAAAACATGAAATTAACAACTTTCATTGTAATTCGTTCAGTGCTTTTTGAGTGATTCCCGCAAAGAAACAGCCTCATTATAATAGTATGTATATGCAGATTATTGAACGGATCACAATGAAATATACACAAATTACGTTAGTGTTTAGTGCAACTAATGCATTAAGTCACTTTTGTCAGGATCTGTTTGCTTGTTATCTCCCCATACAAAAATTAACGAATCCATTTTAACAAAACTTTCACTGACCTTTAGCTTATAATACAAAATAATATTTAGAATTCGTGTCATGTTCTATGCCAATATATATGAGTTTAAGAATATTAGTAACCTAGAACTCAGTTGCCTTTCTCTTTAGCAGTGTTTGAGTTATACACGAGCGGATTCGGATAACAGCTAATTTAAAATATATGAAATTGAACCGCGTATGTAAGCGCACTATGAGTAATGTCTAGTGGAGTGCAGAGATGCAAAATGTTTTGTATCGATATTTTGATCAATCTAGATCGTAGTTATTGATAATTTGGATCGTATCGAATAGTCACGATATATCCTTCGAATTACTTACCTTTCCTTTTTTTTACACCAGACTAGCAAAGTTTACGTTAAGCAATACTTTATTTTAAATTTATTTGTTATGCATAATTAAACAACAATAAACATAAGCCACAGAGTGTACCACCGCTACAATCAATAGCGAAAAGTTATAAATGAATTAATAATATTAAGCGAGTATTATGTAAAGACATCGGATACCAAATGGTATAAGAAAAGGTTTATGAACAAAACAAAGTTTGCCGTCCGCTTCCAGTTACGCCAGTCGCCAAATAACAACATATGAAATATTTATTTTAAACGACTTGATCATTGTTACTATCCGTTAGATCCAACACTAGTATTTTTTATCGATTCAAGCCTGTAACGCATTTATTTCTATTGTTCTAAAATATCATGTTATATCCATACTTGTAAATGTTGGATCGGATCGAGAAACCTTAAGTTACAAATTAATCGAATGTAGTGGAGACCTGACCTTCGCCAGCCATTCATCTATCACAAAGTAAAGTGAGTCGAATATTGTATCTAACGAATGAATATATAAACACCACACATCCACTTGATTAAATTTCTTTCGTGAACGTGGCTCGTTTAGTTTTTCTGATTGCAAATTTTTTTTCCCGCTTGTCTGCATGTTTTAAATAAACGGTCGTCGTGGTGCTGAGCAAAAAAGCTCAGTTAAGCGTCACGTACTTCCGCTTTGCGAGCGTAATTTAAATTCATTAACATTCGTTTATGTAATGGTGCAGATTGAAATGTTCTATGTGGGTTAATGTGCGCAAAGTGCTTTAAGTGTCTGTTCCGGTTAGCGTTTACACGGAAAATATATTGTATGCTACACCGCTTAATTACTCGTTTATTTAATGTGTAATATGCTGAAAATAGTTTTAAGCCCTATCATTTATATAGCCTTGATCTAAATTGATGACAATCATTCAATTCGGGCTTTTTCGTATAAAACAATCGTTATACGGTTAAGTGTAATACAATGTGTACGAAAAGTTCATTTTATCATGTGCACCTTGTTTGGGTTCAGGAACTGAAAGAATACGCACTTTTTATTGCCTTTGCGTTTCTTTTTCACCTTCTAAACACAGTTATGTCTATTCCTTGAATCCATCTTCGATGGTTGTAAACCTCTTGAACTATTCATCTTTTAATATCGGTATTAAGGCAACTCTTGCAGAAGCTATTTGTAATATTTTACGGCATTTATTCAATCTTGTACTTAAATATTTTAGAGTGAGCCAAGGTGTACGATATGGTCTGGTACTTGCTGATATCAGGTAGAGTTGAGTCGCCCAGTTACTGACAGAGTTTTCTCACCGTCCTACCACTATGACAACAATCGAAACAAGCGGTGATTTTGTAACTGTTATGATAATCATACTTTCGGCGAGTACACTGCGATTATGGATCATGTACCACAATAAAGTAAATAAAGTATTAACTCTAACAAGTGTTTAGAATTTTGTTTACCTCTGATGTTTTTCATTGTTTACATACTGGTTATTTTAGAAGGATTTAAAGACTATTCGGGGTCCATTTGTACTAAGTCTTAGCGGCATTATCGGGAATTTTTGTTAAATTATATTACAGCAAAATTTAAGTAACTTTTGTTTTTATTTTTGTTACGTTCAGTTAGAAAACATAATTAATATACAGTTATTATATAGAAGCATCACGGTTTTTGATAATAGTAATATTTTTAAAAATTCACGTTTATTACTCTATATATATATATATATATATATATATATATATATATATATATATATATATATATATATATACATACACGCACACACATGCAACGTACCCGGAAAGTATAATATTTGTAAGGTAAAACTATATAACATAAGTGATTTAATGAAACGAATGAAAAGACAGCATCCAATCATTAGCAAACCTCATCCTCGCACACACGACTTATTATGGAATCCGCCGAATTGTTACCGAATATCTGATCACATTCTCTAAGTACGAAATTACCGCAGCATATTAAACTACTTTCTGAACACAATAAATTATCAAAAACACGAGCAAACTTAAATTTTTGTCAAACTTGAAGATAAAGCTTGATGAACTTTTGTTGAAATTATTTATACCAGGGCTATAGCCCTGTAGCATTACTGAAGATAAAGGATATAAAGCTTTTTCTGCAGCCTTGTGCCCATCTATACCTTGCCGAGTAGAGAAACTATTTCAAGTACCTTAATAGTTACCGTCTCTTTATGAGCATTGCGTCAAGACGATTGCTGTAGTATGTAACGGCCATTTGCCTAATTAGAACTTGTTGGACTTTTCGCAATAATGAAGGCTACGTTGCTGTTGCTGGACCTCTTATAAATTAATATCTTTAAATAAATTCAATACATTTGGAATGTACGATAATGAAGTCAAGTCACACAATGGTATGTCTGGCTAATGTCTTAAAGAAGATATCAAGATATTGGAATAATGAAAATAAAATTTTAGTATAAATTAAAATACAGGTTGGTCCAAAAGTCCGTTAACATTTGAATCGGCAGCTACGTTGAGCAGCGAGGGAGAGGTGGGGCGGGCGAGGTACGGAATGTGAGAGCGACCGATGTAAATTTAGTGCCCTGGCGTCATTCAACGAAAAACAACGTGCGTTCTGCGTACGCGAGTACTATCGAAACAACGATTCTTCGACTCTAGCGCAACGAAAATTTTGCGCTCATTACAATATACAGCATGAAAATAAAGCTCTATCTATTCAATCGATTAAAAAATGGGTCCAGAACTTTGAAGAAACTGGTTCAACAATATATAAACCACGATCCGGCCGACATAGAACATCACGGGATCCCAAAAACATAGAGCGTGTGAGAGCGTCTGTTCGTGAACAACCTGGACTCTACTCGAAAGCGGTCTAGCATCTTAAACGTATCCAAAACATCTTTAAACCGCATTCTACACAAGGATTTACATTTGCATCCGTACAAAATCCAAATGGTTCAGCAGTTAAAGCCTCAAGATTATGCTCACAGGCTATGGTTTGCTAACGAAATGCTAGAAAGGTTCGCCAGCTTTAACATTTTCTTTTTCATACGAAGCCCACTTTCACCTAAATGGACATGTAAACAGACAAAACTGCAGATATTGAAGTGACACTAATCCGAAATTGAAGCATCAAAAACCCCTGCATTCGCCCAAGATTACTGTATGGGCAGCTTTATCAGCAAGAGGCATTATCCTTATTTTATGAAGATCAGTCATTGTCCATATTTTTATGAAGATCTAAGAGAAAACGCTGTTACAGTGAATACAGAGCGGTATATTGCCATGCTACAGAACTTTTTTGCTCCAGCGCTTCAGGATTTTGATGGTTTCAATCAACGATCTTGGTTTCAGCGAGATGGGGCAACATTCCACACTTCCAATGACTCTTTAAGTGCAGTTCGCGAATTTTTCGGTCAATAAGTTATATCCAAAAGAGGTGACATTAACTGGCCACCTCGTAGTCCGAACTTATACCCAATGGATTTTTTTTCCTTAAAAGTAAAATCTTTAACAGCAATCCAGCGACTCTTGAAGAATTAAAGGAATTCGCGAGGAAATGCTAAACATTTCCCGAAACACTTTTCAGTTGGTCATTGAAAATTACCTTCCAGGTTGCAGCAGTGTCAAAAAATAAAGGATCGCATATGAACTTTTGGACCAAATTGTGTACTTTCAGAATAAATAAACATTTTTTCTTTCATATAATTAGTTTTTTTTTTATCATCGCATGAAATGTTAAAGGACCTCTGGACTACGCTATATTATAAATGTTAATTTTTCGAGTGAAATATATAGTGCATTTTATTGGGATGATTCCCTTCTCAAGGCACGTAATATCAAAATGGGGACTCATATAAAAATGGGGACTTTCGAAGGTCCCCTAATGGTGTCCCCTTACTAAAGTCCAGCGCTTACACCTACTGGGCGTTAAGGACTATCATTAATTATTGATCCATTCAGCACCTCCATTTCAATGTGTTGACATATGCTCTCTATCAAAACTCTACGCGCATATCAATGAGCATAGACAATTTCTAAAATACGTATCTTTTTATTAATAAGAACTCAAATTGTAACGGGCAAGTGTCAAAACTCTCATCCTGTACCAAAACGAAGTTAGCTGCGCGTTTCACAATTGCAATGTCGACAGGCAGACGTCCCGCCAAAAGAGGCAAAAGTATCCGTCGAAAAGGTTCTGTACGCTTTAGTAAGAACCATTAGCGGCGCGCGTGGCGACATCAGTACAACCCTCCCAGTCTGGCGAAGAAGTCAGCCACCTGATTTTCTATCTCTACGGCTCGTTCCTCCGACCATTAGCAAAGTATCATTCGCATAAACGATGGCTCCGCATCCCTAAAGGAGTATTGAGAAGATGCCGTCCAACATGATATCCCACAAGATGGAACTGAGTGCCGAACCTTGCAGGCAGCCCCTTGTCAACATATTCCTAACTTCTACATCTTCATACTGCAAATAGACCTCTCGATCCCAAAAGTAATCCTTAACCAATCGCGAAGTTCTGCTGACATTCTTCGGGTTGCAAATGCGGACAAGATGGCCGGCCACCAGGCATCATCAAAGGAGCCGGAGATGTCTAGAAAAACTCCGAATGTAAATTTCTTTGGGCACGCGTCTACCCAATTTAACGCAGGGGAAATCGCATCCGAAGTGGACACCCTGGTACGAAAACTAAACTCTTTTGGTATAACTTTCAGCCTCGTCTAGATTTTCGGAAGTCCTCATCTCTGCGAAATAGTGAAATTAAAAGTTTGTGCTTTAACAAATTTAGTGCTTTATAAAAGAACTTTTTCGAAAATAAGAAATCTAATTTTCGTAGAACGTTACATTTCCTGCTTTCGTAGAACAAGATTGAAACCTTAACAATATAGAACGCATTTTATTTTTAAATAACATTTATTAATGAAACTATGTTTGTTCTCTTAAACGTGCAACAACGCTACATGATGTGTTGACGAGTAGCGATAAACAATATTAAAAGTACTAAAAAAGCAACTTTTCACTACGGAATTGTTTGTAACAAACTTAACCCGTATACGGTACAAATGTATACTCGGAAATATCAATCGGTGACTTTGTCGCTGTGACCTGTATGTACTGATATTTTCAAGTCACGGTCACATATGTCACTGATACATAAAAATCATCGTATCGCTCACTTATTTCTAATATCAGATTTTGATCTTCTAATTATCGTAAATCGCAGTCCTCTTTAGCCTCACTTTAACTCACCTAACTAATGTCATCGCCTTGTATAGCAGTTCGTGGCACCATCTCTTGTTAACTAATTAAGTTTATTTTTCATTTTTGCAACTCCCTTGACCCGCTAATTATATATATTTAAAAAAAATCGATGTTTTGTTTTTCTTGGCTATGTTTGACCTCACAATTTAGATTAGAGGATTTTTTGTTTTACGTATATTCTACCCTAAGAAAAAACAATTATATAAATATTCGTTCCAAAATTCTAACCGCTGAATGACTCACTTGGAGAAGCAACAAAACATAGGAATATTTACTAGGTACTTTTTCACTTGTTCTATTTTTCTCTCAATGAGGTAGAACATGGCGATGTTTAATTTTTTAGATATCTATAATTTATTTACTATCAATTTGTCAAATTTCAACTTGTTAGCTTAACTTGAAGTCTCTAGTATTATTAAATAAAAATACTAATAAATATAATATATAATGTTACAGTTGTCAGGCTGTAAACATGAAAGATTCGTAGCCCGAGACTGAGTCACACTTCAAATTTATTTATATATATATATATATATATATATATATATATATATACTTCTCTACAGGTATTTATCATATGTGTAATACTGCCATATCGCGTCCATGGATGACGGTCGTCGTTCTACGAAGTATTTTTATGTTATGTAAACTTGCCAAATTTCCATTGACCAGAGTAAGTTTACATTTATTAAAAATAATTAATGCAGGAAAGAACCGAATAGTTAGAACACATCCCATAAATTTTAGTATTAATTTTGTTGTATTTTTGTGATATCGTTCACATTAACCTGACACGATTCAACAAGTTCTCAAATCCCACAATTACTCGTCGTTGACACTACTCGTTAGTCTTGGTGGTCCACATTGCCTTTCAATGTTATCACCGGCGGCGATACGAACTAATCCAGTTCCCCGAACTGAGTACGCCCAGGTACCTGTCGTGCTCGTATTTGCCAAGGACTGAACAGACGTGCCGAGCGACAGTTATGCAAGACTTCAAACATAGGTACACGGTTAACCTTCCGCCTCAGCCCCGTCGCTACTATTCAAACACCTACGTCTAGATCAAAGCAAACACATGCCATTCGCGAGCGATTATTTGTTAATATTTGTGATTATACGCTTGGGAACACTTCGACAGATTGAATTTTGTACATACGTGTAAATGTAGCTTAATGTGTCGTTACGATTGGTTAATGTTTATTAGTTGGATTAAGATTAGGTACAAACAGATTTTTTTTAATTTTATTCTCTAATATAAACTAGCTGATATCTTAGAAACAAAGCAATTTTATGTTTTTTACAAGAGTGGTCGCTTTAACCGTAATGTAAAAACAGCCGCAAGAAAATTAACGACTAACAAAAAAAAAGAGCGCAGAAACAGGTACGGTTTGCTAGAAGGCACTCAGATCCTCGGTTTATTAAAAGTAATGGAACTTTACACGACTTAGTAACACAGATACTGACGACGAGATAACACCATGTGTTAATATTAATTAATGAGAACAAATACTCAATTTAGTTTTACTGTTGTGGCAGCTCATCTGTCAATATGGGCGCGCAATGTTATGGAACGTTTTTCACACTTCCAGGTCAGTGTATAAGAAAATGTTTTTGGATTAATGAAGTGATATTAAAATCAGAGTTTTGAGCTTACCCTAAATATAAAATAAAGAAATTGGTATTTTTGTTTAGAAATTGCTAAATATGATTTGATATTGTTTTGAAGGGTTAAAATATTTGTGTTTTTAAATTGTTATGGGAGCCAGTTTCTGTGAGTTTCTGATTAAAAAATACGACAATTAAAATAAATAAAATTTTCTTGCGTCTCATCCCATTCTCTGGATACACTATTTCCACATTAAAATAAGAGTTAAATGTATTGCAGAGCAGCGTAACTAGGCATTGCATCGGCGACATCATCAAAGCGAAACGACGCGACGCGGCGATACAATTATTGGGCTTTGAATATTAAGTGTTAAAAGTATAATTTCACAGAAAGACAAATCGATGTATGTACTAATACCGAAAGTAAAAAAATACCAGCGCTATTGGTGATTTATTGTCTATTGTCTTTTTTGTTGCGGTACTGTTTATGATAATGAAACATTTAAAAGTAATTATCGTTCAAAAAGAGTCGAAATAAACAAAAAGTATTTTTATTGATAAATACATTATTTATCATCTGAAAAAAAAAAGTTACCGATCATTTTCGTCTTATATTTTTAAGAGGGTCCAGAAAACCTTACTATGCCATTTAACCAACATCTTTAGTTGTTTATTGTTTGTAAATATACACGTAATAAATTTTCCTTTAAGATTTTATTAAAAACTGAACCATAATTAAAAGAAAAATATATCGCATTTTCAGACAGATACAGTTATAATTTGATGCATATCGGCAAATGCATTTATAATTTAATGCTAAAGCAACTGATCATTACATAAGCAGTAATAAAGTTAAAAATTTGACGTATCAGTAATTAGTGAAATGTTCTTAAATAGTAAACATAAAATATTCTCCAAAAGAGTTTAGTGTTATTCTTTACATATTATATGAAATGTACTTTTTAATTGTTACACAAATAGAAATATTCTGTGCGTCGCGTTCACGAGCAGGTTTATGTCCTTCGTACCTACGTAATAATAATTTTAAATCATCTTTTTAAATAAACCAGAATCCAGAACCGAATTAAATCGGAATTCTCCACTTCTATACGATATTTAAACGTTCTACCATTTGACCGCGATCGCGCCACAATGTGACTTGTTTACAATGAGTGTATTGTTGATACTTTTACAACACGTCATCATTATCTATCGTGTATCTTATAATTATTTTAAATACAAGCAAGGGACGTGATAAATTTGTGTAATAAAACGTTGTATGTATAATTTCCATTTTTTATGGAATGCAATAAATATGGATAGCTTGTGCGGATCAATACTTTATAAAATTTATAATTTGTTTACGTACTCATGACGTTATAATTTATATAATGAAACATCGTAGGAATAATTTTATTTCTTTATGGAAAGCTATAAATATGGATAGCATGAGCGGATCTATATTTTATGAAATTTATAGTTTGTTTACATACACATGACGTTATTTATGTATATAATGAAACGTCGTAGGAATAATTTTATTTTTTTTATGGAACGCAATAAATATGAATAGCGTGAGCGAATCTATATTTTATACGATTTTGTGATTTGTTACACGTGACGTTATGCGTTTATATAATAAAACAACCTATGAATAATTAAATGTTTTTGTGGAACACAATAAATTTGAACAGGTTAAACAGATCAATACCTTATATACTGATCATTGCAGAATCATTTGTTTGTCACCAGATTATAATATTCTATCCATTAGTCGTATACTTATTGAATTTGGTGCCAAGACGTGGTCACTAATACTTATTGTTTAAGTGAAAGTAGAAAGAAAAACGATATGGGTATCAAATGAAAGCTACTAGTGTGTTGATTGCAAAACAGCGTGTTTTTTTATAATTTCTTCGAATACATTAAAGTAATAATACAATTTATGTATGTTAATTTATTTATATGGCTTTTAAGGAATTGCTAAAGAACTATGTAATAGTCTTTCATTTTCAAACTCATGCTACCGACAAGTTTAAAAAATATTTTCGAATATAAAATGACACGCATATATTATAAATATTAAGAGAAATTATAGAAAAAGTTTAATAACTTTTTAATTTAATATTTAGGGAAAATCTTTTTATTCTGTTCTTTGATTCGATATTTCTCTGCCGAACGAAAATAATTTTCCTTGATCATTATGAGAAGATACTCTGATTTCTTCGGAAAAGCGTCTTGGATATGATACACTTTTTTATTTAATTTTCGAGTATTTTACGTCACTTACAAAACAAAGGGGAAACAAATATAAAAAATATTAAATTGGGATTTACTGGACTGCGTGCTGCTAAAAATTGCAGTCGCATTTACGCATCCTTTCAACACAGATAAAGGATGATGCATCACAACTCGGCACTGCGCCCAATTCTGAATTGAGAGATATGAGCTCACGAACACTCGTAGAGTGTTGCAAAGTGACGGCATGCGCTCGCGGCACTTTAAATATGGTCATGCCCTTTCACTCGCATCTTACGACCGGAGACGTACGATGACATCGAACCTAATGTCGCACCCCTATGTTTACAAATCTATTTAAATTCATTTGTATTTCTTTATTTTGAATAGATTGGAATTCTTCTATGCATAGGAATATATACATTACATACGTTTTTAATGATGAATAGGGTTATATCGATCTCTATCGCAATCCCTAGAAGTGTTTAAAAAAAACCTCTCAAGCACGAGTGGAACTCGCATTACAAGGGTTCCGTACATATTTAGGCATTTCCAAACTTTTAATAGTACGTAATATTCTTATTAAACTACAAAATTTTGAATTTTTTCAACGAAAGTATTTTGCTATAATTTTCACAGGCGCAAATTTAATAAAAAAAAAATTATATGTGATATAACTACAAATTAACGATTTTCGAACTTTTTCCTTTGCTTGAGACCTTGCTTCTTGACAAATTTCATGATTCTAGGTCAACGGGAAGTATTCTGTAGGTTTTAATTTATTTACGAGTGTTAAAATATGTGACATAAATGAACGTATTTTTAGGGTTCTTGACTGCGTTGACTTAGAAGTTACTTACTGCGTTGACTTCACAACTCCAAGGGACTATAAACCTAAGTGTTTCATATTAATTTCAACTAGATACATTAACGCTTTCTTGAGAAAAAGGGTATTAACAAGAAGACAGACGGACGAAGAAGTCATACTATAAGGGCTTCTTTTTTCCTTTTTAAGGAAGAAGACCGATCGCTATTCTATCCCCGCCGGCTAAATTATTTGACTTCGTCTTACATTGCACCATCTATTCGAGCTACAGAGGTGAAATCTATGATAAGCAGCCTGGGTTTTGTTTTGGACGTTCGTTGGTCAAGAAACTTGCCCCCTAGACAAGAAACATGATAATGTTGATTTCAAGTGTATGTTGCGTATTTTAATTACCAGACAGCTTTTGATCGTGTAGATAAAGATATATTACTAAATCGCCTTGGTGAAGCAGGATTTTCCGTTCCGCTTTAACGATTTTTCTCTTCGTATCTTCCGATACGAAAGCGATACGTACGAGTGGAAAACTTTATATCCGAGACTGACTTTACACGATCGGAAGTAAGCCAGGGTGCTACTCTCGGTACTTTGCTTTTCACTATTCTGGTAAATGATATTGGCTGTACGGTAAAGACTGCGCGTTGTTTGTTATTCGTGGATGACATGAAACTTTTCACATTCGTCGAAGATGCAGCAGATGGCGAATGACTGTAGCGTGACATCAGCGCTGTCGTGTGCTGACTGTTGCAAGCGACTTACGACTTAATGCAAACAAGTGTTCAAATATTGAGTTACAACCGAGCATATGCTCCTTTTAAAGACGAATGTTATTGGGATCTATTGGCGGTTAGCGGCATCTCGCTGCATCGTCTTGATGCAAGTCGTTGATGTGGGAGTCGTGTACAAACGACGTTCCTACGATATCTGTACAAGAGGCCGTATGGCTATTTTCCTTTTCTATTTCCTACCGATTTCCTTCTGGGTAGGCTAGGTTTTAATTTTTTACAACACAGAAGAGGCGTTGCGCTTCTGAAATTTTTCTTCTAGGTATTGAGAGGAAAAATCTTGTGCCTGGTATTTATTGACTAAAATTGAATTCTTCATGCCTGACAATTTGCTGTGCTCACGCAATTATCACTGTTTTGCTGTTCCACCCTCTGGGACTGAATTATATCGAAACTCTATAGTTTTCCGCAGTATTCAACTGCTTAACCACCTGATCGCGGTCGCACCGGAGTGTGATTTGTTTATGATGAGTGAGAGTAACTTTGTGAAATGTGTCGTTGTTATCTTTTGTAGGTCTTGTGTACTGTTGTATTTTGTAGGTCTTGTGTGTGTATTAATGTTTAATCTATAAGTTTAAATGTCTTTAAGCCATTAATTTCTTATCATTACGAATAGGTTACACTTTGATATATCGTTAAATGTAGGTAAATAAGTAAATAAATTTTTAAGTCCCTGAATTCGAAAAACATATTCTTACAATAAATTTTCGCATAACGCAAGAAGTCCTGAACGGATTTTCACGGGATTTTCATTACTTGAAACCTTATGATACAAATTAAAATTTTACGTATATTATGCTATATCAATTGAGTGCGATGGAGAAAAATAAACTACTACTAAACGGATGTTGATGAAACTTTCCTAGAAAACGTAGAAACCTACATAAAACTACGCTATATATCACTATGCTATATTAACTGAGAGCAAAGGGCGAAAAAATCAATTTAAACCATAAAAACTTTGTTCATATTATACAAAAACTGCTAAACCAATATTGATGAAGTTTTCACTCATTTTCTAATTAGTGGAAATATCATTAACGGATTTTAACGAAGTTGTAATTTCTTAAAAAACTTTGGTTCCCACTTAAGTTTCAATTTAGTTTTTTTTTAAACTAGCTGTCAGGTCTTGCGTTGCCCAGATTGACTAAAATAAATAACAATAATTGTTTAAATCATAAAATCGCATTCTCTAATTTGTCAAACGAAGAAAGACGCTGGAGAATTTTATGGAGGACTGAATAAATCTCTAATCATTCGAAGTAATTTATTTGAATTTATATATATATATATATATATATATATATATATATATATATATATATATATATATATATATATATTAACCTACGTATTAAACTACAATTTATATTATCCATGTGCAAAACTTCATTGAAATTTGTTGGATGGTTTAAACGTGAAAGATAAAGAAAGACAAACAACGGTTCACTTTTACTATATTAATAAGGACATATTAACACATAAAAATATAATAATCTTTTAACGTCTCGTTTTATAAATAAACCATACCTACAGAAAACTGAAATTATAATATTTAAAGGATGATGTACAGGAAAGTCCCTGTTTATTTGCTTACATGATTACTATTTTGGTTTAGAATTTAATCTCAGAAATGATTTGATTCTCTGAAATATTATTTAGTCCTTGATTAGTAACACTTGGTTTATGTTGCCCACGCAGCACTTGTTCAATTATTGTGCGTAATTCTAGCTAAATATAATTTATGCAAGTGACATTAATATCTGTAATATATTTTTTTAAACTTTTAAATAAATTGTATGCCATAAAGGTCATGTTTTATTTACATTACAAATTATTTTTCAGACGGTAGTTGACTCATTCTAAATTTTGATATTTTTCGTACAATATTGTTGAATATAAGTTAATTAATAACCAGACTTGAAAAAAATTCAAAAATTTATTGAAAAATAAGCCAGTTGTAGACTTCTAAATTTGAAAATACGGTTAGAGTTGGGTATATCCCTGTCTCTTTTCCTCTTGTTGATATAATGTGCAATATTAAAAATGACTTCACAACACAGTATTGCCGTTCTTCTCTAAAGGTTAAATTTAAACTTTTATAACTCGGTCAATTTTCAAGATTATTAAAAATGTTCACTCTTCATCAGCTTGTACCTTGAAATTATGATTAATGAAATAAAAAAAAATTAGTCAAATACCCAATTTGGAATATTGATGATTTGTTATTGTAAGAAATATCGCCCGTATATTTCATTTTCTTCTCCAAACCTTGGCATAAACAGGTTTTTATACAATAAATAGGAATTTTCCCATTTTTCTCCGATTTATTTTTACTTTAGTTTATGATACCCAAGAAGCTACACATAATACGTTAATAAGTTTTGTCTCAATCGGATAAGTATTTATTGGGTTAATTAGTTACAGAAAATCTTTCGTTCTGATAATATTTGTATGAATAAGATGTTATTTAGATTTTATTATTTTCTGACTTGCCGATAATAAATAATGTTGCTTGTTTGTTTGCAAAGTAGTAATAAAATAGAATTACTTATGTCAGATTAATAATTATGATCTCTTGAATTTCTTTGTAGATTTATCTGAAGAATAAGATCTTCCATATGTAAGTTATGTTTGCTGATCGCACATTTTCTCCCGCCTTCACAGCAATACTTACGATTTGCCATCTTAATTCATTGTCTATACTCATATTATAACTAGAGATTAAGATTTTTTATATATATACGTAAGAGGTAATCTCTGAACCTAATGAACCGATTTTTTCCTTTGTTTGGAAGCTAATTCAGTGCAGATGATTATATGCTGTCTTTAGTTCAGAAAAAACATAGTTTTCCCGAGAAAATTTTAATATTTATAAATCAAGTCGGAGAAAAATCAGTAATTTGGATACTCTCTTGATTTATGCTGATTAAATTATGATGGATGTCTGATATATGGAAAATTTACGTATAGTAAAAAAATCTACCAAAATGTTCTGAATGCTACATGTGTATGTGTCTAAAAATAGCTCGTATTCAAAAGTTAAATTAATTTATTTTAAGTTCTTTTAAGTACATTAAGTTATTTTCATAAAGGTTAATATTTAGTTAATTAATGTTTATGAAAAAAAATCAATTAATCGTTTCTTGTAGATAAGGAGAAAATGTGAACTTAAAATTTATATTATTTATTGCGTCACTAGCTAGGATTCGCGTCAGAGTTACATGTTTGAGAGGGACGCGGGAGATATTGACGTCGATTAGAACTTTCTCCATGTTTATTGTTACATTGTTAAAAGCGGAGGATGGAAATAACAATATAGAAGGTCAAATGTCGAAGTTGTAGTTGTAGGTGGAACTTAAACGAAAATCGATTAGGTATTCATATAATATAATTAGATTAGCTATTGACTTTATCTACTAATTTGAAACTGCCTACTATTATATTTATATAATTTAATACTAAGTGTATACCCCATACTCTTCAAAGTAACGGCGCAAAAAAGTTCAATTTGTAGGTAGATAAAAAGTCCATTTAATTCTCGTTATTTTCCGTTATGCTGTCAATTTAGATATTATTTTATAAATTAATGACATGTATATAGACCCATATAAATCAGCCAATATGTAAAAATAAATTAAAAGCATGTAAAAAACCCATATAGATTAGCCAATATGTAAAAATAAATGAATCGGAAATTGGAAATTAGAAATAACCCGCCTATGAACTACCATCCTCCGCCAGAGGATTGTAGTTGATAGGCTGTAGTTCTTAAAAAAAACGTTGTTATAACTTATCCTATTAATGTCATAATGGATACTGAACCCCAAAAATAGATAATCTAAACCTAAGGTAGGTTAATCTAAACCTAAGGTCACTACTATCCTAAGGTACACTACTATCACCGATGCCAAACCGGATTGGAAACTCGTGTTACTGTAATCAAGGACTAAATAATATCTCAGAGAATCAAATCATTTCTGACATTAAATTCAAAAGAAAAATAGAAAATCATGCAAATAAATAAACAGGGACCTTTCTGTACATCATCCTTTAAATATTATAATTTTAGTTTTCTGTAGGTATGGTTTATTTAAAACAAAAGGTGATGTTAAAAGATTATTATATTTTTTATGTATTAATCTATCCTTATTAGTATAGTAAAAGTAAACGGTTGTTTGTTTTTCTTTCCCGTTTAAACCTGCCAACAAATTTTACATATAGATAATAAAAATTATAGGTGAATACATAGGCTAAATATAATTATGCTATAACTTAAAGAAGTAAAGCAGTGAACATAAACGCTAAAAAAATTATACCCGTGAAAAACTTAATGCGCTGCCAAAACTGTAAGAAAAATTCTACATATACGACTACTTATTGTCAAATAGTTGGCGCATTAGAATAATTCATGTGTTAGTTAAAGTCATTGTCAACAGATAGCACTATTTACGATATAAACACCATTAAGAAATAATATATAGAGAATTAAAAAATTAATTTCGAATTGTTTATTTTTCGTCATTATGCGATGAAGGTAATCTTCATAATGATGGCTTAAGCGTTGATTTTAATGAATTATTAAGGGAAATATAGCGTACCGACGAAAACACCTTTGTGAAATAATATACAGAGACGAAATGTATAATATTGTGAATAAATTTCACGTAATAAAAGACAAACAGTTTCACACCGGACGTAATGTAAATTAAATTTTGAAATATTTTTTTTACTTTAGTTTTTGAAAGTTCCATTTAACGTTTCATATTCATGGGTTGATTATTGCACGACATTTAGACCAAACTTCCATCGTATAACTCATTCGCAACGCCGCATTATGCTACACCATATATTAAATGCCAGGTCATGCAAATTATGTTCAAAATAATGTTTACCTCGTAACTACATAACTCATCTGATTGATATTTTGGAAATGCCAATTTCCTGGAAGAAAAAAAACGTTTTAAGTTTTTCTAATATCACGCGGGCGAAACTGCGGGCAAATGGTAGTACATATAGGTTCATCAACAATTTTACGCGAGTTTACAATATAACCAAAAACATTCACTTCAGTAGTACTTAATAAATGTTTTCGATACACATTTATTGGAGAGTTTAAATTTAATTATTTAAGAAAATTTCTTTTCCATATTATGTAATATTTACCTGCGAAAGAGGCGTGATATCGAGACTTAATATAACTTATACTTAAAATAATATTCTCAAAATGAATCTATAAACGATTCATATATGTCGGTATTAAGAATATTTGGATGTTCCAAATGCATCAATAAACATACAGGATAAGTGTAAAGTGTCTCTTAAATTGTTATTATTGCGTCTACTCATTTCGGTACTGTTTGGGTTTGAAATACATACTGTAAAAATCTTTTAATTACTGTCCCTTTTACCTTTTCACATTTTTAATTCTAAAAACCAGAAAAGTTTGGTTGCAGTTTCAAAATTAGGTGTTACTAGCTGTGCCCTCGACTTGAGGCAACAATTGCAAAATAATCATGATCTTTTCCAAATATTTTCAATATATAGACTTGAAAAGTTTACAGTTTTTTGTATATATCTATATATTGAATCGTAAAAAAATGGTTTCGTCACTTTCGGTTCTGTTCCTTAAAGTTTTGGAAAGCGTCATTAACCTCTTAAATTATATTAGAGAAATTTTGTTTACAAATATCACCTTACTTATATATTGCACCACCTCCAAATAAATGAAATTGAATGAAATATATTTGGTATTACTTTGAATCTTAAAAATGAGTTGAGTTGATATTTTTATAAAACGTACTGTTTTATTAGCAAAAATGGTCGAAAGATGAAGGCGCCATAAATTGAAAAGTGCGCTTATCCTTATCCAACCATTATAATTAATAAAGGAAATATTGGAAGATTCAACCGTCCATTCCGTTGATATTATTTCCTAATTTAGAAAGAAAAAAAATCTGTGTATCGCACCCACCAAAGCTCACAGTATCAACTGTAAAACTTCTATAGTAGACTATATTAGCATTTTTTTTTCATTTTAGTTCTTTTGATTAAAAAAGGAAAATAGAAAAGTGTAAACTATATTGAAAATTATTAATTGATCTGGTACTTCGTTATTATTTACAAATAACCAATTATACAGCTATTATCATATTGCAGCAAAATAGAAATATTTTGTTTACATATTGTATTTCTATATAAGGGTATAACGTAAATACTAATAGATGGCGCTAGGTTTAAATTTTTAAGTCAAAATTGCTATCTCTTAGTAAGATTACATGTGCAGTTTAAAAGCGAATTTGTATATTAACTACCTTTAGTACAGTACTTTGAATTCGATCTTGAAATACGCTGCCATTATTATAGAAAATTAACTTCAAAAATATAATTTGAAACCTGATTATTAATGAAAGTGCTGTGTATGATAAATGTTGCTAGTAAAATAATGGTAGTGGAAGGTCGCACAATATAGGATAGAACGTCGATGAATATACCGAAGGGATACCCGTTATTCTTACGTAATATCTGGCATAACGTCCTCATTGTTTATCCGGCGTCAGAGGTCAATACCAGAAATAACATTTCCCAAGAATCTAGTTGTATAATTCATGATGCGTATTTTTGTCTAGCATTTACTATTAATTTCATAGACATCTTTGTCATCGCAGCTTAGCAGTATTGTCTTGAACAGTGGCAAAAGAGCTTTTGAGTTCAAATTATACTCGTTAAAAAATGTTGTCTGTGTTGTCAACACTCATAGTTTCCAATTTCGTTAAAACTTTAAATCCGGATATTTAAATATACCTTCTAATAGACAATAAATTCTATAGCTATTCGGTGTCGACGTCAAGGTCTCGTTCGGTGGGCTGTTTAAATGCATGGTTTTCTTTTAGATATTTCCTAAAAATACTATTCTTGTTGGCACCACCTCCAGAAATGTATACCTTTTCTTGCACAGCTATCATTAATAGATAAAGTTGGAACTTTTAAATGACTCCAAAAAGGAGGAGGAAGTTCTCTATTCCACCGTATTGTTTTATTTTGTTAACACATATTTCTAGAGAGGTATAACTTAATGGGAAATTTTTATCAATTTGGTCGGAAACTGTGTAACCACAGTATTCCAAAGATGGACAATGGAATTCCCATGACCGACAAAATTTATGACCCGTTGTTCAAGCAATTTATTTCATTACGTACGTTTTTCTTGACAAGGCAATTATAGCGCCAGATGGATAAGTCTGATGATGGAATATGGGATCATGTCAATGGAACTCCTCAACGGACGTCAGCACGTCACTTGTAATTAAGGCATGTTTATTTAAAAATAACACAAACATTTGTACATCAAGTTGAAGTACTTGTAGTTAACACGACCTTCTACTAACATGTATAGCTAACCTATAATTTATATCGTTTGTTTTTTTTGTTTGTTTTGGCCATTTTTGTAGGCCTTGACACCTACTCCAAAAAAATTTTAATTATTAGTACTTTCAGTAAAAATATACCATTTAAAGTAAAAATATACCAAACAGTGCTTCCCACAAGGCCTATTTTAGCGTGATAATTTTTTTAAGCATACGACCTAAAGTTTTTTAAGCATATGACCTAAAGTTTAAATGTACCGAACAGTGCTTCCCACAAGGCCTATTTTAGCGTAATAATTTTTTTAAGTATACGACCTAAAGTTTTTTAAGCATACGACCTAAAGTTTAAATATACCAAACTTTTTTTAAACATACGACCTAAAGTTTAAATATACCAAACAGTGATTCCCATAAGGCCTATTTTAGCGTGATAATGGTGCAAAACATATCAAATCATTGTGGTTAATCCGTGATCCACATTTGGAGTCGTAATTTATGTAGACTTAAAACTACACGAGGACTTTCTAGTGACCTTGTACTTTATATTTGAGAGGCCAATAACGGTTCGTAATTTACTTTCACCGCGCCTCTCGCGGATCACGGAATTCCGAGCAAGCATCCGGCCGCGTCGTTCGAATTGGCCGTGTCTACGCGGCAGGAGCGCGTATGGAGATGGATTTACGTATATTAAGGAATATTTTCATCGATTCTTTCAATATCGAAATATGTTATAACATCTCTGTGTTCTATTGACAGTTTTAGGATAGCGATTATGGAGTTGTTTGGTAGTTCAAGGTAGTGTTATAGTAATTCGAATTGGTGTTTATTTTTCTATTTTATTCGTTAATATTTTAACAAAAACATGTTTCTTCTTTGTACTTGCATATAATCAACACTATGAATCAATCTGTAAGTTGCGCATGGGGTTTTTAAGAATCGAATGTTTTTTTTAATATCTTACTAAATGACTATTCATGACTTGTTTATGCTACGAGATGATGGCCGAAGGTCAGCTTGATTTATTTCGGTAACAAATTTAGGGTAGAATTTGCTGAGGATATTCTATAGATTTGCGATTAGCATGTATTTCTTCATATAACGTTGCTGATAGGATGAACACAAGTGCATGATGGCCAAACATTACACCATCATCCAGGTCTTAAGTGGCTCACTCGATTGTAATTTTTCACCATCAATGCACAATCATTGGATTTGACTAAGTATTAAGGGATATATAATATAAGGGCGATAAAAAACGCCTTTGAGGAATAATATATAGCGATAGTTCTTTCATTAATAACTCGAAGAATGCAACCAACAACCCCAAGAGATCTTATCATTATCTTTTATTCTATGGGGATCTCTTCATAGAGACCAAGAGCAGGTAATTGACAGATCAAAGCTTAATTGCTACCAAATTACGAGCCACTTCGATGCATGTTCCGTTGCGCTTGGAAGACCTTCAACCTGCTGGAGGCCCGACAAGGTCGCAACGCACGACACGACATACGCTTGTTTTACTATTATTATTTTCATAATTAATGCACAATTTATATATATATATATATATATATATATATATATATATATATATATAGATTATATATGTATATATATATATATATATATATATATATATATATATATGTATATATATTGTTAAGAGTTTCAATATTACGACTATTTTATTTTATGTATTTTTGTCTAAATATTTATGATATATTATGTCTTATGTATTTTTCTCTTTGTGTTTACCATTTGTTTTAACCCGTACATTTAGTACGTCGTTATTTTTCATTCCTTCTTTTTACTATCAAAATCTGATCGTGACTAATATATCCTTAATCGTTTTTTTATGTACATCACCACTTTCTTGTAATTACGCACGCTTCTTGTGACCTTGTTTCTGTATGAGACTGTTTCCAAATAAGTTAATGGTTTTGATCGGATCTTTATTACCCTCATTTTTTTCTTGTTCCTCACGTGAATACTTATGTTAATTTTATTGTATATATTCACCTAAGCAAAAATCAAATACTGTTAATTTATTAATTATCGATAGCAATTATCGAAGTTAAGTAACTCAATAATTGATTAATGTGGATTATTTTATTCCTAGGTTGAATATCTGTTATTTGAAATGGAATGTTCACAAATAGATTTTCTGCAGTTTCTCTCTAAAACATCTGAGTAAGAAATATATTTGAAATAACAAACTCGATTCAAACAAACAATAACTCGAACCTGTGGGAAAAAAAATAATTGAATCATTATCTTTACGTTTTACCACACAGAGCGAAGGTGGAAGCCGTATCATCGTGATGGTTTACATAAACTTAATAGTAATATACAAGAACGCCATTAGTTTATTTTTAATTGATATCAACTAAATGTAACACATTTCGTTAAATTTTTAACGTGCTGAAAGTCAGTCTATGATAATTCGGTGTCACTAATAAAAGAAGAAAATATGTCTAAAATTTACTTAATTACGCAGCTACCTACCACTAGACTACAGTTGTTATTGAAGTCAAACGATATATATGTACTGCAGATTGTTGCATTAAATGGGTATCGTTGTGTTGCAACGGTAGCGGAGATACTGGCTGCTCTCTGTATCGCGTCCTCGGTATGCAGCAATTTATATAATTAATTATACATTCGTGCGATATTGCTATCTTTAAGTACCGTGCATTGAGGTAGGTTCCCCGGTCTGAAATGACGTAGATATTCACATCGGGTATTATATGGCAGTACACTGTAACACCAAGCTGAATCTGTTATGAGAAGGCAATGGATTAAGATTTAAAATGGGCATTTTTAACAACGACAAATTCAAATTTGGACATTGAAGTCCATTAAAGGCCGCAATTTACTGCATTTAGCTGGAATAGGTATTTTTATTTCGGAAGCAATCTTAGTTATTTTTTTAATTGTTTGATGTATAATAATTGAAATAAACGTAATATCTAAGTGTATATTAAGAAGTACATTTTCAATTTAAATAAGAGGCGTTTAAATGGCTTTAGAGCAGAGCATAGGTTAGTGACAGCCTAATTATTTGTCTAAAATATGTTAAACGAAATATTGACGAAACGGAACAGCGAAATTTATTCAAATTTATTTAAAAGGATCTGCGAGCTACTGATTATCTAATTGACCTTCGCGTTAACCGTGAGTAATCTGTGAGTGTTTTTAAGAATCGCTCAACGTTTTTGCCTACTATTGTGTTTGACATATCGTTATCGAGTTTACTTGGAACTCTGTCTGTTATGACGCATTGACAAAACGAATTTCACTTTGTCATATGTTTCCTTAATCGCTTTGACTATGTTTAGTATACATATATCATATATTTATGACCTTTATGAAAATGTACATCATATTTTGTGATCAAATATATATGTGTATATATATATATATATATGTATATATATATATATATATATATATATATATATATATATATATATATATATATATATATATATATATATATCATGCACTGGCTATGAGAGGAAGAGAGAAAGAAAATATGCGCGCGCACTGCTCTCTCTTGCTCCTACAGTGTGATACAGACAATAGGCTTGCACTGTGTCTTAAGATATACGAAACATAACTGGCTATGAGAGAAAGAGAGAAAGAAAATGTGTGCTCGCACCTGTCTCTCTTGTCCCTACAGTAATATACGAAACATAACTCTCTCTCTCTTTCTGTCTTCACTAACTTATATCTCCCTCTCAACTTCCGTTCGCCTCGCCCGATCACACTTTTCGTAACGCTCTCGTCACGCATTCACCAGTTTACTCCCCAAGTCAAACGTGCGTAAAGAAGTTTTACTTCAAAAAAAATATTGTAGAAATCATAGGTTTTAAAAGTCCTTTTAGTCTTTAATCGAGCAATATAAATGTTATATGAAATGATATCTAGAATATTTTCAGGGAATTTATATAATTCAGGGAATTCATATAATCGGAGAATGCATTGTACAATAAGTAAATTAATTAGGTAAATAATTAAATTGAAACGATTTCTTCTAATAAAATTGTGTTGTTGTTTTAATCTATTAAAATGTAAGTAATTGCGTTGTTTAATTTAATTTTCTGTGATTTAGACCAATTTGAGTCTTTGTATCTTTGAAAGGTACCTATCCCATCCCCAATTAACGTGTTTTTACTCCAAGATTCAGTTTATAATGCAGGCTCCCAAACGGTTGAAAAGACGTGGCTTTTGGGGTAATTTTTTATGCCTTTTGGATAATTTGTCCTTTTTTTAATTCTAATTAAATCCAATTTTCTTCATCTTTTAAATTATTTCTTAATATAATAGTTTTCAATGTTGGAACTTTTTTCTAACAAAATTTTGTATTATTTGTATTTCTTTGAGCTATCCTGTAGCTTTCTTGACAGTAATTTAAATTATCCTTCTTTGACTCGATATGGTTGTCCTTGTAGCAGTCAGTCTACTTTATAACTAAATTAATGTGTATAGTATTTTAAACGTATTTCCGTATACGTCACATTTGAATACGATTGATGCGCATTCTTATGCGTGAACACATTTGTCATAAATATAAATCTTGTCATTTAATACATCCGAGACTATAATTTTTCATTCTCGTACTTAGCCTTTTTTACTGAGAATTATTTACTGCGTATTCCTCAGACTGCATACGTCACTCTATGAGGAGAATGCTCATTGCTGAATGTTATTCACGTTAAGGTAATAAAAGGATTATTTTCGTTAAAAAATTGTTTAACATTGAATGATTATATAACTATGTGAAAATTTACTTTTTATAAATGTTTATGTATCTGCCTCTTTTTGAATCATGCAAAAACTCCTGGAAAATATTTTCAATCTTTCAAAGTAGATTTGAGATCACCGAAAAAAAGATGAGGTATGATATTACCTCATATGAGTGAGAAATAAGATGATAAATAAACCGTAGAAAACATGAGAAATAATGTCTGTTTATTCCTTTCACTTTAAAACTACGAAAACATGTTTAGCTTGGTTATTTATTATTGAATGGAATAAAGTTTAGGAAAGAAACTGAAGTACAGTTCGCCTGAAGTACGTCAATAAGCCGAGTATTTGGGATATAAATAAAAAAAAGAAATCAGTAAATTATTTACGGAAATAGTAGGGGTTAATATCACATGAATATCTTTTGTATTGTTATAGAATATATTGGTCTGTAATTAAATTTTATAAATATTTCTAAAAAAAATATTATATTTCAAACGGACGGAGCGAAACGTCCGCTTGGAATATAACCTTTTTTTTGGATTAAATTTGTTGGTTAAGTTGAAGGATTAAAATCACGTAAGCTTTCTAATTACAATTAATCAAGTCTTGCTAATTAAGGAATCAATCATGAGGCCAGTTATCAATTATTTATATTTGTAAATTGTTTCCAAAAATATCCAAGTACCGGCTCTTCAGGATCGATATTAACTTAGTCTCAAAAGCTCTTATTATTGAAGTATTTTTTATATTTAGAAAACATGTGTATATATGTGTACGTATACATTTATTGAACTTATTTCCATTTATATTTAATAGCTTTCTAAATAAAAAAATATATGATATATAAGCGATAAAGCTTTTTATTATAAATTATTCACGGAATTTTTGTGAAGTTTTTTGAATAAATACGCACATATTAGTCATTTTTTTTTCATTTTCTCCAGTACTTTGGACCCACAGATTTTTATGAAGCCGGTTTTTTTCGACTTATTGTATATACTTACGACTTATTTATTGTTCAACCTTCTTAAGGTATAACACAATTTTTTGTGAATGTGAATTTTTTTAGGAAGTGAACTGCTTAATATTTTAAGTTTTATCGAAATATGCTCATATTGAATATATTTGGCGTTAATTTTGTAGAAATTAATTATTCACAATTAAATGAAACTACGTGATGTAGTATTATTTCTACTTTTTTTATAAGTTTTTTACTACGATCTATGGTTCGTTGTATTACAATATCTTTAGGCGGGCTATTAGCAAAAAATTTCTGATTCTAAAAAATTTGCTGATTTTATATACAGTCTAATTTATCCTTATTTCGACATAAAATATATTCTCTTTGGTAATAGCCCACCTGAAGATGTAATACAACGAAACCTAGGTCGTGGTAAAGAACTTATAAAAAAAGTATAAATTATACTACATCACGCAGTTTCATTTAATTGTGAAATATGCTCAGTTACTTTCAAGCGGAGCTTATTAAGTTGCGTTAAAAACAAATAATGATACGGAAATTTCCCGGGAAATAATCGTGTTTTTACACATTACAATTATTCTCACCGTTTTCGAATGCGGTAAGGAGGGAAGAGGTCAGCATAGCGGGAGAAGAAAGAGAAAAGGAAGAGCGTCTCTACGCAAAGTAATTCTTTGGAGAAAGCTTTTAACCTTACAACTGTTTACACGCGACCTAGATAAAAATAATAAGTAAAAATTTGCTGATTTTATATATAGTCTAATTTATCCTTATTCCGACATAAAATATATTACACAACATAAGGCTAAAATCAGGCGTGGGGTTTCCTTGAATTACCGCAGTCCATTTTTATAATGTTTTCTATAATTGTAATTATAAACGTCGGGGAATACGTGAAATTTCCACGCTAACGAGTTACTACTATTGTACTTCTATGTAAAAGTTTGAAAGAGTCAAGGTTCTTATGAAAGGTGAAGAAAAAACTGTTTACAGACGTTTTCAGTCGAGAGATTCGTGTACCTCATTCTTCCCCACTATTTTGACTAATATTGTATAGTGGTATAATTTATTTTGTCTTGTTTTTTTATAATTTTTACAGTCGCGTGGCATAATTGCCAAAACGAAACACTTATGTCCGTGCGTCCGCCTATGACAGGCGATGTCCTCGGAAGATTTCGACGTATAATTTGATATTTAGCACGGAGATAGAATATGGTGGGCCAATTGTAATCGTGAAGTATAAAAAGTTCAATTTTAAGAGGTAAGTTCAATTTTAGGGGTTAATTTCAGAGGGCAAGTTGGGAATTAAAAAAAAATCAAAAGTATTGTGTGGGGTGTCAAATGAAAACTTATTAAAGCACGTATTCAGTAATACATTTGACGCATTTTTTATAATTTGGTTAAACAATTTCTAAAAACGTTCACATATTGCTGTCATCAAAAGGATCGCCGAGAAAAAATCACGATTATATTAAATTAATAGATTGAATGAAAATTATCTGGATAGGAAAATTCTAGCGTGATTATTTTTTATAAACAATTTGTTTATTTTTTATCACTGTTGAACCATTGGTTTTAAACAAAAAGTTTGTAGACAAAAAAAATCTCATGACGTAAGGCACAACTTTTGTCCAAACATGGTTTTCAACGTTTTTTGTTTCAGTACTCTCACCGACTATGTGCAATGTCTCCGTCGTCTTTTGACGCTGATTTTTACTTTTGCAGGCATCCAAAGTCGAGAGCAGCGCTACATATAAACATGTAATCAGAGTTCAGTACTATAAATAATTTAAGTAAGTGAACTGATAGCACAGAACACTATTTGTGCAAGTATAGTTTGCACTTGATTACTTTTTTTTTGTAATAAATATAATTTCAAGCAGGAAACTTAAAATGATAAACGTTTTATTTTTTGTAATTACAGCTCTTCCGTTATCATTGAATTAATATTTTCATTATAAAGTGCATAATGCAAATATGAATATTAGCGTCGTATGCGACCATTAATTGATATCCGTATTTTTTTATTAACAGATATATTTCTGATTTTTTATAAAGATAAATGAAACTCGACAATCTGATCCTTCTTTTTGTAACTTGTAGTCGTTGTCTGCCTTGATCGAAATAAGCCTTGATGCGGAACGCTGTGATGCACTCATCGCAAGTTTCAGCTGTAATTTTCTTAATTTTCAAAGTAATTAAATTCTCTCTCGCCTTTCGAGTTGCACTCGCGCTCGTGAGCGCGTCGCGTCCGTTGCGCTCCGCCGCCACAATGCCACACCGGCACCGATTCATATTGCAATGAACGTTAGTTCGGCCGAAGGCGACGACGCACGCGCGCCCGCCTCGAGACTTGAGCTGGCGCCCTTCGCCGAAGCGAGCCGACGGCCCGTCAGTGCGCCGCGACGCTCCGACGGCGAAATACGTGTCGTTTGTGCTGTCCGCTCGCCGCCACGCCGCGTAACACGCGTTGAGTAACGCACGTTAGTTTGAACGTTTCTTTTGTACGCTCCGCTCGTTGTATAATAATATTAAATGGCCGATTGTTGAGAGAATATTTACGTAATTCTCTTAGTACATATCATGTAATTTTAAGGCAAAAGTCTTAGTCGAGTTTTGTACTTAAATAAGTATTATTTGTTGTGTGAATATTTATTTATCGATTGTGTCGCATCCCTTGATAAGAGAAAATTGTAATTGCAGTAAATTGTGATAATAATATTAAATTTATATTAAACGAATTCGATCAGTGCAAAACTAGCATCGTGTACAGCTTAAATATTTAGTGAGTTGACGTTACGTTTTGCTCAGCGGATCTGATTTAATGACCTGTAGATTTTTTTACAAGTTCAATTCAGAGATAACGCTGCGATTGTGATATCAAGTTTTTGACGGGTACGTGAGCGTAGCAAGTTCATTGTTACGCGGGTAATCGAGTAATAATCGTCGTTGGAAAGTTTCGACAAGTAAGTAATATGTACTGTTGAATATTTATTATATCGCGCGCGCGGGTAGGTAAATGCAAATCTAACGTCACTAATTGTCGATTAGGTAATCATTTCTTGATTGTCGATTGAAGTTGACTAATTACTCGACGTGTTCGTAATATATTGTTGAAATTCAAAATAGTGATGATAGATGATTGTTTATTATCTTTGGCCTCAGCAATGACAGAGAGTTTCTTAAGCCGAACTCGTGAAAATTAGCACTAGCAGTTTTGAATAGTTTTTTAAATCGAGGTATTGTTTTTATCGACAGTCATAATTGACTCATTCGTTCTAAGTGTCAAGGTTCAGCTTTGGGTTACTTAATTTGAATGTTTCTTCTTATTATCAATATTTCGAGGTCACATTCCTGGGTGTAGGCCATTTTTTTGACGATCATGAAGCTAAGTGTTTCGGCCTAGTTAACTGTAGCAATTGTATCGTGTGACATTTTTAACGAAAGGTTTATTGTGTTTAATGTATTTCCTAGTGAGATACCAATTATAATAACATTTTTAATTGGTATTAAACCACAGTCGTTTTATTTATACGTGTCTTATCTTCTTCTGTAGTCAGGAGTTTGCCTCCATCTGCGAACATGTCTTTCCATTTCTCTTTGTTGTGTGCTGCGTTCAGTCATCTTTTTCCGGTAACTTTTTTGATGTTATCGTGTCATCTGATCATTGGTATCGGTTGTTTTCTTGCTCCATGCTTTACGTTCAGATGTTTTCCTTGTCCATCTGTTGTAGAGTCATGTCCCATTCTAGCAACATCACTTGTCTGAAGAGTTCGATGTGCCTTTAGTCTGTTCTACAGCTCCGCAGAGAATTTATAATAGCCCATATTTTAAGAGTCAATTGCTTTATTACAATTGACAAATGATAAACACAGATACATATTACACTCTTGTGTTTTTTTTCTCTATTACCTTTCGGAGTGTTTGTATGTGTTCCGTCGTGCCATAGTTTTTTTTCGTAATCCGGCTTGTTCTGGCGTTTGATAGTTCTCAATTTTTTTTGTTAGTCTATTTATTATTATTTTTTCTAACAGTTTGTACATCTAATTTATTAAGTCCATAGAAAATATAAACAACTCCTAGAAAATATATAAAAAGTCTCTTTTTATATACTTTTTATATAGTTTTTATATGCCATTAGATACGATCAGATTATACGAAAATACAGAGAAAATAAAATTGCAGAGGTATAAGGCAAGGCGGCACATTTTTTCTGAAGTTACTCTGACAATGGAGAATATTTTTGAAAAACCTGCATTGGGAAAATAAAGACTTGAACATCAGAGGAGATAAATTTAAGCCTTAAAGATTTATTAAATTTTTTTTGGCAGTTTGTCACGTTGTGGTCGATTAAGCGAAAAAGAAATATATCGTATTTTTTTGAGCGCTACGCATAAATTAGGGTTAGGAAGACAAAATATGATTAAATATATGATACCAAATTTAAGTCTCGTGATTTTATTTTGAAATGATATACCTATTGCGGTTTATGTCGAAATATGTATTTTAATAACAATTATGAGTAATTTTAAACTGCAAGTCAAAGAAATTTATAGAGTAAAAGTAGGGCCTAACGACAAAATTCCCATTATTTTAAGTATGCTTCATACATATATACATTATGAATCCATTCCTAACTCGTATGTTGCTACTTATCGGATAAATACCTACCAAAAATATAAGTTATCAGTACCTACTGCAGTGAGTTTTTTCTTGATTAAGTCATCAAAAACCTTATAAATCGTTTAGGGAGCAACCTAACTGTTCAATCCGTATGACCTTATTGGAAAGTATCCCCTGACTTCCTGTAATTGGTTCCATGTAAAGCAAATTAAATCGCCTAGCCCACGGGCAGTCACCCGACAAGGCCGTTGTGGCGATCAATTATTTACTCCTACCACACATGGCTTTCGCTAACTTCCATTGTTACGGTACGGGCTAAGTATCCTCTTTACACGAAACGCGGTAAAGTACAATTCCATATTTTGAAAAGGTTTTTTTCTGATGTACAAGGTGAGGTAAAGTCAGTCCTACCTATTTTTCCAATAATAAAAAAAGGAATAGCCGCGAGTCTGTGTTTAGAATGGAATCGCCGTGTTCGTAAATGGAATTGCTTTTTTTGTATTTTCTAGCATTCATTGATTGTTCTTGTGGATAAGAAGTGTTTATTTTGGCGCTGCGTGCGTGGTGAGAATGTTGAGAAGAATATTGTTCGAAATTATTTGAATATATGCGGATATTTCTCGCAGCAGTGTTTTTGTTACCACATTAAGCCAGTGGACCATTGGAAATAAATCTTAAAGTTTAAATGTGTTACCAAACTTATTTTTAGATTTATGTTCAATGCTCCACTGGCTTAATGTGGTAATAAACACACTTCAGTTTTTCTAATTAAGAAGGAAGTTAAATGTGACAGTTAATGAGTAATAGTCATCTGAAAAAAATCTTGCTGTTTCGTTTCTTTTGTACCTTCACGGATTGTGCGAGAATGAGTGGAGGACTACATGCCTAATTCTTCTAGAGCTACCAGTTTACAATTTTGTCGTAAAATCGTCTCGCAAATGGCCACGTTTCTTCCACTCTAAACCTTCGTAAGTTTACATTATTATGGTTTCTTTTTCTTTGGCAAAACATAGCTATATTAGTTAGGCTATACTAGGTTAGGATTTTCTTTGTTGGTTGGTTAAATATTTATTTACAAGCACTATAAGAAATATTTAACCAATATTTACGAGCACTTTTTTGAGGTGCTAAAATTTGTTACTTTGAAAGTAATATCGAAAAAACAAAGACTTACAAACCTAGACAAAGATAATATCAGAAACATTGTAAAAGTTCATCAAAGTCAGTGATGCTTTAGAGGGAAAGAAATGTTATCGGTTTTTGTGTTAAAATTCGGCGCTTCATTATGATCTTAAAATATATTTTAGTTCGCAATGACGTTATACTTAACAGACACGTCAAACCGATAAAAGATAAAAATATGGCGTTACGCTCAAACTACTATGGTAGATACAGATTCAAAGGCGTAAATATATGTATAGAAGAAGATATTCGCAGTTAAGACGAGACAATCACCTCACTTTTTGGGGACCACTTTTAAAAAAAAACTAATAACATATTTATATTATACAGTGTCACGGTTTATTCGTGCCATTATTTTGTTTACTTTCTAGACAAGTTAAGCAGAAATAATGGCCACTGTTCAGATAGCGTTTAATAGAATTTTTACAATTTATTAGCTACATGTATATTCTTAGAATAATAATGATTGTTATTATTTCTATGAAGGTAGGTTAGATTAACTCATAGTAGATTAACTTATATAAATAAGTTAATTTAGTTTTTATGAAAATATATAAGTACGATCAATAATGATGTGTTGGTATCAGAAACGGACCTTCTTCACATTTGTTTTTCGCATTCTTTTTCAATTTTTTGGTACTATTTGGCTGGACATACCTCCTTCTGTTGGCAGTTACCTTTTTCAAAATACTAATCAGTAGTTTGTATTTATTTTAAATTTTCAAAGTGTTAATCGTAATTTTACAAGGGTACGTTTCAAGAGTAAGTGGAATTTCGTCTGTACGTTGCAAAACGTATATATTTAGAAAACAGATATTCATACATGAAATAAATTCAGAAAATCATTGAAGAGAGTCCATAGAGAAAATTATTAGTACTTACTGAAGTACTGGTACTTTGAGTAAAGTATAAACCATTTGTAAATGGTTTATATGGGTAAACGATATGGGAGATTGTCAGAATTGCCGTTTTAAGTTCCGTACTTTAAAAAGAAAAATGAAACCTCTATAACATAAAAGATTATTCACGTGTTTGCTGTCACATTATTTTTCTTAGGAATCGCTTGACGTAGAAACTTGAAATTTGAAGAACACTATATTAACCATAGAAAAACATGGTAACCAGGTCATATATCAACAACTAACACTCAAAAATATTTCTGAGGAAATTTTAGGTTACAAGTTAAGCAGTCTAATTTTTCAAAATTCCAATTACAGTGTGGGTTATCGTTTGTCAGTTTGTTTATGTTTACCCTTATTATAGCTAATAACAAGGACTTCAAAAAGATTTTCTTTTTATAATTTTAGGTACTGTATCTTCAGAGATGTATCTACTGAAATATACGCAATAACAATATCTCCCCCCCCCCAATTTTCTAAACTATTCAACCTAAAATTATGAAAAAATAGGATTCTTAAAATCCTGCATACACCTTGTTTTAACGCCTGCGAAAGATATAGTAAGCAATATCTTTACGACGTGAAAAATTAATATTTGTCAATAATTTAATAGAAATATAATGTGCCCTTAAATTCTTATAAGTGCCTAGATGTGTACGGAACCCTCTTAGTGTGAGTTCCACATGAACATGACAGTTTTTATTAAATTAATCGTTACTGGGTCTATTTTCATAACCGTGTTACATAGACGCCCGGATTTTCAGATCTAATTTAAAATATCTTGTGTCCTATTGAAGATATTCTGTATTTAAAAGATTTTAAGATTACTTTCAAATTTAATAGCTTGTATGTTAGAAGTAATACTAACGTAATAGTTTTTTTTAATTATAACTTTTTTCTACTGTATCACTTTAAACTATATAGTGAATAAGTAAATTGTTTCACATTACGTTCTTTAAATTAAACAAAATGAATCTATGATATCGAAGTATATGAGTTTAAATAAAGTGGTTACGGAACTTTCATAGTACAAGCCCGATTCGGATTTGTTCGTTTTTTATGATAATCGAGGCCATGATCTCTATCACTTCACATTTCTGTTTTATAACCTTGTCTTGGTCTACAGGAATAACATTTTTTATTTTTAATGTTCTTATTGATCTCGCTGATGATATAACCGTACTTTCGTATTGGTAAATTGTGCTTTTGGTTTAATTAAATTTATGCGGTGAGAAGTAAGAGCTGTTCAGTGCGACTCCATGCTGTCTTCAATTTTTGGATCTACACGAGGTCCATCTCAATAAGTTTCTTTATATTTCGCAGAGCTCTTATAAACCATTGTTTGGATTTTGGCGAAGTTTCCTCGTTCTTAACACTTACAATATAGTAATTGTTAAGAACGAGGAAACTTCTATATTCTTATCACTCGCTTTGTCAAATTCTATAAGAACATAATGGAAGTATGTATCATCGCGATTCATTATTTTACGTTTATTTTTTTATTCCATGTAATCTCATCAGACACTTCTGGACCTATTTTGATGAAATTTGCGGTAGTTAACTTGTTGTCACGTAGGCTATATTTTATCTAAGTTTATACTTCAAATATGTTTTTTCTCAATTTATGCTTCTAACATTGGGGCGAAATAAGGTCTAGTGAACATTTTTTTGCATATGAATTTGTGCAGATGTAGATAAGCCAAGTATCTATTTTCTGTAAGATATATATAATTAATTACAAAACGTAGGTGACGTTACATATAGATAGCCCGTAATATTGGTAAAATTTTTGTGATAATCGCGGTTGGGTACTGCGAATGAAGTGTGTGGGGGGATTAGGAGGTGGGGGTGACAGCGTCCGTCACGTTTACGAGCGATCGTCCGCGACTTTGCGTGAAATACTGTTGTCACAAAAATAATAAATATTGGAACTATGAAGCCCGGGAGGTGATTATAACCTACCTTCACTTCGGTATGAACGTTTCATCAGTTGCTTTTGAGATTACTTATAGAAAGTAGATTCATTGCGATGGAAGTAGCAGTTTGTTGCTGGTATATGCGTAATGAATCCATATCGTCGTGTGTATATTTATTTCATCTTCAGAATGATACATATACACGACATATTAAGATTTATCAACTTCTATGACATGACTATTTAATTTCGAACTACTATCTGTAATATTGAATATATGGGTAGTGACAACAAGAAAAGTAGAGTCTGAAGACGTGAGCGGTGACAATTATAGAAGACTATAAAAGGAATTTGTACTGATTTAGGTATTAAAGAAGAATGAATGACGTCAAAGTTACAACTCGATATTCTATTTGTTGACTGAGGGTTGCCATCAATCATTTTCCCGGAAACTGCTTTTTTAAAAGTGCCTACAACCGTCCGGGGAGATATTTTAAATGTGTTCAGAGTTTTGAAGTAAGCTATTTTCTACTATTAACAGATCAATTTAACCAATGGACTAATGAAATTAACCCAACTGTATCTTAAATTGTTAAGACTAACTCGACTTGTTGGGAATTTTAAAACTCTCGTAAAGAAGAGGAAAGAATTTCGAATAAAAATATAGTGACCAAAATATATAAATATTTATCTAATTGTAATTTAATAATATGCTTAGATATGGGTCTAATAAAAATTTATTTTTATTCATTATTTCATTCTTATAATTACTGTTGGTTTAGCTGTTGTTTTAAGTTTCAAAATTTAAATAAAGAATGAAGATAGAAATAAAAAAAAAGATTTATTGTTTTTATTATGGGGAGACATTATAATTATTTTCTGTACGGTAATGCGTAAAATTATTTTTTTTGAGACCAGTAAGACATATAAATTGGGTATTTGACTATTTTTTTTTATTTCATTAATCATAAATTCAAGGTACAAGCTGATGAAGAGCGAAAAAAAATTTTAATAATCCTATAAATTGACCGAGTTATAAAAGTTTAAATTTAACTTTTAGAGAAGGACGGTAATACTGTGGTGTGAGGTCATTTTTAATATTGCACATTATATTCTACGAGAGGAAAAGAGACAGGGATTTATCCAACTCTATCCGTATCTTCAAATTTAGAAGCCTACAACTGGCTTATTTTTGAATCAATTTTTGAATTTTTTTCAAGACTGGTTTTTAACTTATATTTCACAATATTGTACGAAAAATATCAAAATTTAGAAAGAGTCAACTACCGTATTGGGCTAGTTTTATATATGTAAATAAATTAACCTGTACTATTTCATTCCAACCTAAGATGACCTTTTACTTTAATATTTTAGTGTCCGAGATTACAAACGAAATGTTAAGAATATTTAGTTCGGCGCTTCTAATTTTCTAAAATTTAGTGTGATTACCCAAAATGAGGACTGCGCTAACTTCCTTCGATATACTGTCAGCGCAGGTGCTAATAAAAATGTCTGCTCAAATAGCTGTCGACTTAGTAAACTTGAGCGGGAGTGATTTCATCGTTAATGGAATCGTGATATGTGGCCGGAATATCTGCAAAAACACAGCCACTCGCTCGGAAGTGCGGGAAAACAGACTCGTTTCCTTTTGTTGCCCGCGTGCACAATAAAAACAACATTTAATCATATAAGGAAACGATAAGAATGTATTTACTTGTGTTTCGGTCATTTTGCGCGTATTTTCCTCACTCATGTTTCGTTAGCTCTTGTAGATACGGGGAATATACCGATGACGGTGTGCGGGATGCGTGGACGTTATCATTTGTTTCGGTTTTCGCAGTCACAATTTCGGTCCGCCTTTCGGTGACGTTCTATTCAGATTTAGTTTCTGCTTTTTCATTATTTTTCCACATCTTTTAAGTCACTAGTATTTATAAAGATATTTTAAGCAAAATGATTTGACAACGGTTGTAATCTTTACGACTACCGTGGATGTTATCATTTTTTTCAGTTTTCACGATTACAATTTCGGTCCGCCATTCAATGACGCTCTATTCAGATTTAGTATTTTGCTGCTTTTTCATTATTTTTTCCTCATCTTTTATGTCACTAGTATTTAAAAAGATATTTTTAAGCAAAATTATTTGACAATAATGCTGTAATCTTTACGATTACCGTGGACGTTTTCCTTTTTTTCAGTTTTCACGGTTACAATTGCGGCCGCCATCCGATGACGTTCTGTACAGATCTAGATTTTGCTGCTTTTATATTATTTTTTCCATATCTCTTAAGTCATTAGTATTTTTGAAGATATTTTTAGCACAATACTTTATAAATGGTTGTAATTTATGTTAATGAGACAGATTATATGGTGTTATAATTAATTTGTGCAGATGAAGTTATCAATAGACGTATCAGTTATCAAACGAACAAAAGATTGGTTCTGGTTACACGTTAATTCCAACGGTCAGATTAAAAAAAATCTAATTAAAGTTTCAAGTGTGTTACTATTATGGCATATGATCGAGAACTAGAATTACAGGCGGAAACATTTCTTAACCAGATTGGAAATTATATAACTCTTTTATTGCAAAAATGCGAAATTGAAATAATATGAATTACTAATCATACATTATAAAAGTCAGTTCCGGGACGACAAGACCGGACCGGAGTGTTAACAAACAATATTTTGATTAATTTCTAAGATAAGTTACATATATGGTTAAAGATAATTACACTTATGAAACTTGCTTACAGTATTTACATGTGCGATACAATCAACCAATTAGCCCTTGGGCATGTTCTCGGATGTGTTGCGTTAGCATCCGTGCGTGTCTGTTTATTGCTCCACAAATCATATCAATTGATATTACGTGCGTTTACATTTCGTTATTAGGAATTAAAACTAAAACAAAATTAAAATAAATAAATTAGAAAACTTAATATTAAAAAAAATTAACCATAACCATTTTGAATATATTTGGCGTTAATTTTGTAGAAATTCATTATTCACAATTAAATGCAGCTACGTGATGTAGTATTATTTCTACTTTCTTTAAGTTCTTTACCACGACCTAGGTTTCGTTGTATTCCAAGATCTTCAGGTGGGCTATTAGCAAAGAATCTTTGCTCCTAGACTCTAACGAAACCTAGGAACGTGGTAAAGAACTTAAAGAAAGTAGAAATAATACTACTAATAGAAATAATATCACGTAGTTTCATTTAATTGCCATACACTCATATCAATACTTACATATGAACTCTTTAATGTTCATGTGTAGTTACATTAATCTCTTTTATGTCAGCCTAGAAACGTAACATTATGTTTTAGGGTGAATTTGTATTTAAGCTGAATTTGATTTTGTTATGTTTTAGGCTGTTTTTAAGCTCATAATTGCTGGCTATTTTTTAATTTGTACCAGTTATTTAATAGTCGAGTCAGTTATGTTTACATTTTGCAAAAAATACACAAACAGTCACGTTGAATATTATGTTTTACTTATAATACTGAAATGCTTAATATTCATGAACTTGTTTTGCTTTATGTTAATAAACATAATTTAATAAATAAACAAAATTTAAATATTAATATTTTATAATAATTTTCTCTTTCACGAGAGCGGAGTTAAAATGATGTTGAGAAGTATTTAAAGAATTATATTCCGATGTAATATTATCTCTCTAAGATTCAATATTTTTTAGCCAGTTTGGCGTATTTAAGAAAACGTGCTAATTTTGAGTGAAACGCAACGTTTCGTGTATCACTCAACATTAGTTAAAACCAAAACGTTATTAAACAACTCGTCAATGTCGTAACAAATGCAAATGTTGGTTTGAGTAATTTACATATTTAAATCCTATATTATGTCACGTTAATATTAAAAGAATTTGAAATGAATTGACTTGATGGAATATGACACACAAAGATGAGTGGCTATTAGCTTTAATGGCACCATTAGGAAATTAGTTACGAATAAGGTGATGTAAAACTTGGCGAGTAGTTTTCACTGGACTATTATGTACTTCTAATAACAATAATTTATAGAAATTAAGTTATTATATAAATGTAATGCTATTTAGTCGTTAATAAGTAAGTAACATAAGGCATTTTCTTATAATCTAGGTAATAGAATCAAGAAAAATAGCACCGATAGGTAAAATAACGAGATGAAAAAGATAAATGGAACACCAAGAAAAATATAAGTGGAATAGTTTAGTAACTGCGATAAAAAATACGTACTTTGGAATGTAGAAAGAAGGATTGTGTAATATGAGGACAATGCTTCTATGGTAAAGGTAGAAATGAAAGTTGTTCTGTCGTCATTTGTTTTTGTAATAATATCATTAAGCTGCATGCTTATGTAAAGATCAGTAGAAAAAGTATTGCCGAGTTGAGAGACAAAAAGTACTATTCTAAAACGGAATAAAGTTCACTTGGCAATTGCGCTACGAAAGAGTGACATAATCTGATTTCATTGTAACTTTTTAGTGATATTCTTTCTTCTCAATTATTAGTAAATATTAATAATATTATTAAGTTGTATACTTATATGAAGATGTAGTTAGGAGGTAAAAGTATTTTGAAATCTGATTTCCCTATAACTTTTGAGTGATAGTTATTCTTTCTTCCCAATTATTAAATAATCTCTTTCTTCCCAATTGTTAGTAAGTATTAATAATATGATTAAGTTATACACTTATGTAAGGTTCAGAAGAAATATCATGTCTAATTGAGAGGCACCCAGTTAACCTGGAAATTGGGTTAAAAAAGGATGACGTTATCTGATTTTCTTCTAACTTTGAAATAATGTCCGTTCTTCTCAATTATTAAATAATCTCTTTCTTCTCAATTATAAATAAATATCAATAAGGGCACTAAGCCGTATACTTATATGAAGATCAGATGAAAGATTATTGTCTTATTAAGAAACAAAAAGTACTTTAAACATATTTTACCAAACCGAAACAAAGTTAACCTGTCAATAGGGCTAAGAAAGAGTGACGTAATCTTATTTCTTTGTAACTTTTGAGTTATACTCTCACTTTCCAAAATAATTTATGTCAGAAAACTTAATTGTCTTAGGTTTTCCAACGTTTATATTAGCCTCTACGTCTCTTCATCTATTTACTTTAGTATTTTCAAAAAGATTTAATATAAATTTCCCTATCCGAATATTGGTTCCGCCAAAACCAGAAATGAGGATTCGTACTTGCGGCTTTATCGACTTTCGAGTACGTTTATTTCAAACACCTCATAAAACTGTGCAAGAATAAAATTAAGTATACGAAACTTTCGTTGAGGATCGACTTAAAGCGGAAAAAATTTTCCTGCAAGTTCGGAACATTTAAAATTTTCTCTAGATAAAGTTTTCCGCCCTCAAAATCTTTTATTACAATTAAGGCCCTGTTTCATCTGCTTTGGTCGTTGCCACTATTATTAGACATTAGGTATATATGTATGCCGTAAAAGTAAATAAATAGCTTATTTTTTATCTCAGTTGTTATAATTGCACCATTTTCGAAGAAGATTTCACGTGACTTTTCTTTTAAATGACCCTCCAATTATATATTTTTCAAAAGTTGTGAGGCGTTAATAACATTGATATATATATATATATATATATATATATATATATATATATATATATATATCTATGTTTGTCTGAATAATAAAATTAATATCGGAAATTACTGGATCTATATATTTTATGGAAAAAATATGTATATGTTCTTTTTTAATATCTTTGAGAGCCTATAACTTTATAACGTCACGTCATATCGTTAGGTGTTTGTGCAGTGTTAAATAGAAGAACGTAATGTATGGGTGATTCATGAATTCTATTGTATTTCTAATTCATTCTATGTTATTCATACTTTCATACATTTTCTATGGTTTTCAGAAGTATATAATTTTAATTATGATTGAGGAAATATTGAAAATAAAAACAATATTTCACAATTGAAATATGAATTATTATTTCATTCCGTAATAGTGACTCAAATCAAAATATGTTATAGATTAATATCGTCTTACATATTTGAGATAAATCTGGAAAACTTCTTGCAATTCCAATTAACCAACATATTAACAACATCAACAAAAGAAACTAACAATTAGTATTGCAGAAAGTTTAATGTAATAATTACTGTATTCTGAAGAAGCATTCATTTTTATTATAGCAGTATTTAAATTTTATAGCAAAGCAATATTTACAAACATACTAAATGTGTATATTTATTTTTAAATGGGTGTCAGTCTACAAAGAAACTGAAACTGTCTTAAGGAAATACTTAGGTAATAACTCAGAACGAGGGGTCTTGTGAAAACCCCTGAATAAAACTTTCATAAAAATTATATTTTCCATTAGACAAATTATAAGAATTAAAGGAATACTTGTGTTAAAGAATATAACCACAGCAACTGTAGTAACGCGACGGCCGTCACCCTACTGCATGCGCATGGTTACTATATTCTTTTGGCTTATGGTTTTCCGAATTTATAAACACATCATTATGTCCCTGCCGAGTTTTAGGTAAAAACGTATGATAAGTTGTTTGCGTATAGAGTTGGCGTTTTTCTATATTCAGATAACTTATTTATTAAAAAAACATGTATATTGACACAGAGCGTTGTATATTTGCATGCACTAAAAACAATTGGATTTAAAAGACAGAAAAACGATAGCGGATAAAACAGAAAACAAAAAGCAATTTAAATTAAACACGATACTAAACAAGAGTTAAGAGAAAGCTAAACGATATGAACTTTTATAAGCTCACCTTACAACTTTTTTCACCTCTATCGGCCATTATTATAAGTCACCGACTCTTTGGTGCTGCAGGATTTATTAACAAATCTATTGCGTGATCAATTCAATGGCAAGAAAGATAAAAATTACTGGTTTTAAAATACTATACCTCTTTTAAGATTTTAATATTGAAATAGAAGTTTAAATAAATTTAATGTCAAATTTCAGTAGTCAAATTCATATTGAATCAAGATAATTAAATTTTCATTGATACTTGTTTATTTATTTCTAAGATAAAAATGACATTTTACCTCAAGTCTCCTATTCATTTAACATATAGGTAATCTGAAAGTTTCTGCAGTGTCAAAAATGTTAACACATATGAATATATCTGATATGTTTTTTTTAATAACCACGTTCGCATCGGTTGCAAAATCAGCATCCGCATTCGAATCCACATCTGCATGTGTCATAAAAACCTACATATGTACATCCCTAATACGTACATACCTACTCACATACCCTGATATGGTTCGTGCTTACCGACTAATTTTTACGCATTCTAGAGGAAACTGTCATATTGTTATTTAAATTAAATTTAATTTATTACTTAACAATACAAACAAAAATGTTCTTTATATCTGACTTATTCAGCGATAACAGCGGTATGATGTTATCATGAACGTACCATAGAAAGATAGGGAAATACCCGTCTTTATTAGTTTTCATTCGCGTTTACCTACTCGCGATTTTGCCTTTCTGTTGTTGGAGGGGATTCCTAAAGGCCATATGTTAATTTACTTATGTAAACGTAGCATAAACTAATATTTTGACACAAGTGTGTTCTCATTTTAATGCCATTTAACGAGCGCAATGTTTTAAAATTTGCATATCTATTATATAATGTAGTAAACCGTCATAAAGCTTGTAGTGCATATATATATTGTTTTATCTCTGGTGTCGTCAACTGATAATGTTGTCATCTCTGTATTTAATTTTGTGTTATTACTAATTATAATATGATTCAAAGAGACTGTAGTATATCTTCTATGTTTGGTTTGCATTTTCGTTCACGTTTATTCATACATTTATCGGTTTTAGGGTTCCTCACCTCAAAAGGGAAAAATGAACCTGTATAGGATCACTCGTTGTCTGTTCGTCTCTTTTTCTTTGGAAAGTGTTTTTCTCAGGAGCGCGTGGAGGTATCAAGTTGAAATTAAATCAAAAGTCCATGGTCCCTTGGAACTGTATAAAAATCATGCTTCTAAGTCAACGCAATAAAAATTACCCTAAAAATACGGACATTTATGCAACATTTTTTGATATTTGCAAGTTAATCAAAACCTACAGAGTATTTCCCGTTGACCTAGAATCATGAAACTTGGCAAGAAGCACGATCTCGCAGCACAGGTAAAGGAAAAATCGTTAATTTGTAGTTATATCTCATAAAAAAGTATTAAATATACGACTGTGAAAGATATAGTAGGCAATATATTTTCATTCTAAATATTAAAATTTTGTGAATAGTTTAATAGGAATATGTTGTACCATTCAATATGCATAAATGCCTAAATGTGCACGGAACCCTCGTAGTGCAAGTTCCACTCGTGCTTGACATGTTTTTTTATTTCCTCTTGCTATTGTCTTATATTATTTTATACCGATGTGAGGATTCCTAAGATATCGAAATGCTATGCACTGAATTGTAATGTTATCTATCAACGGAAATCGAACACTTATGTTTACGTCATTGTGTTATGATGTGGACCAATAATAGAAAGATACTAATAACACACAATAAAACAATCATTAGCCATGTATATCTTGAGACTTTTTATAGTTATTGATATTGTCTAAAATATATTCATACATTATTTTAACGTAGCTATGATAGTTAACTTAAAAACGAACACTAAACATTATTGCGCATTATCTGAACCTTCTAAAAATACATTATACCTTATGCCCACCCGGGTACTGTGAACTATATTATGGTGAAAGTTCAATGTCAGTCGGATTAACCGTTTTTGTCCAATCTTAAAAACAAAACTTTCTTGTTTCTAACTAATTACTAGTGCGATTAAACTTTTGAATAAATACCGTAGTAGAAACATAGTTTTATGAATCACAAGTCGTTAGTATTCGTCTTTAATGACAGTTTGTTTTAAACAGCTGTCTCGTTCCAAAACTTGCTACATACATAGACTTTTTCAAAAGTCACAGATTTATTTATTGTGTTTAAAACAACGCACTACAATCGAGGCTACTTAGGCATTGTAAATTAATCGATCCGCCAATTAGCCGAACGAGAGTTGTACTGAAGAGAATGCTCGATTGAATCGCCGCACAAAAAAATTAAATGAGATCAATGTAAAAAATAAAGTAATTAATGGTCACCCGAAAAACGATGAACGGCAATGTTTTAAAAATGTATATAACGTGGATTTTCTATTGTTCTATGCCAATAATACGTGGAGATCAGTTGAGACGTGAAAGCGAGGAAAACGAATAAACACACTTTCAGATTTATCGATATAATCGTAGCGAATGTTCGTTACGATTTTATTGAAATTAGACAAGTTTTCTATATAAATTTATCTAATGTTTGATTTATTTCCGGTTTTGAAGAAGAAAAAGCCAATTTTTATTATTGGTAGAAAATTAATATGTTAAAGATTATTATTATTATTAATAAATGTGTTATCAATACTATTATGAACCATAATAAAGATATGTTTGTACATTGATGGTATTTTTGAAAACAATAGTGGACTGTGCAATAAAGGCTTCTCTGAACCCAAAACTATTTTTTTTAAATGGGTGTATATCTGGCTGTCCGAGTATCACACGAAAACTACTAGATTGTTTGGATGGAACTTTCATTAGCATAAACCTTGGGCTTCAAATTAATATTTATGCTACAGTTTGTCTATTCTAAATATTTTCTAAGCCACCTTTCATCTGTCTTTCTGTTTTTTGTTTATCTATTGTTTATTTCAGCATCAGAACAAAAACTACTAAACGAGTGGATTTTAATTTTACTGACATAATGCTTAAGATATAGAATAAAATCTAAAACACTTTTTTAACAAATGTTACTCAAGGAATTTGAAATTCAATTAACTAGCATATATACATTAATAACCAAGCAGGCGGACTTAAAATTTATGGCCAGAAGTTATCAAGGTTTACGAGTTATTTTAATTCCGATAGATATAGTACTTTTGAGACGAAAATATCGTTACTGGAGGAAAATTACGTCCAAAAAATTTAAAAAAATGTATGCGGTGGAAGCTACGGACAAAATTGCGCCGATGTTTAAGCGTTTTTTTAATAATGATTACTATGTCCTATTATATGCGATGGAAGCTGCGGGTCTCGCCGTTTTTTGTACTTTATATAGGTATGTATAATAAATTCGCATATCTCACCGCATTCGAAATCTTCACCTTTAACGCGAACACCGCTTTACTTTCACTCGTCTCTCAAATGCCACACGCCTCCATTTATGCATAAATCGATTTGAACAGTTGCATAGATCACACCGTCGACGAAACTCCGTCCGTTCGGCTAATTTAAAATCCTGGCGAGTCGGCAATATTTTATGCGCTCGGTAATAACCATATATTACTTATGGAGCGAAGTGCCCCGTCTCTAGTCGGAGTAGTGAGCCGACGGCGGTCCATAAATTGCTCGACGGGCGCTTCGTCCTAATTAATAGAGAATCTAGATGGAAAATTGTAATGCGATCGAGATACAAGAGGGACCATGGGGGGGTGGGAAGCCGCGAGCGTAGCAATCTCCGGCGGATGCGCTCTTTTGATACCCAATGACAGGCTTTCGCTCAGTCGGCGCGGGGTTGCGGTGTTACTACCGCTCGGCGTCTTCGTTCGTAATCGTAGAAAATAACCGCGCTCTTTTCTACGGTTACACCTGTGGCGATAATAAACAATGGCGTTTTGTTTGACGTTCGTAATAATGTATGCCAGCAAAGGCGACCGCGGTAAATGCGGCACAGTTGTGTCTAGTGTTGATAGGTTCGATTCTGGGTCGCATTTAATGGTGAATCATCGGATGATCGATATATATTTTTATTATAAACTGGTTGCGAGTGTCACGTGCCTTATAAGGAGAAATTTATTTGTCTGTTTCGTCTGCCTACGCCAGAAATATTATTTTAGAACTATTCACATTCACAAGCATGTATATGCTTAGAATTAGTATGAAAAGTATGTTTTTTATTATTTTGTAATAGTTTCAAAAAGTTAGAAAGGAAACTAAAAAAATAGCATAGACTTAAAAATTAATAAAACTGTATTAGCTTCGAGCCAAAAAGTAATAAACTGTTCTAAAATGTAAGTCTTCTTTTGTGTTTCAGAAACTATTGTGACTAAAATAAACATCGAAAATAAATAATAATACTTTGAGCAAGATATAGTAGTAACATAGTTTTATTTACCATAGCATCCTAATTAAAAACCTAGTCAGTGTCTATTGAGTGAAAATACGCTGGTTATTTCAGTAAAATTTTAAAGACGATACTGTAAAAACTGCATTAAGATCATGATGGATTTAGAAAAGGAATGGCTGTGATATAATAATATCCCTTATATTTTAAAATGGTAGAAACGTGTCTTTAATACTGGATTAACTATTTATTAATGAATGATGATTAATAAATAATTAATTATGTAGGTAAAAACTCACACTTGTTTGGTTATTTATTATGAATATCTTGCTGCTAATATTTTTATGTGCGTAATTAAGTTCTTCATATAGCGACTCTCTAGAATGAAATAATTTGGTTAATTAATGAATAAATGTAATTTTAATGTGAATACTTAGAAGTTGATCTTTATCCTTGTTGTTTTAAAGCTCTTGAACTGCAACATTTAATAATCTTCATTATGTAACGTTATTTCTCTAACGTCACATTGTGAAAAACTTCGTAGAGACATCATTTCGAATCTTAATTTTCCCCAAATCTCATTTCCAATGTAAACAGGCCACAGGCAGTAATTTTAATAATAGCTAAACCTTTTAAAATTTTTTTTTGTAGAAGGTACAGATGCGCTGAGCAATTTTTGAAGGACATCTTTAACTTTCATATATTTTTTATTCTTGTTGACGTTGTCGGGTCGCGTATAGACTAGGCGAGTGTAATTCTGAGCAAGGGGAATGTTTGAAGTTGTGTATTTAAATATGTATCTAAATAGTTACCAGCGCAAAAAGTCGATACAAGTTTATATATTTTATGTTCAAAACGCAGTTTTTGAAGCACATCTTTAACTTTCATATATTTTTTATTCTGTTGACATTGTCGGGCCATATATAGATAGATCGGTGAGTGTAAGTCTGAGCGAGGGAAATGTTTGAAGTTGTGTATTTAAATATGTATCTACATAGTTATTAGCGCGAAAAGTCGATACAAGTTTATATATTTTATGTTCAAAACGCAGTTTTTGAAGCACATCTTTAACTTTCATGTATTTTTTATTCTGTTGACATAGTCGGGCCGCGTATAAACCGGTGAGTGTAACTCTGAGCGAGGGGAATGTTTGAAGTTGTGTATTTAAATATGTATCTAGGTAATTACCAGTACGAAAAGTAGATACAAGTTTATGTATTTTACGTTCAAAACGACGGCGGTTCTTACCCGCAAGATGTATTTTGACAGCACCTTGTTTTGTACGTATGTGAGTACGTAATATGTATGCATCAACTTATTTCCTTCAATGGAACGCGTCGTCGTTGTATGTAGGTGGAAATTTCGCATACAACGACTTAATTAACCTGATAACAGTCGCTACGACAATGTTGTTAGTAGGGAAGGAAACTCCACCGTGTTTACACGAGAGTCGCTTTGTGGATATTTATTTATAAATTTCAAACAAACGGCTCGTGTATGAACTTGTGGTCGTGTACGTACGCGCCTCGATGTGCTCGTGTAAGTGCGGTTACATCGGAATAGTCGTCCAATTAGGTTTCATGAGCCGAGTCTTCTTGCGCCTGCCTTATGAGTACGTGAATATTGTAATGTTTTGACAAAAATGTGTCGTCGGAAATTGACTGTATTTAAGATTGTTCGCTTCGATGTAAGGTTAAATGTGGTTTTGTCTCAGGTGAAATTTTACAAATGTTATTCAATTTTGTCTGTTTATTTAATTGCAACCATACATTTTATTAGTGTAGTAGCACTACAGAAAATATTGTTGTGATGCGTCAGGACATGTTATTAATTAATGTAGAAATAATATAAATTTCGATTATACTTCAAAACAGCATTTAAAATAAAACGACTTACGATATGTAATTTTCCAGTGTTTGACATAATATTTGGAAAAATCGGTATTTATATGAAAACCTAAAAGATTTTCATCTTTCAAGAATGAAAGAGACATCACAAATTGTTAGAAAAGTTTTAGGAATATTACCAATTCGAATATGTTATAAACGAAATACGAGTATATATCGGACGGATTTAGTTTTCCGTCTATTTCAACGGTTGTGGTTTGCTCTCGATTATTGGATCGGTATTTATAAAAAGGAAGAGTGGCGTAGAATTGTGGGATTTTTGCCCTTTTGTTTTCAATAAAACTCTCTAAAAACCATTTTTATTTAACTAATTTAGATTCATTCATTTCATAACCATGTATATTACACTTTTTTATAAACTTTTTCCATCCTTAGTTACGATATTATTACATTTTTGTCTTGTTTTATTTTAAATATCTTTGATTTTACATTGATCGGGCAGGCTTAAATTTTATATCAAATAGTTGGCGAGAAATGGAATATATGTAACAGTCGATAGCGGTTTACTGTAGAGATGACTATTGCACTTTTTGAAGAAAATAGGCCAAAAATGTACACAAAAATGATCCTATGAAAATACTGCCTGTACTAGGTACCTCTTAATTACAAAAACACGCGATGCCGTCTGTTAACGTATATTGCTCGTTACAAATTATCAAAGTACCCCTTAACCTTTGATAACCTTTCCCTTGTAGAAATATAATTACGCAATAATCGGATTGAGACCAGGGAAGCTTCAAGTATCATTTTACACATCGCTAATAAATTGAGCACTTCACTTCATAATCATTATGGTTTTTGAGTAAGTTAAAAAACAGACATGCTGAATGTTTTATTTTGTATTGTTTTATTTTTAATTTAGTTTGTTTTCTTCAATTAACCCATAAATACATTAAATACAAAGATTTTTAGTAGGTTATTAAGGATATTTCCTAAGTAGTTTTTATTATAAAAATATTTTACTTTCAGTAATTCAATTACTTTTTATTAAATGTTGATTGAATTTATTAAAGTCGGAATTAAATATTTTGAATTATCTTCTTTTAACCGTTGCCATCGAAATAATAGTACAGATTGCGCACGTTTTGACAATCGGTCGTGATAGATCACTGTTAATGTAGTTATACAACCTGCAGATATACACCGAATACGCCCGTTTGTGAAAACTTAAAGACCTGTCACCGATGACAGGTCTTTCTGATTTTAGAAGCGAAAATTGTGTAATAACTAATTCGCTAGCACGATTCGTGTAGAGCGTTCGGAGAAAGTTGATAGGTTGGTAAAGATTCATACGTATAAGATAAGGTGCTCGAAGTTGGTACGCCTGGTACTGTTCTCTTTTTCGAATTAATTTCGAAAATGATTCATACAGTTTTTATATACATAAACGTATAACTGGACTAAAATTAGTGTCACTATCATTTTATGCGGTGTATGACGTAGTCGGCGGTATTAAAATAAACACAGTGTTTGAGAGTACATGTCCTCTGTCAAAACGATTTTCGGAGAAATTAAGTTTTACATCGATCCTACGCAGTGCTAGAAAATTATCTATTAATCTAAAACAATGATCACGGTCGGTGGCGAATAGAAATTTCAGTATAGTTTTTATGTTCGGTTGGGAATGGACCTATTTCGAGAATTTTCGGAGTTGAAAGGTTTGAAAGTTCACACCAATTGGTTACAGTGACTGTGCGTTAATTTATATTTTCGTGTTGATTATATTTATTATTATTAGATCTTCATATTATTGTTCACTGTATTCTGTTTGGTCGATTTATCTCCTAGATATGTCATTTCAAACAAAATAAACTTAAACCAGGTTATGTTAAAGGATTTTACTCAGTATTTTATTGGAGTTTTTTTTTAGTCAAAATCAAAATGTTGGAACTAGTTAGTTACGTAACAGGAATGTAGAAGGTAATCAGTAAATCAATAACATGGACGATACAAAGAATGTGTAATTATTTTCTTGAGTGTTTCAATTGAGCAGAACGCAATCGAGTTAAATAATGGAGTTGAGATTTAAATTTAAATAGGCCAACTGCATCTGCGAAAAAAAAACACCTTCACCAAATGGTCAGCCATCATTTGTTTGCCTTTCAGTTAGGCATTAACTGCGAAGGAAACAATTTCATATAATAGAGTAATTCAGATAATAGTTTGAAAGGAACTAATTTTGTATTTTGTTCATTATCATATTTACTAGACTATGTTTAGCAGTTATGGAATTCTCATAACAGATCTTACCACTATATCTAGCCAGAAAACTTGTTTAATCGGAATCAGCGCTCACGCATTTTCTTTTTCTTTTTATTTATCGGAGTTTTAAAATCCACTAGTTGTTATTTGACTTATTGCTCCGTTCTGTTGGAATTACTTCTATTTGTTTACTTCTAAATTTAATTTTGTTATTTCACCTTTCGTAATTTCCAAGTACAATCATGTTTTCATTTTGTACGCTGCTCCTAGTATTCGGTTTCCTTTATTTATTCTGTGGAGAATATCATTAAGTTCTCTTTAAAGCTACAGGTCAAAGCTTTCGGTATCTCGGCAGTATACTTCTTGAATTTCGATATCTCAAATAAGGTGCTTTGTCTCCCTCTGCCCTGAACGCAAACTTAAAGGAACTTGGCTCGGTCTTCGCTTTGATACGGATATCTTGATAAAATTTTGCTATTTAATTTTTGCTAATTCGACGAAAATATATTTTCAAATTTCCTTTGACGATATTGCGTAGAAGAAGACATTCTTTCTGTGAATTCGATAATTTATGAACAAACTTTTATTTTAAAATAATTAATTTTATGTCTCCCATGGATATAGAGATAATTAAAGAAGTTGTTTAGAAGCGTCGTATTTCGTTATAATAAGATTGCCTTTCCGTTTATTAACATTTTGTTTGATTTGTTGTTTATTTAGTTCCAAAATACTTCCAGATTAGATTAATAGATTATGATTTGTTGGTAACTCCAAATATTTGTGGTTTCTTTACTGTTTTTATTGAATTTTAAATTAGTTGAAGTTTGTTTGGAAAAGCCGAAAGAAAAGCGATGCTTTAGTATTGAGGTTTTTCTTTTGTATTTTATTAACATTTTGTTGCTTACGCTAATTAAAATTTTTGAATCAAAATCGATTGCTAGTAATTGTATTATTTTACACATAAGACAAAATATGGTAAATATTTATCTATATGGAACGTACGAATTCACGTTAAATTGCTTTATAGATGGTGGATTTGTATTAACGGAATATAATAACGGCACAATAACATACAACGGAATATAATAACGTACTAATAAATAGCATTTTAAAAAAGGCCACCTGTCTCTCTGCATTTTTGCATGTAACTCGAGAGCTATTTCGATTTCAATGAAGGTTTCTTATATTCTTTAGTTTCATTATTACTTTATATTCTTTAGTTTAGATATACTATATTGCGCTGTGCAATCATTTAGCTGCATGTAACTCGAGAAGTATTTGATTTCAGTGAAGGTTTCTTATATTCTTTAGTTTCATTATTACTTCATATTCTTTAGTTTAGATATACTATATTGCGCTGTGCAATCAGTTAGCTGCATGTAACTCGAGAGCTATTTCGATTTCAATGGAAGTTTCTTATATTCTTTAGTTTCATTATTACTTTATATTTTTTAATTTAGATATACTATATTGCGCTGTGCAATCAGTTAGCTGCTTGTAACTCGAGAAGTATTTGATTTCAGTGAAGGTTCTTTATATTCTTTAGTTTCATTATTACTTCATATTCTTTAGTTTCATTATTACTTTATATTCTTTAATTTAGATATACTATATTGCGCTGTGCAATCAGTTAGCTGCATGTAACTCGAGAAGTATTTCGATTTCAGTGAAGGTTTCTTATATTCTTTAGTTTCATGACTACTTTATATTCTTTAGTTTAGATATACTATATTGCGCTGTGCAATCAGTTAGCTGCATGTAACTCGAGAAGTATTTGATTTCAGTGAAGGTTTCTTATATTCTTTAGTTTCATTATTACTTTATATTCTTTAGTTTAGATGTACTATATTGTGCTGTGCAAACAGTTAGCTGCATGTAACTCGTGAGCTATTTCGATTTCAGTGAAGGTTTCTTATATTCTTTAGTTTCATTTTTACCTTATATTCTTTAGTTTAGATTATATTGCGCTGCAAACAGTTAATTGCGGGAATCTAAACCTTACATATAAACTCGGATATTTTAAGTAAAAAATTATTCACTGTTTATTCATGTTTCGTCAGCTATGTCGAGACAAGAAAAATGAATAACTAAAGAAATTGTTGGTTCAGTTTTTGCTTGTTTTCGTAAATTCGACGAAAAAATCTTTTAATTGTGAGAATATTATATATTCAATAGTCAATAAATTCTATGTATTAAACTCGTTTGCCTTAACTATCCTTGAAAAAGTAAATTGATGTTATTTATTTAAGTAATTTTAGAGCGGTTCGACCTCCTAGGTAATATTATAGAAATCCATATTTTATTATGTAACAAACGAATTCACTGAACGCATATAGTTTATAGGTGTTGTAAATATTAACGTGAACCTGAAACATACGTTTGCAGAAGGTTACGTTAAAATCGTTAATTAATTTTTTACTGATGACGCAAAAATCAGACAAACAAATATTCAACAGTCTTCAATATATAGTGTGATGACATGTGTTCTTTATTTAACCCTAGACTCTGTTTGATGAAGTTTATTTTAAAATTTGTAATATAATTTAATATTAACAAACAAATAATCCGACAAACAGTCAACAGTCTTCTGTTTATACAGTGTGATTACGTCTATTCTATACGTAGTCTTTAGACTCTTTAATGTAGGTTTTATTTGTTTTGTAATAACATTTTGGGTGATAACGCAACAGTCAAACAAGCGAACGAACAGTCAACAGTCTTCTATCGATAGTGTGTGACATGTATCCTACGTGTAACTCAAGACTCTTTTTAATGAAGGTTATGTTAAAATTTATAACATAATTCAATAAAAACATACAATCGGACATTCGACAATATTTTGCTCATATAGTGTGATTATATCATTCTACATATAGTCCCAGACTGATGATGAATATTTTATATAATTTGTAATATAATTTTGGGCGATAACGTCAAAAACAAACAATCAGGCAGACATGGAGTCAACAGCCTCTTGTTTATACAGTTGATTACATGTTATGTATCTTATAAATTACCCTGGGTTTTTATATTTATATATGCATGTCACAAATCACCTTGGACTCTTAAGTTTATAGTGAAATAAGGTTTTCAAAATTACAAAAACTAAAAATAAAAACAAAAAACTGACTAAGTGCAAGTCGGATTCGCACTAAACAATATAAAACTAATAGGTTTGTATTTCACAAATACACTGTGAAAAAGAATGTTATTGCTGCGGTCGGTACCGAAAAGAGCCATATCTCAAAAAAACTACACAACATATCTTATTCAAATAAATTTTCGTTGAAAGTTTATTTTAAGTTCCACCTTCATTTTTTTACGATTTTACATGCGTTTGTTGAAAAATATGCGGTGCATATTTTTTAAGACTAGAAGCTAAGACTAGAACTTTTTCAGTCATATCTTGCCAATTATTGACTGAAAAAGTTATTTTACAACGTTTACATTATTTTTAAGACCTATCTAACGCCACACGCCTATGTGTACTGGATTTTTTCATCCCTCAGTTACATGAGTGGACTGCTACTCCAAATATAATTTTTTTCAAAATTCCATTTTTCATTGTATAGAGGTTCATAGAAGATATCCTCCATCCAAATTTCGTCTATATAGTGCCAATAATCTCCGTGTAAAATGGTGTTACATACGGATTGACAAACAGACGGACAGGACAAAATTATAAGGATTCCGTTTTTGGCATTTAGCTACGGAATCCTAAAAAAACAGTTCTGCATGTTATACTTGTAGACCATTACGGTAAACTTTGAAAACGGAATTTTTGATAGTAATTTAATGTGCAAATATCTTCTTATCAATAGTCTTCTTATTCCATTCGAGATTCAAGCCACACTCTTACTGTTACCTATGGCGTGTTATCCGTCGTCCATAGTTACAATTGGAGTCCAAAGATATAAGTATAACTTTCACTAAATTATTTGCTACATTAACACTTTGGATTGGTTTCATCCGGTGTTCGACATGCAACGTCTAGGAAATACTTTCCTTCATGTTCTTACGTTAGAAATTTAATTTTCTTTTGCAATCGATAAAATTTATCGACTCAACTATAACAGGGTTCGTTAGGAATTATTTCATATGCAAGGACATTTTTAAATGTTGCACGAGGAAATTGCTAAAATATGTTCATGGTAGGAATCTTAATAATGGGCGCTTCTTACCCAATAGACATATAGAAATACAGATAGGTATGTAGTAGCAATATGGTCTACGTGTGTACGTTTCCATTATAGGTTCGCACGAGTGTTTACATATGCGTCTTGTGTGAGAGTTACTGGAAACTAATTTTCGGCAAATTTCTCTCTAAAGTATCTGTTTAAGCGCTATTTGTTACGTTCTCGTACGAGATAGAGACTTGTACAGTACCTAGAAACGATAATTTGAAAATCGAAGTTTTAAATTTCAAACCTTGCTTTCCATGGCGTGGCTTATGACCTCATTTTAACAAATGGCGTCACAGTACTTTGAAAGCTCGGCTTGTAGTGATAGATTGATTGTCGCATAATAAAGTTGATATTGTTTTGGAATAAAAGCAATAAATATTATTTGGAAAGATTAGGAAGAAAAATAAATAGTAATTATTACTTAATGAATAATTGTTTTCTGAATGGATTGCGAAATTTACAAAACGAATGAAATGTGTTGCACTAGTGTCGATGCTGCTACCTATTAAGGAATATCTGTCTATATTTCAAAACAGCATTTTAAATATAACGACTTATGATAGGTAACTTTCCAGTATTTAGCATATTTTTGGAAAAATAGGCCTTTATATTTTTCAACCCATCGGGGATTATAATTATACTTATGTAAACTACATAAGTTCTTCGTGTAGAATTTTTTTGTTAACAATTCAGTTGTTCAGTAGATATTTTAGTTTACTTTTTTTCAATTGAAATATAACAATATAAAAATTGCCGTTTTAGACCTTTTTTTGGTACCAGGTCTGTTATTATTTTTTTCCTATGTATCAAGGTATCAAATCTTGAGAAAGCCCGCGCGGAAACTCAGAAAGCTGGATTTGTTCGTATATCCGAACGTATGTTTACCTTGAACTGGATAAACAATTTCAGAATATGATGCGACGAAAATACGTTACATTTGTAGCGTTTATAGTTCCGAGACTAATAATGGGCGAGCGATAAAAATTTCGGTAGATTGTTTATGGTTTTAAATAAAACACGTTTCAACTGTTCGTTTTGTAACCTTCAAAAATATATTGCCATTACAGAAGTTATATTTCTCTCGATTATCTATGCTGTATTTCCCTGTAGAAGAAATAGACTGTAACGTAAGAAACTAACGCTATCTGTGCAATATTGTTCGCATTACGTTCTATTACAAAAAAGGAAAAATTATTCATCGAATTGATATTTAATAGCGACGTATTCTACTTTGAAAAGCACAGTTACTAACGTGTTTTTTTACTGCGATAACTATTATCTAATAGGTTTTTCTTGTATTTGGGAATATTTTATTAGCTGAAATATGAGGATTAAATAAGTAACGACATCGCTTCTAATTCTCGTGTAGATTGAACGTTGTTAGTAATAGGACTAGAAACACGTGCACATTACACGTGTTTAACATGCGAACTGGCGTTGACAACCAAGGACGGTCGGTTAAGCCCCCACAGCGGGGTTGTGTTAGCGGAATACGTAAATACCAGCGATCGCAACCCGCTTGCCCCGGTAAAAACGGTGCTTTTTTTTTTAAAAGTGGTCTTAATGTAGCCAGTGATATTTTATATAAATTAAAAGGAAATCTGTGACGGTTTCATTAAAGCGATTTATTAATTTTAGGAATTGTCTCTTATAAATATATTATTTTTTTAAGTACATATATACATTATACTTAATTATAAATTAAATATTAATTAGGTGTAAATTAATATATATCTTGCTAATAAATTGTTTTTTTTTGGTTTCTCACGTAGACATGAAATAATACTAATGTAAGATAATTATATGCCGTCTATGACTATTCTTGGAAATTATAAATAGTATCAAATCTTTAATTGGTGATATTTTTTTAGGGTTCCGTACCTCAAAATGAAAAAAGGAACATTTATAGGATCACTTCGTTGTCCGTCTGTCGGACTATCTAGACCCTTTTTGTCAGGAACGCGTGGAGGTATCAAATAGAAATAAATGTCGAACACTTCGAGCTGTCAAAAAATGAAGCTTCTAAATCAACGCAATGTAGAAGAACCCTAAAAATATGGCCATACTGTGACACTCGCATGTAAATCAAAACCGATAGGGTAATTTCCGTTGACCTAGAGTCATGAAATTCTCACATCACGCGTGAAGGAAATAAATCCGAAAATCGTTAGTTTGTAGTTACATCACATAAAAGAATATGTTTTCAAATCTGCGCCTGTGAAAGATATAGTAGGCAATATAATTTTGTTTTAAAAAATTAAAATTTTGTAGTTTAATAGGGATATAATGTAACTTTAAATGTTTATAAATACCTACATGTGTAAGGAATCCTCATAGTGCGAGTTCTACTCGTACTTAACAGGTTTTTCATATTTTCCAATACATATCGGTTTATATAATGGGGATTTAATGTACTCTGTCGCTATGTTCCTTGTAGTTAATTGCATGTATTAAGGGTCGTCACTCAAACTGAAAAACGGAACACTTATAAGATCATATGTCTATCTGACCGTCTGCCACGGCTGATTTTCTCAAGCCATGCGATGTAGAAACTTAAAATATGGCATAGCGTATATATTATTAACCCACATATTTTTTACTTAATTTTTTAAAAAATATTTATACATATAAGCATTAAAGAGCAGGTAAAAAAGTATTCAAAATTTGTTTTTTAAAATTCTATGTACCATATTTTAATTTTATGTCTCATAATCAAAGGGATTTTATGAGAAACACGAAATAATTATTGTTATTCTATATTAATTTGCAATAACGGAAATATATGACGTTATTAAACACTAATATCTGCAAATCATTTCATAGAAATACCATGTTATAATGCTTACGGAACTCTCAAAGTTCTAGATCTATTCGTGCTTGACAGGTTTTTTATTGTGCGTAACTAAAATACATTACTTACAACATACACATAGAATCAGACAGCATATTTTCTTTGAAATTATTAAAGTAATTTTTACATTTTGCTTCTACGAAGTTACCTTAGGTTATATATTAGAACTTAGTTACATTTACGTGACTAAATGAGTCAATCGTCAACTCGACGTTTACATTGAGTTAGTCGTATCTTTACGCGTGTATCATGTATTGAAAGAAGTGGCGTGCAGAGTGTCTCTAGCTAGTGCGTGTGAAAATACAATGTTTATAACAACTTTTAACGTATTTACTTTTTTATCTATCGATATCACGTAAGACCCGTGGGTTTACCACCCAGATTAGCTAGATTACCTGTGAGCTGGTGTAACCAAAGAAAAATCAAATCTCAAAATCGTTGGTTTACAAAAGTTGGATAGGAATGTACCATTATAATTATTGTCAATTAATTTCGTTAATATAAAAGTTAAATAGGTATTTAATATTTCTTCTTCACAAGGCGAACTTCAAATTATAGTTTTGAAACAGATTTGAAAGGGATTAATAACTTTATACCAACTCTTATGTCCGATGGAGAGCACACTGAAATATTTCATTAAATTATTAACGATTAGCAATTTTCCCGCTCTTCGCACTAGAAAAGTTATGCTACATTTCATATTTTTACATCTTCAAACTTTTCCTCTCCGAGATTCACCCAGAAGGATACCCTAGAGCAGGCGTTCCCAACCAGGGGGGCGCTCCTCCCAAGGGGGGCAGAGAGAGATGTCAAGGGGGGACGAAAAGCGTTTGCATTTTAGAAAGAAAAAACAAAAAAATATACAAACAACGTTAACAAATAACATTACAATGTAATTTTTAATTTACATGCATAAAATTAATGAAATTAAATATCATATTCACTATTATTACCACAAACTTGCGAAAAATTTGACGTTTTGGTCTACATTTTTTGTTGAGAAATCAGTTTGAGTGTGTAAAATTACTGTGTCTCACTGTTAAAAGGTAAGTTTGTGTATTTACAAACTTCAGTTACCATTTTTATTTAATTTACTAAATCAAGGGGGGGGGGCATGAAAATATAATTTATAGTCCGGGGAGCCTCAACAAAAAAAAGGTTGGGAAACCCTGCCCTAGAGTCTGATACATAGTAATGATACTGTAGTCACTAACGTTGTAGTAAAAACATTTAGAAATATTTAACAAAGTGAATTAAATAGTAGTAGGATTTAGTAATAATTTTGATGATTTCTATTACAGGTGCAGGTGCCATGCTTTTAAAGTATAAAACTGCAAAATTTCATTAAATTTCGTCCAGTGGTTTTTGCCTGATGAGCACACAGACACAGTGTTGTTACTATTTTATTAAATGTATGTGGATTAATTAGAAAATGTTTTAATATAGAATTATGTATTCTGATCTAAATCGAATTTGCATACATTCCTTGTTATCTATGGCCGAATGCTTAAACCAATAGACACATTAACAATCAGTACGTTTATTGTTAACTAAACATATTTATTTGTTTCTAGCATTTGCTCGTGTTAATCATAAATAATTGTATGTAATCAGTGTTATATTGCTCAGGCTCTTGTTGTTATACTTTACACACCTCTCACTTTCCAAGTTCGCTTCAGTGTTTTCAAATTCTAAAAATCTTGTCAAAATTCGAGCAGTATGTTTTATGTGACGACAGAATGAGCAGAAAAACAGAGAAGTTTGCAAGAATTCTTAAAAATTATTTTCTTTTCATTCAGACAACTCCAAAAATCTGCTTGCAAAAAGGCTGTTATAATTTTACTGTAGTAAAGTTTCAAATCACGAACTTCCTTGCTCTAATAAGTAACTAACTAGTTGCCCGTCCCGGCTTTGCCCGGTCAAAAGTTGCCAACACTATATTTTGTTTCAATATTTTTTTATATTATAACTATTTATATAATTTCTTAACGGTATCCGTAACAGTTAGTCTATTCTATGCCGGGTACGGAACTGAATGGTTCTTCATTCTTTGTAATGTAAACATGTTACGGCAAACAATCCATAATTATTATCAATATACATTCTGGAGCATTTTGTGGATTACTTGGCTTCGACTCCCTTCACTGAAATTGTGCTAGTGCCTTACCCACACGGTCTAAAATGGTAGTATATACCCCATGTCCATCTGGACACTAATCTATACGTTTCATGATCAGATAAGCTGGCTTTGTGGCAAATTCACTGCACCCTTAACAACAAATTAGTACGATTAATGACGTATTATATATAATATGATGACAAAGAATGCGTACATGACGAAAGAAGCATACGCGCCGAAAAAAATGCGCGCTGGAGTGAAACTTTGGCGCTGAGAAAGGATGAAAGTAAATCGAATGCATTGAAAATGAGGTCGCCGTATATACGCCGAGAGCTGATGCGATAAGAGTTAAAAATGAGAGTGTGCGGTGAGAGTGCAAGTAAACGAGGGCGTCGATGTGAAAGTAAAGAAAGGAATGTTGAAGTGGTTTTGGCCATTTGGAAGTTTGAAAACCGAAATATAGTTTGATGACTTTCTTAATACGCGGGGGAGAAATCGGTGTGGAAGATTGCGAGGGATGCGTTAACCATATTTCATATGAATATTTTAACTTTGGAAAAAAACGTTTCTTTTTATTAAATGAAGGAGGCTATTTCTCTACGTTAACGCGTTCTGATACTAATTTCTTCTTTTATTTATATATTATACAATTTACAGATTTACTAATGCGTTAGATATATGGAAGTACCATGAAGACACACGGTTTTAAAATATAATATAAACAATAAGAAAGAAAACGAAAAAGAAACCTACAGTTATTCAAAGTGACATCACTATTTTAAATCGATAACTGCCAAGTGATTTTATAAATGCATTCCTTACTTCAGTTTTGATTTTTAATTAAATATCAAAACTGACTGCGTCTCGCAACACTGCATTGATCAACGTAAACAAAAAAGTAAAAAAGTAGGTGAAAAATGAACGATTTTCCTCATATAACTGGCATGAGCATTAAATGCTACCAAATCCAAGATCAATACAATTTCTTAATAATTACAAAGAGCGTATAGACAAAAGCAATTATTTTCGGAGTTAAACGAAATTATAAAAAGTGACGAAAATAAATAAGGATAATTATCGTAAATTTCATATGAAGATCTATTTAGCTTTTTTTTTATATTTTTTACACATTCCATAACGACTACATTCTTTTTAAGAATATTCTTGACTAGAATTAAACAAATCACACAATACACTCAACATCACTGAAATCGTGGCAATATTCTATTAGAAACCCAGCACCCTAGTAGGATTTTTGACAATTATTTTATGTGGCTTATACAGTTGTATCGCGAGTTCATGGATTAGTACTACCGGAACTGTTGACAATAATAATATTCTTGTGAAACACTCTCTAAGTCACTAAAACCGATAACTAGACGAAGTATTTACCATAATTTTTATCGAACATTATTTATTGACAGACCCGTGGCACATCCTTCCACTAGTCCATTTGTCTCTCAATTTGAAACTATAAAAGTGACAACAACAGCAGAAATCATAGCATGAATTGATCAATAGTTAATGTTTCAGACGATTTCGCCAAAAGAACTCTGATGTTCTATAAATGGACTTGTAGAGCGAAACACTAGTGAAAGTACAATGAGCATATGGCACGTGCTAATGGACTCGCATTTTCCCTACGTCCGGTAGTGACGAGTCTTCTCGTTTCTATGGTAAGACAGTATTGTGTGCTCCTGAAAACAGACTATATGTTCTCTTTTTTGTCGCCAAAATGGTCCAATGCCTAATACGTATAATTCATATGTTGTAGGCAGTCCTAACCATATTTCTGCTTGAGGTTAAAAAGAGAAATGCTCGGATGAAAACTTACTTATACAGATAAGTGTTTGCCAGATTTAAAATTTTAAATTGATTTATAAGTCGATTAATAGCCACCTTAAATTTAATTTTAGTTTCGTTTCTTCCATTAAAAAGAAAAAAACATTGTCTTTGCAGCTTTAAAATCATTTACATTAATAATTTGTGCACAATATGTACGTAATTTAAGAAAAAAATGCTAATCAATGAAAATTGTCGAAAATGAACAAAAGTGACATTTAATCTTCTTTGGTACCACTCTAATACTATCTACCTGTATCAGACAAGTCATTGACACTACCGGACTTAAAACAGAGTAGTCGTCACATCATTTCATGTGGGTCGTTCCTATAAGAGAGAAAAAGACAAGCATAGTTTTATTGTACCAATTATGATACGTATGACCCCTATGTGGTATACATTGCCATTTTCGTTTTATGTGTCCGATTTTGCTATATTTTTAGCCTCAAATTGCCAGTGAAAATGTTTTACTTGAAAAATGGCGATGCGCTGAAATAGGCTTGGCTTCTTTAAATAGTGACGCGCGCAAAATATGGCTTCTCTAACTATTATGAAAAATGGTCAAACCGCAATTGAATGATCCTATGTTCACAGGTTGAGTTTATTTTATTCCTTCAATTATTCCTCAACTTTATAATTAAACACCTTATCAGCTGCTGTTCGCCATATCAGCTCTCGCCTCTTCACCTTGGCATCTTTTTTCCAGTTCCTCGTAAATAAACAATACAGATACTCAAACTCAGATCGTAATTTTAATTTCAGCTTTGTAAAATGTTTACTTTTTGTTTGCTTCAGTAATTTCATATATCTATTAACATTTAAATGAAAATATTTCCTACGAAATTTATAGACAGAGGCTAGCATTAATGCCTCTCATGTCTAGCTATTTTTTATGTTGATGTTGGACTATAATTTGAATAGTTTAGTTTTAATGTAATGTTTCATTAGAGTGTAAAAGTACATTTGTCAACGATTAAATAGTAATTACCATAGAACTTAGTTTATTTCGTCGGATTCATTTGAATAGTTATAGTACAAGGTCAATACAATGAAATCAATACATATACAGATATCCCGTAAGGAGTGGACTAAAGAAATGTCGGTGGTAGAGGGGGTTATTACACATACGAAACTGTAAATTTTGTTATCCTAGGTCTAATAGTTTCAGGGATATGTTTTTTAAAGTTTTTTTTAAACTTTTATTTCTGCGCACGAAAAAAAAATATTTACAACGTGTTATTACTATTTCTGTTTTTTATCGTCCAAGATCTTTAAGAAAACATTCGTTTTCCTAACTAAAATACTATTGGCAACATAAAAAGTAAACGCTGAGACATTTGCATTTTTTTAATTACAATTTTTTTGATCAGTGCTAGTGTAAAAAAAAATGTACGGCAACCTTCTGGAACTTTAATTTAAAAAAATCTTTAGAAGTAATATGAAAAATAGTCAAAATGTTTATGCTTAGGTATAAATAAAGGAAAAAGTAAGACTTAAAAATTCGATGTTTAAATGAGACGGTTGATACAAATCAATCGTCTCATACCCAACCCCAATCATTCACAACCAAAGAAAAAATGTCGGAAAATGGAAAATGTACTGCTGCGTCAAATATCTTACTTTCATTGTTGTAAGTTATAATATTAGATTAGCAAAGGATGAGATTGGTATGAATGAGGCGTTTTAACGTTCATTAATTTTTGTAAAGTACTAAACTTCGAAAAATATTGCTAGTCATTTCAGTAATTATTACACTAAGGCAGATTATTTTATAAAGAATATCACTTTCCTTTGATTAGTTAAGTTATTTTTCTTTATTTTTATTGAATGTTAATGTCGAATAGGGGAAGGAAATAAATATTAAATAAAGTTGGTTTAAAAAAATGTTCAACCGAACTTAGAGCATTATCACATCCGTGCTGCGGAAAGCATATGTATAAAAGAACTGCAACGCGTGCAGTTGTCAAATATCGGACGATAAATCTACATATTATGTATGACTATGCGTATTTACTGCCCACTGGCGCTCGTCTATATCGTTGCGCAATTGTAATGCCGCCACAACTGACGGAGCATTCTAGCACTTTCTAATTTTATTAGCAGATCCTTGCGTAATTCAGACGCAGCGCATCTTGTTAACATCACTATAATAATTATATACCAGAACGTTGGTTTATACAAAAATACGGACATAATTGCTTCAAATCTTACTTTTAAAACGCGCCTGTCGAATTACGCACATTTTCGCCGTCCGGTTTTTGACTGTACGTTCGCTATTCACATGCGTGAATCTTGCACATAAGTTCGTTGCGTAGACCAAGGTAAACGAATGTTGTTAAAAAATTGTTACCAAAGAGTTAACGTTAACAGCTGTGGTTGCAAACGGCAGCGTTGTGATGTCGTATACGTGCGAAGTTTGTTGGCGTGGTCGCGTTTCAGAATTGTTTGCGAAATATTGGGCAGGGTCACTCGGTCGCGTGTATTGCTTACGTCGATCGTCAATCGGAGTTGTTAGCTTCGTATTTAAAATGACAGTTTAAGCTTGTTTAGACCGCGCAAGTCATTAGCAATATGGTTCTTCAATTAGTCGCCTTGTAGTATGGGCACTGGAACGAGGTTCGAATTTCATCAAGGGTTTTTTCTACCCATAATGAAATTCGATTTTCGAATTCGATATTTTTAGTTTTTTACAACTTATGATCTAAGTGTAAAATTAAAAATAATATTCTGAAATTTATTCAATATTTTAAGTGAACGTGAAATTAAGCTTTTAAAATTTATCTGCATACTTTGGCACCATTTTTAGGGTTCCGTACCACAAACTGAAAAGAGCCCTTATAAGAGCACTCACGTGTTTGTCCGTCTGTCGGTTTGTCACAGCCGATTTTCTTAGAAACCGTGCGACGCAGAAACTTGAAATTTGCCAATGCCGTACATAGTTTTTAAAAAAGTTCACAACAGAATTAAAGAGAGGGTAAATGAAATACTCAATTTTTTTTAATCTGAGAAATCATGTGGATTAAATGTCATATGTTGGATAATCAGGTGGATCATTTCAAAGGGTTTGTTATGAGGACCACAAAAATATTTGCAATTTTAATTATAAAAATCTGATTCCACTTTACAGGTTTTTTGGGTACATCACTATTAATAATGCATCACGGATTGTTAGTTGACTGTTGTTTTGTAATAAGATAATTTTGGATATACTTGATACATTTCCATACAACATGAAGCTCGTAAATTGATCAATAATTTTCGAATCTTTTTTTTTTCTAGCTTTTAATTAAGCAAAATTTATGTACGTCTAATAATCAATTTTAAGGCAATTTACTGACCTAATTGAATCCGAGTTTTGCTCATGAATTTTTCATGTGATTGGATTTTAGATACTTGCTTGGTTGGTTGGTTCATGTTTTATTTACGTTAAAGACTTATGTTGGAATGTTTTTTGTCAGTTAGCTAAACTGAACTGGTTAAACCGGTAAGTTGGTGGTCAAAGATACAAACCTGGCCTCAGTTAATACCTAGCCTTAGTTTCTACAGAATAATAAAATCAAATTTAGATGTAACTTGGAAAATATTATAAAAAAGTTATCAAATATTTGTCAGGATTGTGTATTAAGGGTGAAATACCTACCATACAAATAAGGCTATTGTGTGCCTTGACTTTTTTTCGCGATGTATATTTTGTTTCGTTTTTGAGACATTAATCTAAATCCAAATATAACCAAAATATCTTAAAACCTATGTAGAAACTAGAAATGTGATAAGGAAAACCTTTTTGAAAAGTGCTTTATTTTTGCTTCATTTTAAAAAGTAAATTGTTGAAATAAAGAAAAAAATATCTCAATTGTGAGGTCCATTTTTATTTGTTCCTTTTTCCAATTTTCAAAAATTTCATTTATCGAATTTCCAGTTTACAGAAATTCATATTTGGTTTAAAATTTAAATCAAGAAAGATCATCATTTTTTATATCATTTGCAAAATAAAAATAAGAGTTATAAGTATAATCTATATGAACATAAATGAAAATAATTCAAATTTGACAAAGTAAATTTCGTGTAAAATAGCCTAGACTTAACTTCATTACTAACTTTGTCAAAGAATCTAACCCCCTCCCCCCACTCATGACAAATTTCGGCTAATACGATAATCTTTCGAGAAAGATTAACATTTTTTTTTACCATGTGCAAAATAAAAATAAGAGTGATAAGTATAATTTATATGAAACCCAATTGAAAGTAATTCAAATTTCGTGTAAAATAGCCTAGACTTAACTTCATTACTAACTTTGTCAAAGAATCTAAACCCCTCCCCCCACTCTTGACAAATTTCGGCTAATACGATAATCTTTCGAGAAAGATTAACATTTTTTTACCATGTGCAAAATAAAAATAAGAGTGATAAGTATAATCTATATGAAGCCCAATTGAAAGTAATTAAAATTTCGTGTAAAATAGCCTAGACTTAACTTCATTACTAACTTTGTCAAAGAATCTAACCCCCTTTCCCCACTCTTGACAAATTTCGGCCAATACGATGATCTTTCGAGAAAGATTAACATTTTTTTACCATGTGCAAAATAAAAATAAAAGTGATAAGAGTAATCTTTGTCTGTGAACACGAATGAAAATAATTCAAATTTAATCAAGCAAATGTCATATAAAATAATTTACACTTAACTCCAATACTAACTTTGTCAAAGATTCTAATTCTCCCTTGACCAATCTTTCTGTCATATGTATGTAAAATCGTAGCTACAACCCTAGCTACAAGTTTTTAAGTTGAGTGGAAGTAGACTAGAGGTAATGACGATAAATGTCTCGGTTAGTGCCAAAATTAGCAATTTTTGAGAGATATTTTCGGAACTACAGAAGCTAGATTTGTAGAATTTTAAATATACTGTGGCTGTGTGTATTTTAAATTTACGATAAATTTTATCGTACCTTTGCATACATCAGTTTTAACCTGGTACATCAGTTTTGAATAAAAAGTGTCAAAAGTGGCTAAGAATGATTCGTGTAAATAATCACACAGTGCGCATCACACGGTGGGCCTAGATATTTTGTTCTTATTCACCAATAAAATGTCTTCGAATTTACGCTGATGGTAAAAACATAAATTTCGCTTTCGAAAGTTACTCAGCAAGTTGATAATTGTTCTTTATAGTCTATCTTAATTACTAATTTTTTTACTTTTCTTGACGGACGTTTTTATGGATTTACCGATATGGAAGCGATATTTATAAAAATGGACATTATACTACTTGGTAAAAGATGTTGTACTACTATATTGGTCTTTATAGTCTATCTTAATTACAAATTTTTTTATTTTTCTTGACGGACGTTTTTATGGATTTACCGATATGGAAGCGATATTTATAAAAATGGACGTTATACTACTTGGTAAAAGATGTTGTACTACTACATTGGTCTTTATAGTCTATTTTAATTACTAATTTTTTTACTTTTCTTGACGGACTTTTTTATGGGTTTACCGATATGGAAGCGATATATATAAAAATGGACGTTATACTACTTGGTAAAAGATGTTGTACTACTATATTGGTCTTTATAATCTATCTTAATTACTAATTTTTTTACTTTTCTTGACGGACGTTTTTATGGATTGACCGATATGGAAGCGATATTTATAAAAATGGACATTATACTAATTGGTAAAAGATGTTATACTACTATATTTTTGGAATGGTATTAAGGTTAAATATGATTAAACTTGTATAGTGAACTTTTAGTGCAAGTTCACGTGTGTACTTACCTTCAAACTGTGTACTTTTAGTGCAAGTTCACATTGGAATCATTAACATTTTGTCGAAGCTAATAGCTAGGACGTATTAACTTACCATGTCACACAAATCGTCAAATACTCCGTCAGAGCGCGTTGACTTGCGAACGGTCGCGGCATGCACTGATTGTTCCGCACCGCGATAAGATAACCCGCAATTAAGTCTATCTGGGCTAGGGTTGCCGGAGATTGACGTCACTAACGGGGTCATTCGCTCTGCGGATTGCGAGTAGCGATAGTGGCCGTGTACAGATATAATAGCATAATGGGCGGTAAGTTGCTTTATGATGTATAAGTAACATCTGTAGCGCTTTGAGTGGAGATGTGTGTGGAAGACGCTTTGTGCAGTCCGTGTTTCAAATGGGCTTAGCCTAGTGGCAAAACTGTTTGGCCAAAGCAGTCATGGTTGGTGACAGTTTCTTAGTTTCAGGTATATCTAAAACTATGTAGTACGGGTTTATATTACTGGATATATTGTGCTAAATAAATATGTAAATGGTCTTTTCTTTTTAAGAAAATCGTTAAAAGTATGCGATTAAGAAGTTCCGCGTGATGTTTGAATGACATATAAAAAAAGAGAAATACTCAGTATAATCCATACTCGTAGTTATTGTTTACTTCTTCTGAGATGCTGCAGTCTAGAACAGGGCCTCTCGTGTAACTTTTTCCACTGGATCTTGTTGAAAGGTCAGGTTTCTCCAAAAAAATGCCTATTGTCTTAATATTTGTTTAAATACTCTCCATACATCGACTGCAGAGTTTTCCTTTATTTCTGATTTCGTTTATTTTTGGTCCAGTAAGCTTTACAAAAAGGTCACGTCATTTTACTGAAAGATGTGCTTTAGCTAACTGATGATGATTCTTTGTTAAATTTTGTTATCTTTAATTCACGAATATAATGAAATTTCCAGACATCTTCAGATTATTTGATTGCAATATATAATATTCCAGAATCTCTTTTTTCCAAACTCAGTTTTTTGACATTCATGAGACTACAATAATAACGTAAGTAAAGGGGAAGAGAATTGGCTTCCTTATTTAGATTGAGATCATTTAATCAAACTTAACCTTTGAAACAAGAGATCGTCTTGTGTTGTATTTTCGAGAAGATTTCGAATAAAAGTTCTTGCCATGTCCATTAACTAACAATTGATGAAATGAAGAGGAAAGCCAATTGGATAATGTGCTGCAATATATACAATTAGCAGTTGATACTTGATGTGTGAATACTATGTTCTAGGTAGATTTAAATAAGAGGAGATTGTTATGAAACTTGGAGAGCATATCTTTCGACACGTAACTTCTACCGTTACTTAACGTGTACTTTATACCTTTTGTTTAATTGAGTCATACCTTTGTTAATTTAAATTTTTATTTTTGTCATTAAAAATACTGTGAAAATTATTATTTGAAAATTTAATACTCATTCCTTCGGACGGATACCTTCAAGCTTTATTTCCTATAAAACCAGTCAGATCTGTGGAAATATAAGTGTGGCATCACTCTCCAAGTGAACAATATTTACATATCAAATGACGATACATTGTGTGCTCTCTCGATTAGACACCTATTCGGTACAGTGAATATGGTAAGAGGGCATATATATATATATATATATAGGGTTATATTGGTTCGAGGGCAGATCATGTGTGCTCGATAGTGTAAATCGGCCATTAATGTGTCAATTGTTAACTATTCTGTAGACACTAATACCTCACTGTATTGCCTCAGCAGTACCAAAATTACATAATTTCTCATAAAATTAGTTTGTTTACCTGCTTTCAATCGCAACGGGGGCATATGTTATGTGGGAATTTATTTCTGAGAATATAAAATCGTTACTCGCAATAAACGTCGAACATATCGTTATTGTCACTTTACATGAGTAAATTAAACAGCTACTTTGATTAAAAATAACTAATTTTATTGTACATAATACTATGGACCCAGACTTGCGGTGCTGTTAGAATTCTATCATCCATTCGCCGGTACATCGAGATCAGGCATCGTGTAACCGTGAACTTGTTGCCGCGAGAACGCTCGGGCACGACCGCAAGCATCGCAAACGGCAACCTCAAAAACCACGGATGACGGGCGAAGTCAGTCGTGGCGTTCGGTAAATGCATGTCCGTTTGTAGACGAATGAAATGTTGGACGGATCGAGTCGCAGCTTTTTGCGAACAGATTTTTCGCTTACGAGTTGCGCGAAATGAGAAATAGTATGTAAAAGACAGTAGATAAATTAAGCGTCCTAGCATAGTAATATTCCATGTTGAACATTTTTTTCACATAAAGCAAATTTCCAAAATGCTTTGTTTCGAAAATTTGAATCGCAGAGGTTAATTCGTGATTTCACATTAAAAAGAAGGTGCCATCGGTGTAAATTGGTGGTTTTAACTATATCACTGAAATCCAGAACATTATTCATTAAGATTCTTAATTTGACAATAAAATTACATAATGAAAGAAGTCTCTGCTGTAATTATAATATTGCTTGCGACAATATGGGACTGTTTAAGTCGTATACATATATGTCTTAGTGCTATGTATAGATATGTGTTAGCACTATTAACATTGTAAAGTTGAATAGAGGAGGGGTAATTCCTTTCGATATTCGGAAGATAACAGTGAAAATCGTTTTTGAAACTCTTTATTTAAGTAAAAAGTTAGGACTGTTTGAAAATTTAAAGAAATCAGTCGTCCGCTTGAGGGTTGAGTAACTAATCGCCAACTTATTTATGAAATGGACAAAAACGTACGATTTTCTCTAAACCTTGTGTTTTTTGGTTATATAGAAAAAAATTTTAGAAATTTGTCATTTTTACAAGAAATATGTATCTGTTAGGATCGACAGTCTCGATCCGGTCGTCTAATCTTCTCATGTTGATATGAACGCTGGCCGATTAGCGTCGGCTATTCAACGGAAATATAAAGCGCGAAGTGGGACGCGTGCGAGCAGTATTGTCAGATTCGATATTTTTGTAATATTTCAATGTTGTGTTAATGTTTCTCGTGGTTACGTGGTGGCGTACGTTCCAGTTTCTTCGGTGTTTTTAGTAGGTATTTAAAAAAAAATGTATTAGTCGGCGACTAATACAATTTATAAGAACCGTTAATTTTTTGCTATATTTTTATGATTATCTGTAAATATACTTTCTATTTACAATTGCCGAGTAATTTTTAATACGTTCCCTAAAATATTACGAAAGAAAAGTGCAACTTTAGGAATATGTCTAAATTGGGTGCTTCCGTAATGCTCCGTATTTTGAAAATACAAAATGATTTGAAAAATTTTCTCAACAGTATTTCCCCTCTTATTCTTTGATATTAATTAAATTAATCTTTTTACTATTTCTTATCATATTTTGATTTGAGCTATGATTTTCTTCTAGTATCTTTAAAATTGATGTATCAGAAGCAAACGTATCTAAATTAATGTGTTTTACGTAATAGATGATGAATTAAAATAATTTAAAAATTAATTTAATGTTTAGAAATATTAGTAAGTTTTAATATTGGCAACGATTTCTGACAGTTTAGAAATCTTTCATTTAAGACATTTCTTATTTAAACAAAGTTTTTCGCTACCGACTCCAACAGACACAGTTGGTATTAATATTTTATTTAAAATTATTGTTTTGCAAAAACAATCAGGCCGCATCGCCTGCTAGGCGTTTGCCTTTTCGTATCGTAATTAGTGTTAATACAGTGTGTGTCGAATCCGTTTGTTTCGGTGCAAGGCCTTTGGTGTCGGACCTCAATTCGGAGACGATCTTGCGGCGACACGTGACCGTCTTCACCGATATTCTGGTGGGCGATGTGTGTCGTTAATTTTACTAGTTAATACCGTAAAGTCGTCAGGTAAACAATTATAGAAATAGCAGTGAACAAAGTGTGACAATGAAAAAAAAATGTGCTACGCAATATCCAGTAGTTATTATAAAAAGTAATAAATTTAATGGGTATATTAGTTGCGCTGTTAATTGGTTGGCCACACTTGTTTTTTTTTAAATTTGCAATTAGCATATTTTTTTAAATAATCGACGTCATCGCGCTGTTGAAACGCGTGCATGCTTATCACTTAATACTTTGAGTTTAGAAATTTCATTTCAATTTTCAGGATGTGTCAATTTGTAATAATTAATATTATTGTCATTGATATCTCGTTAAATAATAAATTAAATAATAAATAGTTTTGTTAAATAATAACAGTCAACTTCTGTTCTATTGTTCTTATTTTATATAACGTCGATTTTGACTAACTTTATTTTGTGAGTTGTAAGTTAATACTTATCTCGCCCACTTGTTTATTCGTACGCGATGTCGATTTAGTGATACTGGATTTTTTTTATTATCGCTGTTAAGCTATCAGTATCTTGTCTCACGTTTGATCTTTTCGTTCTATTTTTAATGCAAATGCCTCTTGTCGCAGACGCGAGTCAGTTGGTTCACCCAGTGACGATATAATAAGTAGACTTCTTATACCGATTCGTACGCAACGTCGATTTAGTGATATTGGATTTTTTTTAATTTTTAATGCAAATGTCTCTTGTCACAGACGCGAGTCAGGCGTTTCACCCAGTGACGTTATAATAAATAGACTTCTTATGCCGATTCGTACGCAACGTCGATTTAGTGATATTGGATTTTTTTTTATTATCGCTGTTAAACTGTCAGTATTTTGACTCACGTTTGATCTTTTCGCTCTATTTTTAATGCAAATGCCTCTTGTTACACACGCGAGTCAGGCGTTTCATCCAGTGATGTTATAATAAATAGACTTCTTATACCGATACAAAAGTGATGAAAGTGTATGGTAATTAAATATATTTAGGACCTCCTTTTTCGCTCTACCGGCTGGGTTACCCCTGTGTAATCCAGTTGGCAGGTCAAACAAGGGGGCACAAAATGTATTAGAATCTCACAGACATTTTTTGATTGGGATTTGATTTGTTTTTATGCTTATAATAAAAAATAAAAAATAACCTATTAATAAAAAAGAGGAGAACCTATTAATAAAAAATAATGAAAAAAAACAGTGTAGAGTTTTTCTCAAAAATAAAACTACTTCCGATTAGACTACAAAACCACGCGGGATCTGTGGTAAATGAAATATAGTCGAAAGAAAGTACCGACGAAAATAAAAGAGAGGGCCCTGTTGAAGATTGGGGACCACTTTTAGAACGCTAATGACACGTCTATTTAATGTAACTTTTCACCTATATTATTGTTTATATGGTGACGTGCAGTTTGTTCAGGCGACAATCGGTTTCGAGGCGTTTTGTTTATGAAATTAAATTTTCCCGAATTTAAGGGATAATTTCAAAGTTTGGTAGCCATTTTAATATTTCCACGTTGAATTTTTTCAAGGGTTGCCGGAATGAGAAAGAAAATTAAAAGATGGAGTTGAAAGCGCCTAATAAAGTCTATTCTGTTTTTAAAAACGTTTAGTCTTATGTATTTTTAATTTTTATTTGCTTCTGAACGTAACAGTCGTGGTGTTTTGCTCAAACGTTAATCGATTTCAAGGAGTTTTGTTCATGAAAAGGTTTTTTTCGAATTTATGGGGTAATTTCAGAATTCGATCGCCATTTTAATATTTCCACACTGAATTTTTCCGAGGGTTGCCCAATCGAGACTAAATTTAAACGCGCAGATATATTTGATAGCGTATAATAAAATCAGCTCTGTTTTTAAAAACGTTTAGTTTTATTTATTTTACTGCTCGCATTTATTATTTCGCTTCTGAATGTAACGGTCGAGGTGCTCGAGCGTTATTTGATTTGCTACTGGCATCTTTGAATATATTCGCGTTCTTATAAAAATAAAACAGTCTACGGTCGGTCTGTAAATTGGAACTCGGCCTTGGCTCGAATAAGTATTTTTATTATGATGGAATATATTAGTGATTGCAATGAAAGCAATATCGACTTTTATATGAAGAGCAATAAGTATTTATGAAAAACAATAATTCTAATTGACTCAGCGAATAGCATGAAATGTTATTGCCTCTTTTGTCTAAATCGGCATTTTTTGCCATTCCTTTGTTTTTATTTTATTACCCGGCACTTTTTTATGACAAGTACGAGAGAATTTATTCGAAAAGAATGAGCAAGACAGGATTTGCGGATTGATTTCTGCGTTTTGTTGATTGATTGAAAGATAGTTTCGATTATAGCGCGTTTAACAACTTTTTTTTTATTAATTGAAAAGCATGTTCATTACCACCTTCAAAACGGTCTGTAATTTGGCACCTGTTGGAAGAAGAACTTGTTTCCTCTAGATTTATTTTTAATTTTCTATTAAGAAATCGGAGTTTTGGATGTTATATAATATAAGCGCCTTGTTGCGACTTAGTCTGACGATTGTATGAAAAAATAGACTTCTAAAAATAGACGTTACTGTGCTGATTATTCCTTGGTTTAACAGAATTGTGATTTAGATTTATTTTGGTGTTTGGTAGAAGAATAGAATTAATTGTAGCTAGATTAAGTTTTACACTTGTTTATGATCATCGCGAAAATTGCCGTATATATATGGATGAAAGTTTCTAAATTCAATGAACAATTTTCTTGTCATAATTTGGGTTTTTCTCTAGCGGAAGCTGTAGCCACCATGGCTTAGTTAGATAAATGATTAAAATGGAGTATTTTTGTTAAGAATGTCACGCTAATATTCTTTCGCCGTTTCTTTTTGACACTTGAAAAGAAAACTTAACACATTTACCAATTAATCACTTCTATTTTATACGAGTGAAAAAAAATAGAAGTAGTTTTTTTACCTTTTTCTACTCTAACCTAACAGGTTTAAATGTCTTTACTTTGTTATTTGATATAGTTTGAATATTGTGTTTTTATAAAAGTTACATGCTTTAAAAATGTATGTACATTTAGCGATATCTAGTGCTGTTATATTTTCCAATGGCTATTGTTCTTAGCCATTAAGTATTATACTTAAATTACAAAAATGTTTATGTGTTTAAGATAATGATCTAGAATGTACTATCTAAACTAACTCTTATTTTGAACTTTACGCCAAATGTCAGTGAAAGCTAAACTAATTCACGTAGTGATGCTACTGTGTTAATAAATCATGTTTATAAGTTTACAGATGTGAAAATTTAGAAATTTTAATTGATATTCGATTCTGGTAAACTCACAGTCGCGAACGATATGTTGCTTATACAAATTGGCAACTGTTGTCCTATCTTCTTGTCACTTAGGTTTAAAAAATAGAAGTCTAGAAATAGATTTACAGTGATGTGTCTCCGAAAAGAACGTTCGTAAATATGTCTACAAAACTTCACCCAGTGTGCGTCGGCCATAAATAGCTCTTGAATAACCCCACAAATTACAGGAAAACGGTCGAAGTGAGGACTTTCCCCTGAAACGTTGTACGAGTTCATGCGGCGTGCGGTTGCCCGACGAAGCTGCTTGTAGTACGCTCCCGGCTGATAATGGCCATTGGTTGTCTCGGATATAACCGGAGACTTTTGCCACGGTACAGATAAACATTTTTAGGATTTCGGTGGGTCGCGACGCGGCCGATACTCGTAAATACATTTACTTATGAGTATTAAACATTTAGGGGAAGGGTTATGAAGTATCATTTCTGTTTAAAGATTTAGTAATTCTGAACGCTTGGTACTTTGCTTCAAAATAAATTTAAATAATTGACAAAATTGTCATTAGTGAATTATCTTATTTATTACTAATATTTTTAATTGCATAATTTATCTAATTTCAATCAACAATTTATCTAATAAAAGTAGTTTTTTCTTCTTTACAATTGCAATACAATTCGATATTTTTACCAAATTTTTATAAAAAAAACGTAACTTTTGTAAAACTCGCTAAGTCGATTTCAAATCATATTAACCTTTTCCATAAAAAAAATTAAAATAAAATTTAATTAATGACATACAGAAATAGCGAGTAAGCCACAATTAATTAAAGTTAATAATTTTTTTTATTTTTAAATATCAATACACCGTATTGTTCTGGGGGTGAGTGAATAAGCTATGGTGGGCAGTGTTATTACTTCCCATATGTGTACTTATATCGGACTGTTACAAAAATGTTTCAAGTGAAAACTTCTTTAGGCGCACCATGTGAACATTTTCTGAGCAGTGAACGAAACTGAGCCGTCACGCTCGGCTCCCTGACTCTGAATTGGATAAAATCGGCTCTCTTCGGCATCGGCCAAGCGAGTTTACTGTTCGGATAAAGTTGGCTCCCTTCGGCATCGGCCGAGCGAGTTCACTGTCTAACACAGAGTGCAACGTTTCAAGATTTACATTTAATTTTTTATTAATATTTTATGAGTAGTTTTGATATAATACGCGTGTTATTGTATTTTTTATTTTGGTTTTTACTTCTATCGAGTGGTCATTTTTTATTTGCATACTTTTTATTATGACTAATTTGCAGTAAAATATTACTTATGTAAAATTTAGCGTTACCGAAAAGTCTACCGCTTGTCGACATTTTGATGACAAAATATAAGTTCTCAGAAATATCTTCAATAATTTTGTATTAATTGTCATTCGTCGTAATATTGTCATACGTGGAACGTGCTAGAAATAAGAGACAAGTTCCGCACCGAAGAGTGTTTAAACCGCTCGAATCTTTGTTCTTGTTTTTGTTATTTTTGGTTGTGTATTTGTGTGTGTGTACGTGTGTTTTTGTGACCTTGTACTGTGTAAATTGTTGTTGGTCTGGAATTAATTCTTAATAAATTAATTTGATTTGTAAAATAACTTTTTTTCTTAAAAAAAAAACCAATATGCGTTGACGTCGTAACGGTATTTTTCTATAAAAATAAACTTAATAAATTAATGACGGTCGGTATGATTGTCAAGCCACAAAGATAAAAAAAATTCGTAAGGTATCAGGGAAGAGTAAATTTTTAAAAACGCACTATTTTGTTTCCACGGAAATTATTGTTTCAATGAATTAATGAAATGACTTTGATTATTATTCGTAGTTTAGAATAAGGGAATGTAATCGGAAGATACGTTATTAAGCTAAGACTTACAGAACCTGAGTACATTAAAATAGAAATTTAACATGTCCGGGAATTCATGTCGGACAAAGAAAGACGCTATTCGATGCCTATAAAAGAATAAATTGTCGTTTAAATAAAACGTAAAACACGACCTTTTTGTAATTGAGTAAAAAATTTTACTTTTTAACACACCCAATACTTGCCCGGAGTGCGGTGTTTACCCGCAGTGGCGATGTCTTTGCAGCTGTTCGCGAATTATTTCCCCGAACTGCGCTGAACAATGTGCGCAAGTATCGTGTGTACGAAAAAGATGACAAATAGTTATAAATATTATTTTAAATTTTCTGAAAAAAGTCATCACTATTTTTCAGTCAAAGAATATCTTGATCCTTTAAACGGTTATAAACCTTTGTCCGACACTTATTTCTCGACTCCGTGTATATTATATTTATTAGTCACTCTTATCCTTTCGTTTTAAAAGACTGAATTATTTCTGAAAGTCTGTCTTGTAATTAGAAATAACAATCTTTTTTTCTTATTTCGTATGCGTGAATCAAACTCGTACGATACGGTAAATTTAATTGATCACATCGTACACGATATCCTTTTTTTTTTAAGGATAAAAAACCAAAAAGATTTATTAATGTGGCGTTTTTATCCTCGGTAATCGATTTTCGTGCAATATTACATGAAGGGAGAATTAACAAACGACAATTTATTAATAAAAATATTATCTTATTACATGTGACACCGACATAAAGAAATAATCTTCAGCCGATTTTGGGATTGAAAAAAAATCTTTTTATGTCATTCATTATTTCTAGATTATATTAAATCTAACCAAGAAACAGTAATCCTCTTATATAGGTAAGTTCATCAATGAGAAAACTCGTGTACTTATGTTTCCGATATTTGTTTGAGCGCTAAGCTTCAGGATAAGACCGACCTGTTTCCTGCTGCTTAGCCTTTAAACCGCACACGGAAAAAACATATATCAAACATAATAAGATATTAATAAAATGGAAAAGGTACCGTGGGCAAGCTTTGACAATTATTTTTCCTATAGTTTATGCAAAGTCGCCGGGCGGCACGAAGCATTAGGCGGAATCCGCTCGGCAAATTAGTAGCCAATAAGGAACGGCCTATATCATCGATTCACTGCCATTAGATAATCTGGTCGTTCAGCTCAATGAGTAAGTTATTTCAGTTTATCACCGCTGTCTGAATGGTGATAAATGTAATAACTTACTCTGAAAAGGAATGGAAAATTCTGAAGTCAAAAAAACGTATCTACATTGACCCTATTAAATATCTGAACGTTGGACGTCGGTGGATTGGAAGAACTAAATTGAAGAAGAAAATGTGAAAGCACGAGAAAGACAAAATATTGAAAACATGGATGGAGCAAGCGAGGCACCTTTTCATAAATTTGGAAATTTTTTAATGGCACTCATTAACTAATTATAAGAAAAAATTAAAATTAACACTGTTGTAAAATCTTTCCTTCTGTCCATAAGAAGAAAATATTTGGACCGGTCGAGAAATGGCCTGAGAAAATATCCTCTCTTTTTTATTCTGATTACGCTACTGGTGTTGTCAGAAGACTGTTCATCACAGATGCTAGTAGAAATAAATATAGCAAAAATTGTTGCTAAAATATTATGTTTCGTTATAAATATTATTACTATTTTTTAAATTTTTTTTTAAACCAAATAGAGAATAACGTTAATAAAGGAGCCGATATTATTACTATCAAGAAATAATCAGGATATTTTAAATTATAAATTCAATATACGTATATCTAAGTAACTCATACGATTTCATTATCCATTTAATGATAAAAAGGTTCGTGAGTTATGTTCGACTCGATAAAATCGATTAGTCGACAGAAATGTCGATAGTAAATATACGCCCAGTATGAGTGGACGGGTCTAGCCGTTTCGCGTTAATAGCGTTCCCGGGACAGCTTATAGTTGTTAACAAACATGTTGGTTCGATAGGGCCGGCCAGGGCCGTCTTGCCCGCCCTAATCCTATCATCTTCCGCCCACGCGGCGCCGCCGTGTGGGCGCACGGCGTGAGTTGGGCGGTCGATTCTCGCTGTCCGCCTGCGTTCGAGTTTATAATCCGATTCCGTGGATAAGTAAAGCAGAAGTTGGAATATTTCAAAATATATAATTAATAGTGTAGAATTTATTAAATTTTTATTCGAATAAAGTTGATACATTGGGTTTAGGTTATATTTGAAGTCTCGAAAATGTTGATGAATGAAAATAAATAAGTATTGTTCTGTTAAGCGAAGGATACGTAGGAGTATATGGAGATTGCTATTGAAAATTAATCTAATGCTTCAAGTAAGTGTAAACAAATTAAATTAAGGAAACAATTTACGTTTCATCAAAGCTACTCTACTGATTTTTATTTTTGTTATATCCCTGGTTTTTCAGGAGGAGTTTTTGGTTTTTGAGAAAATCGTTTTATTTTTGTAATTTTTAAGTACGTGATATTTTCTTATAAAATGTAATTTGTTCATAGTTAGAGCTGTGTAAAACATATCCTTTAGAATCGTGCTTTAATTAGATGAACTATTTTCTTAAGTAGCCGAAATTTTCTAAATCAAGAAAGGGGTTAATTTCTACATATTCTCATATACTCATCCATTTTTGAGTATGATGTGGGCAAATAAACTAGGCAAAAGCATAAATGTAATGCAAAAAAATATAATGGAAATTTTTTTATCATTACTAAGGTTTCCTTCTCTACGACTGTACGACATCGAGATATTTTACAAAAAAATGAGTGTGTGAACTTTAAAATGAATTTACAATTTTATTCACTTTAAACGTAGAATATTTAATGTATTGAACAAAATAATAATTTATAAAATTGTTCAAGAACGAAATGAAATTACAAAATAATAAAAAAAACACCGTTCGCGTAACTCTAGCAAACTCACATATATATATACATATATATATATATATATATATATATATATATATATATATATATATATATATATATATATATATATATATATATATATATTTCATGTACTGGCTATGAGAGGAAAAGAGAAAGAAAATGTGCGCGCACACTGCTCTCTCTTGCTCCTACAGTGTGATACAGACAATAGGCTTGCACTGTGTCTTAGATATACGAAATATAACTGGCTATGAGAGAAAGATAGAAAGAAAATTTGTGCTTGCACCTCTCTCTCTTGTTCCTACAGTAATATACGAAACGTAATTTTCTCTCTTTCTGTCTTCACTAACTTATATCTCCCTCTCAACTTCCGTTCGCCTCGCCCGATCACACTTTTCGTAACGCTCTCGTCACGCATTCACCAGCTTACTCACCAAGTCAAACGTGCGTAAAGAAGTTTTACTTCAACAATTCGGTCACTGCCAACGTTGATCTTACAACAGAAACGTAAATGACATTAAGTTTCTATTATATGATTAGGCGCCACCAAATAGACTACAGTCGCAAACGTAATGTTCACATTTAAGTGGATACGTAAGCAGTTTTAACGACTCACGTGAATTTCGTTATGAATGTAGTTTTTACGTTGCACCAAACGCAAAACGTAAGCATAATTACGGAGACAGCCTTGTAACGTAGATACGTGCAATTACGACACCGAATTGAGGAATGTTTTAGTCGGTTTAGTGTGTTGTTCTGTGCGTGAATTGGGTCGGGTTAGAAGGAGTTGTTTGTGGAAATAAGGAGTGATTAATTATCTCAGTGAAGATAGACCGATTCCGAGAATTGTGCGAGTTTGAGTTGTACTAGTGGAATAGTGAAATAACGAATGAAAGTTAGTGCAAGTAAGGAATAAAACAAATTTGATGATTTATTATTGCATTAAGTAGTTTGTGTAAGAAAGGATAAAATCATTCAACCCAAAGGTTAGTTGACTTCTTATTATATTAAATAGTTTGCGGGAAAGGGATAAATTCATTTGATCCATCGTTGGTTGATTTCTTATTATACTAAGCAATTAGTATAAGATAGGGATAATTTTATTCGTTTCAAAAGTTGGTTTCTTTCTTAGTATTTTAAATAATCCCTGTAAGAAGCTGCCTATCGCGTTTGATTCAGTGTTTTTTACATTTATTTTTATATTAAGTGGTGTGTGCAGGAAAGGGACAGTCATTTAATTTAAAGATTGTTTGATTTCTTATTATTTTAAGTAGTTAGTATACGACAGGGATAAAGTTATTCGATCCAAAAATTGATTGATTTCTTATTATATTAAGTGGTGTTTGCAAGAAAGGGACAAAATCATTTGATCCGAAGGTAGGATGATTTTTAATTGTAGTAAGTAATTTGTGTATTAATTGTGTTTCTTATTATGTTAAGTAATTGTAGTTTGTAAAAAAGTGGTGAAAAAGATGTTCGACAAAAGATATTTCTCACAATATAAAGAAGAACCATTATTGTTACACGATTTCAAAATTTTTAATTTTACTCAATCGAAACGCTCCTTGCTCAGCTCTGCGCATATGTGATGTGGTATTGGTGCCGTGCGGCGAAGAGCATCCAAAGTTGGGAGCAACCTTGTTCATAGTTGGAGAGCATTACTATTGATTAGTTAATTGGAAGGCTGATGGTGTGGAATACTAATTGTGCAAGTATAACTTGCACTTGATTGGTGTTTCTACTTTTAATGCAATCTTTAACGATGTATCGATATAAAAAAGGTATTTATAATTATACAAAAGAACATTGTGGTAACAAAATTGATGCACAAAAGGCAACTTTGAGTTTTGAAATTTATCAATATACTAATATATATATTAGTACATTGAAAATGCTTCAAATGGCTGCATTTTGATTAGGATTAATAAATTAACCTAAACATTGCCACTTTTTAAAATTAAAAACAGCTATCTTGGTTTTTCAATAAAATATACATGAATGCTGTCACGGACTTTTCCCCATACCTTTTTAAGTCCTAAAATTTCCAGCTTATAAGTGTATATGTAATCGTTTGTCACGTTTTGTCACGAAATCACTCAGACCAACGACTTTCTCTCCGAATATGTTGGCATTGTTAACTACATCCCGAAAATTATAAAATTCTAGTTGTCCCTGCGACTTCGTTCGCGTGTAATTAGGAAAAAAATTGTTTCTCTTATATGTTGGTTCTGGATATATACTATTACCATTCCGAATTTCATCAAAATCCGTCTAGTAGATTTTCGTGATACCCACACAAATTAACACAGATAACAATTCGAAAAAAAGTTTTTCTGGCTTCTATTGTCATTCTATACGGAAAATCAATCACCTTTTTTTAATTATTTTCAATGTACAGAATTCACTTTGTTGTAATTTTATTATATGTAATAAATATGTACATATTATCTAGTCTATGCCGATCTAGAAACTGTAAGTTATAATATTGCGGAAAGCTTTATGTCAATGAATCCTTAGAAACCAAACAAATTTTCCTCTTTTTTATATTAGTAGGACTGACCCCCCTTCACGTGACATTGGTATGTACAAAATGCTAAAATTGTTTTCGCTCACAAAGTTTTAAAAAATGTGCTCAAACTACGGAGAACTTAATTCAATAATTTTGAGACATGTACACTTTTTTCTCAGTTGAATTATTCGATAAAAAATTATTTAAATACAAGAGATATAGACGGCAACAGAACTCTACTTTATGCGTGTTCCGATACGTACTTTTATAATAAAAATGGATGAGGTAAAAAGCCTTAATGGATAGGGTATATTTCAAATAAAAGTAGTCATAATTAATGGATAACTTGTATTTCAAGTATACATTAACTAGCATTTGATTCGAAATTTTAATTAAAATTATTAAGATTTACTCGCATCCATATTTTCAAGAGATATAGACGACAACAGAACTCTACTTTATGCGTGTTCCGATACGTACTTTTATAATATAAGTGGATGAGGTAATAAACAATTGATTATTTAACAAACCCTTAATGGATAGGGTATATTTCAAATAAAAGTAGTCATAATTAATGGATAACTTGTATTTCAAGTATAAATTAACTAGCATTCGATTTGAAATTTTAATTAAAATTATTTCGATTAAGTCGCATCAATATTTTGAAAAGATATAGACGATAACAGAACTTTACTTTATACGTGTTCCGGTACGTACTTTTATAACATAAGCGGATGAGGTAATAAACAATTGGATATTTAACAAATGCTTAATAGATAGGGTGTATTTCAAATAAAAGTAGTCATAATTAATGGATAACTTGTATTTCAAGTGTAAATTTAGACTAAACTTAAATATGTTTTCCATATTATTACTACCAAATCGTCTATGTTAATATAGTCGCTTTCTTCTCTACAAAAATATATATCAAAATATATTTTTCTCTTTTTGCATCACACAGTTGATGGTTTAAAATATCGTCATGATGTGAATCGCTTGGAGTATAATTTTTTGTTTGCGTATTTAAAAATTTAATGGGAGAGAATATGGATGCTATATATGTCGTTTAATAATATTTCAGAATATATCTAAGTTTAAATTCTGTAAATCAATTTGTTTGGGGGGTATACTCAATAACGTTTTATTATACAGACATATCAATAGCGCTCTAAAAGTGGTCTTCAAAAGTTGAGTAATTATCTCGTCTTCAATATGACTATCCCTTTATATACGTGCTTTCATTGAGTTTATATTTATTTTATCATAGGTCACACGTGAAGCCAATTGGGGCTATTTTTTGTTCATGCATGGGTATAACATGTCTACGGAGTATAACTTCATTGCGTATATTTTAACTTAACATCTCTGATGTCGATAGACATTGTCCTACATATATGATAAGGTGTGAGTCAATATTATGAATTGGCAGATTATTGAAGTATTTTTATTGTCGATCTGACGGCTTGTCATATAAAAAGAGAAATATCAAATTCTCTCTGTATTCTAATTTTTTTCAACGCCATCTTTCAAGTTCTCAAACCATATCAATTTACTGATCAGTCTAGATGCCCTAACCAAACACTTACATAACGTTCATCCCATTTTAAACTACTTCGAGAGATACTTTGAAGGAGCGGCTCATCATCTCAAATATTTGTGCAGGCAGTCCGGTAGCGCTTACGTAAATGTATCGCGTACCTATTTGGTCCAATAAGAAAATGTCGACTAACCGCTCGCAATTCGGATAAAGCCTTGACGAAGCGGCGCTATAAAAATGTAGAGGTAATTTGCGCTTATGTTTATTGCAGATAAAATAGTATAAATGTTTGCCGTTTCAAGACCGCTCGCTTTCTATTTACGACTTTCGAGGCTTTGTTTCGTTTTAAGTGGATTTGGCCTCCGCAATTAGCGATTCGATTCGCTCTCTGGTGTTTTTGTTAATTGGGACCTCGCTAGTGGATGGCCATCGTGTATGGGTTAATGGTTAGATTCATTACCTGTACGCACTGACGTCTATTATACTAGTACGCTGGACTGGCTATAGCATATAAAATGACAGCTATTTTTTGTGTATATTTGAAGCGCCGCTACGAACGTCCCGGAAAGTAAATTTGAAATTAAATTGCAAATGTCGAAGATTTTCCTTTATATTGATATATCATATTATAATCCATTATAATTATATACGATAAGATCGCGTTTTGTATCGACACTTGATATTTTTATTATTTTGTTAACTTTAAGGGTATAAATGAAATTTAAAAAAAATCGCCTGCCTACGATTTTTTTATATTAAAACAAAAACGTTACAGCTACTTCTGGGTGTCACTATTCTAAAGTAAAATAAAAAGAGATATAATCACCATCGCTGTAAGAAGAATTTCATGGATTTTTGCAATTATTTTAGGCCATATCCGACTTTGACGTGGACGTCATATGGCAGTATTTATCATTCAAAATGAAGTGTGACGATTCCTTAGTTGCATGTAAATACGTATTATAATATTTCATTTGAATCGTAGAAATGGTGTAGGAGTCGTTCTGCAGGTTTATTGGTAGAGTCATTATTCCGAAAAGCTTGTAGAAATAATAAACGTAAACCCCCAATAGAATTAAATTCTCACGGAACTAACTGCAAAAATACTCTTTTATGATCTTGTATATAAAAGCAGAATATTTTTTCGTTATTTAAAAGATCAGTTTAAGGAATCTTTGGTATTCTGGTAGTAAGGAATATACTTTCTTATTCTTAGTTTATATCAGGTAATTTTAATACCCATTGCATAAAGTATTAAAAAATTAACGTAAAATATATAGGATATCCATATACATATAGGGTGTTAATGTACGAAATTTTTTGACACGAACATTTGAGATCGCCAATGATTGCAATCATTTAATTCTGATTCAATGTTATTTGTAATTTTATATATATCTTGTATTTTATTCGTGGCCATAGAAAAGTTTGAAATATTGACACTGATTATCGGCATGTCATTAGAGCGACGCTTACGTGATATACCTTACCGTGCTATAGTTACCATCGTGGTAGCGTTACTGCCAGCAACTGTCACGTGGATAGAAAGTCGAACCTTCACATTATGACGGCGGAATATTGTCACGACAGTTGCCACTATGGTAGCTGTCGCACGAACTGCCACCGTGCAAACACCGCTTAGGTTAATTACACAAATAAATCTATGAAAACTTGATAGGATATCTACAACTTTAATCTATGGAATTTTTTATCCATTTGTATTGCCATCTATGGACGCTCGCTATCAGCGCCAAAATGACGAGAATCAAATTGCTTCATCAGGACTTTGTGTACAACCAGTGTACTAGTATAATTTGAGGTCAGTGCCGTCTGGACGCTAAATAAGAGAAGATGTATTTTTATAATTTTTTTAATGATTGTAAAAATATAAGAAGATTGTGATTAGAATAAATATAGTAATAAGATGAGGGCAGAAATAAAATCAAAGTTAAGCCTATCTTCTTACAAAAAAGTTTAGTACAAAGTGAGACTGTTAGAAGTTTGATGGATATAGAAAAAGAATAACAATGTATTAAATTGGTAAGGTAAGTATATTTTCTTTCTATTTTAAGCTTGATTACAATTTGATATTCACCATTTATTTGTGTTATTATATTTATTGATGAGACGACACCGCACTGACACCTGGATTCTAATGGTATCGGCATAGAAAGGGCGGGGAGTGAAGGCGACTAGAATTTCACATATAAAGCGCTCACCGTGACGTCGCTGCGTGATGTCTCTCGTATATTTCCATACAATACAACATGCCACAAAGTGTTGCGCACGTCTCGACCCGCTCGCTGTATCCTGATTTTATAAAGAATTTGCACCTGAAACGCAAATATAAACTATTTGCAGTACATCGACGTCAGATTCTTCGATATTTCGGTCGCACATTCAGCGTAAACGTATACAATTTGGAGAAGTTTATAGTCACTGCAAGGTCGAGGGCGAAAGATCACGAAGTCAAATTTCAAAGCTACGGTCTGAATAGCTTTCAGAAGATTTGAATATTCCAATAACTATACTATACTAAGCCACTGGCTATGACCAATAGAAGCAATTGATAAACGCTACAATTCTATTCTGCGATTCTCAGAAATGTAAATTTTACCTTCAAAATAAGAAATCAATAAGAAGTCAATCTATTTTTGAAGTGAAACTTCTTCGGGCGCGATGAGAGTAAAATGTCAAGGTCAAATTTAATGTAACGTTTTCATGCAACGTTTTGTTGTAACGTCTGAATGTAACGAAATTATCAAAAGAAGGTCGGAAAGTGGGTATTTAGCTAACAACCGAGGGAGATGGATGAACACTATAAAATAAGTCAAGAATTGCACATGCGTACTCTTGTTAAAATAAACAAAAATGGCGCTCATTACTGTCATATATATTGTTATTGTACGTTTTGCGTGTCAAAAGTAAAGTGTAAAAATTTTGTCAATTTACTTATTTATTTATATTTGATTTATTACTAATTTTGCCTGTACTTCATCGTATGACTAACGGCATTTGTACTTAATTTATTTATAAATCCGCAAAAACCCGCTTATGTAGTTATCGTAAATATAATTTGCAACAGGTGCAATAACATCCGGACTTTGTTCAGCGGCATTTAGCCGTATTCTGATATTGGCATGGCGGCCATTTTTTAATTTATCTATGTAAATTTATACGAAAATTGTATTAGGTGTTTACATTGTTTTGTGACAACATTTTATTAATTTTTCTGAGCGAATTTAGTACAATCTATTGACTTTCACTTAGAATATTCTCTCTCTCTGCCGTTTTATTCCGTACGATATACTTAGAAATCGAGATTTAGATCGCCAAATAATTGTCACTACTTTCACGTGTACTGAGTTGCACATGATTTTTTTTTCAAAGCGCTAAATTGTTTGTCTTGATGAAGCAATAAAAAACTGCGTTTTATTACTTATGTCGTAAATTAGATGGTCGATTATTGAAATTTCTAAATAAGACATAAAATTGTTTACAGTCCACCATTACGTTTCTATAACTTTTTATGTTCTCCTTTTTATATTTACCTTTCTTCATAAAATCTTTGTTTTCTCTCATTAGATATATGAAGTAAAAATATAAGGGCGAAGACTTCGTCCTTAGTCTGATAGAATGTTTTTAAACCTTCATAAGTCATAATTGGATCGATACCATGAATTAACTACAATAGTGCGTATTTTACAAGTATGTTGATGAGAAATAGCAGCCTATTAATAATGGATAGTCATTAATTTTTATGAGCTAAACGCCGCTGCTGAATATCTTGCTTCAGGTTCGTTCATTGAAAGGCGGCTTCACATAAACTGCGTAATCGGTAAGTCTAACACTGTCCATAAATCTCATTTCGTTCCCTGTATAGAATTACAATTTCAGATGTCCAAATCGCCATTTCTTCTGCTCGCGGCAAAGATTCGTCCGACAAAGCCCCGCGATGTACGCAATCCGTATAAATCTCATTGGTCCATTAGGCCGGTAAAGCCTGTTGGAGCTTAAACCGCGGTCGGTCCGGTAGTCGCGACGAGGGAAGCTTTCTTGCACGAATTGCGAGTCCCACCCGGGAATGGAGGTTTACGAAATACGTTGCAGGCAAAGCCGATTGTCGGATGTCGTTGCGTGAGTTTTGATTTGGAATCATGTATTAGGGGCGAGCGAGGCATGGGTTCGTTTCGTAGCGTTTTTTTATCTACGTATGGACCGTAACTTCTTTGTACATAATGACCATGGTTTTATTTTACCTATCATAAATTCTAGTGATTAGGACTACATAGAGTGCCCGCGCATCTTTAGTTCTTTCAATACCGCATGCGTTGTGACGATCTATAATTGTTAGTACTTAAGACAATTTATGTTCTTATGTTCATTTAATAAACTCTCCTTTTTATCTAACAGGCAAATACTTCGTTAGACATGGAAAATCAGGAGCATGGTAGTATTATTATTACCACCTAAAATATTTTTTTATTATTAATAGGTAGAAGGTACCTAACATAGTGAGGTATAAAAGACGACGCACATCTCTGATAACTATTTTCTAGTCGATATGGACGAACATGCTGTTCAAACTGTAGTCTTCTATGAGTCAAAACGTGGCAGTGTTATGAGATAGCTATTAATAATATTAACTCTGTACTCGGAGAAGTTGCTGTTAATCAATGGAAAGAAATCCATCGTTTTGCTTCCAGAGAAACGAGAACTGCTCGGGCTGGTGTGTCGCGCTGAATTAAGACGATTAGCTTGACAAGCTGCAGTTACAGCCTAATGGTAAACCCAGGTACTTAGATGCACTGATGGGATCGTAGATAATCCGCTTTCTGCGCTCAGCTTTGTTCAAGGTTGGTCGAAATATGTGATTAAGCTGACCGGGCCACTTACGCATAAAGTTATCCAGTCTTCATTTTTTCTACATTGACACAAATGGATTTCGGAAGTAACTTGTGATTTGTGTGATGTATACTTTTTTGTCGATTATAATATGTAAAATAATAAATTTAAGAAGAGCAAAGTGAGTCATTATCTATTAGCCAGTCTATTAAGAGATTTGACTGGAAACTGAATAAGGTGTGTAATTTGGAATTCAAGAAATTCTAAATTAATGAAATAAAGCTTTAATTTATAAGATATCTAGCATACCATGACGTCTGGAAAGTAATTTATATATATATATATATATATACACATTTTTTTTTCGGTCAACAACAAAATAATAAGTAATTGTTCTGAAAGACCAAATGGATTTACACTCCACAATTATGCAATAAGACGCTTTATTTCATTAATTTTGGATTTCTTAAATTCTATATTATAAACCTTATTTAATTTCCAGTCAAATCTTTTAATGGAATAGGTTGATAGATACTGACTCGCTTTGAACTTTCAAATTTATTTCTTTTGCATATTACAATCGACAATATGGTCAAAAAACGTGTCCATCACTTGTTGCTATCTATATCAGGTAATGACAAAATGGTATGCTTAAAGAAGTGAAAGAGTTGGTCTTCGTAGAAATTGCTGAGTGGTCTTTTAAGAATATCCTTGTTGAAAAAGCATTACCCACACAAAAAGTCCTTGGAGATGTGGAAGTCATAATAAACACAGGAATACCTCAGACATTTTCCGTATTTTTTTTCGGATAACAGCAGCCAAGTAGCGCAGCTAATCAAAGAACAAATTAACAGTAATAGCTTCTCCTATAAGACCCATCAAATGTCGACACAGGCCGTTCTAACAATCACGCCACCATCAAGTCGCGAAGCACCCAAGCATGGAGCTCCGTTATATCCACTCGGCATGGCGATGGGAATATGTTCTTTCTGGAACGATTTATTTTTATTTGATTGTCGATCTGTTCAGGTATGTAATTTTAGGTAATATTGAAATAAAATATCATTCAGGGATTAAAAAGGGAATTTAAAAAAAATTAATGCTTCCCCCGGTCGTGTTACCGGGGGAAGCATTACTTTTCCCCCGGTCGAGTTACCGGGGGAAGCATTTACCGGTCAAACATAATTGTGATATTTATGAAATTGTCGTATTCTAGATAAAAATCAGTGAATGGTTAGCATCGAAATTAGCATTAAAAATATCCGTGAATGGCAAGGAACTTTTAAAGCTTCCTCTAATTGCCTCGCTTGCGACAGATCCGCTCTGCATGTGAGCAGCGCTGGGCGAAATGTAATTATGACGTTCGAACCGAGACAATAAATAACACGTGGATCGCGTGGGCCCGCCCCCGCCGCATATTGTGTAGCTCGCCCCATTGTTCATTTATTTATTACTCCAAGTATAAAGCGGGCGCATTCCCGACACGTGACGACAAATACATTAAATTAAAGGAGCGCAAATAGAGGAATGTGGCCGAATCGGGCTGGACTCCACGGTAAATAAATTCGCCGTGAAATCGGATCGTTATCTGCCTAATTATACAGGTGAGCAATGGTACCTTTCTAAGTGTGGTGATTAAATTTGTTTTATCTGCCCGGTTATTGCCGTTTGTGTATATAATAATAATAATAAATAAAAATGTTTTTGTACGTGGCGTGCATGTTATTGTCCGTTTTCATAATATTTTCATGAAACACTCGGCGAGCCTATCTCGTTTTGAGTCGCGGCGGCAGCAATTGTGAATTTAAGTTTTTGTTTTGTTGGCAAAATGTGCTTTTTTAATTTATGTACCTAGCGCGTTGGCAATTTTCACGCACGCAACTGTAGTACTGTTAAGTGGAGACGTCGTAAACACGCAACACTAACGGGCTGCGCGAATGGATATTAGATTCGAAAATGGCTTTAATGTTTAAATTTAATGATGGTTAGTGTCAAAAGTTTAGGGTATAAATTTTATCATTTTATGGAGAGGTTATCAGGCGCCGATCTCACTTGTAACTGGTATCTGGCATTTGAAAGATAATAAATTCAATAACCTTTGAACGTGCACGTTCACGCTTAATCTACGAAAGGACATGTATCTACTTATTTATGCAATACGAACAAGTTTGGATTCTCCAACAATATAATTATTTTATTACTACATTGTACAAATAATAGGATAAACTATTTCTTTTTCTACTTTACTACAATACTGTACAAATAATAGGATACATACTACAACACTGTACAAAAATACGATAATTACACTACAAATAATAGGATAAAGTATTCCTTTTTCTACTTCCTACTGATTATCTCCTGGGCATGCTAAGTGTCTATTCTTTGTATATCACTTATTATGTTTGTTGTTTTAAAATATTTCATGCTCTGTTTTCTTAAAAAGATTGGCTCAATGTCGCTGTTTAGTCCTGTAGAGGCCACGCTTAGAATATAATTGTTTTAGTATTTTATACCTTTCTAAGTTATTCAACTGCTCAATGGTCTAACTGGGTCGCACCAGAGCGTGATTTATTTAGGATCAGTGTAAATGCATTTCTTGAATTGGTCATCGTTATTTATTGGTCCGTGCGTTAAGTTACAACCAGTTCATGACACCATACCCTGGTGGGACATTATTGTATGTATGTATTTCCTTTATTAATTTGGGATCATGTGACATCAGCATCTTCAAGGTAGAACATTGTAATATACTTTTTGGTGGTATTAAATTACAATTACGTTCTTGTAGTTGATTTTTCATCTATTAGATTGTCTAATCGCTCTATTTGTATGCAGTTTTTGATAGTGTTAAAAGACGAAAATGTATGAATGTCCTTTCTTGGGGGAATTTTTCCTCCTAACTTGGATTTCAAACGTACGTTGTATATCATAGTTACCTTATTATTTTTGGAAATGCTGAAAAATTGCAGAAAAATGAGTGGTTTTCCCATCACTAATTTTAAAGATTTGAAAACAGTACGCAAATATAGATAAAATTACCTAACCCCTAATGTTACATAAAAAATATAAATATTTTATTATTCATTATTTCTTAGGAACTAATTTGAAATAATACGTGTAATATTCTTCCATTTTAAAGTTAAAATTCCTTCATGAACTTCGAAATGTGGTGGCCTCAATGGCAACGTAACGTTATGCGATAGATAAACAATATATTCTTATACTGTAAAGTGCCGGAGATACGAGCATTAATTAGTGACTTAATTACAATTGTGAGTTGGCCATGTGACAAAGTGTACATTCGTTTTGTTAAAATGAATGACAAAATAACATTTTAAACGTTTGATTTATATCTATGGATTATAAATATATGTATATTTTTTTTATATATTGAGTAAATTCTGTAGAAAATTTACTTTTTAATAAGTATTTACTTGTGTAAGTTCTGTGTTTGTAATTCCTATAAAAATATGTCACATGTTTTTCTTGTAATTTTTACATTATTAGTATATTTAGCAATATTTTGTCTTTATCGGATTCAGTAGGTTCAAAAATAAGGGTCGGATGAATTGCATCTTTATGCAATTCTTTGCAAATAACTTCTTGTAGATTGAAATAAATAGGAGTCAATTTTATCATTTTTGGCATAGACTCTAAAAAAGGCTTTAATTGTAAAGCTTGAGACATCACTTTCTTTTACACTTTTTTTTTCACTTTTTTTCAAAATCACAGAAAATTCAATAGTTGTTTCAATGATCGCCACAAAGGACGCTAAACATTTTTGTAATTATCCACTTACTGCGCAGACAATGGGACTTACGAAGAACATTCGCTCAACCACAATCATTGAAGCGGTAAGACCACTTTCCGTGTTAAACTTAAAGCAGCTTTAAACTCCGCCAATCTCGTTGGCCGATACGAAGATGCTCATTAGTAGATAAGGATACAAAAAACTTTTCAAATTTCCACTCTGAATTGCGCGGAGTTCGAGTGATTACTCGCCAGGAGCTGATTGCCCAGCTCGAACGAGCTTCGTTTCTTCTGTCGAGATCCTTATCTTGGTGCGGATAGAGACTCATGCACGGTTTGGGTTAACGAGACGGGATTTCTGTTTTCTGAAAACTTTAATGGACTTGGACTATTTCAGCACGCAGTTATTGTATATGCTTATGGTGCTTTAAAATACTTTATTGGTGTGATTGTGTGCATTTCCCTATATTTGAATACGCAATTTTCATCGACTTCTGTATTTGCAGATGAAGTTATTGTAATTTAACCCCATTTTCAAGTTATTTTAAGTTTTTTCTTTTTTAATTTCAAGCTACATTGGAAGGGAAGAAAGTATTATAATTGTTTGAAAATTGAGAATTTTGTTTGTAATTTATTGTAATAATACTTTATAAAAAAACTCGAAATAAAACAAGTTTATGGTACGGGCATTATATGATCTATCGCTTAAATTATTGGACCGATTTGCGTGAAATGTTTTATTTAGTAAAATGATTTAAATTGTACTCTTTTCAGTGATGATATATATGTGAATACAATAATACCAATAATTTATAAACTCACCAATAAAATAAACATATATAAAGGCTTGCGTTCCGCGAGAAAGTTCGCGCAAAATGGTTGTATTTTTTATTTGAGTTTCTCAGTACATTTGAGAAACTCTATATTTGTTACTTTATTTCACATGTTGTCTTGCATCCGTGGTTCGATTCCCGGATATTCATCGAGCGGAGCTGAATTCTGTTATGGTTAACTATAAGATATTGCTTTCGTAGCAATACGTTCACCATATTATCAGTTAGATTACATTGAAGTAGATAAATTAATAAAAATAATAATTTTTAATGTGAAAATGTTTTTAAACAGACTTCCATATTAAGGTCTCGCCAGAGTTAGCGATGAAACGCGTTTGTTGTCCGCTTTATATCTTTATATTTTGCCACTCAAGGGTTGTGGTGCATAGTGCTTTATATATTCTGAAAATATATCAGTGTATACTTTTGCTATAGTTCGCTTACTTCATATGTCGGGTAGAGTGGAGAAAGAGCATCGAAATTTACTTTGCTCGACCAAAGAATTAGTTATAACTCCGCAAAGGTAAGAGTTGAACGAGTTATTTGTACATCATCGTGTAGTTGTTGAGATGCTCTAAGAAGTAATATAAGCAGAGAACAAATAAGTTGTGGAGTGAAAAGTTGTGCTAGGTGACAGTTTACGAAATCTTCTAAAATTGCTTGTTTCAGGTATTGCCGCGCAATTATGTAAGTATTTGGCGCCCGAAGCGACCTGGTGGTCCAATCGTGTATTATATTTTCACGTCATAAAAGTATAGCTCAACTATCCACTTACATTTTTTGACAGACTTACCTTGAATAGAGCAAACGAAACAAAGTCGTATGCTTTGTTCGATGACTTAATTCTTACGGTATTAGGCAGTGTGGTTATATGAAATTGTAATGACAAAAATAAATAGTGGTCAAGCGCCAATCATATTGCATAACTTCCCTGGAAAATACTTAGTTATTCTAGAGAATTACACTGGGAATATTTTTTTTATCTCAATGTCTTGATTGAATGCAACAAAATAAAGTAAGTTTCCTTTTGACAAAACTATTTTTGATATGGTACTGAGCTCCATAGTGGTGTGACCATTCTCTTTTGCATAATTTTTATCAAGAATGTGTGAAGTTTAAAATTGGATTTTTAAATAAATAAAACGAATAAATAAATGACTGAGTTATTGGTTGTACCTTAACGTTTTTTCTTTCCATTCCGGTACTGTCTGATTGTCCCGTGCATTGCGATATCCTCGTTCCGGTCGCGGCGCTGGAAACAGGGCAATTGTCGTAAGTGTCAATCGGGCGGACTATTAGGTGTGGGGTGGGAGGTCCTGATCGCGTTTGTTGTTTGGGCGCGCGCCATGAATAATTCGCGACAGATTACGTACGGGGTCGCGGAAGGGCGACGGGTGGTTGTGGAAGTTTTCAAGGGCTGAGGGGGTTCGCTGATGTTTGGTTAGCTTTAAGGAGAGTGAGGCATTTGTTTATGGAACTGTTTCTAGTTACATAGTGTCATTGTGTTTTCTTGTCTTTATTAACGAACTTAATTTTTATGTGATGGTAAGAGGATGATTAACTAGGTTATTAGAGAAAATTTGCATTTTAATAAAAATGTAACATTATGATTAAAGTACATTTTGTAGGTATCTTATTAATATAGTAACTCGTATATTCTTTTGTTGTCAATATTTTCACATACATAAGTTTATTCTACGAATATTATTAAAAGCTATGTAGGTTTTCATAATTATGTAGTCGATTGTAATGTGCTATTTCCTGTAAATTATTCTGACACGATGTATCCGCCGGTGTATCATGATTATTCCACTATTATACCGACGAAAAATGCAATACTTTCAGTTGATTCGACTTCGATGCGATTTAATTAGTAAATGTTCTATTAAAAGCTGATACTTGATTCAAGTGAGGTCTTGACCAATGAGTATGAAGATGCTTAATGTAAAACGATATATTAAAAAAATATATGCAGCTCCAAAAATAAGAAAAAAAAATGTTAAGAGAATTGGAGATCGTCGTGATACTAGGCCATTCTGAGACGCGCATTAGAAAAGCGCACGTTGTAAGAAAAATAACTTTACGAAATCAGCAAAGCGGCTTTGCTTAATGGCACATTGTGTATGTATATATATATATATATATATATATATATATATATATATATATATGTGTGTGTGTGTGTGTGTGCGTGCGTGCGTGCGTGCGTGCGTACGTGTGTGTGTGTGTCTGCATGTATATATATATATATATATATATATATATATATAATATACAAACATTTTCCAACTTGTTTCCAGGTAAAAGCCGTAATTGTATCAGCGCTTGACATTACTCGTTCAAAAATCACAAATCGGCTGTAATATACTCTCTATGCAAGTTTTGCCGCTTGCGTTCAGTGAGCGCGTTTAACTTCTAACTTCCGACCGACCCCGATACATGCTCGGCTGCGTTCACCGTAATGGGGAGCTGGGGTGCGAGTTTTCAATGCGAACGACGTGCCTTGTGAAGTTAGACAAGTGGCGAAAGTGCTGGCGGTGAGCGCATGCGGACCGAACGGCACGAATGCACCGGCGCGGGTTTGCGACCGATTTTGAATAAGTTATTTGGTTATAAATTTGCGTACACGCGATTGGGCACGAGTTCGTGTAGATGTTTGAATTTTGATTAATAAAGTTTGTTATATCGCATCTATGAGTCTGTAGTATGTAGTTGTGGATAGGTGATTCGAGCTGGCTCGTGTATTTGGAGCGTATGTTTCTGTTACGCCCGTATGTACCACATACGGTCAGGACTCTCAGTCGGACTTTTTGATAGTTATAAATGTATTTCTGTTTCTTATTAACTGTCAGTTGAGTCGGGCCAAGAGTCTATTTTACCAATCGTGCCCCATCGCAAGGCCCAATCGCTAAAATATCCATATTAAATACATTTTTAACTGTCAGTAAGTGCGACTGACAGTTCTGGCCGTGAGTGGTGCGTGATGTGGGCGTTAGTTGTGTCAAGTTGGAAGTTTGTTGTGATTCATTCGTAATTAGCAAACTGCTATGATCAACGATTTTTTTTAAATTTTAATTAATAAAGATGGATTGGAGCTTCCTTCAAAGCGCGTGTTTTTGAGAAACGTATGTGTTAGATTGAATGTTACGAGTGATTGACTTATAATTAGCAATGTACTATGTTGAGAGATTCTCTTTGAATATTTCTGGTTAGAAATTTTTGAATTCGCAATTTGTTTGAAATATTCATTCACAAACGATTACATAGCAGCTTCGAATCTGTAGTTTGTAGGCGATTGGAACATGCTTATATTCGAAGTGTGTATTTCTGATAATTCTGTCAGATTGGGAGTTACGACTGATTGACGTGTGCTTAGCAATATGCTATGTTGAGAAATTTTATTTGAATGTCACATCGTAACTTTGAATCTGTAGTGTGTATTTGTAGGTTAGCCATTTGAGCTGGCTCTTATATTCAGATCGTATGTACTTGATAACTGTGTGACGTTCGGAGTTTAAATAATAGACTTGTTACTAGTTATCTATTATGTTTGGACATCTATCTGAATTTCTGGTTGACAATTTTCGAAGGCGTTTTTTTTTGGTAAATATATTAATAAAGTTTTTTATATTGAAGCTTTGAATTTGAGTGTCTATTTATGGGTGGACGATTGGAACTAAATTTTGAAGTAGGATAGTGTGTGTCTGCCAGGTATGTTAGATCAGCAGCTACGAGTAATTGTCTTGTTCATTAACAATCAACTATATTGCTTGTTTGAAGGTTTCTGGTTAAACTTTCGTCGATATGGTTAGTTTATTCGATGGCTCTGCTAATTTGGGTTTGTTTTTTGGATACCAATATAGCGCGAACTTTAACAAGTTAATAATATTGCCCTATAGGTCAGGTTATTATGCGCGTCTACTTGACACATATGTAATATTTATAACACTAGGTGATAATGACTAAGTATCAAATATTTGACGACAAAACCTGTTAGTCTAAAATACCATAGTTATAGTAGGCGATTCAAGAATAAATAAGCAATAAAAAGTGCTTTGTTTTAAATTTTATGAATCGGCGCTTTTGTTTCCGTCGAACACACGCGTTATCTGCGTGCTGTCAGATTGAAACCATTGTATGAACAGAATAATACCTAAAACAGGAAGCCGCTTGGATGTCATAAAAATTATCAGGTTACTTGTTGTTAACATCTAGGTAGTTAAAAAGGAAAAAAAAATATGTAAATTATTTTTTGAAATGTTTTAATTCAGTCACATTATTTGAAAAAGAATAACAGGACTTGATTAAAACTGTCTAAGGACGTTGGACAATGGGACCATTTTTAAAATTTATGGATCTGTCAACTTGCATCCGCCTATATCCGCTCTGTACTCCACAAAAGACGAAAGTTGAAAATGACAATCTGTAATAATTTGTCAAAATAGTCCAGGCGTGATCTAATCGGGAAAAATGATTTTCATTTTCTGACTAAAAAACAGCTTTGACGTCGTCAGAAGTGAAAGGCCGGGTTCATTTTTAAACATTCCGTTTGGAATTGATTTGATTTTGACTGTTATATTGTTCAAGTCTTTTTTATCTCTAATTTTATAATAATCGGGATTATATTTTTATTCTTGACGTTTTGTGACATTTACATATTTTGTGACGTACAACAAACGGATCGGTTTTTGAAATACATTATCGTTATATAATTTTGAAATACCTATTCGTCTATTTGTCGAGAAAAATTACTGAATTTTATGTATTACGTATTGGCATTTAGGAGATATTAAAGTTTGATACATTATTGTGTATATATATATATATATATATATATATATATATATATATATATATATATATATATATATATAATATGTTTAACATATATTTTATTTTAAATTATACGTGAAATTAAATACTATATTATATAAACATATATATATATGTTTTTTATTATTTAGAGATTTATATAAAGAAGTAATTATTTGATAGTGCGCGTAGAAACTTATTAATTTATGAAATTATTATTTTATTTTTTTTTAAAAGAAATTTAATTTACCCCTGCTTAGTTCATTTCAATCTTTGAAGAAGACGATTTGACTTATCTGATTGAAAAATCATATAAAAAATAAGTTTTTTTTTATTTTTGAATATATTTTTCGTTATTAAATATGCTATTAGGTGACCTATGGAACGGAGAAAGAGTTCCTGAGAATGTTTCATTACATGAATGAAATAGGCGTTAGTCTGTATATCTTCCTATGTTTTTAATTTCGTATTCGAGAAGTGTTGCATCGATTTTAATTGACATTGTGATATGCTAAACCATAGTTGATGTAGAAATTATAAATAAGTTGTCCACACTGCGTCATTGTTGGAAACAATCGTTCGATTGCAAGTCGGTTACGCATGTAGGTTATGTAACATAACGGGTAATTAATGAAGTGTTCCAACAAAAATATGAACTTTTTCTATAGTTTTAGTTGTATGTAAGTAATACAACTGAAATCAGTCATAATTAATAATGTACTAAAATGGATATTAATCATTAAGACTGTTTATTCGTAAATATGTGCATCTTCAATTAATCTATAGTCAGTGGTACGTAATCAACTTTAGTTGTGTTATTCCTATTAATATCTATTTTATTAATATGTTCATTCAAAGAAAAACAAAATGATAAAATGGACAATAAATATTAAATTATGTTTAATAACATATAAACTATACTGTTACGTTCAGCCTATACCCTTACGTACGTTGTATCAAATTCACTACAATGATGAGTGCATATTTCTAATAATTAAATTAAAAAGAATTTATAAAATCAAATTAATACACAATTATCTAGCAACAAACTATATTCACAACATGAACTGTCTAAACACAATATCACCATAGCAACAACAACAACGCGACATGCTTCTTATACTGCACGGGCCCGATTTTATATACTATTTTGAATCGAATCAGACAGTAACGACGTTGAGAGATTATTCGATTCAACGAATGAAATCTTCGAACTTTCTCGGATTGTTATTTGCCGCCGAAGTGGTGTTTTCCTCTTTTATAATATTTTTACGCGATGCTATTACATTATCGTGTAAAATAATAACCAATAATAAAAAAAAGCTACTTAAATAAACAATTTTCCTAACAATACACGCGATGTGAAGCGATAAAGCTGGAGGGACTCGATTTTTTATTGTACGGTTCACAAGAAATTCTATTTACTAAAGTGGGTGTTAAAATTAGACTTACCCGCTCTTCGCAGCAAAATGTTGATGATGTCAACCCGCGTAAAATTAAATACTCGACTGTCTACCCGTGAATATTTAAATACTCAATTACACAATTAGCGAAAATGGCCTTCTGTATACTTAGACTTTAAGCAAATTGCGTAACAAAGTCAGACGCCTTTTTGCTGGGACTTTAGTTTAAATAGCCCTGACGCTGCTTTGTAAATCTGCGCTATTTAAAGCGATTCTGTAAACTAACAATATATAAATCTATATATATATATATATATATATATATATATATATATATAGTGCCATGGTTTTTTGCTCATATATTTAAAAATGACAAAGAAATCTTGTTTTTGATGTCATTTACCCTTGTCTCAAAAAAAACTGTACCTCTTCCAAAAATTATCCAATTTTAATAATTTTTCGGTGTTTTCTTATTAAAAACTTGTACAAGGATAATAAAATACAAAGAAAATTATGGAAATATATATATTGTGAACAAAAATTATAACAAAAACTGAAATCAAGGTCACATCGTATTTTCTCAGTCCGGTATATCCTCCGTATCAGCAAAATAATTGTTATCGTCACTATTATCACTATCACTCAAAATTTGCAGTACGCCAAATTGTGACCACAATGTCACTCCCACTATCACTTTCTTCGCAAGTTGAAAAATGATCATTTTCACTCGAATTATTTTCGTATTCCGACATTATGGGTTAATCATTTTCTTTTCCTGGATCCTTTTTATATCTAATAATATTATAGTTTGAACTTAATGTAACACGTAGGAAGATAAAAAATTAGCTATGCGTGCGAGCCACCTCGCGCTAACAGCAACTAATTTCGCGAGCGCCATCACGCTCGTGGCAAATTTAGGTAGTACGTCACTAGCGCGGTGGCGCTCGTCGGCACTCAAACGGTTAAACATATGTGTGTATATATATATATATATATATATATATATATATATATATATATATCGAAGAACTTACCAGCTCGTAACTCCGCTCGCATCCAAATTATCATGGATAATTTTAGTAATAAAATGAATTAGCCTCCTGCAGCCTAATGCTGATGCTATTATCGTCATTGTAACACGTAATATAATGCATACCTAATAAATGTTTGTAATGAGCGCATGAACACCTACTAAAAATAAAAAAAAAACTTATAAAATAAACAACTTTCATGGTTAAAACAGCAACAAATTCAACCTAGAAAACTCATGTTATGAGAGAACACACGGACGTCGTGTTTTGTACATACTCGTATATATAGATTAACGTATCAAAATGAAAAAGAAAACCGTAAAAATTTTCTAAAATCGTGAAACGATATGGAACAGTATTAAGGGATGGTACAGAGCGTGACTCTGAAATCAATGGAATTGTAAATGTATTCCGTATGTTCCGTCATGCGGAACAAATGAAGTCACAACAAGAATAAGCAGAAGATCATGTAAATGATGCTTGACCCGATCCCGGAATAGTGAGTTATCTCGGACGGTCTGGTCGTGAAGCTGATCTAGGATAAAGGTCGTTACCCAGCTGAGAAAAAGATTAATGAGAAATCTTTTCTATACCAATAATATAGTAAAAATAGTTTGTTTTCCTGTGTAATAATAATTCTATTGCCTAGTTTAGTGACAGTTCTTACAAGGTTTCAAATAAAAAGAAAGAGAGAGTGAAGCGTGGTAATTATTGTCAGTAAACAGAGTATTGGCAAAATTCCAAGCTTACAATGTCTGAAAGTTGTATTGAATTTTGCTGTGAGAAGATGTTGAACAGAGATAAATTACAGTTGATATACATTTGTATACATTGAATATAACACCGCTTTATATGCTGCTTTTAGTTTGTAAGATTATTAAAATGTAAGCTGAGCTCATTAATGTGAGATGTAATTGTTGTCTACATTTTTGTGAAAGTAAATTTTGGAGAAAGTGTGATTTAAAATAGAAAAAAAACAATAAGTGTACCAGTCATAAATATGATTTTTTTAGAACGTATAGTTTAAATTGACTATACGTTTTATATGTAAAGGAAAAATGATGGTGCGAAACTCGAAAAGCTAATTGTTGTATCTTTTTGGTTGCATACGAAACCCTCGCTAAGTAATTAATCAAATGTTAATTTCTATTATCTATGCTACACGAGAATAAAACAATCATTAATTAATTAACGAAATTTTGTGGCTGCACTTAAAACGTAGAATCAAATGTACCATTCCAAAATAAAATGCTTTTATGTGGTAACGATCTTTAGTGATGTATCATTAAGTGATGTTATCATTAATCGATGTTATCATTTTACATTTGTTTATACATTATTTTTTTGCTATTTTTTTAAAACTTTAAACTACACAATTTTGCCGCAATTATTGGACTAATTAATTTATCTTCGAATTTAACAGAAATTTAGATCTAGGTTTTGTCTCAATATATATATATATATATATATATATATATATATATATATATATATATATATATATATATATATATATATATATGTATCATATCTCGAGACTACGATTAGTGAAGATGTTGTAGAATTACTCCTAAATTCGAAATAAGTTAATAGTTTAACATCTGATTAATTTTTGATAAGTACTTTATTAAGCGATACTACATGTATTACGGTGTGGAATAGAAAATTTCAGTGTTCTGAACGTTTTTGGTGTTAGAGGAAAATGAATCGTTGTAATAGAAGAATTTTCCACAATGAAATTAAATGACATCAGCCAAGAAAATGGACATAATAGACGAGACATTTGACCCGTCTCACTAACTAGAGCAATGGACAGCGAGTATCAACTGGGTACGGCGTGCCGCTGCGGTTGTGTGTTGAAGTTGTTATTCAAATTTGGCCGCCGGCAGGGATTAATGAGGCAAGTTGATAGAGATTTTTCACACTAATGTTGCGCGTTTAGAAGTTGTGAGCGGGTCGCTTAATGCGTAGTGATGCTGAGCTCCGTGCGAGTTGTTCGGGGGTGTGTACGTGCCGCCTCGCTCGCAGCCTCTGTAATGGCGGTCGTTTAGTTGCCGCCTTTAGGTTTATGCGGAGTGTGTACAGCGTTGTGTTTCATATTGTTAGCTTTTTTGCCTGATAATGTCGTTGGATGATTTCTTTAATAGACATAATTTATTAACGAAAATTTACAGTTTTATAATGGCGCTGTAAAATAGATTTCACTTGCGTAGACGTTTAGACTCCTATATTTTATGAGAGATATAATCAAATCGTTAAAGTGCTTGTATGCACGCTTGTTTGTTTACGGCTGTTTTTTAACTACAACTTTTTTTGCTACGGTAGTGTAAGTTTGTGTGTCGAGAAATGAGATCGTAATGAGAAATGAAACCGTAAATGTCAGACCGCAAGTAAAGTAAAGATAGCTTGTTTCAGGTTCATTTTTGGTATCTTTTCCTACCATCGTGGTAGACAGGGAGGGAGTTGGGGTGGCAAGCAGTTGGAATGGTATTGGAATGATTGAGATAAAGGGATTCTTCCGTCAATAAAACATTTACTGTACAATTGCCCAATTGTTTGTGCTAAAAATTTAAAAAAATGGTTAATCTCCTTATTTCTGTTTCGGTTCGGGAGTGGAAAGTTTTATATTTGTGATTTACATTATATCATTGAAAAAAGTCCAAATTATGTGCGTTCTCTGTCTTAAAAGTTTAATTACACACGTACATGACGAGCAACGGGAGCATAAGCGGTGTAACTATTTCGTTCGAGGCAATCATAAAGAATTTGAAATTAGTTTTAATTGAATAGTATCGACAACCTCACTAATAATAATTCTAAAATTAAAACTGCTTAATCCGGAATAAAATTGAAAATATCTGTTTTTAAATAAAAACCTAATCTACGATTTCCAAAGTTACGAATCCTCTTAGCGTACTTTCAAGTTAGCTCCTTCAGTTTCCAATATTGCTACCAAATAATGTATTCTTCGTAATAAGATCATCACAAAGTTACTCAATCATACTATTTTGCTAATTATATTCTATCGCTCTTCTGCCGAGGTATGTATGTTGTTTACTGTACGTCGGGTCGGCCGCAGATAAATCAATCGTTGCTCGCATCATTTGCTTTATGAGCGTAATTACAAGTTATTTCGCATAAATTATTTTCGCCCCTCCCTCCATCGAGATGCGAGGGCGGGCGCCCGGCCCGCCCTCTTAGCGTGTATGCGCTGGCGAGATTGAAGAATACCGTCAAGTTTATTGGCTGACCCAGTTCGCGATCCTCTTTTGTTTGTTATCGGCGCGATGTTACGATATTATTATGTTGGTTTAGGTAGGCGGCTTAAGAATGAGAAAAAGTGTACTATACGTTATAAAACGTTCTCGCTACCGTGTTTGTCTTTATTCCCGCTCATCCGATACGACAGTAAAATTCAAAAGACGTCTGAGTAGGGATTTTTCTTAACTCGTTCGGTTACATCATTTCATCGCGAGTGTTAAAGTTTATGGATTCTGAGAGAGTTTTGATAGCGTTAGGTAATAGCGATCCGGTTGTGAGAGCGAAGAGGTGATATTTTCTAGATCACGTTACGTGTTTATACCTGTAATGATATTGTAAACTTAAATGTTATTTATATCGTAAAGCTTTAGTGTGGCTATTCATATATATTATTTATTGACGTACTTACATTGTTCGAATAAAGTCAGCGAATAAAAGTACTACTTTACAGTAAATTATAAACCTAGTGATATGTTAAACGCATATGACTAGGCTCTTAATTTTTTTTTGTAGAAATTAGTTCAGTCATTGCCCACGTAGTTGTGGACCTATTTGATACTAATCGAATGATGTTAGATAATTCTTGTGTTCCACGATCTTCCTTACGATATTAAAAGTGTATATTTATATATTAGTCTTTATTGTGATATTTGTACATACGGCGGACCTACTGCTACAAGTTTAATCTCTTCCGGTCAACCATAGCCAAGGAATGCCATTAATTAGTTCAGAGGTAGAATACGAAATGTATATTATTATAATTTTCAAAAAAGGCTTTTAAATGAAAATAAAAATAAATTAATAAAAAAGGACTATCAATAAGAAAAAGACTGTGCGTGCGAGCGTGCGTGTGTGCGCGCTTGCATGCGTGCGTGCGTGCGTGTGAGAGTGTTAGAATGCATTGAGAGAAAAACGACAGTGATTTCAATCATAACGAAATATTTTAAGTAAATCGTAAGTTTTCTAAGCTTTTACATGATAACATGTGTGCATTTAAAATTTGACTACAGTTTGTTTCATTATGCGCAGCAAAATGACGTAAACACTTAAGGGAGAAATAATTTCTAGGTTTAAAAATATCTAGGTCACAGTTATTTTAATAGTTAGTCAGTAGCGACTAGTATTACTTAGTAGACTTAATATTTCAGTAGCGACTTATATTACCTGTAGCCATTAATTCATAAATATCGTTTTGTAATACGAGCACATACGAGTGTGGGTGATAATTCGTAGAAATTAAGTTTGAAAACTTGTTTACAATATTTAATAATGATAATGTCCTACTTTTCTAAATTATCACTCCTATATGAGTTAAACGGCGTCTAGTCTGCAATTACTGTAAGAGTGAGACGTATAGTCAATACTTTAATTCTACTTCTGATTATTAATTCATAGGCTTAATTTTTTCACACGAGTACTTACTAGTACGAGTTACATTTTATTGAAATTTAATTTGAAAATTTGTTTACAATATTTAATAATGATGATGTCCTACTTTTCTATATTATCACTCCTATATGAGTTAAACGGCGCCTAGCCCGCAATTACTGTAAGAGTAAGTCACTACTTTAATTCTATTTCTGATAATTAATTCATAGCGTTAGTTTGGTCACACGAGTACATACTGGTACGAGTCACATTATATTGAAATTTAATTTGAAAATTTGGTTGTAGCCCCTAATTGTAACGAAAACATTTCGTAATTTTTCTGAAGGCTATGATTTTAATTTTTTGTGAAAGCTAAATATTTCTGAACGTACAGTGGAGTGGAAAAAGGGTCTACATTGAAATATACATTCTAATGATATACTCGTTCATTACTTCATGTCTCGTGACCACTTATTATGCCACGCGGCGTCAAATGTAATTACAGAAATGTTTTAGACGGTTATTAGAACGAACTGTAATTTGCGGGCATTTTGAACCACGTCTGGTGGAAAAATGGAAATTGACGGCTTAAAAACCGTACTGAATACATTGAACTTTTGGGAATAGTCAAAGGTTTAAACCTTATAATTTTTATACACATCACACACGAATGTTCTACAGTGGCCACGATTAAATATGTACTATAATATTAGTGTATAAGGTCACCGAAATTTTATTACATGTGATGTATTCGAAATTTATATGTCTTTTTCTTAGTATTATATTGTTATGGTGTTAATTGAGAGAGTGGCCAATTCATAGAACCAACCCTATTGATTCGAGGTCTTCGCTATTGTATTAGAGAGAAAATCAACTCATTTAGTTGCGATAAAAAATGGTGTTGACATAAATAAATATGGTTCTTGCATATGGGTTATGTGGCCGTGTGATTTCAGATTAGATATTGAACATTGTTATGGTGCTAATTGAGAGAGTGGCCAATTCATAGAACCAATTCCATTGATTCCAGATCTTCTCAAGGTGATGAGCTATTGCTTTAGTGAGAAAATCAACTCATTTTGGATGCGATAAAAAATGAAGGTGTTAACATAAATAAATGTGCTTCTTGCATATGGGTCATCTGCCCGTATGATTTCAGATTATATATTGAACATTGTTATGGTGCTAATTGAGAGAGTAGCCAATTCATAGAATCAATCCCATTGATTCCAGATCTTCGCAAGGTGATGAGCTATTGCTTTAGTGAGAAAATCAACTCATTTTGGATGCGATAAAAAATGTGCCCGTGTGATTTCAGATTATATATTGAACATTGTATGGTGCTAATTGAGAGAGTGGCCAATTCATAGAATCAATCCCATTGATTCCAGATCTTCGCGAGATGAGTGATCACGGTGATGAGCTATTGCTTTAGTGAGAAAATCAACTCATTTTGGATGCGATAAAAAATGTGCCCGTGTGATTTCAAATTAGATATTGGTTTTGAGACAAGCCTTTGGTAATTATTTAACTCTATGTTCTACTCTATAAATGGTTCTCCATCTTTCGACGTAATGTTATGGGTTGTTCTGTATAAACTTACTTTGTTAGAATCACTTTCTACGACATCTTATTTTGTTAGAATACTTTTACATCTTGCCGTAAGGATAAGCCAAACTAATTTTTGTATTGCAAAAAAGGGATTCTTATTGATTGAAATAATATTCAGAGCTGTGGGCAACTTAGTTATTTATAAAATATATAAGACAATATACACAGTGAAAAATAATACCAATATTTAGAAATATGTACCATTGAATATGTAAAGTGTTATATACCTGCATTTATACAGAATTCTCTTAATGACATTTCTACTCGAAGTTAATAGGTTATATTACGTCGCCGTAAATTATGGATTCACAAGAAATCATAAAGTCATTAATTTGTGAGTAGACGTTAGGAATTTTAATAATGCTGTTGAGGATGAAGATAACATGAAAAAAATCCGACATCAGGTCTGAATTGGTATTTAGTATTTCAGTAAACTATAAAGTTTACTCAGTAAACTATAAAGTATTACAAAATAGAAAAATGGAGTTAAAAAAATATTGTTAATATATCTGAGAATGACAACCATAGTTTTAATTCGCAGTAGTATTGTGTAGTCACGATAGTAACATATGTTTGTAACATGTTTCCTTTATATGTGACGGGTTACAATTTGTTTAACAAACTAGGATTCTGTAAATAGAAACATAGAAAAATTATTGAACCCTTAAGGTTATAATGTGATTCTACTAAACTATTTAAAATACCTCTACAATCTTTAAAATTATTTCGATGCTGTTTGGTAGTATCTTTGACTTAAATATCTAAATAATTGTTAGATTACGTAGAGTATCCTAACAGACATACAAGACTTTGATGATAGTTAACAAATCGTTCCGAAGAAGAATAAAATGAAGAGAAATTATGAAGAAGTACGAGGTAAATAGTATAAATGCCAGAATTATGTGTATATATAGATAACGTTCTTAAAGGAAAATTCATTGGACTTTCAAACCGGTACTAAATTAGTATTGTAGATCATTATTTACTTCGTGTAATTCGTAAGATTGAATTTTTTGGTCAATCGATCTCCCTAGTCTACGCGGTGACGTCACTTGAGCCTTTTTTGTATTTTCGTAAAGATTTTGCCAATTGCCTACAAAGTAATGTCATGTGAATAAACAACTATTCTAGTACAATGATGTTTAAAACATGATCTTAGAAATGACAGTTTGAGAAAATGATATATTTAAAAAATAGCTACTAGAGAATGACATGCATGATCACATGAAATTTTTACTGAAAAATTGCATAAAAAATTAAATTTCCTGAAACTTAGATGGATCAAATTCGAAATACTGAAAAATATTATTGGCAGAAAAGTCAAGCAAAGCTTGTCACTATAAATCATTCTAATGGTATATAGTAAGTCTAGCGGTCAGAGATTCTACAGTAGGGTTTTTTCAGCTGATATTAGTTTAGTGTTTTTAATATAAGTTTAATTTGACGCGGCGTTAATTGTTCGCTTCAACCGCCATTTTGAAAAACCGTTTTTAAATAACTTGAGAACGGCTAGATTTATGACAAAAACAGTTTCAATCTTGCTTGTTGATAATAAATTTCTTTGGAAGTTTTATACAAAACGTTTTTGTAAGAACCATATTTTTAAATTAAAACACTTTTTAGTTACAATTTATGTACATTGTTACATTAAGGGTAAATTAGAAATCAAAAGTAGTTATTATTATTTGTGTAAAAATTAAATTATTTACATTAAAATAAATTGGACTACATAATTTTGCAACGCCAGTGTCTCGCCCCCTAGACGTGAGGACAGTATAAATGCAAAGATAAATAGATGGCATTATTAAAAACGAACAAATCCAACGGACATTAACGCAGCGACTCGCGGGCTAAAGTCGGCTGAACATTTAGCGAATTAGCGCATGGTGCGCGAAGCCGTTAGCGCGGACGTAATAAACGTGAAATATGTCCCCCGCGCCATATCCGCGTCTAATTGTTGTAAATGTGCGCCCCCGAGCTCGGCCCGCTTTTGTTTAACCTTTACTAACTGTTTTTTGGCCGCCGCCTTCGAGTTTTTTCTATCAACTTCGCACTCTTGGGTTACTTTGTTTCGCTCCCATGTGGTCGGTGGTCTGGCTAATTATGTGTCCGAGTTAATTTTAATGGATACCGGACAAAAAGTAATGAAAGCAGCTGAACATGCTTAAATTTTGTGGAGGGGGATGGTAATTGTATTTTTATGGATGTAAATGTGGAAAATATATCTATTTTTGAAAATTTATTGAATTATAATATAGTAACTAATAATAAGTAAAGTGTAAGAGAAGTAATATTTTACATTGTAGTTTGCACAGACTATTTTTTAGGATTCCGTACCTCAAATGCAAATTTTATGAACCTCATCTATCCGTCTCTCATATTCCTCATACAGCAGTTTTTCTCAGACACTTATAAAGATATTGTTGAAAATGTCCATAAAGAAATTGCCTCCCACGCTAATCGCCATTTCTGATAATGCTGTAGTAAAAATTGTGAAAAAAATGTTACTATAAGTTTATCGTATTGCGATCATTAAAAAACTGATAATTTTTTAATATTTTACGATATTTGTACGGCTGTGAGAATTACACTAAGCAATATATGAATATATTGCTTTATGGCGCAAATAAATATTTGTACGTATTTAAGTGTGTACGGAATCTTTTTCTATTTAAATGTATACGATATTACACTAAGCAATATATGAATATATTGCTTTATGGCGCAAATAAATATTTGTACGTATTTAAGTGTGTACGGAATCTTTTTCTATTTAAATATATACGATATTACACTAAGCAATATATGAATATATTGCTTTATGGCGCAAATAAATATTTGTACGTATTTAAGTGTGTACGGAATCTTTTTCTATTTAAATGTGTACGATATTACACTAAGCAATATATGAATATATTGCTTTATGGCGCAAATAAATATTTATATGTATTTAAGTGTGTACGGAATCATCTACCCGTACTTAACTGTCCGACTCGTACTTAACAGGTTATTTGGTGTCAAAATTGACACCATAACTCGGAAGAAATGTATGACATAAAAATGAGAGCTGCTCGCTGAACTCAACGATATCTATGCAAATATCTAGGCTATTACGATACTATGAGGGAAATTGATCAGAAATTTGTTTTTTTTTTTATAAAGGAACCGATTTCGTTTGATTCTATTTTCTCCTTCCATTGTTTCTCAAAGTATGCGAGATATAATAAATTTACTCTTAACTTGTGCATCGAAATTTATGTAAAAATCATGCTTCGATATGCTATTTAAACCTGTAAAATTTATTTTGTTGCTACAGTAATTTTAATTCGCAAAAGAAAGTTGAGAATTGATCCTTTTGAATCAGAAGAATATCGGCGGAATAACGTTTCCTATTTGCAGAAACCAGAAATCTCTACCCATCATCTAACGTCAAGATATGCAATAATGAAGAAGTGTCGGATCGTCCTTACGCGCCTTGGTTTATTTCCGAAAAACAAGAAGGTCTTTCGTTGTTTTGACCATGATCACTTAAGTTTTAGGTTTCTCTCCTATATTTTTCCTTGCTGAAAAATAGTAGTAGCTATTTTCTTTTAAACTATTGCATATTCTCAAACAATCTTAAAAATATATACATAATCTTTTAGAATCAAGTTTTAAATAATATTGTTACACTTGTGAGCGATTGACAAAATTTCTACTGTAATACGAAATAAGGTTCAAGTAACATCGCCGCATAGACGTGGAAGTTAAGTGAGCGAAAAATTTAGACGTTACTCTCGCAACCTACTCAGTTTAAAAATTGTAACAGTAGTTGTGTAACTAAATTGCTAAGCTCTCAAGTCGGCATCGAAGTTGAAAATTGTAATTTTCATCTCTTGCATGTTTAACATCGGCCGGGTGATGTTTTATTGTCGCAAAGGCTCTCGAAATAAATCACGGTGTGGACAGACAAAAAGGTCGGCAGCGGGGTTGTGCAGAGCGTTCGCAGGTGGCTGACGTGTTTGTTGTGAGCGTGTGAACCGAATTTTCCGAAAAATCGCTGACAGACGATTTGTTATGTCGGATTTAGCCATTTTGTCGAGTGCAATTTTATGTCCCTTTCCGTAGTTTGTTGCAGCCTTGAAGCGAAGATATAGTGGGTCTCATGGTTCCTAACAGGAAACAATCTTTGCTTTTATAATCAATACAATACGTCCCCTCGTGGTTATTAACTGGACGCTTAATATTATTTTGTTAGTTAAAATTTGATTAGTTTAAAATTAGTTGAATAAAGCTATGGACAGTTAGATTCTTTCCACAACGGCTAGAATTTTCGACGCTAACGGATACCGTTTTGGTTTAAGTATAATATGGCAGTTTCTTGTAGTTATGAACCACCAGACAGAGTAAAAATTACAAATGTTAAATGAAAGTAGAAAGGACTTTGTCTTAAATTTGATTCCATGTTGTGCATTAATATACGTGTATACTGAATTTTTTTTTTCACTGGTAAATAATAAAAACAGTTTGTCAAGTGTAGTTTGCTACAATTCTGGATTTTGATTAGAAATATACGTATTCGTTCATCGTAAGTATGAAAGAGTTAAATATAATGGTAACCCGCATGCAGCGCACATATTAAACATTATTTTTACACACATTATGTATTATCCACTGGAATGTATTACAGAATTGTAAAAGTAGGGTCCAGATCAATCGGTAATTGGAACCTGGTTCGTTGGAGGAAAATGTGTGGTTTGTTCATATATGTACAAGAAAATAATTTTTGTAAATATCATCTTGATATATGATTGTATGTCATATGATGAAATATGATTATACATATCAGTATGAAGACCTCTGTACAAATTCGATGTATATATACGAAAATTAAGTACAAATTTCCCGTTTGGAAGTGGGAAACTCGTATCCTTAATGGAGTAGGTATCTTCGCCATTTGCACCTGACACTGTTACCATTACTGACAATAGTAGAAATGTTTTCCAGCTTTCAATACACCTCAAGGATTTGTGGAAATTTCGTTAAAATAATCTTAGTTTTTATAGTTCTACTTACAGTTGTAGCAGTTGCATGTTTTTGATTTATTTTTTGTATCAAGAATAATGAAAATTCATAGAAGCTCCATGTAGTCATTAACAGGAACTGGAATTATAGAATTAATTTTATTTCTTAGGTAGAAATAAATAATTATAATTAAAGCCAGGGTTACATTTACATTCTTAAGTAAACCGAATAATATTAAAACATTAAAAAAACTTGAACCAGCTTCACATAATCACAGAACAAGATGTGCATTGGAAATTAGATTAGTGCCCATTTCGCCAGTTCTTGAAGCATAACTATTGAAGTTACACTTAACCTTACTTTAAATATGAAGGTACAGTTGGTAAACAATTAAAATCGATTCATATATAGGGGTTAAATAGAGTACCTCACTTTTAAAACCGGTTTAAAATAGGTTAATCTTTCATATTTTGAAGTGAACATGAAAATTCTAAAAAAATAAAAAAATTTAAGAAAATTTCGAATTTAAAATTGCATGAAAATTTCGTGTGAAATTTAAGTCGTGTGACCAGCAGCAATTTCACACTTTCAGTATTTATACTAAATTAATCTTGATAATTATAACTATTATATATGTTGTTTATTATTAGTATTCTTTGATTTAAAAAAGGAAAATAGTGAAAAATTTACTTTGCTAGAGTACGCTTGTACCAAGAATGCTTAGAGAAATGGTTCTTTTGTAACAAATTAATTGCTGTATGTATACATACTTCGAATGACTAACAGAAAGCAATTTTATGAACTAATATTTAAGTACTAATAAGAACATCGGCGGAGAAGAACTAAAATTAATTTTCTCCTCGGTTTTGAATAATCGGCTTATTTCGTCAACGTCTTTCTGAATTAAATTTCTAATGCTTATGCTAATTCATGATTGTAAATACGGTCCCAGCAAATGTACACGCAAATTTTAATACTCGCAGACATATTTTGGCGATAATTATTCCGAGCTTTAGAACGTCGATTATTGTCAATGCTGACCGCTTGGGGGTCTTCCCCCAAATTAAAATTGAAAAATGGACGAACTGGCCGATTTACGGGCGCGTCGGAAAAATTCCGCACCGAGAGAAATTTATAGTGCCGTAAATTTGAATAGGACGTACTTCACGGGACGTAGTGAATTATCCCAGTGCGGCGGTATTTTGAATCGCTTTTTGAACGGCGAAGCGTATTTCATTGGTATTTATATTGATTTGCTATATTCTTTTACGTCATTGCTATCGTCAAGGACTTGTTTACGATCTTGAAGGTTTTTTGTTCGTTTAAGGGTTGTAAACTTGGATTTTAATTTGTGCTGTTTTCCTTTTTGGAAGTTGTGGAGTTGACTTTTATTTTGTTTATAATATCTGTTCGTCTTATTTATTTATTAGTTTATTCTACCCTAATGAAGTTGTCTGATTGATTATGGTGTATGATATTGTTTACTCTACGCTACCTTAATCGAATTCCTTGAATTCATGAAACATACAAGACTCCAGCTCTTGTTTTCTTTCACTAGTATATACTGGGTATAAATGTATTCTGTATTTCCTCCAAATAAACAAGTAGATAGTATTTAATTTTCCGAATTGTTTGTATTTACTTCAACTTACAATTATGGTTTAATTCAAACAACCTTTATTTGCGTATTTTTTCCTTGTATAATAAATCACATTAGATAATTCTACATGTTACATATATGTATACTTTACATATTATATTTAAGTTTGTATAAGGTCGGAAAATATATTTCATTATAATAAGTTTTCATTTCACTACGTCCTTCAAAACGTAATTATGGTAGCATAAAATGCAATAGCTTGCACTGTACTAACGTCATTATATTATATTCTTTGCTTTGTAAAGTGTATGCACCGTATGGATCGCTTCTCGTCATCTCTTGATCTGCCGCACCCCTCGCTGCATCCTCACCCCCACGTCTCCCCGGCCGTTTGACCCTTGACATGAAAACGCCAATATACCTGCCATTCGATAGCTCGTGAGCGAGCCTTGAGGATTTTGATATTTTGCCATCATACGTAGGAGGTTCTACGAGGGTCCTCCGATGTTTACGGTCCGAGTGGTACTTTTAGCTCAAGTGTTTCATGTTGGAATTTGATGGTCGATATTTTCATTTTATAGGTACATTGACTTGTTTCGCAGATAGTAGGTGATTTATAATCCAGTATATATACATGTACTAGTGCGTTTTTTGACTAGGGGAGAAAACAATTTTCATAATACGGAAATCTGGCTATGTTTACTGAATATTCATAAATAATATTTTTTTATCTTATTTTCTAAGTTTTTTATTTATTTTACGTCGTAATATTTCATTTCCATTTAAATGTATGTTATGCGTATTCTTTTGTACTATTTTAAAGTTTCTCTTCTATACGTCTTTTTATGTTTGTATAAACTTTACTATTACTTTGTTTTTCATTATTATCCGGGATTTTTCTCATCCTTATTTATTTTTCATTCGAATTACTACTAAGATATACTACACGATATTTGCTGTGACTACTAAATTAATATTATTATTATTAGGTATGTATTATTAGGTAGGTATCAGTCGAATTACTACTATTATATATTTTTACGTATTTATTGTATTTTTTAGTTTCATAAAATGTAAATTTACATGTAAAAATAAACGTTTTACGACTTCACGTTTTGTACGATTGTCTAATGGTATCAGACGCGTTGAAGTGGAAGTGTTCTGTTCTTTTCAGTTTTATTCATTGTACTCTAAGGTTTCTGATTAATAACTTTAATAAATCACGCCATAAAGTCTGTACTGAGTACAAGGTTGGAAAGGTGAATTTAAGGTTAGGTCGAGCACTATTCAGAATATATTTCGATGTTTCACGATTCTTATCGTGATGGACGATTATAGGAAGCGAGGTGTTATAATTTAGTACGAATGTTGAAGTTATCACGTTTTATTGAGGCACTTGGATAAATTTCATTTTATCTATCTAGGTGGAAAGTGCCCGTTTGTTGATCTTTATGCTCTATCATTTTCAGCAATAAGTATGATAGAAAAGAATGGGAGTGGTGTACGTTGTATATTTTCACTTAAGTTAAAAACGATCTACGCTCGTCTCTATTTTCCATGTTAATTTTCTTGTATCGAATTTTCGTCTTTCAGTGATTGTCTTGGCATGCATCATTTTATGTTTTTACGTTGTATTCCTTATAATCTAACCATATTCTTCAAACTCTGATATATGCTCAATTAAATTTTAATTCAAACGATCCAAAATAGTGAATTACGGAAGAGTCAGAAGAAATAAAATACTGTTAATGTATTTTAATTTTAATGGGGCTGCAAAATGTTCGCTCGAGGGCAGTGGTAACTAAGGGAGAACAATGCATCTTTCGCTTGTACCTTATATTAGGTTATTATTAATAAAACCACTTACCCCCGCCTCTATAGCAATATTAATATCTTGTTTTTCTCTAAATAATAATTTTTCTACCTTTTTTCATCTAGTCGCTGTTTGTGTCTGACAATTATGTTCTTTAATATAAATAGAAATACTCGACGGAGCTCTCTGTGACAGTTTTAATAACCTATTTTTTATTATTTCTTTTTTTACCTACTCCAAAATAAGAGCAATTCCATTGTCATGCGGGCAATTAGGAGTTTGTGTCTGACAGTTATGCTCGTTGCTGGAATTGGGCTCGGTGAAAACGGCTACGTCAAACCAATTTTCACTGTCCTTTTAAAAGCGTTCAAAAATTTATTTCTTTTCGTCCACGTCGCCTCTTCGGTCGCGGGTTTTTAATCAAATACAAGTGGTCGGACGCCCGACGAGTGTGGTCGTCGGGCCCGCGGTACAAAAGGCGCTCGGGCGCTTGCGTTGCTCACCGTATCAGACACATCCCTTTGTTGTGTTAATGAATTCTCGAATGAAATATAATTTTATTTAATTACATTGCTTAATTACATTTTTACCCGGCGCCGGGGCTATGCCTACTTGCGGCGATGTGTTCTTTCTAGGGTTTTTTTCCGGTTACATTTATTGTTTAGCTTAATTGCTGGGAGGAAGGGTGTGGATTTTTATCATATAATTTGTATTTCTTTATTTAATATACGTACTTGGATATATATGATATAATAAATATATGAGTTAAATACGGGGAAAATCCTTTATATAGAGGGATTGTTTTCTCACTACTGAAATGTTCATACCCGTAATATAATATGTTGTGCTTTTATTTTTAATCCCCGAATAAAAGGTGGTTTAATATATTGATTAACGTTTTGTCAGTTAGCAAATTCCTCTTCAACTGTTTAACCAATGAACCGTTTTGAAACAGTTTTTGTGATTACGTTGAAAACAGGCATTTTATTGGCGAAAATGATTGTATACAAAAAAATATGCATATTATTGAAGAAAAAAAAAGTGTTGCTCCGAATCTTGAGAGAAAGCCATATATACTCCTCATGGAAATCTGGGTTAATATATAATATTGTTAAAGAACTTAATAATTATCGAAATTTGAAGCATATAAAATACCACTAATATTATTTAATTTAAATTAAGGGAAACTTAATTTAATTGCTTTGCAAAGAATAGTACTTTGTGTACACTATGTCCACCCGACATAGATTTTCTAAGGATCTTCCAGGTTGTAGTAAGGGTTTGCCTCCTATCACGCAAGTGAAGACTTTGGAAGGCCTGCCATCATTTCTCGCGTCTAAGAAATACGTTTCTACTTAATAGGGTTCGAAATAATTATTAAGGTCCCAAGGAATCTTAAAAACTCGGGTCGGTGCTTTTGTTCTATACTACTTGTTACTTCTTTTTTCTTTTGAGATGGATCTAAATGTGTATTAATTATTGAATTGAAAACATTTATTAAAAATTAAATAAATACTGCCATCTAGAGAAGAATTGTAAAACTACATTCTATGTAATATGAAATAAATATTCCTGTAGGATTATAAAACATTCGTCGTGACTACAATCTACTAATAAAATGCTTAACCTTCATAGCGTAATGATTTCTGTAGAAAATGCAGTATGAAAGAAGGTGTTTTGGAAAATTCATCCAGTGGTTTGAGTCATGTATTAACAGATACCATTTTAATACCATTTCCCTATATGTAATGATAAAAATATGCTTATTTTGAGAATGAGTTAATATTCAAAATCGAAATTTTACGTAAATTGCAGTCCTAGGAGCTTTTATAATAAAAGTTGTAGTAGTTTTCCTGGTTATCTAAGCTTTTTTTCAAGCATAACTTAACTGCTTTGTACTGTGCCAAATAAGAATGTTGGTGCCTTAGTTTTGTTGGCTATTGCAGGTATTCGCTATAAATTATGTGGAGAATGTATGCTTCGTAGAAGTACAGTTAATCTTTTTGTATAATTTGGAACGACTTACAATGCTCACAGTAGAGGTCTTTTTAAATTTTCGTGGAAATATAGGCATAACTAAGAGTATAATCCACTTTATTTGATGCAGTTTAGTTTTCGTAATATATGAGGAATTTTTATCATTCCAGTAAAGATAGCTTTACGTATATAATTTTCAAATACGTTTTACTAAGGGCTAGAGTTGTCATTAGTAAGGTTTATTTCATATCATTGTTAGTAATATAGAGTAAGCAATAAGTTAGAAATAAATAAGCTGGTATATGGTTCACGTTTCTCTTGTAAAATAAACTTTTATCTTTCAAAATAATTCGGTGTACTTAGTTATGTCGTTCATTAAATTCGATCACTATTTTCGTGGTTATCATCACTTCCAAGTTAATTTATTCCTATGGATTGAATCAGTTATTAGTAAAATACTTTTTTGAAGCGAAAACTTCTTTAGGCGCACCATGCCCACTTTTTCTGAGTATTGAACTAAACTGAACCGTCACGCTCGGTTCGGTGACGTTGAATCGGGTAAACTCGGCTCATCGGCATCAGCCAACCGATTACTTTGTTCGGGTAAACTCGGCCTCCTTCGGCATCGGCCAAGCAAGTACACTGTCTAACAACTGAGTGCATCGTTTCACGAATTACCTTTTATTTTTTATTAATATTTTATTTGAGTATAATTTAATATAATACGTATAGATTATTGTATATAATCAGTGTAATAATTCAAATGTATACAGTTAGTATTTAATATTTTATTTTAATAATACAGTTAGTATATTAAAATAAAATAAAAATAACACTAACTAGTATTTAATATTTATATTTTAGTTTTCACTTCTATCAAAAGCATACACCAGTGTTTTTTATTCATTATTTAAATATATATTTTATGGTTTAACTAAAGCAAGAAGCTATAATTCATTTCCCGATTTTTCATAAATTTGTCATCGCTACTAGATTTTCTTTATTTATATGAAAAAAATACAAAGCTTGTAATCGTCTCTAATGAGAAAGGCATACGTCAGTGAAATTTCATTAAAATTGATTAAGTAGATTAGCGCTTATATACGGACAAACAAACATACCATACACATACCATTAATTTTTCTCTTTTGATTTTCTAGTGTAGGTAGTGCTAACTTATTGTTAAGTGCGGAAATTAAAGTTTTAATTCAGAAATCTAGAGTACACGCTGATATTCTGTGCACCTTTCCTCTGTACGCTTACAAGAGCTATTTCGGTATCCTGAACGGGCGGGCGCCCAGTCTGTTTCTGTTCTTCCGACCTCTTCGAGATATAATCATGGAGTTGCTTGGTTGTTCATGATTCATTATTATTTAGTGTTTTGTTGATTCTAAATGTTATCTATTCTTTTGTTTTGCTCGGTTCTGCTCCACTCCATTCCTAATATTATATATATATATATATATATATATATATATATATATATATATATATAGCTTTTCTTTGTACATACTTGTGTTAAATAGGATAATTACAAGGAATGATACAATTGATTTGTGTTTTAAATGAGTATTTTTATTATAATATTAATCGAGGCATTCACTTATATAGATATATTAATAATACCAGTATTATGCTAAAATTAAAGGATAACCATTTGGTGCCATAAACACTCGATAAGTAAACTAATCTTAAGTCCCATCGATCCCGCTTTTTGTATCTGACAATTGAATATGGACGAGAGTTCATGCTTTGTTTGCTATCCCTTACACGCGAATCGACATACATCAACTTGGCCGTGTTGTGAGAGCTTTGGTTTTGCTGACCTAATTGATGACGGTCTGGCCGTATCTTGATTTATTTTGCTCGGCTGTTCGCGATTTCAACAGAGCAGTGATGATTTATTTCAGCCCATTGCGGTTCGCCTCGATGCCTTTAGATAACACTTTATTTGGACTTGTGTTGTTTGCTTGTATAGGCGTGAATGTATGTAGCTAGCTTTGTGGAACAATTTTGGTTTAATTACAGTTACGCTTTACGAGGGTAATGAGCAGTACTCGTTATCATACAGGCCTTCATTCGGTTTAAATTGGTTCGCTTTTTTATTGTTAACAAACGGCTTTTAATGAACAATAACCCTTAATGAATTAGAACTTTTCCGCCTTCATCTTTATACCATTTACCGCTAAGCTTTCTTGAAGGGGCTTTTTTATATTGAGTATATCCATTAAACATTATGTGCAGTCATCTAAAGAGGACCCCGCCCTCCGCCCGTGAAGCATACGTGTACATGCCATAAACTCTTGCATGTATAATTTTAGAATTAGTTTTCTACAGCACTGCAAATTTTTGTTTGGGTTCCAGTTGGTCATAAAAACGATTTCTATCTTAACACTGGTAATCTAACGTAGAAGAGATAAAGTAATATAAAAATGTTCTGCGCTGCACCCACTGTAAAGGAAACTTGTTGCCTATTCCGTTACTGGAAGTATTAAAATTTCGTAAAGGATTTGTTTTTTTCATTTAATATATTCAACACTAAAGAATTAAATGAAAAAAAAAGTTTATCTGAAGTGGAAAAATCTATATCGGAGTGAGAAAAATATGCATAGGATATAACAAAGAATATGTCTATTATTCATACAGGTGATTCTGTGCGTCAGACTGAGTCCATTTGATTCGTGTTTCTGTAAAAAAATGTAAATGTAAATTTTTATTGGAATCGTAACTTAACTAACGGTTTTTCAAAAATGATTGAGATTTGCCATGTAGTTTCTTAATATTTTCTACCCAGTTTGATACACAGAATCACCTGTATGAATAGGCGTTCTTTTCACACTATGTGTATATAAGATTCCGTCATTCTTTTTGGGATATAAAACATCCACAAAATATTTCCATCAACTCGATTTTTTCCAGCGCTTTCACTTCGTCTCAATATTTTCCGAGCTTCGTCGTCTCTTCAATCATTTTAAGCCACTGGGTAGTTTTGGAGCATCCTGGCACAGCTAGTAATATGTTTTTCAATTTCCTCACACCGTCAATCTTATATAAAAATATGGGCAGTCATGGAGACTGCCGATAGAAGTGAAAATTTAAAACTATGAAATAACATGGTTTAATACAATTTTCTAGCATTTTTAATTTCAAAATTCGCGACAAAAATATTAATAAAAAAATATTAAATATGAAAATTAAATATAATAAAAATATTATATATAATTATATATTATAGTTTATATTTTATTAAATATTTTTATTATTATAATCGAACAACTGGAAATCTGTTTTTCCACGCTAGTAAGATAACTCCTAAGACACTATGAAATACTCATTGCATGATGTATTGCAGAGGTCAAATATTTAAAAAATTAAAAATAAATAATATCTAATTTTTAAATGCAAATTTTGAAACGAATATTGGAAATATTTGAAAATAAATGCCTTGTTTTTGTTATTCATTTTTCTATGTAAAATATTAACATATTTATCACTCACTGTTGTGCTGCACAGTGATCCTACTATTAAGCAATTAAAATAATAATTGAAATACAATACAATTTAAACAATACACACATTGAACTTTCTATGTAGTCAATTTAAATTTACACAGCACTAATGTTGCACAACACGTCATGCTTATAGCTACAGATATACTGTTCACATTAGGATGTTGCTGATGCGAACCCATAAGATTTTCCCCTACCAAAAATTGCTAACGCGCCTAAAGAAGTTTTCACTTTAAAAAAACTTAAATAAAAAATTATTAAATTTTAAAGCCATTTGATATGATACTCGTCAATGCTGGGTAAAATTTTAGTTTCCGATTTTCGTACAGTTAACATTCATCACATTTCGTACAGTAATCATATCATATATATACAGTAATCATAATATGTTTCGTACAGTAGTCTACATTGTGAGTCATTAAACGATGCGTGGATAGGTCAAACTTTATATACAAATGTTTCTAGTATCTATTATCTTTCTCTTGCCATAATTTTAAAATTTTGTTAATAAATTATTTAAATTGTATATAACATTTTCATGACAAAATTTATTAATTAACTTATTTCATAATGAAGATTTATTCTTGACCATTTTAACGGATGATATTTCAAAAATCTTTCTTGTGCTCAACCAATTTTTATGGATATTAGTGTTTTATTATAACGCGATATTTAGACTACAATCAAAAACTTTGTTGACCTTCGAAAGGACGAAGAAACTTGTTTTTAGGTTACTCTTTCATGTCTGATATATTTGATTAATTTTTCACACCATTTTGATAGAAATATTTTAAAAAGGTATTGATAGAAAGAACTCCGTTTGAATTCTTCAGATATGAAACTCTAAAAAATCTATCGAGCAAGAGTAGAACTTGCGCTGTTAGGGCACCGCACGCGCTGTAATCTATTTACGAGTAAAAAATTTTTTACAATATATTGCCTACTATATGTTTCACAGGCGTAAAACTATAGTGCATATTTAAAACAATTATAAAATGTAGGATAATTACTATGGTTTTCTTGTACTCTTCTAGTCTGATTTTACCAAATTTGTTTTTTTTTCATATTTGATTGCGCAGTTTCGGAAAACTTGGAGGGAGGGAATATTCTATTTTCGCTATTTTTAGAATATATTTTTAAATGTGCCTTTTACATTCACATGGGATATAAAATTTAAAAAAAATAAAAATTGTGCGTGTAGGCTCTGACGCGCGACTGGAGTTATACTTAAGTACGGTTGCCTTGGAATGTATAAAATAGGTGACAATGTATATAAATATAAATATCAATATCATTAAATGTAAATGGAAAATTCTTTAATTAAAAAATTCTGATAATATAATTATATTCAAGTAAAACACAAATGAACAAGGTGACAGTTATAGAGCAAAATTAAAACATTTAGTAACGTTAGAATAAGAAGTTAAAATTAAAAAAGACTTTTTAATTTTGTAGGATAGAAGACACCAAATATTCACACGTAATAACGTTTAATGATCACATCTTTGATATATGCAAATGATAGTAAACTATGTGTATCACACTCCGTCATTGCGATTATGCACTCTAAAGGAGCGCAAAAATGTTGCGTGGAGTATTTACCTAATGGCTAAATGTTTTTAACGTTCTGAACTTCGTACGCTCCGATCTTCTGATTTTAAAATTTTAAAAACGTTTGCGTTTATGCAAAGTTTCAAGTTTTTACGTCACATAGTTTCTGCGGAAATCGGTTGTAGTAGACTAATAGAAAGATAGTACAATAAGGGTTCAGTTTTTCCTTTTGAGGTATGGAACCCTGACAGAACATAAAATTGCTTTGGTACATTGGGTAATGGAGAGTGTTAATGCACGTGGATATAGACTCCCGAGATATGTGTTTTATGTACGTAGCATCATTTTATGTATGCCATCAAACTTAAAGATAGCTATATGCTGTAAGTTATGTATGTTCCACAAAAATAACTGTAAAGTTCTCACCCAGAACTTTACAGTTATTTTCCCCAGCTCACCGTATTTAAACTTGAATTAAGAGAAATTTCACAAAACTGAACTCCATGAGAGCTAAGCCGCGCACAGTAGTATCTAGTCAGTTGTACGTTAGTCACCGCTTGATTTACGATATTATAAAGTTTAAGGCCATAAACGTGCTGGCGTTGTCCAAAACTGTGCTCGTTGTTTTAGCAGCAGCTAATTATATTTACAATTATGTAGAGAACGTAATTTTAGAATTACGGTCGTGAAGTGTTTGGGTTAATAACCCTTTTGTAAATTACGACTATTTTGTTGGGCACACAAAATACTTAGATGTTTAAATTGTTAATTATATACTACACACGTTTTAGGTTCGTCCTTCGTATCCAGTGAGTAGTGAGTATGGTCTAATGGTTATACTGATTTGAGGATAATCCATGAGGCAAATAATATTCGTACTAGAACGTACGTCTGTTATTTTTTTAACATGTTTTTGAAGTAAAACTTCTTTACGCACGCTTGTCTTGGGGAGTAAGCTGGTGAATGCGTGACGAGAGCGTTACGAAAAGTGTGATCGGGCGAGGCGAACGAAAGTTGAGAGGGAGATATAAGTTAGTGAAGACAGAAAGAGAGAGAGTTACGTTTCGTATATTACTGTAGGGACAAGAGAGAGAGGTGCGAGCACACATTTTCTTTCTCTTTTTTTCTGATAGCCAGTTATGTTTCGTATATCTAAGACACAGTGCAAGCCTATTGTCTGTATCACACTGTAGGAGCAAGAGAGAGCAGTGTGCGTGCACATTTTCTTTCTCTCTTCCTCTCATAGCCAGTGCATGAAATATACATATATATATATATATATGTATATATATATATATATATATATATATATATATATATATATATATATGCGAGTTTCCTAGCGTTACGCGAACGGTGTTTTTTTGATTATTTTGTACACAATTAAATGAAACTACGTGATGTAGTATTATTTCTACTTTCTTTAATTTCTTTACCACGACCTAGGTTTCGTTGTATTACAACATGTTCAGATTGGATATTAGCAAAGATTCATCTTAATGTATTTTCATTTAATTGTGAATAATGAATTTCTACAAAATTAACGCCAAATATATTCAATTCAAGATTATTTTGTAATTTAATTTCGTTCTTGAACAATTTTATAAATTATTATTTTGTTCAATACATTAAATATTCTACGTTTAAAGTGAATAAAATTGTAAATTCATTTTAATGTTCATATTTTGTGAATTTGAAGTTTTACTTCAGTCGTGTGGCCAAAGCACACTCGTTTTTTTTTACATTTGTTATGTTTTTTAATACTGCTTGTAAAGATTGTAGAAAAAGCCGGCTAGCATGAGTAGTACTCACACTACGAGTGTTCCTTACACATTTAGATGTTTATAAACATTTCATGGTATGTAGTATATTTAAAGTATTTACAGAATTTTAATTTTTTAGAACTATCATTGCCTACTACGTCTTTCACCGATGCATATTTTTAAAAAATGCATAATCCTACATAGATTTAAAAATCATTGATTTTTCGCTTTTTCTCTTTACTTTTGCTATATGACCTACCATTATGCTGACTTTCAAGATTGTAAGTCGACCGGAAGTACCCTATAGATTTTTATAACCACTGACTAAGCTTATGGTAAAATTAAGAAAAATACGCTTTAAAGTATTATAAGTGCCCCAAGTGCATAACTTAACCTGGGATCATCTTCAGTGGGGCTTTTTAATTTTTTTCCAATTTAATGTATTTTCTCGAAAATAAATAATTTTGCTTTTCTAATTAAAATTAGGAGAATGAAAATGCTTAAGGTGTTATTTAGGTTTCAAGACAAGCGCTTCATGCTTACACATTCAAACTCAATAACAAACACACACTTTCACACTCAATAACAAACATGTCTGACACTAAAATCCTTAGAGTAGACAGAGAAGAAAGGTTCCATAATTATTTTTTGCTTTTTAGTACAGCATTTATAAAAGCGTGTTTTTTTAGTTTTTTAAACTATTAATTTATTATGCCTTTACCTACCGGAATCGTGTGTTATTTTCTTGAAACGAATTTGTTTCGCCTTAAATTCAACTAAATTTATAACAATGTTTGGATTTGATAGGGATAACAAGCATATAAAAATAAACTTTACATGCAAAAAGTTACTTAAGAAGCGAGAATCAGTATCTTAATGAAGGTAAAAGTTAGGCAAAACCATCTGATACATGGGCGACGTGCACTTTGTCACAAGTCAATCTTAAAGTTATGAATAAGTGTATAGAAACGGCTTATATATCGATGCTGGAAAATAGTTTTCCCAAAGTTTGATTGTAGTACCATGGTCACAATCTTTAAGTATTTCGATAAACATTTGATTATTATAAAAATACAAATTTTAGCCAATATTTGATGTTAACGATAAAATATGTTATTCGGCAGTTTATTGATGTGAAGAAAATGTATGATGACGGTTAAGTTCAAAATATTTATTTCTCAGAATTATACAGTAAAAAATAACTATTATTAAAGCATAAAGTGTTGAATCCATAGAAAGGCTTCTATGAAGCCAAAACTAGAGCTGTTTTAGTTAAAATGCTTTAATTTGCGCATAATAATGCAGCATTCTATTTTATCACGCATTGTTTCACCAAAATATATTTAGTATTTTTATAGCTATATTGGATTTAAATAACCGCGTTATGGTAAGTAAAACTTTGCACATTGCACTCCAGTTAAAATCATATGTTCGCCTATATAATAACTGACATAAAGCCCATCGTGATTCCATTCGAACGAAACGTTACTGCAGTTTATAGAGCTTCGACGCGAGCTCAAAGCGCGCCCGCCCCCGAACGACACGTCGTCAATTCCGCGGGCGTTCCCCCCTAAACGCTTCATTATGCAGTCTTACGAGCATCGGGCCGATTCGAAAATCATAATAGAGATTTAAAAATAAAAATAAAGAATAACACTCGGTCATATTCGGGGCACGTCGCGAATGTTCGCCGCGCAGGAATCGTAAAATCGTACGTTTATTGTAGATTGGACCGCGCGGGGGCGAAGTGCGTGGTAACGCCCTCCCGCCTTCGTTCGTAACGTATGAAAATATATCCGCCCTCATGAAAAAATATCGCGCTAATTCTGCCGTGATCGGAATTGTTATGGGCGATCCAATGAAATATGTGTAAAATGCCGCCGTAATGGTATGATTATTTGTAAAACTTCCACAGCGGTGTGGGTATTCGGTGTGAAGGGATTTTGGGTATTTTTTTAGCGGAGCTCGGATAGTTTGTCGGCGAGGCGATTCGCGTTCGTTATGATGGAGACGTGATGTGGGATGAAGTGCGAATACGTAGCGTGGAGTTAGGTTGTGCTGACTTACGTTGTCTGCTTAGGAATGCTGCGTCGTCTGAGAAGTTTAAGTCAAACGTAAATTGTATTATATTGGTTTAGTATCTGTATTTTAACAACTATTGTGAATATTACGATATGAAAAGTATATAGCAGTATTACGATATATTATAAATTATGATATAATAAGTGTATTATTATTTTTCCTTCTTCGGCGTCTTTTACTAGGTGACGACTTTTGTCACCGTTCAAGAAAGTGTTTATTACTAAAAAAATTCATCGAATCAATATTTTTGAAGACTCGGCCCTCTTAGTTGTGAACAAAGGTAGGATGTAAAGTATGACGAGGATATGTCTAATACGTACGTTAAAAAGAAATATTTCATTACATAAATTAAAGAAAATACTTCACCACTTTCATAATTTTAGCAATTAAACGATCGACGAGAATAAGAATTTTCCTGAAATAAAATGTATCTTGTCGTATTTTATAAACATACTAATAAGCATCACTGTGTTCATTTTGTTTTGTTATTTATCGTAGTTGCGCTCGCTAGTTGTAGAATGTGATGAATTATTTTTCATTTTACTATTTAAAATTATTGTAAAAAGCAAATGTTGCGAACGCAGCATTGTTTGAGTAATACAGTTCGCTCAGCCCTTTAATGACTTATGAAAATGTTTGTTGTAAAATCTATCGTAGTCTGATTGTACATATTAATCTCTTTCTGTTAGGAGATTCAGCTACGTAAGAATGAGCCTTTAAGAAATCTGTCAGTCGTTTCATCGTCGTGCAAACTCACATTTGCGAACAGGTTAAAGGACAAACATGTCAGAAATTGTTACGAACTTTTTATAAAACGTATTAGACCTACAGACAAAACCGCTTCGCGATTTTCTTATATTTATAAATTGTTTTATATTTATTTATAACCAGCAAAAATTATTGAATAAATTGGAGTTTGTGTAAATTTTTAATTCTCTTAATAACACGATATTTCGTATGACATGCATTTGATGAGCTGTGATAGAAATCGTGGGTATTAAAATTCTTTCAACACATTCCACGTGACCTTCGAACTGGAAGATTCTCAAGCTAACATTAAAAATGAGTGAAACTATCAACCAGTATTTCGACCCGGGAGCAATGATAATGAGACCAGTCTACATGTCGCAACTCTATATGACATTTCTTCCACTGACAGATTTTTTACCAAGATTTTGCAATGAAGAACTTGTTTTTGGAGTTTCTATATTGGTATATTGGCCTTATAAGTCTATATTCCATATTTGGTATATGAAGAAATAACAAGTCTAATTAGAATTGCATTATATATAATATGGCAATACTTAAAACAATATTACCTCATATTGCATTCATTGGACTAAAATATCATTTTATAAGTTAAATAATTTGTTTGCTGAAAATATATAGCTGGATGTGCAAGACACTGTGAAAGAAATTCTGACAGTATCGATATGGAATCGGAACCGGATATTCTCTATATAACTCTCTAAATTGCGACAAAAAGAACAAATGTTCAAAAACTTGTTACAATTACGTATGTTATTAACGTAATTTAAAGTTAATATCCAAGCACATGTTTTAGTTTCTAACTCTGTTGAAATTACCAGTGGTCGAAGAAAGAAAATTGCGTTTATTGAAAAATACATTCGTGTAGTACAGTTGAAAAAAAAATAAGGAACTGATTTTATATTTTATGGCAAAAATATTTGTGTTGTTTGTAACAAATAGCTGTGTGTTCGTATAATATTTGTTAATAATGGGGAAAATTCTTTTTTTTATTCTATAAATACCAGGTAATACCTGCTGATAGCGTAGTAATTTCAGCTTCATATAACCCTGAAATTCCACTGCATCACGAGTGATGAGGCGTTACACGTTGAAATCTCCCAGGGGATGGGAACTCATCGCGGCTGTCTCCGTTTCTTTGTTAGACTTTCCCCCCATTTCGTTGCCGCAATACCATATCTCGCCACACTTCATTTAATGACACTGTAATCTAGACCTTTCCTCCGTCCCGTAATTGAGTATAAATTATTGTGGGTCGCAACACGTGCCTTCATTATCACATTTTCTTTCACATGTCTTCCACGTTCCCGGGTGGCATTAAATGATTACAATATAATGTATTCATGAGAGCCGGATCGGCTCTGCGGGCTACGACAGTGTCCCGGCCCTCCCTAATAGAGAATTGTGCTGTGTTTCGATGTTAATTGAATTTGTGTACGCATTTCTAGTGCCTGTTAATTAACCTCCCCGCGTTTGCTTTGTGCTTTGTTGTAGCGACTTCGATCGATTTCTTTTCGACGGTCAGTTTGCTTTTGAGACTCTGTTGGTCTTTGCTTAGAATTAATGATATTTTTTTTTGTTTACAGGTTAAATCGAAGCTTGGAAGGCGATTTTGGATTCGGACATTAGATATATCGAGGTTTAATCATGTAAGTTTCCTGACTCATTTTTATGATATAAATAATAAGAATTTTAGTTTCACATTTGACTCGAAACTATTTGTTTCCGAGACTTATTAATTTTGTCCAAATATCTATCTTTGAATAAAATAATTTTTATGCTAAGTTATATATAAAAAAATGGTAATTTATATGAAAAGTTTTAGTAATAGATTCTGCTTGTCTTCGGTACAAATGAATGCACGAAAATGCGTTTACAAGCTGGAAGAGCACTTGCGAGTGGACGTACAATCTAATCGGTTGAATAATCGTGCTCTTTGAATGTATGGAGTTTATGACATTTTTTGTGTTTATGACATTTTGAGATATTTTTATTCTTTGCAAAATAACCTAAGTGGATAAATCATAAGAGTCTCAATTGACCTTGTTTTAATATCTTTCACGCCGTTTATTTTTTTTTGAGTTATTTTGAGTTTTTGTCTACGTTATTTTCATGAAAAGTAAATATAAGTAAAGATACAATTAATTTATAAATATAATATGTATATAAATTGTTGTTATTGAATACCATGCTCTGATAATAAAGTAATTATCTTTATCGAAAATCTGCTGTGAATAATTACATTGCGTGTAGAGGGAATCGTATTGAAGTTTATGTATCTATAAACAATTATTGTAAATTTATTGGAAATTATAGAACACTTATTGAATATTAGGTTTATGTAAATACAACTTTAGTGTTGATAAAATTAGGCTAATTCCAAACATAAATGGCTTATCAGAACTAAATCTGAAGCCACTTTAAAACAATTTCATAATATCAGATCGTAGGGCTTTATAGTTGAGAAAATAAATATTTGTAAATCTTCTTGTAGTATACAGATTAAAATTAAAATAACGTATGTTTCCCTGAGCAATTTGATCCATTTGTTTAACTTTACTTTTAACCAAAGTTAGAACGATCACAGGTGGAACACATAATCCTGCGAAAGGAAAGGTTTATAATCTGCTGCCCTTTTTAGTATTAACAGGCCTGTGGGTGTTTATTTGTAAAGCCAGTGTTTGTTTTATTTCCAGGCTAACTTTTGTTTGTATTATTCAGCCTGAATGTTATAATAATATCTATTCTACTTAGAATTAAAAGCAATTTATAAATATCTACATGTTTTTAAGAGTTCAGTTCAACCGGCCCTTAGTTTGTAAAGAAAAATATTTAGAAACATCTAAAGCTGTGTTACCTGTTCCATGCGAGAAAAACGAATTTAAAATAATAACGGTGAAAATGAAATAATTCAGAAATAGAAATAAAATAGTTTAAAAGGAAAACGTACGCTGAAAAAAACATGATTCTCTCATGTTTGTATTGCTTTATTTTGTTTCCTTCTAAGACGTTTCAAGGAATATAGTCTGCTAACAAGTAATAGAGTTAAAACATTCAAAGTCTGATGAAATGAATTTTAAAAGAGGACCTTAAATATTTTTTTAAACCCTAAATTCTTGTATTTTTTTACGTTAACTACTACAGTCTCCGTTCTCAAATTCCCAAAATATTTTTCTTGCCTATAGATAGCGGTACTGCGCATCTAAATATTAAACTGCTGTATTATAAATTAGTCTTTATGTTAATCAATGTACTATAAGTGTATTGTACTCTTTCTATGAAGGTAGACTGAATTAACAGTGTGCCTTGTCGTATTCGCGTCGTGATTACCATTAGATTTTCGCTGAACGTTTTATAATTTATGGCGTTTGTATTGTTTTTTCAATTTCATTTTTATGTCATCTTTAATGATATCTTTTTGTTGTCTTTCAACGAAAGTGAGATTAATCGACAGTGCGGATGCATTCATGCAGTTTGCATTAGATTTTCTCTGAAGTTTTGTAGTTTAGTGCATTTGTATTAATTTATTTCCCCAAATTGATTTTAATAACGGCTTGTAATGTATTTTTGTTAACTTTCAACGAAAATTAACTGAATCGACAGTGCGGACGCATTCATGTAGTTTGTCATTAGATTTTCTCTGAAGTTTTGTAATTTAGTGCATTTGTATTAATTTATTTCCCCAAATTGATTTCAATAACGGCTTGTAATGTAGTTTTGTTAACTTTCAACGAAAATTAACTGAATCGACAGTGCGGCTACATTCATACAGTTGCTATTAGACTTTTTCTGAAGTTTTATACTTTAATGAATTCGAATTAATTGTTTTCTCTAATTTGATTTTTAATTACTAAAGTCTTATCTTTTTTTGTCATCTTTCAACGAACGTGAGGATATTCAACAATGCGGCTGCTACTTGATTACCATTAGATTGCCTCCAGAGGTTTTATAATTTAATTTTTCATTTGTATTAATTTTTCCCCGATTTGATTTTTAATGACACAAGTCTTATCTTTTTGTTACCTTTCAACGAAAGTGAGTGAAATCAATAATGCAGCTGCAATTTTGATTTTAGCATTAGATTTCGTCCTGGAGTTTTATGATTTAGTGCATTTGTATTAATTTTTGCCCAATTTGATTTTAAATGACAGTAGTAATCTTGTGTTTTTGCCACCTTTCAACTAAAGTGGATTGAATCAGTAGCGCGACTGAATTCTTGCCTTTTGCTATTAGACTTTCTCTGAAGTTTTTGAATTCAGTGCATTTGTAACCATTTTTTATTATTATCGACGGAAGTCTTATCTTTTGAAACAGTGTTGAATCAATAGTGCAGCTCAATTTTTGCATTTTGACATTAGATTTTCTTTAAAATTTTATAATATTGGGTATTCGTATTATTTTGTTCATTAATTTCATTTTACTTTGGAAGTCTTTATATTTTCATAAACATTGTATGTATATAGAAATTTATATAAGATAAGCTCTCTTTTCAGTCTATCTTAATAACTGCTTCAACTATAATAGACTTCGTAATATTCACGACTGGATTTGCGACCTTATGTCTCAGTATTGCTGTATGAACAAGAATTTTGATTAAAATTGTAATGTTTTTACAAAACGAAGTTAATATATATATATATATATATATATATATATATATATATATATATATATATATATATATATATATAATTACCACCCTGTAGTTCATTAAGATAATAACCTGTAGTTAATTATGATTGAAATAAAATCTAGTTAATTGAGATCAACCCATTTAAGATAAGTTTATTAATGAAAGATACTCGACGGCTTAGACTAATCGAATATTTGATTCCAATATATTTTATCGTCAGGTATTACATTACATATTCGTACGCGCTGTATACATCCATATGTTGTTTTGCGATACTTAATTTGCACATAGTATTCGTAATTCGAATTATATACCGCTTGGCATCATCAATTGCGCGTCTTGATAAAATATGGCGCGAATTTATAAGTGAATCAAATTAAATTGGATCACTGCTCGTCTATATATTTATTTAAATAAATGTAATTACGATTGACTAAAACCCAACGGAATACGACTCCTTGCGAGCACAAATGCGCCCCCGTCTTCCGCAAGGACGGCAATACGAGAGCGCGAACATAATTCGGCGAGTATGCAAACGGCGAGTGTATAAGTAACTCTCAACAAATAGGGCGCCCACCGCGGCACCGGGTCAAATAAATTGATATATAAGATTACATTCGCTGGGACTTTGACAAATTTTTTCGCTGAAAAAATGTTTGGAAAACGAAATGAAACTGTACGCGGGCGAGTACAAAATGAGAAACTTTTTTAGAGATTACGCTCACCCCGGCGTTAGGAAAGAATCGCACGTATTAGATTACAGTCTCTCATATGGTCGCGGGGCGCGTCGGACGGGCTTGGGCGGGCGGCGTAGCGAACGAAGGGTGGGTATGGAGGCGGGAAATCGCGACATTGACATGGGGCGGCGGTACAGGCACGATGAAATCGACGGTGGCACCATGGCCGCGTATTGCCATCTGTTATTAGTTTTAGTGATATAGTGTACTTGGTTTAACGTTGTAGAAGATGGAGATAGATAAAGAATGAAGCTAGAAAAGTTTCGTGATTTAAAATGACTGATATGGTTTGTTCAGTATTTTTATTCAAAATTATTAAATAAATTCAATTATTTGTATTCAAATTTACATACGCCATAATGCATTTTTTTATAAATTCAAATATGTCAATGTATTGTTTCATTACTTTTTTAATAAGTGCGAAGTGCGATATTCATATATCGATATGTTAATTTTTGGGTTTCGTTTTCTTCCAGCACAGTTTGAAGGGTATTTCGTTTCTCCATTATTATCCGAATAAGCTGTATGCCAAATTGTGATAATAATATTTCCCTCAAAATTTCTGAGCTTTTATTTTATTATTTAAACTCGAGCTCTTAAGCTTTTGTGTTTGAAACACGTTGCCGCTGTGAGCAAAAGCTATCTCTGCTCTAGGTAGCTGTTACATTTTTGTCATGGACGAGTTAGTCTTGTTAAAAACAGTATACATATAATGTGCGTTGTGCTCAAATTCGTAAAGTAAAACGATCGAAAAATAAGGTTCAGTCTGTTATACCAATTTTTCTTCGAAAAAGCGAAACTTGAAATTTGGCATAATAATAAAATCTATTAAACCACACATACCTCAATAATGAACAATTATAAATATTTATATGGAAATTTTGAAGAGCTGGGAAAGTTAAGTATTCGAAAAAGTGTTTAATATTCTAAATGTAACGCGGGGTATCGTTTGAAAGGACTAGTTATAAAATGTCTTCATGATATGTTCCTCTTAATTTTTTTGGTATTTTCAAAGATATATTGAAAGATATGTAAAAATATGCTCCCTTATTTCCGAAAATACTAACCCTAAAATTACAAAAGGGAACAGGATTTTTAGAAACCAACGCAAAAGTTGCAGGAGAACTTTAGTCATGATTCTGAATTTCATAGTTCGGTGAAGCATTCACGATAACATTTAGGTTTCGTTTTTTTAATGATAATATTATTATATATTTATTGTGCAAGGAAGTCCATATTGGTGATGATTGATGATAAATAAAGTAATTTTACGTCAAACCAGTTACGCAACCCGCGATGGCTTGTCAGAGTCCTGCTTGGCCGCTTTATGTTTTATAATATAGTAAATAAACATATTATATGCATTTAATGTAACAAATAATTTATGAAACCTAGATGTGTAAGCATGCCCACACTTATTATTATCAGTAAATTAAAATTCTGTACATAAAAGATATTAAAAAAAAATGTAATAATATAAATTTGGGATCTACACGTAAATGTTTCGAAAAATTAGAACATTTTTTTAAATTTATGACTGCTTCTTGGTTGATGTTTGTTTGTAACCGCATCATTAAAAAAATGCTAAGATAATTTACATCTAGTTTATATTCTTGTATTTATTAGGGTCTAGGAAAATAACTAAGGTATCGTAATATAACGCCAGAAAGTTTAAAAAAAAATAGAAAAATACGTAAACCTGCTAAGAATTACGATTCGATTAACCGTTGGTTAGATATCTCGAAGTAGCTAATAAGTGAGGTAACCGAGTAAATATACTGGAGAAATTACAGGTAAAAAGGACATTTTTAACGAAAAAAAGATTAGATTACTGCTTTATGATTACATTTTTACTTATTTTGACGTAGAAACAAAATAGTCACGCGCTTATAAAAATTATCGAATTAAAATTTGGAGACTCGGTATACGTTTATTAACGAATATATTGACTAATGGTTTTTCCTTTCCAAATTATACCACAAATCATTGATTTAAAAAATATATCTTTATCGGTCTGTTAACTCTATTAGATTTACACTATGGAAAGTGTTTTTCTCGATATCTACATAGATAAGAGAAAGAATGACACTTTTTTGGGCTCATTAATCTATTGAATATATTTGGCGTTAATTTTGTAGAAATTCAATATTCACAATTAAATGACACTACGTGACGTGATGTAGTATTATTTCTACTTTCTTCAAGTTCTTGGTCGTGGTAAAGAACTTAAAGAAAGTAGAAATAATACTACATCACGTAGTTTCGTCTTATTAATCTAATTAACAGATTAAAAATCAAATTGTTAGGAGGAATAGTTTGTCAAAATTTTTCTTTCGTCGAGCCGATAATCATATAAAAAAGGTGTACCTTTAAACATTATTGATATTTTCCTATATAAAGAGTTTTCGTGGGTCTGTAGAGTGATACCGATTTTCTGGTGTCTTTTAATATCCAACTTAACTCGCCCGTTATCTAGTCATTCAGTCTTATTAAATCATTTTAAAATTAGATTCCGGGGCAGATAGTTTAAGGAGTTGCTGTTCGCTGCTGCCTGTCTGGCATCGGTGGCAAGAATCAGCAAGAGAGTAAATTATACATATTATGGTACTTACCCATTTAATGTTAGCGGATGAATCTGGGATTACAATTTTTGAGTCTTATGATTTTTTCTATATGTCGGCAAGATAAAAACTCGTTATTAGTTATTATAAGCATGAGTTAAACCTTACTTAACGTTGTTATATAAACAGTAACTTGAATTAAATTTGAAATAGTTGATTCTTGGAGATGAATACGGTTTTCGATTTTGAAGGAATTTTTTGAATCTATTCAGTATTTGTTAAACAAACGTAATAAGGAGGCAGTCACAAACTTTATTTGTAAATAAAGCATACACCCTGATATGTAAAGAACAGTTGTAACTCTGATATTTAATCAGGCGGCAGTACAATAATGTGAGCATGAATTCGAGTTTCGTTCAGTTCAAATATTTTTGTTCTTATAAAAGAGAAATGTAACGTTTTCGCCTGACTGTTACAGCTAGTACTGTCGTAGCTAGTCACAGTCGGATTCCGTGATAGATGTATTTACTCAGCTCCTGTGGTTGACGTTGAAGTAAAATGTGTAGGTAAATATATCATTTCACGTTGCCGACGTCTGATTTCATTTGCTCGGCGCTCAGTCAACTCTAAATCTCTTCATATACTATGAGCGTAATAAAAGAGAAAAATGTTCTACAACGAGTAATCAGCATTATATTCGTCGTTTCTAAATTCCACACAAGGCTCATGGGGGGTGACTCCGCTGAGCCCTAATGGAGAGCATTATGAAGTAACGATACTCCCTGCGATATTAGCATAACTATATAAAATAGCATTCGCCCCCGCAACGTAAAAAGTGTCATAAACGTTCTCCGGTCGGCTGTACACGTGAACGTAGTCAATAAGCATTACGTGCCTTATGAAATGTACGAATAGAGACACAGCCCGGATACTAGAGTCGTTGTACGTATTTCCGTACATTTATGTCTACATTAATTTTACAACTCGAACCCGCTCGGAATGTCATATGCGCTCGGAGGGCGGTTCGTCGCCGGGTTTCATGAATTATTCAGGGAAATGAGTGTTATATTGTGTGTTTGTGCCGTTCGGATAGTTGGCCACCGCTGGAGGGGTCCTGCGCGTCTCTTTTAATCATTCGTATTATTGTTGGCGTTTGGCGGGCGGCCGGGAAGCGGACAGCGCGAGATTGGGCAGCTTGGTGAGGTGTCGCCGCTTTTGTGTAATTTATGAGATTGATTAAGGGACATGCGCTGATAAAGTATATATCTTATTCGTCAGTGAAGCTTGAATGTTTGCCTGTAATGAGTTTTGTCAAAATTAAAAGTGGAAATAAATAAACAAAAATTCTATGATTTCCTTTCGAAATAGTAAAGGATTACAAAGGCTTAGTTTTATAACTATAATCTGTATTAGTTATATTAACACTATTAAACAAACACATAAATTTTGGACTGTTTGGCAAAAGATAATCATAAAAGATATAATAGCATTTACTGCTTTCCCGTCAGTAAATTATAAATTTTATATAGATTTCAGCTATATTTGATTCTTTTACGTTATCCATGTGTTATTTCTTGTTTTATTCGATATATTTCAGTATCTATCGAGCACATAAGTTTATAATGTATCATAAGTATTTTGCGTATTCAAGAGCCAAGGAAAAATCTAATTTACAACACCAATTTGTGTACATCTGACAAAGCGAAAAAAATATCGTGTACCAGTTCCTCACAGACTCAAAGGTGATTAAAAACCTAGGACTTTGTTATTTTTTTCTTAAAATTTTCCCCAATTGGAATTTTGAGAAAAAAGTTGTATTAATTTTTTTATGTATTTTAAAAATTGTTTGAAGTACGTGGTCTCAATTAACCAACGGTTAATTGAGACCACGTAATCGTCAAAATGACTTAAGCCTGCTTAAAATACTGCTTTTAGTATAAGAAATTTCTTTATATTGTTAAGATTTTATTAAATTTGTTACAAATAAATTAATGCCCAAAGGATTGAAAAAGTGATTTTTAAATTTTTTGTGTTTTGCATTTGACTGTTGTTTACTTCATGCAGAGCAGCTGTCTACAGACTTACTATAACCATGTTGCGTGTCTTTTGACAATATAGTGTGTTTACACTTTTCCGTATCATTTGTGTAACAAAATGTTGTTTCATTTGTCTAGTTATACTGGGCTGAGTTGATCTGCGGGCTAACGGCAGCCTCATAGTAAATACATTCTTATTACGCAGCAATTTTTGTCTCCGAGAGAATGAAAGTTCGCAGTGAACACACCTCGGCGGCATTAAGTCGGGTCGCACCGCCCCTCGCTTAACCCATGTCATGCCACTGTATGCGAGTCGGGGCGACTGTGTCACGACGTGTAATGCTTCTATGGGATAATTTTATTTGTCATCATGAGGTGAGCTTGTTTGGGGCGTGAATAATGATTTGTTTATTAATTAACTTTATATAATTATACGTTTTTAGCTTAGTTAATTAAGGACTATACATGGAGTGACTAGTGCCTATAGTGTAACGAGAAATATACGGTGGTAAAGAGCGAGATTAGAAAAAAGTTACGTCCTTTGGAGTATAACCCTATAACTAACTGCAGTAGCTATTCACTACGAGAGCAATATCGTACTTATATTTCTATGAATGTAGCTGCTTTTTATAGAACATAAGGCTTGCAGGTAACAGTCCAAAGGAATAAATGTTGACTCTTCAATTAATAATTAAAAAAAGGTATAAGGTACACGTTAAGTAACGGTGGAAGTTATGTGTTTTGTGACCCGCTCGTCTTAACGTTTCGTAATAATCTACAAGGTTACAAGAGTTATCCGTGATTGGTTAATATAAATTAAAATGTTGGAAGGGGAAATTAAAGGCAATAGGAGTGGGATACATGTAGGGTCAGTGCGGAACATAAAAAGGTAACAATAATATTCTATGATGGGAAGACACAGGCGTCGTCGATGGGAAATAATACTTTAAAAGAAACGTCCATTTTTATGGTAGCCTGACCTCGCCCGAGTAAACAGACAAAATTACAGTTATTATTGTTACAATACTGAGAAAACATATAGATGAAAATGGTTTACGGTAATTTGGAAAAATTCCAGAACTTTTGAAGTTGTTTATAGGATAAAGAGAGCTATCTATACAGCGATAGCAAAATTTTCATAGAATATTTTACATTATTTAATACATATTTAACTGTAGCAACGAAAGATGCTCCAAATTTCACCCCTAGTTATTCAAGAATGCATCAGCCAATTATCAGATTTTCGACTTTTGAAGCTAGGCATTATGCGGTACTAAATGCGGTACTAAAACTTTTGACATTTTAACTAAGTTAATGGGAAATTATTTACTGAATTCCGCATTGCACCGGAAACGATTGTTAAGAATTTTCTTCATTGTCTCTACGCTACGCTTTTTTGAGACGAGGTCTTGTAACAGCAGCATGTTTCTTTAATTTACGCGCATCATTTCAACGTAATGTTAGTTCGTCCTGAATAGTTGTTTACCCGTACAATATGGTACCTGCAGGCAGCTTGTAATATGTCTCGAGTGCCAGAAAATTGCTCGTATGCTTCAGAATGGTTCCCTTAATTAAATTAATTAATTACGAGGGAGCATCCTCGCTAAAGCACTCATTAACTGAAGGTGGGCGGTCGGTAATTGCAAGGTGTATGCCGAAATTAAGTATAAATAATTGGCTGTCTTGTTTGATTAATTCGAGACGCGACTCGCGTGGGAAAATATACAACACGTGGCGATGAACTGGAGGCTGTCGTTGCGTTTCTATTTTTTTTTAAATGGCAATTAGGGTGCCCAATAAATGCCACTGGAATCGATGAAGTCAGTGAATACAGGCTGACTGACAAAAATTGAATATCTTGATGGATATACCAAAAAAATGTGAGCCGTCATGTGATGCCTGGCAGATGTGAAACATTTAAATTTTTTATTATTTTTATATTTAAATATTGGACATTGTAAGTTCGATAACGGAGTTTGTAAAAACCGATATAAACGAGTAAAGTTGTAAACGTTAGTAAATAATAAAGAATGCTGTTACACTAACAAACGAGTATGTGTAGTCTAGTAGAGAGGGTAAAATATCGCGTGTGTAGTGTCTACTACACTAAACGTAAAGTAGGATATGTGTAGTGTAGTAGAGAGCGTGTGTGCAGTGTAGTAAAGTAGCGCGTGTCTAGTATAGTAGAAAGGGAAGCGTTAATACGGAAAGAGCCGACAAGACACGAAGTTGCCCGATTGGTACGTCGCGACATGCCATCAGAACGTTTTAACTCATCCAAACGCGTCGTTAGATGTTTTACATCAAAAATTGAACTTTGTGCTATTTGTTATATGGCAATCCTGAGATTTAAAGGAAATATTTTCAATTCATTTACAAGGTAATTATTGCATGAAATGTTACTGTTTTAAAATATAATTTTACAAACATTTCCTGTATTCCATAGGTTTTAGACATGCCATAATTATAATCGATATGATAAATAAATCAGCCCTTTGAGGTATAAAAAGAAAAAAATTCTGTCCATTTTTTTGTAAAAAGTGGGCCTGACTCTGACGTCCTCCAAATGAATCTGTTTTTACTCTTAGTACGACCACAGCTTTAGTTCACTCTTAATGCTAAAGCAGATTTATCACGATTTAACTTCTCTACATTTTAAAAAACATACTTTTTCAAGAATTTTTCTTGTAACGTAAAGTAAGCGCAGGTGGCTCACCTCCTTTTTACCGTAGCGAAATAGAGTCCTTCTTAATAGTGGTCACTTTGATGATAAGATAGTACCTATCGGTACGATATGCGTTGGAGAACCACGGAGTGTGTCTATATTATCGATCTTTAGACGGTTACTGTTTTCACTTTTCGCAGTGTTTTCTCTAGAACTGTGTTATATTGGAACTAAGTTAATGTACTGATTTATTATTTTTAAAATTTCTTTATATCGTAACGATTGCCTCGTTACCGATGTAACTAACCGAACTTGTTAAATATAAGAATGCAACAATTTCGGAAAGAGAATAATTAACATTTGCAACAACGATTTGTATGTATTTGTTTAGTGATGAACATTTATTTCAATATGGCCGTTCAGCGGAACAAACCGTTCTGGTTAAGTGACATTCATAATATAACGTAACATCGTCTAAGAAACCCGAGATGAAAATAGCATAGATAACACGAGTTGTAAAGTTTCATTATCACTACGAGTAGACCTTACAAGTTAGAGTGGAAACGAGGAAGGAATTAATTACTTTTCCCTTTCAGGTAGGGCGTGTCACAAAGTAACTTTATTGACACAACTGAGATTATTGAATATAGCGTAATTAATGACTTGATACGTCAGCAATAATTTTGCGAGCTTGATTTCGATAATTCGATCGTTTAGAGACCTTGGGCACGTTTATTATTAATGCTTATTTTTATCTAGTTTAGTGAGTTTTCGATAATATTTTGGCAAATTCTTTTGATAATAAAGTTATGACCCAGCTTAAGGATAGTATATTTTGTGGAAATTTTTAGGTTTTATGCAGAAAGGATTTTTAGCAGACACAAAATGTTAATCAGTGAATATGAAACATTTTCCTTATTTCTCCTTTTCCTTCCAGCATTCGCGGAAGAAATAACTATACATTCGTCATAATGGTATTACGAGGAAGTAAGTAACGAGAAATTGAAACGCTGGACAGGTCAATTACGCGTCGCTGATAATGTCGGGGCGCGCAGGTGAAGCTCCGCGGTCGCAATGCGAAAGCGATCTCGGCGTTTCCCTACGTGACAACGCACTTAACGCGCTCGAACTTCAATAATTCACTCCGACCCAGTTCCGGGCACATATCGGTTTCCTCATCCCCGCCGCACCAGCGCGTCGCCGCCAGCCGAGAGTGACGTTTGGAAATTTAATAAAACGCCGACTACCCCCGCTGCGCCCGATATGACGGTCCCCCGCGGACCGGCTCCCGCACGCGCCGAATCCGTACGGAGGCGACGCAAAGTTACAGCGTCATCCTGTGTTAGATTAAATTCTAGAATTGCATTTGACAAAAGGGCGCAGATATTTTGGGATTCCGTTGAAAATGAAAATGCTGGGAGTATATTTGGAAAGGAAAATTTGAAAATCTCTTGGATTGTGTGCAATGTATATTACGGAGTCATCACCGATCAATAGGTACCTGGTTTAATTTTAAATGCAATTGTTTCGCATACAGTCTTAAATGATTGTTTTGATATGGGTTCTAAAAGCATAACTGTGTGTCATGACGCAAACAAACAATCGTGTTTTTGCCTTTAATTTTCACAGTTGAGTGTGAATCAATAAAAGTAAAAAAAGTCGAATGCAAACGCCGATAAATTAGCCGAATGACGTCGCTGACGGACGTTAATATTAAAAATTAATATTTGATAAATGTTTCTCCTATCAATCTCAAACAAAGTAAAATTTCGTGATAAATATACTATGTGTAAGTTATGTCGCATGTGTATGTTTACCATTTTGTAAGTATATGATTTTAGACTGTTTAGTGTACAGTAAAAGTACTTAGTATTTTAGGAAAATCTGAACGACATGGTTCTTTTGATTAAATTCCTAATAGTTTCATGTTGTTTATGTATTTGCGTATGTCTTTCATTTATTTAAAGTACCATATGGCATTTTCTAATTTATGATTTGTATGGGCTTCCTTCCGTTATTATACTATTTTTTCGCTCTACATTGATGGGGTACTAGAAATTGAATACTCGGATGTAAAATATTGTTAAGTCTTTAAAGATTTTTCACATGTTGATCAATTTAATTTCTCTATGCAATATAACGAATCAAATACTTCTAGTAAACTTTTTATATTTTGGATACATCCAGAGTGTAAAGTACAAATATAGCCGATATTTAAAACCCAATATATATTATATATATAATATATATATATATATATATATATATATATATATATATATATATATATATATATATATATATATATATATATATATATATATATATATATATATTATATATATATATATTTATACACATATATACACACGGTGTCCTGGAATAAGTATCGTACAAAGAAAGATGCTATTCGTTAACTGAAAAATAGTTTTAGTTAATAAGATTAGTAATAGATTGACTGAAATTAAAAAATTGACTGTTTTTTTTTCAGAAAATTGAAAATACATTCATAATTATTTGTCATCTCTTTTGTACACACAGTACTTGCGCACATTATTCAGCGCCGTTTCGCGGAATAACCCGCGAAATAGCTGCGAAAACGTGTGACGAAGAGTTATGTGTAATATTTTTTTGCACTTAATTAGAAAAAGGGCGTGTTTTATGTTTTATTTCAACGATAATTTTATCCTTTATAGCCAACGAATAACGTATTTCTTTGTCCGACACTTATTCTCGGACACTGTATATATTTATTTTCGTGAAGAAAACGTTTAAATGCCAAACATCGACGTATCGACAAACATGAAACATAGAATGCAGTGGTTATAAGTGACGTGCCGTGCCGCCAAAATATTTTACTGCCGATTTTTCTCGTGCCAAGTTTTCTTGTTGCGAAATGCGATGTGTTTTCGTTGACGTGATGAGGTTTATTCTTGGATGCTTCCTTGTTTGCGTTATTGTATGCAGTTTGTGAAATTAGGTCACTGTTTATTTTTATCGATTACAGTTTGATACATCATTAATTATATGATGAAATGTTTCAAAACAAGTATTTTTTCGTTTTTAAGGTTTTTCCAAAGCTCGTGATTGTTTGAAAGTATTGGTTGTAGCAGTATGTATAAATAGTTTTTTTTTATTGAAATTAGTATAAATTTATACGTAATATTTGACATGATACATCTGGGGAATATCGACACCGAATAGTTTGTTTACTCTGGCCTTAAATTCTAAACTTATTAATATGGTAGATATATATTGTAAACATTTTTGCTTCAGTTGTAATGAAGCAAATGTAAAAAATTTACAAATGCAAATGTAAAAATTTGTTTTTTTTTATACAAATTTTTATGTAATGGGAGAAGGCGTATATATTAAATGGTTCAAAAGTTATAACATCGTAACGTAAAAACGAATATAGAACTGGATCTTATAGGGTTCAGATCTGAGATTTTATGACAGTGAATCCTGATCTACTGAAAAAAATATATAACTATGCAACATACCACCACTATGATATATGTACGAAAATAAATCGAAACCACAAAAAATACAACAACACTTTTTACCATTTTTTCAACACACTTTACTAAAAAATGATTTTCGCTATATCTAATTAGTCCCAGTCAATTACTTCCAGCAACTGTATAACCGACCAGACTTCATTTTCCATAATCCGATCTCACCCATCGTCGCTCGCCCTACTTTCTTTCATATTCAAAAACGTCCGCCTTCCACTACTAGTACGCTGCTATCAATTCGATTAGGTGCCGAGGTTGGAAATTTCATTTGGCCATTAGGGCGGGCGGTACTGTCGGAGAGAGTAGACGACAGTGGCCGAGTACTGAATGTTGAACCGGCTTTGCCCTGGGGAAAATTTTAATAGAATGCGGTATGCTCTCAGCGGATGCAGCCACTGTGATGTCCTTACGTAACGTACCTTACGTTATCGTTGCCTCTGTAATACGACACCCGGATAGAGTCGAGTCTCCAATTGCCTTTTTCGTCCTCCATGCGGGAAACGACTAAACAAACGTAATTACTTTTGCGAAGTTTCGTGTAATTCAGTCACAGTTTGTTGAGGAAAATATACTTTATTAGTATTATCGTTGAGATGTCGGATTTGACCGGTCAGTGGCTTAAAGCCAAATGTATTTCCGCCGAAAAGGGTACGCATATTTAAATCGAAATTATTTGAATTTCGTTAATAGAGTTTCTTGCTGTAAAATGACACGGGGTGAGGCATACCGTCAGAAGTCCAGATCGTCCTCAGCTTCATAGTTATCTTTCACTTCTTTGGCGGGATGACAACAAGAGAATAGAAAGAGTATTATGGATGCGGTATGCTTAATAAAGATTGACATACGTAGAAAACCGTGAAGGAGCTCTAAATCTTCGCTTATATTATGCATTTGCTGCATATGCTCTTTCCGAGATGACTGCATGCCGGTAAGTTGGAGGAGCCTCATCATAAACGGTTCTATCGATTTCAACCTTCCTCGAGCACGATTATTTATGAACACGGTGTAGATGTGAAGCGCCACATCTAAACCATAATCATATCCTGCCGTCCCAGAGTTTTAATTGTGTGACCACGAGAAAATGGACACAAATTATCTTACGAAGTGGGCGGGTTTAACCCACTCCTGCCGAAATGAGGATTCTTTGTTTGGCTCACCTTTCCTATTCAGAGTATCATAAAGTTCCTCAAAAGCCGAAGGAAGGAGTTAACTAGAAGAAGAAGGTATTTGTTTAGAATTTTATTGCTTCATGTATAAGGCTCTAGTGCTTGGCGGAAATCAGACCTAGAATGAACGACTTAAAATTAACTTATGTAACAGGCAATGACTGATTATACAACCAAGATTATTACAATACTAAATGTGATTAAAATTGAATAAAATGTACGTAAGCAAGTAAGACAGGATGGGAACACAATATCAGGGCTATAAAGGTAGATCGAAGAAAGTGTTAGAGTTATATAGAAAGTATAAAATTTTAAAAGATCATTTTTATTCATGTAATAGTTTCTCGATCATGTTAATAATATTCTGCAAAATAGCAATGAGATTTGTTGTCAAAAACATAGAACGTACAAAATTGGGTTTGTGGTAGATTGTTCAAAATTATAAAAGGTCGTAATGTTGGTCTATTTGTATCAAGCTAAGTTTCGATGATGGAACGGCATTCTCCTCTCTCCAAGTGGATATCTTTCGTTTCAATTCCTTTTCACATAATCTCCTTCATGCTTTTCTGTTTTGTGGCTTCTCACATTAACATCTTTCAATCGTTCCTCAATTTGATTCATCGATACTCTTCTGGATCCGTGGTGATACTTTGCCCACTATAATTCATCAATATGTCCAATAAAATAACAAAAATTATACCAACATATATATTTTAATAATGACATAAATCCATTGGGTATATTTTATTGCAGAATATTGGTTCAGTTAAGTTAAATGCTTATGCCCATATCGCGGCCATTGATCAAATGTTTCAGATATGTTACAAATTTATTGTCGAATGAATTATGTTCCTTCATAGAAAAAAAAAACAATTAGATTGACGGAGAATTTATGAAAGCAAAGTTGACAGAAATGTTTGTTACATAATTCAGTGCATTTTTCCTAGTCCTTTCGATTATTTGATGATGGATTTAGATAAAAAAAATCTTAGGTGATTCTATGGCGTCCTAAAGTCGCTTTATTCGATTTTTCAAAAATTTTATGTATTATATTTTATGTATTAAAATTTTATGTAATTTTAAGCATGCATACATACATGCATGCATGCATATATGTATGTATGTATGTATGTATGTATGTTTTTTTTTTATCTGAGGGGAAAAATACTATTACGTATCGTGGGGTCTAGGTGTTAGTGACCCCTTATGTCAGACTCGGCCAAGACCGGCCTATACCGACTAAAAAACCGCCTCTTCTTCTTTACCTTCTTTATCCCCATGGTGTCACCGTTAGGCATTTCTTCACGGGTGAAGGGCTTAGCCTTATTTTCGAGCTATCTCATAATTGTGCTTGGCTGCCGCTCATTCGGGCTCTTTCTATTTCCTGGATGCGTAGTTCTATTAGCACTTCCATCGCATACGTATCTGTTGCGTCCCATGCCTCCTTTCCCTGTAGCATTGCAGATACAACATTGTCTGGTACAACACTACAATTTAATTTTGATTCCCACTTCCGCCGAGCCACTGAGAATCGAGGACAACAAAGAATACGTGCTCTGCGTTTTTGTTACTGCCTTCGCAGATGGGACATTCTGGGGAATGATCATGATTGAACCGATGAAGATATTCTCAGAAGCATCCGTGCCCTGAGAGCATTTGCGTAAGGTAGTAATTTACCTCTCCGTGTTCGCGGTTCATCCATTGATCCACTTCGGGTATGAGCCTATGTGTGTGTATGTGTGTGCGTGCGTGCGTGCGTGCATGCGTGCGTGCGTGCGTGCGCGCGTGTGCGGGTGTGCGGGTGTGCGCGTGTGCGCGTGTGCGTGTGTGCGCGTGTGCGTGTGTGCTTGTGTGCGTGTGTGTGCGTGTGTGTGTGTGTGTGTGTAAGGAGGTAAGTAAAGGAGGAGGCAGTAAGGAGGGAATATACGAACCGTATATTCCACATACATACATGAAACTGACGAGGAATATACGATCCACACACATACATAAAACTAAATTTATAAGTATTTTTTGACTTCAACGTCGCGCAGTACGGAAAAAAGGGAAGGGTACATGACGCAAACAGATTAAGGACGTCGAAGAAGTTGGTGTAAATGCATTGATAATGGAAAATAAAAATGAAGCGATGTATAGAAACATTACTTATTTATGTAAAAAAGTCTATTATTTCCAATGTTACGTAAGATGAAACGTCAACCCAAGTACATTTGAGATATAAGATCATATTGAGTTCTGTAATGGATCTAAATTACTCAAGCCCTAATTTCATTCGTGTAAATGTACATTTAAATAGTAACTAAACAAATTATTTCTGCGTAGCTTACGAAAACCAATATGTCATGACTAAGGAGTGATAGAGGGAAAGGTAGCTTAAAATGACATAGAAGTTGGTTGTGACGTGATAATTTTTTTGTCATAAAATAGGGAATTCGACTATATTTTTTTATTTCAAAAATGATAATTTCTAGATACAAATTTACAATTAACAATTTTCTAGATACATAATTTCTGAAGAGGAGTGAAGATTTTTTTGATAAATTTTAACAACTGATTGAGTTGCAAAGGTTTTAAATTAACGTTTAATCATGTATAACTTAGTCAATTACTGCAATACTGAATTGTGTAACCGTTTTTTTAATGCTAATTACATTTTACTAGAGAGCGGATTAGAGGGGAAGATATCCTAACTCTATTCCAACCTAACTTATTCTTGGAAGATCATAACTCGCATATTTTATAATATACTTATATACTTGCCTTTAATTAATTTATATTTTCATGACATTTCACTGTCTGTAAAAATGAGTCTTTTTAACACGAGCCAGAAATATATATTACTGAATATAGTACTGAAATAAGGGTTGTATATAAGATAGGATGATTCTAAACATCTTTGAAGATCTTAATGATACACTTTAATTATCTTTAGTCCCATCTTTTTTATCGCAATATTTTTTCTCACACTTTTCTCTCGCGTACATACTATTTTATCACTTTTTTAGTATCTTTGTAATGTTGCCTTTTGAATACACGAAACAAATGGACTTTATGGTCGGGTCAGAGCCCATTAGCCACTCGCTTCAATTCGGCTTCGTATACACAACAATGAGTTCAATTATGCCAGTGAGTATTATCAGTCGCGTACGCGTGCCGTGTACATGGCACCTATCCGGTGTGGCGCCCCACTAAATCGCCAAAACACGCTCGATTAGGTGTCACGCCTCATGTCGTTACGGTAATAACAATACGCCCGTTCCATTCGAATGGGCCGCCGCCGCGCTACTGCCCCACCGTCGCTTGCTACACCTTTATTATATCCGATAAACGTGTTTTTTCTCGCTAAATCGAGTCGAAATAGCGATGGTTACGGCGACAAGCGGCCCGTGACAAAAGTGTACGAACATAACGACATGTCCGCGTCGCGGCTGCGGTACAATTTGGGGGACTGTAAATGCGACGCGGGCGCACCGGTAGATCTTATCGTCGGTTTCCTTTTTAATCCGAGATCGATTCGTGTGATCGATATGTTTACTGTTTAATCTCGAAACGTTTCATTGAATTGAACGGTAATCGATCGAGATTGGTTCCCTTCTCGTATTTGGTTGTTGCGATTCAAGCATGCTAGTGATTGTGTAATATATAAATTGTCTGTTGGGCACTAGATTTTGTCAATCATTTCCTGTTTGAGGATTTTTCTTTATTACCTGAAAAATGTTGACCTGATATAGACGCTGATCAGTTTTTAGCTCTTATCGTAAGCCTGCCATTTAGTTCGATCTATATGAGTGTGCTACCTTCAGGAACGGCTTAGGGTTTATTGGCGTAAGGAAAATCAATCGAGCTAATACGCTCGTATAATATGAGGTGAATGCTTTGCTTTGCTTTTTATGTGAATTGTCCCGATAGAAAGAGTAAAAATATGAATGATATACGCTGTATGATATATATGTAATGATATACGCAAGCTTTATGTCGTATTTCGATATTAGTGTATGATTATTAATAACAACGAAATCCAGGTTCTTCGCATTCTTTGACGGATGACAGTTAACAACCCAGATGACAGTTTTTCGTACTAGAGTACCTGATGGATTAAATATTTTATTTAAATAAATTAAACATAATATAATAATAATAAAACATTACGATTTTACCGTAATGTTTTTTAGTGATATTAAGTGAGGGAAATAATCGAACTTAATATACGTATATTTTTTAATTTGTTAAACTCCGTTTAACAAATTTTATACTTCAAAGTTGTTTTCAACTTGTAATCCGCTCTCCCGTTTCCAAACGAGACTGTAAAAATGTGGACAAAGTCCCGAAAATAAGTTTTAATTAGTATTTCCAAATAAAATTGTTTCGAGTAATCCAAGTTCATTGGCCTTTGGAGCTATAAAAATACTTGTTAAGTACGTGGAAATAATAGAGATGAAAATTATTATACTATTAAGCTTGCTGATGTTTATAAGACAAATAAATGTGAATTATTAAAATACATTTTGCAATATTTAATAAAAAAAATACACAAGACGAATTGCAATAGCAGGTCCAACTGTCGAAGTATTGGACTCCTTACTAAGCTATAATTGAGGTACGAGAACTTAAGAGTTTATAATGTATTTATAGTTTGATATCTTGTGAAATTATTACGGAACCCTTATTCACATGTATTCCGACACGCACTTACCGGTTTTTTTATTCCATGCGATAAATTGATTCTACGAATGAATTCAAATTATATGTACTATTTCCGATTCCAAATCTTTATAAAATCACAGTCGTATGTTACTATAGATTTTGACGCTCCATAGATTGAGAAGTACTTTTCTATAGACGACAATTGCCCTAATGTTTATTTGATCTTTATATTGAAGTCTTTTATTTTAAAATTTGTTTTTATACGTGTCGATCGTTGTCAAATAAGTCGTGGGCACTTGGCTTTATTCATACCTCAACAGGAACTTATAAGAACACTTACTTGTTTGTCCTTCGCCTGACACAGTCGCTTCTCTCTATTTAGCTTAAAAGGCAGAAAAATGCAATTTATTGATCCAATATTTCATGATAGTCCCTAAGAACCTCAAAAAATGTTCGTGTGGGACTTTCATAGGGGCCGAATTGGGTGTAAAAAATATTTTTATTCGTGTACGGAAACAGCGGACCGTCACCGTGGTGTGTTGGGTTAATCGTAAGACATACGGCCGTTGAGTGCGCGGCGCACCGCGAGGACCCGGGTTCGATTCCCGACCGCTCATCAAGCGGGCCTGGAGAAGTCCGACCTTTTGTGGCTCTGGCAACCATTTTCCATATGAGATCTTCTTCATCTCATGTGGACGCGACAATAACAACAGCGGACAGGGTGACTTATGAGGATTCTAAACTTTTATTTTTAGAAATTATGTTAGTTTTATAATGCGAGATACAAATAGAGATTTGTGTTTTATTTGCTCTTTTTATAGAATTCTTTAGAATTTTACGTAAAATAGTCTATTTTTTTAATTTTACTAAAACGTCTGCGAAAACGTTTTCCCCCATCTCGGAAACTAACAAAGTTAAAATAGTGAAAAAAAACGGGTTTGCCTGGAGTTTATCTAAAATATTATTGGAAAATTATAGCGATTATTTTAGATCTCATAGTTCTTGAAACATTCACAGTATTTCCGTTGCGACTGTTGAGGTATACTAGGCGGTATATTCACATGGTTAAAAATAATAATGAATATTTGTAAACAGTTTAATGAAATTGCATTATATACTATTAAATGTATAAACGCGATGTGTGATTCTTATTGGTAACTAACAGCTTTTATTATTTATTAAACTCCTGCCCAGTTAAATGAAAATGCAACATATACCATTAAATGTCTAAACACGATGTATGATTCCTATTGGTAACTAACAGGTTTTTTATTTATTAAACTCCTGCCAACTTGCTGTCTCCTAATCATAACTCCTAACACTCGTGAAACATTCACAGTATTTCCGTTGCGACTGTTGAGGTATACTTGGGAATATATTCACATGGTTAAAAATAATAATGAATATTTGTAAACAGTTAAATGAAAATGCAACATATACCATTAAATGTCTAAACACGATGTATGATTCCTATTGGTAACTAACAGGTTTTATTATTTATTAAACTCCTGCTAACTTGCTGTCTCGTAATCATAACTCCTAACATTCCGTATAGGGAATCAGTGCATAAGTTAACACATGTAAATTCACGATCACGATATTATAGTGAAAAAAAAATATCGTCGAAGTAAACATTCAATTTCATGGGAATAGATTCGATCTCGTTGCATTGCGCATGACTGAATACGTATATTAGACACAGTTATGTTAAGATGTATATCCGATACACGCAATATTTGAGGGCTCATATTGAATACGAATGCGCTGCTCACCCAGCCTCCGTGGGAGACGGGACGGTTTGTATATAAGTACGCACGTTGGTGGATAAGTTTTGTGAGACGATATAAAGTACAGTGAGTTATTGGATTCCTCGCGCAATTTGTCTTGGCCTGGTACAGTAAAGAGTCGTAGCATGGGGCGCATTCGTCTCCGTACTTAATAAAATCTAACTAGTGTTCAGCGCTACTCACGGGCAGCTTTAGTTCAGCGGGATGCTGACTTCCTGTACGGAGAATTTGCAGCTCAATATTGGCTCTCGAAGCGGGAGAATCTGCTACACCATCCGCTCACGCCGCTGGCGAGAATTGAAAGTTTCTGTCGACACAGTTGCCGAGTCGCGGAATGGCGAGTGCCTTTTTTGCAGTGGTGTCTTGGCCGTGCAGCTAAGTTTCCTATGTGTTGTGATGTAGTTCGATATGAACGAATCGTAGTTTGCGCATAACGAAAAATGTTTCCGATGTATCGTGCGATGGAAAAGTTTCGTCTTACGTTTTTCTTTTCTGTTGTATCATGCATGACGTCCGGTATCAGCCGTGTGAACGGAATGCGTTCGTGTAGAGCATTTTGGATATAAATTTTCTTACTTCTGATATGCTCTTTGCATATTGTAGAATGGAAAATGCTTAGTATATCGATTGTCGCCGGAAATTTTGTAACTTGCATCAAATTTTCTGCGATACAAACTGTAGCCTTGTTATGTTAATTGTATATTTCTTTATTTTCTAACTTACTATTAATATTCGTGATATGACTAAGATATGCGTGCAATATTGTTGCTGCATATTATTATTAAAAATTGTCTGAAAAGGAAGCACAAACGGGGTGCTGTTACTTGTTATATAATTGTTATATAATTGGTATTAACTATTTTGGTGATTATAGACTTTATATTTGTTATAAATTATCAATGGAGGAGGTCACTGTATGATATATTGTGATACTAGTATGTAATGTAACTTTAACGTTGTCTATGGAATTCAAATTCGATCGGTTACCATTTGATTCACTGAATCAATCCATATTGAACAGAAAAAAATCGATCGATTACCATTTAATTCACTGAATCAATCCACATGTATGTGAAAAGCATGTCAAACGTATGTAACTTTAATTATTTTTTATTACTTTTTGACAATTTTTAAAAGAGTGTTCAGAAATATTCAGCGTCATCCATCCATCATGTGCTTTAAGTTAAAAAATCATTAAAAACGTGTTTTCAGTTAAAAAAATTTATTTTTACTGCAAAGTTTCACACCAAAGCACTTAGTCCCGTGATATGAATTCTACGACGTCACGATGCCCCCACAAATAACGAAATTAAAAAGGGGAGGTCTATCTCTTTCAAACGCTATTGAGCGTTACTCCATAGTAACAGATAAATGTTTGTGGAATTAAATTTATAGGATCGCGCTATTTTACTCACATACTTATTTGAATTTAGTCTATCTTGGGTTATCTTGCCTATTAGTAAGATATTAAGATTTATGCGGTACATTTCGACTTTGACACTGAATTTAGCCGCAAATTTTAAACACGATGTTATTTATGATTTCAATCACTATATACTACAAAAATATTTAAATTCAATATATTACAGTTAAACATCCGTATTCTTAAACCTAATACTTTAACTTATATAAATCAAATATTTTTTTTTATAAATGTTGCAAATACCCTATTACGGCATGAAAAACATTTCTGTCATCGTTATCTCACATCTTGCACAGTGAGACACACAACGTGATTAAAAAAAACAAAATTCATTTCAATAAATTCCAAAGAGAAACGGAAACTATTTTTATCGTCTGTAAGAATGGGAGCTTTAATTATTTTTATTTGTCTCTAAGGAACCCTTATAGGATCATTTTGGTTTCCGACTGTCTGTTTGCCTGTCCGTCAAGACCCTTTTTCTTAAGAACGCATGGAGTTATCAAGTTGAAGTTAATATCAAACACTTAGGTCTACGGCCCCTTGAAACTTTAAAAAAAAAGGAGTTTCTAAGTTAACGCAATAAAAAAAACTAAAAATACGGTCATTTATGTCGCATATTTTGGCACTCGCAAATAAATCAAAACCTATTAGTTTGAGTACTTCTCGTTGACCTAGAATTATGGAATTTGACAAAAATTTTGACAAGGTCTCACAGGATAAGTAAAGGAAAAAATACAAAAATCGTTCATTTGTAGTTATACCATTTAAAAAAAATATTTTTTTTAAATATGCACTTGTAGAATATATAGTAGGCAATATATTGTTGTTTAAAAAAATTAAAGTTTTGTTAATCGTTCAATAGAAATATTATGTGCCATTAAATGTTTATAAATGCCTCAATGTGTGCGGAACCATCGTCGTGCGAGTTCCACTCGTACTTGATAGGTTTTTTAGTTTAATTGCTTCTGAGTATTAATGCAGTAATATAGTAATTTACGTCAAAGGTGAATAATAACAAGGAGTTGAATATTGAATATATTTGGCGTTAATTTTGTAGAAATTCATTATTCACAATTAAATGAAACTACGTGATGTAGTATTATTTCTACTTTTTTTAAGTTCTTTACCACGACCTAGGTTCTTTCTATCTTTGCTAATAGCCCACCTGAAGATGTTGTAATACAACGAAAGCTAGATCGTGGTAAAGAACTTAAAGAAAGTAGTAATAATACTACACCACGTAGTTTCATTTAATTGTGATCTAGGAGTTGTTTAGTAAGCACTTGACTTGCAAGTGCTTATTAATACGTAACTATGATAAAATAGAATTAGAATATTGTTAATAAAAAAATAAGAATATTACTAGCTTGTGTTCGCTTTTTAAGGTGTTATACCTCAAAAGTAAAAACGGAACCCTTATAAGATCACTCGCGTGGTCTATTCGTCCGTCCGTCACGACCATTTAAAAATATATTCATTTTCAAATTTTTGGGATGGGGCAGATTAAATGTTAAAAAAAATTTTGTTTCCATGTGCAGTGTGGAGGCATATCATTGGGAAGGGCTAGGAAAAGATGTGTAAAAAAATATGCTTTCCGACGCTACTTAAAGTAAAATTTTTAAAGAAATATTAGTGTTAGAATTAAACGTAAATATTCTAGGAAAAAAAGATAGGCGTGATTCCAGATGTCATAATTTATAAAATATGTACTGTTTTACGCCTATGAGACATAGTCAGCAAGTATAATAAGTATATTAAGTTCGTGAAAAATTAATATTTGTAAAATATGTACTGTTTTACGTCTATGAGACATAGTCAGCAAGTATAATAAGTATATTAACTTCGTGAAAAATTAATATTTGTAAATATTTTAATAGAAATACTATACGCCGCTAAATGTTATACTTAACTGTGTACGGAGCCCTCGTAGTGCGAGTTCTGCTCGTGTTTGACGGGTTATTTCTTTTAAATTTAGTCACGATATCTCATCGATGGTGATAATTCAACCGATTTGTTTATCAAGATAATTATTCCTTTGGTAACAATTAACGTTTTTGTTTAATATAAACGTTACGATTTATTACTTTTAAATCAGTCGGGTTTTGTGCCATAAAATATTCGGTACTGCGGCTTGCTATTTTTCGTACAAATTTTTAAATTAAATATTTTGTACATCCTTTTTATAATTATATCAAATTCAGTGAATATAATAAAAACACATACATATATAATGTATGTGTTTTTATTATAATCTTAATTTATTTAATTATCATGTTGACGTTGAATATATTTGGCGTTAATTTTGTAGAAATTCATTATTCACAATTAAATTAAACTACGTGATGTAGTATTATTTCTACTTTCTTTAATTTCTTTACCACGACATCTTCAGTTGGAATATTAGCAAAGATACGCCGCTCCTTGAATCTTTGCTAATATCCCACCTGAAGATGTTGTAATACAACGAAACCTAGGTCGTGGTAAAGAAATTAAAGAAAGTAGAAATAATACTACATCACGTAGTTTCATTTAATTGTGTATCATGTTGATGTTAAGCCATAGCTCCAAATTCAATAGGCGGTAAATTAAAAAAAAATAGAAATGGTATTGAAATGAGAAATAGATAGTATTGAAACTATAACCTCGAAAAGTAATAAAACGAACTTTTCCGCCGAAACGTATATTTCCAGGATTCCGTACGGGGTAATCAAATTTGTATGAAGTCTGTCTTCATGCAATTACGTATTATTGTCTTGACTGATACGTCACGCCGTTGTAGACTCGGAGCATTGTGGCTGACGATTCAGCTTCGATTTGGCTCTAACCTTCTCGAGAGCGTTTACCTTCGATACCGCATTTCGCCTTTATGAAGAGAGAGAACAATCGACGATTGTGAGGTACTTCGTTTCGGCCGTGGTATTGTGCCATGTCAATGGCTCCTCGATGCCTTTGTCTACCGTGATACATTTACGTTGTAAACATTATAAGGTTTCTTTAAAGAAAAAAGCGTATTCGATTTGGAAATTTTGAATTTCTTTGTGATTTAAGGACAAGTAGTGAAATCAGAATTACTTTTCAACCGCAATAGCGCCGAGTACCATAAATAAGTACCTTTGTATTGATTAAGTACTTCCGGTTTAAATGTATGCGTGCAATGAAGCCGTATATAATATATGTGTAATAAAAGCGATTTAAGGACCCTGAGTGAAGAGGCTTTAAATAAGAGGCCACTTTAAGTTAAACAATGGCACGAATGTTACAAAAGTGAAAGCGTGAGTGTATAACGTTTCACAGAGTAACTCTTATACGTTTGACGCTTCTATACGTATTTAATTAGTATGCACTCTTATATACATTACACTTAAGTATTTATACTCTACATTCTAGTCTCACATTCTCGAACAACATATCCTCTTAGACGTCGTTCACTTTTATATGGGCTGCAATTTTATACGTTCAAGCATTTAAAATATCTCCATCATACTTATGTATATTCAACGTATGAACCACTTACAGCTCCAACGTTATTATGCACGTCACGCCCGTGTTCAATTTTAGCACATGTATGTTATATACTTTTATACATTAAACGCTTCTTTATATAATCTTAGATCTTATGCATCCTAAACTTCTGAGTATGATTTATATGTCGTTAAATATGTATTTATTACATAATACGGGATTCTTCGAAGTTAGCTGTTTAATAGGAATATTATGTACAATTGTTTATAAATGCGAGGGAACCCTCGGTAGTGCGAGTTCTATTCGTGCTTGACAGGTTTTTTTTCTTCTCGCATTACATTGGCTTGTCGCTACGCAGTATTATACTTTGATGTAAATGTGTAGCTTTACCCCACATGATCACCAATAATTGCGTTAATAATATTGAAAGGAGAATTAATATGGTAAATATTCTAAAAATTTAGGATTTAGTCAAATAAAAATTCAGTTTTTCTCCAAATATTGATCTACACATATTTCATTTGTCACTTGATTTACGTTGCAATGTATCAGTGCAGAATTTTGAGAAAGTGATGCACATATTACCTTTGGATTTTTTTTATTACTCTCGAAAATAACGTACTTATATTTAGTCTGAGAAAAAATATTTAATCCGCATTCATAAAAAACACGCCATGCGTGCGCTGCTTCCTAAAAACACGCCATGCGTTCGCGTATTTCTAAAAAATACGACTTGCTTTCGCGTATTTCTAAAAAAACACGCCATACGTTCGCGCATTCCTAAAAAAAACGCCGCGCGTTCGCGTATTCCTAAAAAACACGCCATGCGTTCGCGTATTCCTAAAAAACATGCAATGCGTTCGCGTATTCCTAAAAAACACGCTATGCGAAAGCTCCATTTGGACTGCGTTCATAACTATTTCGCTGTGCGAAATAGTTATGAATGCAGTGCAAATGGAGCTTTTTCGAACGGCTATTCACAAACGTCACTTGAGCCTCACTCCGCTATGCGTTTATTTATGTGTGAATACAAGCTTCTCATTGTTCAAATAGTAAATCAAGTACGGTGAATTTTTTGACATTATCATGTTTATAGTTAAGATATATGCAAAAAAATTATATTGATGTTTTAAAAAAAAGTACGAGTTTTTTTATCATAGACGTATTTTTATAGTCTTATGTAATTTGATCATGTTGTTACTTAATATAAAAAGATTGATGCTTACTAAGTGTTAGAAAACAATGTAAAATATGTTGTGCGCACATTTGTGGTAATAATTATTGAAATTATATAGATGTATATATAGATGGGATTATATAGATGGGAGACAACAAAAAATTATATAGATGGGAGACAACAAAAAATTTAATAATTTAATCTGGTTTATTAAAAATGTTGGAAGGCAAATTTCTGCATCAATTAATTTTAGGACACTTCCTCCTTTTCATAATTAAAATATGCCATTTGATTTAAAAGTTGATACAAAAATTTAATATTTAATTTCAACCTCTTACCATTTTGGCTATAACTATGCGTTGCCTAATAAAGGACCTAATAAGTTGCATGATAGAACTGTATAAAAGTATTCAAAAAACCATATCAGATGGACATGATTAACAAAAATCTTGCTGTAAGGTAGTTTACTTCTATTTTTGGTACAGAACTTTTAGAAAGCAAATTCTAAATGTTAATTTCATAGTAGATGGTAGGTCGCATGTATTTATATAATGTACAAAATTAATCGTATGGATATGTAAAAAGTGATTGATTGTATGCACATGACACTTTTCTGCGAATTTCTCCGCGTAAGGACCGAACTGGTTTTATACACGCCAAGACCTTATACATGTATGTAAACGTCGCTATAACGGCCACTAGAGGTTGTCCTTGGCCGACTTGGCACGAGGGCACTGTTACTTAATACGGGAACAAAGAAGGCATTAATACGGCCGGCAGATTCCTCCGTGACTTGATTGTTTTCCGTCGTTTATCACGTTATTAATATGAATGAGGCTCTGCGGGCCGCTCTCATTAGTCACCGGCGGACCGTCGCAGTGATCCGTCTCAGTCGCGCTCTCATCCATTATGAATGTGTGAGTTGGAAGCTGGACTGTGGAGACGCGGGCGCGAAGCGCTTTCGCGGTCTCCGAACTTGTCTTATCTAGCGTGGGCGGAGCTTGCGAATGATGGGCGATTTTTCTTATAAGGCAGGTGATACTTGAAGCCTGGATATTACATAGGTTTTGGGGTAGGCGGAGGGTTTGTGTACCCTCTTTATTTCTCTTCAGTTTTGGCAGTTTAGTACTTTTATGAATGGGTATTAATCATTTTAGATTGTATAAGCGGAAAGTATTTATTTGAATTCTCCGTATTATATGCGGATAATATTTAAAGCGCTACACGAGGTATACTGAGGATAACAATTTGTCAGCGTTTAGAATATTATAATCACAACAGTATCTGTCATGACTCGTGCAGTGGGTCATGGGAGATGCTGTTGTAAATATTTTATATACTGAATATATTTGGCGTCAATTTTGTAGAAATTCATTATTCACAATTAAATGTAACTACGCGATGTAGTATAATTTCTAATTTCTTTAAGTTCTTTACCACGACCTAGGTTTCGTTGTATTACACCATCTTCAGGTGGCCTATTAGCAAAGGTTAACTCTTAGGAACATCCAACAGCATTTATATATTACAAAAACAATAGCGGAAGCCGGGTTTGTGTGAGTTTTCCCACTGCTTACGTACTAAAGAACTTAAAGAAAGTATATATAGATAGTTCATCAATAAATTATTTATATTTATAAGAAACAACGATAAAAATTCAGTTTTCAAATTAATTTTTCAGTCTAAATGATTAAATATGTCTCATAATGAAAGTGTACAATTTGACCGCAGTATTCAATAACGTTGCACTGGCAAGTTTGCTATTTAGATAAAAGTGCAGCGTCGATACTTATTATGAAATTTCACTGTCATTAAATCATAGATACGAGTATATACTTAATACTGAACCATAGATTCTGTTTCCATTATAATTGGCATTCATTAGTGGCTATAAAGTAAGATAATGTTTTTTTAATGATTATTTTGTATACTCATTACGGTTCAGCTGTTTTAGATAGACAATTTTGAATTTTAAGTATCTGTATCAGGCTATTAATAATTTAGATAGAAGTGCAGCCTCGATACTGAGTATGAAATTTCATTGACTTTTAAATTTCATGTCATTGAATCACAGATACGAGTATATACTAAATACTGAACCATAGATTCTGTTTCCATTATAATTGCCGTTAATAGGTGGCTATAAAGTAAGATAATGTTAATACTGATATCTTATAGATTATTTTATAGACTCATTACGGTTCAGCTGTTTTAGATAGAAAATATTGAATTTTAAGTATCTGTATCAGGCTACTAATGACTCAGCCGTGAAAAAAATAAAGAATTGCCTTCAAATGTCGACGGCATACTGTTCTGAACATGCTTGATTCTATTCCATCCGCTCTAGGTAACTGCCTTTCTGCAAACATCCAATTTACATAATAGCATTATTCATACGATTTGATAGTAAAAAAAGTAGATCGAGACGGCATGTAATCAGATTTTATACGACGGTTGCTGAGAAGTCACAACGATCGCGGGCGAGATGTGAGCACGTCGCCTTAGGACTTTTTTTTCAAGTATTCTATGAATTGTGTGTACCTTATTTTCATTGTATTTTGGTTGTAGATAATTTGTTTGTTATCAAAACCGATATACAAACAATATACGTATATTGTAATCGCATCCCATGACGAACAGCGCTGTCTGTAGTGAAAGGGGAAATACAACAGTTTTATTATGGAATTTGTATGCGAAGTACCAAGAATTCAACAGTTTTATTATGGAATTTGTATGCGAAATACCAAGAATTCAGCAGTTTTATTAGTCTACACCTGTTTGTCGTTACCTTTTGTAAAGATTAATTATTATTTTAAAGAGTAATCCGTAAATCACTCGTTTGGGTGATTGCATGTATAACATTGGATTGTAGTCTAAGTAATCGATTGTCACAAGGCGTTTAGCTTAGAAAGAAAACTAGCAAGCACGAATAGACATTTTAAGGGTACATTGTATTTATATATATTTATAACTATTTACAAATATTCATTTTTCACTTTGAAAATACGTTACTACCACTATATATTTCACAGGCGTAAAACATGTGGCATATTTAACAAAATATGAGATTTAGGATAATCGTTTTAGTTTTTCTTCAACCCTCGCGTATGCTTCCAAAAAAACAATTTTTCAAATTATGAAAATAATATTTTTGAAATCCTTATAGCTAGCTAGCCCTTTCAAACAGCACCCGATATTGTACACGGAATTTAAAAAAATCGAGAACATAATTTACCCCTCCCCCTAAAATACTGATATAAATATTTTTTAGTGTTAGCTATTGAGATAAATGCGGATTAATATAATTTATTACTATGCCAATTATATACTATTTAAAGGTTCTATGTCAAGCAATTTCTGAAAAGAAAACAATTATGACAAACAGAGGAACAGACACATGAGTGGTTTTAAAGGATTCCGTTTTTCGTTTCGGGGCATAGAACCCTAAAAATTTGTTAAGCCAAAAAAACTTGCGTGATTATTAGTCGAGACGAAGTGTGTTAATGTAATGATTGATTTCAATTTAATTATTTAATCTGTCAATTAATATTACATAATTAAGTTTTTAAATGAAATAAAGTTTTATAGCATTCTTCGCTTAGCATAAAAAATATTCGGTATAGCTACTTTATATTGCTCGAGTTAATCTTGGATGATTTGAGTTTTCATATCTTTAAAATGATGTCAGTCGTATTCTGTTACTATACATTCTGATAAAACTATTGTCAATCACAATTCCAATATACATATATTCACCTTAATGGGCTAATTTTAAAAGTTGTCAGTCGTGTTCCGTTACAATACTTTCTGATAAAACTATTGTCAATCACAATTCCGTTATACGTATATACGCCTTAAGGGGCTAAAGTTAAAAGATGTCAGTCGTGTTCCATTACAATACTTTCTGATAAAACTATTGTCAATCACAATTCCAATATACATATATGCGCCTTAATGAGCTAATGTTAAAAGATGTCAGTCGTGTTCCATTACAATACTTTCTGATAAAACTATTGTCAATCACAATTCCAATATACATATATGCGCCTTAATGAGCTAATGTTAAAAGATGTTAGTCGTGTTCCATTACAATACTTTCTGATAAAACTATTGTCAATCACAATTCCAATATACATATATGCGCCTTAATGAGCTAATGTTAAAAGATGTGAATCGTGTTCCGTTACAATACTTTCTGCTAAAACTATTGTCAATCACATTCCATGTGAAATTCTCCTCCTTTCCAAACTGCCGAAGAAACCACTTTTGCATGACGACAGTGTATTTCATTTATATATTTATTTAATATCTATTGCCACTCAAAATTTTATCGTATGAGATCCCATCGTCTCTAATAGAGAATAGAGAGAAAGACTGTACTTCGTTATTATCTGCTATATATTTTCTGTATGAAAAAGAAAACGATTTATCCAGACAGGTATTTATTCAGCTCAAGTGTCAATCCCACGCAAAGCTAAACTCTCATTACCTACTCTTAAATCTCGCCCTAACAAGATCCACATTACCGGCCCAATGTTTGACAATCGATGCGCCGCTCACTATTTCACGGCCCAGCCCTTATTTGTTTAGGGCGATACGCGCCCCGCTCTTATAAATAAAGATTAATGTCCATCTAGATGCGCCCTTAATGGGCTAATGTTTTTTCATGGCGCCCACTGTAAATGTTTACATACTCTTACATCTGTTCGTGGGCGCGCCTCCGCGGAATAATGGGCAAGTGAGTCGGCTGATTGATGGTGGAGTGCTGGAAAAAGTACCATTACGACTTTCGAGGAGATCGCTGTGTCGTTTATTCATTTGTTTATGGGAAATTTTCTCTGTTAATCAATCATCGGGCGCGCGGCTTGCTCTTGTTTGGGCGGGCTTTTTTATATGACGGCCCGTCTTGCAGGGGTGAGATTCTGACTCGGGCCGGGATTGGCACCGTTGTGTAGATTTTTTTTCCGTGGTTATTCGCTAATGGGGTGGTCTATTGTTGCGGGAATAATTTAGTCGTAATATATTCGGTTATGAATATAAGGGTATCATTTTGAGGGATATTTACGCACGGCGATGAATGTGAATTGCGTCACTGTAATCGAATAGGGAAGAAAAGAGGTTAAATCTTATAAGCGATATTTTTTCATTGATTTGTTATACATACTTTATCAGAAAATTATTTAGTCAATTGATAGCTTTGATGCTGAGGTGTCGGACAAATTAATCTGACCACTTAAAAAAATGAAGCAAACAAACCAATTATGTACAATGAATACAGTGTATTTTGTGAGAGGGTCGTTAGTCACGCACACTGTATTGAAATTTGTCAATGATTAATTGTTGCGTCTGTAGATGTAATGTATTGAATAATAGGTAGGAGTGTTGGTTATACTAAGAAAGTATGACCGCCATACAATAGCATAAGTTTAAGGAATTATACCAACTACAGACAGGATAATTGAATGTAGATCCAGAATCTGATACTTTATAAAATACTATTATAGTACGTTAAACTGAGCCGAATGGAATTATTGTTTCTTTAATGATAAAACAGAACAATAGATAGTAAAAAACTAATATTTTTTTATTAAACAGTCATTAATAATTGGTTTACTACCAAATTATTAATAAAATTAACATATCGTTTCTTTCCTACCAATACAAAACAAAATTTATTATATTTATGTATTATTATCCTATTTATGGGCTGAATAAATTCAATTTTTAGAAAAAAATAACTCTTCATTTTCATAACGAAATTCCTAAAATCACCTGATATAAAAATTAATTCAGCGACACTGACATATAGGCTATAAGGAAGGCATCCTTTTACTTGGTACCTGTTACCAAATTTCACGTCTCCTCATTCATCACAAATGTTGCCTTGTATTGGTGAATGTACGAATTGTTCTATACATAATATTTATATTTCTATTCCTGTACATAATCCTGTGATGCAAGTGTTCTCTTGATTACAGGTTGAATTTTAATGTCTGTTGACAATTTCGTTTCTTCCGGCATAATTTACTGTTTACCACAATGTTTCGTTATACCCTAAGATCAATATAAACTGAAAACCAGTCTAAAGCTCTTTGCAAAATCAGTGGTGTTTCGTACGAACTGTCAATTTTTAGATTGAGTTTTTCTGCAATTCTTTTAGACACCACGATAGTTGATATGTCTATCATTTGTTGTATCTGTGAATAAATCATCATCATCATCATCATCATATATATTAATACGCTAAGGTTAAGATGTTACACTCCCTTTTTAGAAAAAACCTCACAACTAATCCACATAAATTATATATCATTTTATAGATAATTGCTTGCTCTACCGGCATCCACAACTAAAAAATTTATTATTGCTATTGTTTTTACAAATTAATTAATTATTAAAATTATATACACAAAACAGCAATGCTGCCATCTAACGGCTCAACGTCAATATGATTGACGGTCGGTAAAATGTTTGTTTAATTTCAAACCCACTCGCGTATAAATAAAGTGGCGCTTTAGCTCAATGCTTTTGATACTTGCGCCTCTATATGTCAATTTTAGTAAAATATTTGTTTGATCTGTCATCTGAGCTTCATAATGGAATAAATAATGCGAAGACTTCGCACGGGTCACGCTAGTAATTATTATTAAGTCATTACAACATTTAATTCTAAAAGTGTTTACATTCGATTGATTTGGAATGGCATGACTCGATTAAACTCATATAAATATATAAAAAAAAATATTTTCCAGAATATTATAAAAAAAAAAATATAAAAATCTTACATTGGCGCCAAAAATATAACGCACCACCGCATTCGTTTTACTGACAGTTAAATCTGACTTTAGATTAGGAGTCATAATGATCAACTGCATATAAGATTAAGTTTTGAGTTTTTGTTGCTTCCCCCTTTTTACAAGTATTGTCTCTCGGATGGTTATTTTTTGCTAAATTACGTAAAATATATCTTCAGTATTTTGCACGCTATTAATTGAAACATGTTATAATGAAAGCAATCAATCATAGAAATATTTCAAATCAAGTTCTCCGAGTACTAAAATACTTTTCGAATTCCCAGTAAGTCTAAGAGCTTATAGAAACGATTTGTACGTATATCGCAAAAGTTCGACAGAACTCTTGGTCGCATCTCGAAACGGATGACAGCGAAAGCGCCCTCGACCGCGCACGGTCATCGATTACAATTAAACGGAAAAAAATACTCGCATCGAATCCGTCGCACCGCGTCGCAGTCGCCCGCTCATCAATCAACAACTTCAGCGCGAATCGCGGAGTGTAAGCGCGCATAGATCGCGCCGACCAGTCGGCCGCCCCGCCCATCTACCTGCAGCGACAGACCGAATCCGAGATTATAAATCGTCGTCTTCTAAAAAACGTCAAACATCCCGCGAGCGGCGCCGGCCGCGCGTCCGCTAATAATCCCCAGGCACTCCTTTATCAATAGGAGGGATGGCCCAAAGTTGGAGTTATCTCTAACAAATGGCCCTCTCTGACAATGGTCGCGACTGGAGACGAATGGGTCTTCTTGAGGAGGAGACTGTACAGACGTTACAGAATCTACTTGCTTAAAGCGACACTCGGCGCGCGGGGAGTAATTGAGCGCTGGGAGCAATCTAGCGGATTGCCTGTTGTGAAATTTAGCGAGCTTAATTTGTTTAAAAGCAAGCGAAAAGCGCAAAAAAGTTATATTCTAATATTCTAACAATCTCAAATTTAAAGGGTTCGATGTACGCTCATGATGATAGGACGTTATTTCTAACGGACCGTGCGTGATTCAATATTTGCTTGCGGCACTTTGAACTTCGCCGTTTCGACGCAAGATGATGCGTAAGTTTTGAATTTTTCAAGGAACGTGTAGACATTTTGTTAATATGTTTGTCATTTATAAATGTTTTTCGCGTCTTTGATATGTTAAGTATTGATTCTATTCTATGACATAAAATCGTGCTTAAAAACTTAAAGTCGAATCACTAACGATTACTTTATTTTTTAAATAAGTCATAATGTTTAAGACTAAATTGAAAGAAAATGGAATACAGGGTAACACAGGTGAACACAAGATATAGAAGAACAATTTTAGTACGCGTGTATAAGCGAAAATGAATTAAATGGAGTGAGCTAAAATTAGCTGGGTGTATTTTTAGTTAAAATGTTATAGTTATCTTAAAATAATGTATGAAAATGTTGCAAAAAATTTAAAAATCTACATAAATGTTCAACAATGTTTCTGGCTAATTATTACTTGTGACCAATTTTCTCTGGCAAATTACCATAGAAGTATTTCTTAGTTAAACAAACTGTATCGTTATAGGCTTTATCGAAATCTATACATTTAATAAAATTGTAACAGAGTAAGTTCTGTACATGGAAAATATTTTAAAGAGGGTTTGTTGTAGCGTATAGAATAATAATGGAAGCTGGAAAACCTTTTTATAGAATTTCGTGTCTGTGTGTTATTTTGTGTGTCAATCACGCGAAATCTACTGAACGGATTTTGATGAGATTTTATTATGGTAATAGTTAAAGAGCAATATATATTATATATATACATATATATATTTTTTAATTTTTTTTATCCCGAATCTCACGCGAATGAAACCGTGGGGCACAGCTAGTATATAATATTTTGATGCAGCATAACTATTTCAGTATTGAAAAAAAATATACACGACGATAAAATTTATTAAAACTTCTGGGATAATACGACTTATTAATATAGATTTATATAGATAATAATTTCATTATAAATATTTTTCGGTTTCCGTAGCCAAATTGGTAAACCTTATATTTTCGCCATGTCAATTGATTTGTCTGTCTGTTCGTTTATATGTCACCTCATTTTTACTCGCAGACTATTTGTGCTATAAAACTGAAATGTGGTATGTTTATGCATATTTATTATTCTTATAATGTTATGAAGTAAAATCTTAAAATAAGAGTTTTTTAGGATCTCTTTCCTCCATGGAAAGTGGTGTCCATTTTTTTTTTCGCTTACCCCGTTGTGTAGGGTTTCCTTGAATAAGTCTTTTAAACATATTGGTGGTGAACACTTTTTCGATACAGGGATCCGTTTGCGAAATATTAAGCTTTGAAGTGGTCATTTTTATTAGAGTTGTGTGTCCTCTCTCTCTACCGGCTAAATCGATATTTTTGAATATCTGAAAAGTATTCGTAATAGTAATATAAATAAACACATGTACGCACGCATGCACCCAAGCATGCACGCATGAAGGCGCGCACGCACGCACGCACGTACATATTTATAACGAAATTAAAAGGAAAATTATCGCTGTTTAGTAGGCTCTACCTATCTTGGGTAATATTGGACTGTCTTCCGGAAAATAAAAAAGGTTTAAATTAACTGCAACAATAACGTTATATTTGAAAATCTATATTTATATTTTAACTTGAAGAGGGCAGTGTATATTATGCTAATAATGTACATAGGCATGAAATAAAGAAAAAAATAAAGAGTCATTATAGGTACAGTCGAAGGAACTTTAGATTTTGGACATTGACCCCACCTTATCTCAGCGGAATGCGAGATTTGTAATTAGTTTAAGTCTTGATGTGCTGTCATTAAATTATTGTATTATTTTTATTTCAGTCATTATAAACGGTTATAAGTAAAATTTATAATGTAACAAAAACTGACTGCAATTTACACGCTTTGACGCGTGGATTCTACTAGCACTTGGCGGGTTTTTATTTACTAAGAAGACAAACCAACAATTTTGGAGCCTCTTTCCGCCTATCTTTCAATAAGGTAAATGAGTATTCCTGAATCTGCTTGATTACTCCTGAATGTTAGTAAAATGTCATAAAGATACAGCTCATTTAAAAATCATATGAGAAAGAATTACAGAAATTGATTAAAAAATAAACGAGTTACGAGATTCTGAATTTAATGGTAACTATAGAGAGGGAATATCTTCGTCTCTTTTGCTTTTGTAGAATGTAATGAGCAACATTAAAAATGACATCAAAATTTAGCTTTGCCGTCCTTGTCTAAAAGTTAGGCTTAAACCACAGAATATTGAGAAGGGTATTACTCAATGTTCTGTGGTTTAAACCTTTATAGTTTGGTCAGTTTTTAAGATTGAGCAGAAATGTTTATAATACCCGTCAGGTTTACCTTGAATAAATAAAATTAGTCGAATGCCGTATAAACAATTAACTTTCTTATTTTATTTGTGTGATTAGACTGCCACTTCTTAATGAACAAGTTGGGAAATTTAAAACTTCCAAGCTTTGTAATTATGGAATAACTGTGCGTGGGGGGGACCAATGAAGAGGGTCGTAACTCTTGGGGTTGTCATTTCAACAGGTAAAAGAGCAAATATCCCTAAACATAAATCACAGTTGCATAACAGTTATTTATTTGTAAATAAGTAATTTTTCAAAATCTATACTCAATTATAAAAAACAGAACCATATAAATTTCAATACAGAAGCGACTTGAACGAATATCCAAGTTATTACACCAAAATTGCCTATATCCTTTACATAGTTTCCTCTTTTTTTTAGACCTAATATGCGTTCAAATATTATTTCAGCTTCAGAAATTGCCAATATTCTCTTTCGAAAAATATTCATATATGCGGAAAGAGTTTACGTGATAGGATTAAAAATTGAGATATTCGATAAAAATGTTATGTCGAAGATAGTGTAGTAGTGAAGGTAAAGAATAAAAAAAATGTTGAGATAGTTTGACCTTGTCGAGCGTACATGTGTGAAAGATACGGGATTAAGTAAGTTCTGAAGAGAGTAAATTGGAAAGAAAACGTGGAATATTGAGAAGGTGTAATAAGCAAAAATATATCTAAAGAGAGATAATCTTTTTTTTTGTAATGTATTGGAATAAGATATTACATATGACTACTATACTGTTATGCAGGCCTTCAAAAATACTCGTTTATTGCTATGGCTCCTGGCGTTACTTCTTTCCAGTTCAGTCTGAGTGTGATTTAATTATGTTATGTGGAGTCTTACCAGGATATTTTCCCGGTATTTTCATATTTATGCGCTATGAACGATATTTTTTCGACATTCGTTTTTAAGTTATCTTGTTATTTATCGATCCCCTACTAAAATCGTAACTTCGAAAGTAATACTGACACGAAAAATTCAAATCTCCAATCAAAAGGCTGTAGTTTCAGCCACATTCAAAGACAATTTTAATTTGTGGGTCTCGCACATTGGCTTCTATGCAAATTAACGACGGAGAAAGATTTATCATAGTGGATCTACTGTTTGCCTACGAATATAGGATTCTTGGTGATTATTCTAGTCTTTGAGTCCTACGGGCTATTAGTATTACTTTCAGGTTTAGGAGAAAACTGTCATCAGAAATGATTTTGTTGCTGGTTTTGTTGTGGTTTTCTGGTTGTTGTTTCACGAGGATTTTGTCAGGTTTCGACAGCATTTAATTTGAAAAACCTAAAATGATGAAAAATTCGGTGGTTATTTAAGAAAAAAAGTGCATTTATAGCTATGTTGTAATGTGGAAATAAAGTAGATAAATACAGCATATACATAAATAGTCAAGATTTTCTTTAAATTTTGTTGGTTTCATTTGTTCGATAATGAAAGTCGATAAATGATGTAGTTTACTCCCAGATACTTCCTGGTTCGATTGTGTTTATTGCATTAATATTAAAACTTAATCCAAAAATGCATATTTCGAAAGGGAGATGGTTATTAAAATCCGTTTAAGGGAGTTTTTCGTAAAAAAGGATTTAAGACAAGATTTTCCTTTATAATCGTTTCCCATTTAAGCCCTGCTCGCATTCGGGGGCCAAAGAAGTTGTATAAATCACGTTTAAGTACCTTTGTACTACAAACACATCGTTCATTTTTATGGGCGCTCTTCGTTAACTTTATCCATTAATTTATTTCTCTTAAAGTTTTGAAAACGTTTATAATCCTTGTCGACAAAATGATTTTGGGGTCAGCGAAGAATTAGGGGTGATTTTGTGTGTCCCTCGTCTTTTTCAATAAGCTTCATCGTGTTTAATGCCTTTTAGAGTTACCCTCGCTATGTCTTTCATAATTTCTGCTTAAATTTTAAAGAAAGTTTTGGAAGCATCGTATTATCTTCCGGATCGATGAACTATCTATCTACATAATTCCGAGCGGTACGAACAGCTATGAACATTTAATTTTGAGTTGATATTTAGACAGTTCCATTGAAATGCGATAACTGTCGTCTGTTCGCTCATTAGTTAGATTTATTTTAAAATTATATATATTTATATATTTTATGTTTTTTTTTCAACTTAAGAAATTTAAATTTGTTTTCTAATTCTGTACTCTTTTTTACGAAGTCGTAAGTATATATACGATAAGTTTCGTTTCTTACCTCCATGGTTTCTACCGTAATTTGGAGAAGAGGGAAAATCGTTGAGTTACATATACATAATTATTTAGTGGAAAAAATATTTAGTTTTAGTGAGTAACATCAATACTAGTTTAGTGAGTAACAGCAATACTCTTTGTGAAAAATATCAACTTTATTGTATATTTTCATTAGAAGATACTTGCTTAAATTTTATTTTGTCTCAGTTTTATATACTATATTCAGTTAACGCAAGTATAATTTACAGTAATCTAAGAATGGTTTAATGCTAAAAACTTGCTATTGATGAAACGGGCATCTCTTACATAAACCTAATCATTACATTCGAATTAAAGCTCCCAGTTTCCACGAAATAATCACAGGCAGACGCCGAACCGTGTGTCGTACATTTATTGTAATACGAAGCTATTAAGCCGAAAACACTTTAGGCTGTGTCGTTCAAATCGAGAACTATCAGCGGTGATCTTCGCTATTAACGACTGTCATAACTCGCCGTTTAGTCGCGCTGCGGCGCACGCTGTCGACGTCGCGATGAGCCTACATTAGGCTTATGGCCGCTTTAGCTAATAACAGGTGATTCCAGAGCAGTCGTTGCTGAAAGCTGCCTAGGCCGAGCCGGTCTTTAGACGGATATTGTAAAAAAAAGGTTCCGTCTCATTAGACTCGAAGAACGTTATATATTGAACGGTTTTGTTTCGGTTTATGTGGGAATGACGGTAGTGTAATATGTTCTGACATAATGACATGAGTTAATGTGTTAATTCAGTGAATTTTACGCAAGGACAGCTCTTGTTTGGAATTCGAAGTTTCGTTCCGTGTCGAGTTTTTACGATACAATAAATTATAATATCGACAATTATAATACAATATATACCATAATTATAATTCCAGCAGCCTCTGGCAAGTTGTATTGGATCGAATAGTTTTTGAAAAAAAAAAGTATAATTTATAATTTTCGTGATTTAAAAAACGACGTATACTTTTTTACTTTTTTGAAAATAGCTGCTACTCAGATATTTTTAACTCAAAACAAAAAATGGAAAGCGTAAGTTCTTTTCGGTGCAATTAAATTTGTTGACTGAAAGTTCGTAGATTGCTCTCGGGTTATCATTCTTCTACATGCAATCATTCCTGTTGCATTGTTTCTTCTCAGTTCTAAAAGTGTGAAGTCATATTCAGAAAATCTTGAGCGTTCATTTAAATTGAAACCAAAATATCGTATATCTATCATTATTTGAAATAATAGATTTTCAAATCCGATGTGGATCAGAAAAATTAGCAATTTACTATACATACATACATATATATATAACGGATCCAATGATTTAAAAACAAATTAAAAAGAAGTTTGATTTTCAAATATATTTTCTACTATCAGTATATTATTTGAACAATTTATTCTTATTCTACGCTCCTGTCGATAGACTTATCGAAATAGTGCCTTATATTAAAGTCTTAAAAACCTGTAACAGAACTGGAACCCGTGAAAGAAGACAAAGATATCATACTTCAACTAACTCGCCTTGTAGGGTTAAAACTGCAATTAAGAAAAGCCATTTAGCATGGTTTTTACCTCATAAAAGTGGTAATAACATTATGTAATAAAGCTAGTGAGAATACTATTCCAATTCCAAGTGGTGGTCGAGACTTAATTTTTATGTTCGCGTGATTCGAGAGAAAGGGATGAATATACAGTTGTAAAGATGAATACAATAAAGCCGCAGAAAGGTAATTCTCTTCCATGTTCAGAATAGAACAGTTAAAAACGTTTTCCGAAACTCTGTATACTGAAAAATTTATGACTGTTTCGAAAAATAGAAAATCAGTGGTCCACTTTAAGGTCAATCGTCAGCTGAGTTATGAAATAAACAATATTATATAATAAAAACTTGCTTAATATTGTTTTAAATATTTTTGAGGAATTTATTTTTTTCCGTGTTTTTTTGAGTTTACAGAGAAAAGTTTAGATTTTTTATTTCTAATATTAAATTATTGTATGATGTTTTATAATAAGAGACTGAAAAATAGGAAAGAGAGGCAATAATTTGGAAAAAAAAATTCGATTTTAAACTCGAATAACGCCGGAACCACTTCGAATTCGAAACAATATTTTTCTATTAGGGACATCGAATGAATTGTCCTATTCTATGTATAGGCTGGTTATACTACTCCTTAATTAGTCGTTATTTTTGAGTCTTTCTGTTCATTTAGTGTACTTTATTTTAATTTTTGATAGATTTTAAAGACATCTATTTCCAAAAATGTCAGATTTAAAACTTAGAAATGGATGTTAGTAGATATAAAGTGTGACTTGTATGTTAATTGTAACTTGAATTAATGCTGGTAGAAATAATGGTAGCAAATATAAACTGTCACAATTTCCCTTTAGACTTTTCAGATTATGACCGCATTAAACACTCGGCTATCGGCCAATAACTGTCTCTCGCTACAAATAGCTCACTTAACTATACTTGAACAGAGTGTGACTAACAGACATTTTGCGAGTCGGGACTGCACAAAAACACTCGACTCGCAAGGCGCCACTTGAAACAGCGCCGACACTCGATCACCGGCGACAAGCCGGGACAGAGCGAAAACCCGCCGTTTTCCCGGCGGCGCTATCCGCTATGAACCCGTTATAACGCTGCCGTTATATTGATAAATGTTTCGCATGAAGTTGGGTTCGCGCGAAAGCGCTCGAGGCAAACTGAGTAGGCGAACTTGTGCGTGTTCCTAACAACTCATAATGTTACCCTTCTGATCTTTGGTTAAGGCAAATTTCATAAAAGGAGAGCCTTTAATTAGTATTGTTTGAAAACAAGCTATTTACACTGTTTGTATTTTGTATTATAAATGAATTTTCGTGTTAGTTAATATAGACTCCAGACTATGACGATTTAAAAAAAATTGCAAATGTTGACATCCATAACGAGTAAATCAATGTGGTATTCAAAAGTATACAGTAAAAATACATTAAATGCGTCGTAAATAAATTATTTTTGCATTTACACCAATAACGTTTTCATTGCTAATTAACTATTAATTTGTTATTTAATAATAAAAGTTATGTGTAATCTTAATATAATGCCATGGTGCTAATCACCAATAAATGTAAAGTAAAATTAACCCGCGTAAACTATCTATCCATATTTGGAATCATATCGCAATTAGATAAGTTGTTTCCGAATTAATAGCATTTTGGCAGATAAAAAAGCAAACTAACATACATTGAGTTTTATAGGTATAGTTGTTTAATATGAAGCACTAACAATTAAATTTACAAGAATTCGAAAAATAGCATCGTTATCTACTGGTACAACTATTGAAGGATAATTTACAATAGATGGAAAATTCTAATTGGTTAATTAGGCACAGTATTGAAGGAGCAAATAATAATAGTATATCCATATATTGTTATACTAGTCTAGTATTTCAAATTTTCCCGTTTGCAAATCTTTTGTACCGAAAAATACTTTCAGGGTATTTATTTGAAACGTTTGAAGCGAAAACTTGCTTAGGCGCACTATGCGCACTTTTTCTGGACAGTAAACGAACTGAGTCATCACGCTCGGGTTTGTGTCGCTGAATTGAGTAAACTCGGCTCCCTTCGGCATCGGCCAAGCGTGTCCACCGTTCGGTTAAACTCGGCTTACTTCGCCTTATGTCAAGCGAGTTCACTGTCTAACACGAAGTTCATCGTTTCAAGAATAATATAGATAATTTAACATCAATGTAATTATTATTATATTATTTATTATATTTTAAAATTAAATAAGTTTTAATTTCTATTGTGTGGTCAGAAGAACACACCTGTCTTTCTTTTTATTTATTTTTTTCATTGGTCATCGTTTCCACAGTCAAATTGGGACATGACCCAAAAAAGTAAAAACGGTAGAATTTGAACATAATTGATCATACCTTATTTTTATTCCCTTTTTGCCGTTAATAATTTATATTTACTGGTCCCTTAGAAAGGTTTGAAAGCACATATAGAAGAGAGCATGTGGTTTGCTTAAGTAGAATATATTTATTAAATACGGGTAGAACTAGCACCAAGAATGTTCCTTATACACTTAGGTGCATATAAAATTTTAAATAATTAAGGGAACATAGCGTTTACATGAAATTATTTGTCGATACTAACATTATGTCTCACTACGAAAAAAATATTGATAGCAAGTATTTCACAGGCATAAAATATCGCGTATTTCTCAAACATACTTTGGTTTTATTACTCATGTTTTTTCATATTTTATTTTTAAATAAAGTTTGTACGAAATATTAGAGTCGATATACAGTTTTCAACGTAATGACTTTTTTGAGATAGATATGGTAACAAAATGTTTTGAAAAGTGGTAAGTTGGTTGTCTACTAAATCGTTATTTTTCAGTTTAAAAATAAATAACAAACACAAACTAAGGCGGTACTTTTTATGATACCTACAGAAATTTAGAATCAATTTATTACATCATGCAGAAACAGTTTTTTTTCAGTTCCGTCATACATGTTGGCAGCTCTCTCACGTTATAACTTTATAACTTTACTTTATCTGGAATGTTATAACTTTACTTTATCTGGAATGTTATTTTAAGCCATTATTAATTTTAAATAAAAGACTGCATATTATATATCAGTTTCAAGTCACTATTTTATTTATTTTAGAAGTTCTGATAGTTAGGCACATTGAAGGACGGACAGATGACGTTGCCATAATAGGGTTCCGTTCGGACCCTTCGGGTACGGAATTCTAAAAAGTATTCGTTTGCGCGGTTGACTCCGAACAAGCGTTGTCCATGGTGAAACCATTCAAACTTGAAGACTTTGGTTTGTTTGTGCTACTTGCATTCAGTGTATTCGCGCGAATGTCCTTGCAATGTAACCACTATGCGAGCGCGAACCTTTTTTCGTCTCGTCCGAGCCGAACAATGCAGCTAACGAGGACAAAGATTTAACGCCGATCTGCTACCGCCTTCGGCTGGCTCGAAGCGTTTTCCGAAACTTCCATTGTGTCGCTTTTTCTTTATTCTCCCTCCGACTGTCTCTGGCTTCTTTGTATCGGTTTTATGTGTCATGGGAAAAGTTGGTCCGCGTCTGCGAGGTTCTTGTTGTGGCTTAGATATTTATCTTATTGGATGATGTACGCGGAGCTGTTGTTCTTTTGCCGAGAAGTAAGTGTCCGATTGACGGGTCAACGAGAGACGAGTGTCTTGTTTCTTTTCACCAAGTTTCATCCGCTATTTCGATTTGTTTATTGTTGAATAAAGTAATGCGATTAAACATCATTTTTGCTTTCGATTTGTTGATATACTTTTCTCTGTTCATAAACTGACTAAAGATATTTGGACGTAAGCATTATTATTACATTCATCGTTACTAATTATAATTAAAGAAAAACTAATTCTTGAAATATTTTTCTGTATATCTACGCCAGGAATTTGAAATCGTAATAACATACAATTTTGTTTCATACTTGAATCATGTTTGAGCCCTGATTATAGTGGAATATTTTCCATACCTAATTAGGTCTCTCATGTATCTCTCTAATTATTTAAGACGATAATATAATGAAACACTAACTCGGTTTGATGCCGGTAATATCTGATACTGGGGTTTTTAGTTCACAATTTTTAATCGGTCAATTTTGTATCTGCTGGTCTACAATTACATACGCTTTTCTAATCGTGTATAATTTGATATAATTTTAGGTAAAATTAATAACGTTTTTGTCATCATGCCGTTGGAAAAATATCGTCATAACGTATGATTTTGATGAAATTAATCTGTCAATTATTGAAAGTTATTGAAATAGAAAATGCCCTTAACTTTATTAACGTCAACCTTTGACCTTTAAAAGTCACATTATCTTGACAATATTTTTGCAACTTTTTCATTAAATAATTGCGAAAATAAATTAAAGAGCAAATAATGTAATACATCTGGCTATTTTCTATTACAATAGTTAATATTCTCAATTTTATTATTCTGTTTAGTTTTTCGTATAACAGTTCATTATTTTCTTTCGATATCAGTAGCTCAGTGCCCTACATTACATACTTGTAGAATTTTATTTCGATGTTTGTTTGATAAAAACTTGCATTTTTCATTCAAGTATCTTTCTTAATGTTGTTTCATTGTTATTGTGGATATTGTTATCTTTCAAATCTTGTGTGGATTGTGGATAATCATTTGTGGTAAGTTAATCAAAGCATTTAAATTATTTTTTATCCAAGTAGATACTAAGTGTCAAATTTTATTGTTTTTAATTTTATTGTTTTTTTACCGTATTATTGACTGAAATTACATTACTAACTTTTAACAACCAATATGGTTTTGTGAAAATATTTGTAATTAATTGCTTTATTGATGAATCGTGCAAAAAAGGAGAACTGGATGCATTATTATGCATATAAAACTGTACGCGCAGTGTGCAAACAGCCGGATATTACCCATATGTAAAATATATATTATGCGATATATATTTTACTTACGATTAAAATCGTGGTTAAAGCTAAACATGTATTCGTTCTTCTCCTTGTAGTGCCTAGTTAAGTTTGGCAATCATCAATCTTTGTATGCTGCTCTCCGAAAAAGCGAACGATACTTTTATTATACCACTTACCTAGGTTATTCAGCCAGGATATCCTTTCTCTGCCTAGTATCTTGCCTACCTAATTATATTGAGATAGGGATTGGAAGGTTCGGATCGGTTATTGTCCCCAAACCTGTATTCCGATGCGAATAGATGAATGCGAGTCCACGCACAAGTCGGACGTGTATCCTTCTGTTCTTCATCAGCTCGCGTTGGAACTGATATAAAACATGTAGTTGGAGCGCAAAACATTGTATGCAGTTGGTCAAACTTGGTCAAACATATGACCATAGGATGTTCGCACATGTGTCCGCCCACCGTCCACTCCATACATTTCAGCTTCGACCCAACTCCGAGGGCGCCGAACGTTAAAAATATTCAAAAAGTTGGGTGTTGCTATTTTACTCGTTGCAATTACGTCGAAAGGTATATTCGTTATTGAGCTATTACATGTTTGTTAAAGCATATAATGATCGTCGCTCTAAGTTTCATGGTGCTACTTAATTAAAAGCCGCGGTTGAAGTTACTATTTACCTGTATTGTAATTTGTTTTTTTATACCGTACCCTGTTTTTATATGTTACAGATAATGGTTTGCTCAATAAATTTAATTTTTTTGTCGTATACTGTATACGGTGTAGGACATAATCACTATTTTATTAGAAATATTAGGAAATTTAATATTGCCTCACTATTTTTATCATTATGGAGATAACCAAGATTAAGAAAAAGTGATTAAACGATGAATACGATGAAGCCATCAGTAGGTGTTGGTTTTAATTATATTTAAAATGTTAGTTCAAATATTTGATTTTTAATTTCTATAGGTAGCTACATATCTATTATAAATGGCAGTGAAATGTGACACAAAATGGACGCTTGACGGTTTAAGTAAGAAAGAGAGGACAAGCGAGTACGAGCGGTTTAATGTTCTGATTAAAATATTAAATTTTAAAAATTTACTTGATTGCTACAAAATGTGATAGCTAAAAATTTAAATGTCATATAGTGTTTTTTATTGTTAAATGACACATCAATCCCATACATTCGATATACGTAACGCTGTGGCACAACATTATGATTTTATAAATAAAATAATATAACTTACTTTTTTTAATTTTCGAATAGAATAGAATCATCTCTTAATTGCTTTCGTCTCATTCAATTTGACCACCGCCCGCGGACCGACGAGCGAAAGTAATGTGGACATGAACCGTACCGGTGATCCGGACCCATATAGGTCAGTCGAACACGTAATGTGGATGTATATTAAAAGAGCCGGATGTACATCTAGGCCCAATTCCTTCAAAATTTCGCACCTACCCATCTCTAGTTTGTATTTCTTCTGGTGCATGGTATGTACGAGGTATTGGAGCTTGCAGGTTTTTTTACTTTTTACGATCTCTGTATCTTAGTTCATCCGCTGAAATACCTTTGCATTGCGTACTTTCTAAACCCATGATATTCGCAACATTCTCCGGTGTAACCACATCTCAAAGGCCTGAATTCTTAAGCGACAAGCGCTTCTGTGAGGATCCATGTTTCAGCTTTCTATAATAAGACTGAAAATACATAGCAATGGACCACACGTGTTCGCATGTTCAGACTTAAGTTACAGTTGCAGAGAATCCTTGTCATCTTGGGGATAGTATTTTAACTTGCTCAATTCTGCATCGGATTTATTGTCAACCATTGTTCTAAGATACTTATAACGCTAACGTGTTTCAGAGCAGTCCTATTTATGGCGGTGGGTGAATGAGGTTAAGGTCGTCGGCTTATCACCCTCACGAAATGGGTACAGGCGGGTAATTTGTTTCTCCAAAATACTTTTATCTCTCTATAAAATTATAACTAAATAAATAATGCTAAGCTTTTTATTTGTTTAATATCTCAGGGATGTAATAAGTTAGCACTCTTCGTTTAAAGTTCAATTATAGAGCTGATAGTGAATTTTAATAGGGTTTTTTCTAATTACGGATGATGAACTTAAAAAAATCCGGTGATTCTATTAAGAATTGCCCGCCGTAAATGTTCCATACAATGCAAAAACCAGAAATGGTTCAGCGTTGGCAGTGCATGGATGAATATTAGAATTTTTTCCTAATGGCGGATGATGAACTTAAAAAAACCCGGTGATTCCATTAAGGATTGCCAGCCGTAAATACTAAATACAATGCATAGGTCAAAAATGGGTCAGCGTTGGCAATGTATGGATGAACAATATAATGTTTTTCTAATAACAGATGAAGAACTTAAAAAAATTGGTGATTTCATTAAATAATGCCAGCCGTAAGTGCTACGTACAACGCATAACTCAAGTAGGTTTTGTAACTTATTGTAGGTATGTCTGTAAATCTGGTAATGTACACGATATGGGGTAACATGTTCTACATTGTATAATGACATACCTTTTTATGGAAACCCGTACTTAATGAGAATTTTTCGTAAAATTTGCGTGTAAGTAGAGACAAGTTGTCTTCATCGATAGCTTGATAATTTATGAGTACAATATATTATACATTAATTAATTTACGTCGTGATGGGCAGTAAGATATTATTTAGGTAGCAATAAGCCCGGTATGTGTGATACTTTCACTGGTTGTAGATTGATTGCCACAAAACTGTATTGCTTCTACCTTTTCAGTGTATTTCTGTAAATAAATAGAATGACTTGTACATATTCTTTCAATCAGTTTTTTCTTACATTTTCTGGATGATGTTAGATAAATTATCCACAACAATATCAATGTTTTCACCTATGTACTCTTACACAACTAAAAGAATATGTATATATCGGTTATTGGACATCCTTATATTTGCTTTAAATTCTAATGGGATTTTTGTATAAACATCTATGACATCTATGAAATTTGGTAAATTTTTGGTCTGACTTTCGTTATCTTTATATGTTTTTATAACCCTTGTTAACATTAACACATACAAAAATATTTTCTTATCCTAATGCAAGTCACATTTTCGCATTCTAATACATAGTGGAGATAAACTAATTACAATTACTTTATCTCCACTATGTAACTTAATGTGTAAATTAATGTTCCCACTGGTAATTTACATATCACTTTTTTATGGAAATTTTACTTCAATGGGAAAATTAACCTCTAACGGACTCGTCTTATATGAATTTCTCTTGCATCACTGTAAGGGGATAACTTAAGTGATGTTATGACGTCTGATATAAGACATGAATAGCAAATGAGAGGAATACATGCAAAAATATACTCTTACTTTAATATAAATCACATTTTTTGTCCCAATATCTACTCAGTTATCTCTAAATCCAATATCTAATCAGTTAATCTCCACTGTGCAACGAAAAGAATGTCCTCACATAATTTCTATATCGCCTTTTTATAGAAATGTTGCTTCAACGTTAAAATTAACCTGTGAGGGATTCGTCTTGTAGGAAGTTCCCCTGTATCATTCTAAGGGGATAATTTAAGTGATCTTATAACGCCCTGGCACAAGATATGAATAGCAAATGAGAGGATTTCGCCGGCGTCGCCCGTCAAGGCGGCGATACTAAATGTTTAAGTGCGTGTTAACGCTTTATTATGATGGATTCTTAATTGCTACGGCAATTTCATCTTGCGGGAAAATGACGGGGTGTCGACATGCATTGACACAGTTGCAATAAAAAGACTTTTGAACAAATTGTGTTCATGTGTTCTGGATGCTGTTCGGTTATGATTGGTATTTTGTTACATTTGGTCAACTCGAAATATTTTGCTGTTATTAATAAACTTATTTTAACAAATTTTATTTGTTTAACTGATACGTTTTAGTGTATTGCATGAATTTTTTGCATTTTTGTGTATTTTATTTGTTAATTTTGTTTTATAGTATAATTACGCTTTGATAGTTTGCTGTGAAGATTTTTTTTATTCCGTTTATCAATAGTGTTGGCCTAGTTATGTCAGATAATTATTAGAAGTCTTATGCATTTAGAGCAATTATTTCATATTACCTTTCGCTCGTAGTTTCATACTACAATTATTTCATACTACCTTTATGCATTTAGAACAATTATTTCATACTACCTTTCGCTCGTAGTTTCATACAATTATTTCATACTACTTTTATGCATTTAGAATAATTATTTCATACTACCTTTATGCATTAAGAACAATTATTTCATACTACCTTTCGCTCGTAGTTTCATACTACAATTATTTCATACTACCTTTATGCATTTAGAGCAATTATTTCATACTACCTTTCGCTCGTAGTTTCATACTACAATTATTTCATACTACCTATCGCTCGTACTTTCATACTACAAGTATTTCATACTACCGTTATGCATTTAGAGCAATTATTTCATACTACCTTTCGCTCGTAGTTTCGCCCGAGTGAAATTTGGGAAATATAAAAATGTTCTATACAATGAAAAGGCATAGATTTCAACTAAGTCAATTACATAATTACGAAGCGTTATTTTAACCAGAATTTGCCAGATCAGTCTTTAAGATTTGTAGTGGCACAATGTGGCGCACCTCGCGTTTTAGTGACGGTAAACCTGAACTGAATGCCGTAAAATAATTAACCCATGAATTTGTCCTGTTAAATGAAACGCGTTCCACTAATTTTAAAAATTAACTTAATAACAACGCATTCAGTTTCTCGTGTGCGAGTATACTTTTTTTATCATCATCATTTACAGGAGCAGAGTAGTGAAGATAAACTCACTGCTCTGCTCCTGTAAATGATGGTATAATTATTTAGAGCCTATTTCTTAATGTGGGATTTAAATTATCTATATACAATATTTCAGTGAAATCCTTTGGGCAGTTTTAGTGCGAAAGAAAGATAAACAAAAAAAATAAACATGCAACGTGTCGCTTTTATGATGTTACTTGGGATTACAATGGATGTTAATTGTTATAAAAATTTTGTCTCATAAGGCTATCTTAAATATCCAAGAGAGAGTTACTATTTTTTTTAACAATGTTACTAATAACTTTGCTGTGTATTTTGATTGCCAATTGTTAACACTAAATTGTTAGCATTTATTATAACATGTTTGCTATTTCCGATTTTTTTTTTATAATATTTACTGAGATTATATACAGAGAATAAGTTTTATGAATGATTTCAATTCTTTATATGGCTTTGTAGGCTGTCAGGAAGAACTTTTTTGGATTTTATATAATATCTTTTTGCCAAAAATAATGGACTATCTACACCACTTGTAACAACTTATCCCGCGACAACTCTGCCCAACTCACAAGAGCTCTGGTCTTCTGAGATGATCTAATGTTGCACTGCCAGTCACATTTATTTGTATATCCTCGAAAGTAATGCGACATATTTTATTAGCTTAGATATTGAAACTAAATTTTTAACTTAATTTTACTACTGTTTACTTTAATTTAGCTTGATAATTTTAACGTAACTTAGGTTACACTGAATTACTTATGAGACGCAGTAAAATGAAATATATATATATATATATATATATATATATATATATATATATATATATATATATATATATGTATATAGTGTTATTTATGGATATTTACAAACAACGGATAGTAATAATGCCCTTTTCATTTGAATTATTTCCGTATTGTGTGTCTCGTTTTTTAACCAATTGATTTTAACAAAATGACATCTTAAGAAAATTTCTTTCATTTAGTATAAGTTTGAAGACCTTCAGGGACAAAGAGGTGTACAAATGACTCGTAAGTTTTTCGAATGTTTCTCGTAAACAATCCTTGTAAAATATACGTCTGCAATTGTTTAATCATAAAGGGTGAAATCGGTGAAAATTAATACAAAATAACCTTTTGTAATTTAAAATTTCACTTAATATTTTTATACATTTCATTATTTTAATTCCGCAACCCGATTCCAGTATTTTTAAAGTTAAACTCATTCCGTACGTATTTGTTCCTTTATATTGCTTGCAGCTTGATGAGCGTAGTATAATTAGACGGTATTGATTTACGAATAGTACATTAATTGAAATTCAACCATATGTATAAATAGTAAATGCATAAATTTTAGTGTTAAAAATCAAGAGTTGATAAAATTGTCGTACAGGTATTTCATCTGAGACAGATAGCTGTCGCGATGTCGTAAGCCGACTCGTAATCAATTTGCTATAATCGTTACATTTAGTATAGTAGTTAGGAGCATTACACGTGGAGTAATTAGGAGTGCTTATAATAGTGTCCCTCAATATATTTGACCAGTTTTTTTTATTTTCTTGATCTTATCATTACGTTAATTATTAAGTCTATTTTAACTGTAACATAACAATTAAGCATTGTTGAACATTTGGTGATGTGGAAATATGGGATATTTTCTCATTGATTATTTTATGTAACAATATGCATAAAACAATACATATTCCATGCATGTCTTATCTTGAATGAATACACCGAAGCATGCAGAAATATTGTTTTCCAATACGGTTCGTTACGCCATTGTTACCATAACTTTAAGTAAGCCATCCAATTAAAAAAAGCTCCTTTCTTATTCAATAAAAGAGTTCAATTAAAGAAAGCTCCTTTCTTATTCAATAAAAGAGAAGAAATTCAGTTTAGTTTCGGGAAACGTTCATGAACAAATCCTTTGGTCACTCGGTTCATTGCTTATGAAGTTACTTGCCGTTCTTTGTTAGTCGGCCTCTGTTATTGTAATTCGGCTGATTATTAAAGAGCGCTACTATAAGTATTTAGGTCTACCATAAGAGTTAGACTATAACAGTTTTAGATTATTCCTATTTAGCCCTTTATTTAAAACTTAGTATTGTTTATTCGTATAATTACTGATAAACTCTTTCATAAGAGAAAAGCAATGTTGTCGGATTTTGCCTATTGTTCAATTGATTGAATTCATGATTAGAATTATTTGACATAAAAGACATAAGAAATTGTGTAAAGTATTTAAAAAGGAAGTCGTTTAACGACTTCCTTCTTTGTTTTATTTCTGAACCATCGTGTAGATATCAAAAGACACCTCAATGAGTTATTTACTGAAGTATAAAAATATACTTCGTTTTTTTTTGCAAACTATGTGCACAAATAAAGACTCGCGGAAAATAAATAAAAGTTAAAAAAAAGTTAAAAGGCAGCGTGTTGCTGTTCCAATTTCTTCTAAATTAATATATGATTAATTTGGAGAAAAAAACGACATTTACAGTATCGAGCTAACAATAGAAATAATAGTTACCACATACCGCTTTGGTATTTTTCCTGCGCAAGTGTTACACTTACTGATTTTATAAATGCGTAGGTGTTTCTAACTTATACTTCACTTGTATTTTTGAGCAGGTAGTTTCACGGTTCGCATGAAAGGCGTTTGCACGCCTATGGTATTACATATCAAATGAAGACCAGCACAATGGCTTTACGTTATGTTGAATAATATATTGCACACTAATCCTTCAAATTTGGAAACGTTACAGCTCAGTGCCACTGTTTTCGCCGGGTGGAAAGACAATTAAGAACAGTATGTTTGCACTAGTTTTCAGCTTGTTTTTGTTTGTACTACTCCTATTCTGTTTATTCGGAAGGAAAACTTCGGCGCCAGTTTGTACAGTTAAATGTGTTCATTAGGGATTGTTAAACAGGATGTTTATGCCTGTTTTGTTTTGTAAGTGGGTGTACTCCGGCTTTTGTATTTCTGTTGTAACTTGCGCAAAACTTGCTTTTATATAGGGAATTTGTTAGCTAATTATAAAGTTGAAATTTTAACTTCATCATGTTATAACATGTCGAGTTTTTACTTGCCTTCGGAGGCGTTTCGAAACAGATTTTCATTGACTTCGTAATGGAAGCGGAGTAAAACAATTGGAACTTCGTTCATGAAAATGTAGGATAATTATCTATTTCGTTTAATATTATTATTATCATCGACATTTCATCTCTATTTTATAATGTGTTATGTTTCTTTAATTTCCCTTGTTTCTATATTAATTTGATATTAATTTGTTATGGTGATAGGTTAATTGCGATATATTAATTTGATAGGTTAATTGTGTACTGTAACAATATTTAAGAAAAGAAACAAATAATATCTAAATATATTATTTCTAAAAGGTGTTTTATGGTCGAGCGGCTCGATCTCTTTAACTACTGCACCAAAAAAAATAAAAAAAATACCCACTTAAAGCTTATGTTTTCTACTTTGGGCGAAAAATATAAAAAAATTCGAAAAAAATCTTTTGTTACTAAAAAATTAATTTTTATAACAATTGGCATGAGCGCCATCTGTGGGCGGTACATCAAATATCTTAGCCAAATTGTATACTTGGAACACGCTAGATGGCGATATAGTGCGAAGACTTCGCACGGGTCAGCTAGTATTTACTTAATGCTAAAATGAAATCGGTTTATTGCGAAAATAGCTCGAGCGACGAAGTTTTCACACTTTGAATATATAAGTAAAGGTTATTGATTCTTGTCATAACTACTATTATAAAATATTAGTTTTTACCCGCGGCTTCGCTTGCGTGATTATAGTTACAAAGTGATGAAGGGAAATTAAAACATGCGGCGCCATCTAGAATAGTTAAGGGAAATTAAACACTAATTCTTTATTTTCGTGACTTTAAAATACAAGTGACAATTAAAACAGTAATATTTCCCTCTAAATTAGGTATTAAATAGAGTGATTCTGTTACCTCTTTGTATTATAGCGTTTCAAAAAATAACTCCATTTCGTTGCTCTGTTGTTTCGTCATTTCATTGTATATTTTTCATCTTCAAATAAGAATTTTTCCGAAGGAAAGGGATTTCTCAGGATAAAGAGTACGATTAGCTTAGGTTATTTTCCGATCTGCCATATAACTTTATACAAAAAGTCGGATCGATCTGTTGCTCCATTTTGAGGCGAAAGAAGGACAAACAAACACGCTTTCGCGTTTATAATATTAGTTAGAATTGAGACATCTTATAATGTTAGAAACTTTAATGACATGTATTATGAGTTATTTTGACTTAAGTTTGTTGGTGGTAGCAATTAGAGACATCGCCCTAATTTTCTTTTAAATTTATCAGATCTTTTATCAGTGGGAGAATTATTAAAAATTGCAGTTGGAAACAACGGTGTACATACTTTTTCACAACATTTTCCTGATATGTTTCAAAGGATTCAACATGAAAATCTACCAGGTAAGTTATGGAGCAATAACAGGGAAATATGAATAAATAATAGATATGAATAAAATAAAAAGTACGTATTGATATATTTCGCTTCAAGTAAAACAGTAAAAAACAAGTGATTAAGTCCATCGTAACATGACATCAAGCCGCTTTACAGTAATTATGAAACTTTATTATATAAAAAGATATATACGTAGATACCCAGGATAATTTAAAAAGCCCCCTCTGTCCCAGATGTGGGGACATTTATGGTACTCGTATATCTTTAAACCCGGCGCGGTGGCGAACCAATGAATACGCGCAAGCAACAATAGCCCTCATCTTTAATGTAAGTCTGAAGAAATATGAATAATTGTTTAACTAAAATATTGTATTTTCCCTTTCCAGATCGGCGCCGACGACCGAATCCCTATGACGTATTTCGCCACGGGAGCGGCCGATAATTGCTTCTGTTACGAAGTTGGAGCGAAAAACGGCAAGTTCGCGGCGACAGCCCCCGCGCGTCCCCCTAATCCAATCACTGCCTCCCCCACGCGTCAACAATAATAATGAATTTGTCTATTTTGACTTTAAAATACCTCCCCCAGAGCCAGTCGACATAACTTCGTTCCGTAATTAATTTCATCGGATTCCCATTTGGAAATTTGCAAATTGCGAATTTTCGACAATTCGATTTGATATAATAAATTCCTCTCTCCTCCTCCCAATCTTAGTCGCTTTTTCTCTCGGGGTGCTCGTTGGGGTTGTGTAGTTTGATTGATGCTGCGGTAGGGTTCGGAATCTCAAGGTTGCGCACACTCGCGATGGTAGCAGCGGCACGATGGATCACTGTGCTGGCGGCGCTGGCCGCGTGCGCCCTCGCGCACGCCGAACCACGGCCCATCATTTACAACAATCATTTCGCCGTTTACGTACCCCAGGGGCTCGGACACGTGGACTTGCTTGCCGCCAAGCACGGTTTCACCAATCATGGACAGGTGAGTGGCTTCTCAAATCTAATATGTCTATAATACTAAAAATATTTATACCTGCTTGTGTGTGTCGTTTCAACACTCTAATATGCCCGAACTTATTTAAAGTTTTCTTTACTGTTGGATAGCCTAATCTTTATGAGAAAGAAAAATTATGTTACTACGATAATACAGATTCCCCAAAAAAGCTTACCTAAAAGCGATAATAATGTTGTTAATAATAAACGAGCATCAATGAAAAGTTTAATCACAATTAAATGAAACTACGTGATGTAGTATTATTTCTACGTTCTTTAATTTCTTTACCACGACCTAGGTTTCGTTGTATTACAACATCTTCAGGTGGGCTATCCTAAAGATGTTGTAATACAACGAAACCTAGGTCGTGGTAAAGAAATTTAAGAAAGTAGAAATAATACTACATCACGTAGTTTCATTTAATTTGAATAATGAATTTCTACAAAATTAACGCCAAATATATTCAATATTCGAAGATTTTAATATTAGTAAAATTATTACTACCGTATCTCATTATTTCTGCACCCGTCAGTTGGACACGTTATTGTAAGCGAGTAAATATTTTTTGTTTGTATCGGTTATTTTCACACACACACTTTGATTCGTAACCCACGAACTGTAATTGCATGTATACGGATGTATACGCGCTCGTTTGTACGTATCTTTGATTGAGTATTAATTATCTCTAAGTGTAATGTGTTGTTTAATTAATAGATAAGGCACGGCAAGTGAGGCAGTACATAGACAGTACGTAACGTATATAATTATAATTTACTCTACGCAGAAATGAGGAAATTATAGACAGATAATTACTATAGCAGAATTATAATATTGTCGGAATGAGATATTTTAGAACACGTGGGCGAAATATTCGACGCAGATTGCCGGATGAGATTTCAAAGTAACGGGAGTGACGTAAATAATTATATTAAAGAAATTAATTCAATAAAAGTGAATTATATGTTTAAAGGAAATAGTCAGGGAAAGTGAATACTGTGGATTAGGAAAAATAGATGTAGAACTATGAAAATGTGTTGTTAAACGATAATAATGACAGGAAGCAAGTAAATCGAAAACTATGTACATATATAAGTGTCTATAACGAATTTCATTTCAAGGGTATTACTAAGGGCTCGAGTGCAAGGTGGACTTGGACGGTGAAAGTTTTGTTCAATATTTTTATTTATCCACCACGGTAGAACGTGGTAATGGCTGATTAAAATTTATTATTCGCCTAATTGTTGGAACTTTTGTGTTATACAAAAGTTTCAACTTTTCTTAAAGAAATACTCGTTCAAAATTTTACATCTTTATTTCAAATTCTTCCAAAATTATACAATGTTTATAATTATGCTTCTAGTTGGAAAACGAATATCCGTCCGAGTGCTCTTTCTTTTCTAAAATGTTATAAGTTTTTGAGATAGAATCAAAAGAATCTAAAAATAAAATAATATGTATGTGATTAATATTTAGCTCCATACATAGATCGATACATTTGATTTCTTGGAATTATGTATGGGAAACCATAATTATTAAAAATAATAAAACTATTTACTTGCAATTCTTTAAAGTAGATTAATTTTGAGTTTCTTTTTTAAAGCATGTGATATACCACAGCGATGCACATCATCCAATCGGTATGCGTAGAACATAGATCACTATTAACATGAACTAATTGTTCTCGTTAATAGTGATCTATGTTTACTCATTTTATGTAACTGCGGGTCCCAGTCACCACTTGATTCATGAAACATGTATAAGAATGAAGAATATTAAAAAATTGACGAAATTATATAATGTAGAATTAAATAAATTTGATTTTATTACTACCAGCGCGGAAAAGTGAAGGTATAACCTCGTATCCCAAGAACGTAAGACATATAAGGAATGAAGGATATGCCTGTCTAAAAGTGATTCAATGCTTTGTCATTACTGTTTAAATATAGAGTATGTCTATCCTTCACGAATGATGACTACGCAGACTTGTTAGTATAGTCGTTTTCTCGTCACACGTTTGCTAAATAAGTTTAATGAAGATGGATTCGACTCCGCATGTGTATATCGCTAGATTTCCAAGAGTTGATCATTCCCTCAAGAGTCGTTAACTTGGACTATTGCGAAATAATTATTTCATTAACGTGACGTGAGAATCATCCAAAGTCTCGTGTGATGATACTAGCATAACTCAAGGTCGTTGACATTTTATTTTTCGACAAGTATTTAGGTATTTTTTAAATATTTTTGTAATAATCGAAAATATATGCCAGCATCGAGTATGAAAATTTGGAAAAATTTATGGTAACTTTACTTAAGTTTTTCCTGATTATTTGAGGAATTAATTCCAAAATAAATATCATGTTGTGCCACTAAAATAAGACAGATTTGGAAGAACTTAGTTACTCAGATCTCCACAAATTGCTTTGTTGTTAAATGAAATTGTGGAGATCAGAGTAACTAATTTATTGGAGGTCTATTCATAATTTTGATTTAAAGAAATTTTTTGTAATAATTGTTTTGTGATAAAAATAGACACGAATAAAACTTATCAATAATTGACTCAGTCCAAAAACACTATGTTGATTATATTTTTGGATTTTTTTTCTAACAATCTGTTGTTCATTTTCAGGCACGTTGATTCGGAAAACTAGATAAATTAAGACACATTTTGATTAGATTTTTCTGAATTAAAATTCCAGCCAAAACTCATCGGGTTACTGATGAGAATGTACTTTAATTAGACTTACGACATTTTAACAAATTTTTACTGTCGAAGTACTCGATGTCATAATATTATGATACTCCGATTAACTTTTCCAGCTATGATCACATTATAATTACTTACTAAAAGTGGTAAAATAAAGAAAACCTAATTCGATTAATATAAATATTACGTCAATATTCAATTATAGGTTATCGTAAAAGTGCAAAACTAAGTTAGTTATTTAATTTCGATATTCGGTTTTTTATTACTCAAAAATTGCATAAGTGTTTATTTCATACGTTTAGATTATTTCTTTACTTTTATAGAGTGTATTCGCCGATTAATATAAAGATTATGTCAATAATAAATTATAGATTATGGTAAAAGTGCACAGACTAGTTACTTAATTTCGTTATTCGTTTTTTTATAACTCGTAAATTACGTAAGTGTTTATTTCATACGTTTAGTACTATTTCTTTACTTTTAAAGAGTATATTCGCTAGCTCTTTACGTAGCTACAAAATGCTTTGTGGATTTCACCACCTGCAGTGTAGTTCTTTTAATAGCCTTTCTCTCATAGTCGCAAAAGAGACAGTTAGTTTGCGAACGGCCCACGGCCTGGCGAGGCCCTACCCGTTGGGACAAGAGATAATAACAATGAAACAAAGACCTCCGGCTAATCCGAGAGGTACCTGTTTTCAATTACGACCCACTAACATCCTAACCGCGCCGGGTATACGTATATAAGGCCACGCTTGGATTAAGTCATATTTTATTTCGTACCTTCCTTTGCAGCCCTTATTTCAGGGGAGTTTGGGACGTGATTATTTCATTGTCGAACGGCACGGGACCGCGACGGTGGCTATTAAAAGTTCCCGCAGCAACGCCGTTTATTATTGAAATCAGTGTTTAAAGTGACGCGCTTTGAACGAATGTCGACCTCGGAAAGTTTTGTGGGGTTTTTTGATCTGTCTGTTCGGTTAGGGCGATATTAAATTTGCTTCAAGGAGTCGCTGAGCATATTTCATCCGTGAATGCGAAGCCCCTTACTACGTGAATGGAAGCCTCTTTCCTTGCATGGATATATCCTTTTCAGTCTACTTTGTTTTCTTTTTAATCGATTTTAATGGAACATAGCCCTAAATAGAAAGTTATTTAAGTAGGAAATGGTAATAAAAATTGTATCAGCAATTGTCCATTGGACGATATTAATTACATATACTTTCCGTCGGCTTACAGAGGTCGTAGACTTTTCTTTTCTACATTGTATACATTACTATTTTATGGTGATAAGATCAATATAATTTAAATAATTAAGGTTATATTTCTTATATCCTACAAGTGTTATGTGATGTAATGTTTAAACATTTCGTCAAAAATTGTCCCGTTGATGAAATTAGGATATGTCTTTAGTTTCCTTTAATAATGATCGTTTTACAACGTATTATTGATCGCTTATGCTTTTTCCATAATTAATCGTAATAATTGTTTTAATTTTGTTAGGGTATTTTACGTTAAGATTCATTTGTGTAATTAAGGTTATATTTATTATAACCTACGAGTGTTATGTGATGTAATGTTTAAACATTTCGTCAAAAATTGTCCCATTGATGAAATTAATGATTTCATTTTACAACGTATTATCGATCGCTTATACTTTTTCCATAATCAATCGTAATAATTGTTTTAATTTTGTTATGGTATTTTACGTTAAGATTCATTTGTGTAATTAAGGTTATATTTATTATAACCTACGAGTGTTATGTGATGTAATGTTTAAACATTTCGTCAAAAATTGTCCCATTGATGAAATTAATGATTTCATTTTACAACGTATTATCGATCGCTTATACTTTTTCCATAATTAATCGTAATAATTGTTTTAATTTTGTTAGAGTATTTACGTTAAGTCTTATTTATATTACGGCTTCATCTGAAATAATCACATAATCTCGAATACAATGTTCTTCATAATTTTTTCGAAATGTAAAATCCCTTTCGGTTAGCGTTTTGTTACAGTGGTTGTTTAATATCTTTTAAGAAATGTTGAATATCTTTTTTTGAATTGACGGCTGCTACACATATTTTTATGCTATGTTTGTTTAACTATTGCTTGATTTTACTTCGTTAACGGTCTGAAAAGAGTCTAGGCGGCGTAGGCTCGTAATGCGTAGTACTGACAGTGTTGATTGATAGCTTGGCGCAAACTGTAATATTATGCGTACAATTTTTTTTCGACGTATACATTCGTAGTATACATCTTAAAAAGTGTAAATCTATGTAAAGTTTACATAAATGTTAGTGTTTTTGCGTTTCTGTTTTGGTATTTCCGTTAAATTTGGTTATTTAAGAATTTAATTAATTAAGTTATTTAAGAATTTAATTAATTAAATTATTTAAGAATTTAATTATTGAAAGCTCTACGTTAATTTTAAGGTACGCACGCAAATGGATGATTTCATAGTTTGTTTGAAGTGAATTACTTTATCATGAGTTATCATTACGGTGGACTTGCTAGTACAATAGATGTTTAATAATATCTAATATATCTTAATAATAATCAAAATGTCGTCACCGTGGTGTGTTGCGTTGGTCACAAGAATCCTTAAATGGCGTGACGCACCGCGGGGACCCGGGTTCGATTCCTAGCCGCTCGTCGAGCGGAGTTGGACCGATGTATTGGTTGACTGTAAGAGATTGCTCTCATACCAGTAAGTCACCATATGTATGAATTGTATAAATTACAGTACGTAAATAAATAATATAATTAAGTACGGGGTATATATATGTATATATATATATATATATATATATATATATATATATATATATCTATGTATATGTATATATATATATGTATATGTATATATATATATATATATATATATATATATATATAATATCGTGATTATCTCAAAGCTATGACATCTTGAATCATTGCTATAATTTTCGTATAGCCTTGCGTAGGCTTCTAAATACCGTCTTTTTCTTCATAATTTTAGGTACAGTATTTTCGGAAAAAAATTTTCAGTGTATTTATGGTAGAATATCTATCTACGATTAAGAAAAAAATATTTTTGAAGATCTTATGACTAACCCTTTTAAACAATATTCCATTTTTGAGTACGGAATTTTCCTTCAAACATTTCTATATAAATATTTTTGCGTTAGGTATTGATATGTGCGAATTAATATGATTTATTTGTAATTTAAAGTTACTTGAAGCGATTTTAAAGAAAAATGGCTGTTACAGGCATACCGACGGATACATGAATAGTCTCACAAAGTCCCGTATGCACTAGGGGACATTTGTCTCGCGACCCAGTCGTCAAACGTAGACAAAAATATACGTATAGTGCGACGTCGCAGGGACGATCGCTCGACATCGCAGGCGACATCTACGTGTTACGGAACATATCGCATGCCGACGCTCGCGAAACGTCGACATGAGCGGTTGTCTAGTCCCTCGGCAGTCGACCGACAGCCTTTACGTATTGAGGACGAATGTTGTTTTGTGTTCCACGACGTTCGAAGTATTAAGAAAGCCGCACTTAAGAGCACTACCTCCTTGGCCGACATCTCGATGACAACTGGTTAGTATGGACTAGGGAAATGTCTACCGAAACGTTTCACGGCATTGTTCGGCGACGTCACGTAAAGTTAAAGTACATGTCCAGCGTCATTTATCCCCCAGTGAATGCGTGGCTTAAGTTTTTCGTTTTTTTCTTTTGAGGTACGGTATCCTAGAAATATTTTTAAACAATTCTCGTTAATTGACATTAAACGACCTTTGTTAAGTCGTAAGTACATCGTGAATATTTATATTTTTTTAGGAATTGACTTTATCATCGATTACATCAAAATTTAATCAAATAAGTACTCGGTGCCTGCCACGTCAACCTAAAGAGAAGTGAAGCGAGAGATTTCAAATTTTCTCAAACAAATTTAATATCCATGGATAGAGAGAGCCACTTTTCGTGAAGGTCGCAAGGTCGACAAAGAGTTAGAGGTCACTGCGGAAAAGTTCAAATTAAACACGGGTCACGTCCCGCGTTTGCGTAATAAACGATTGCGTATTTTAAGTCTTGTTTATCTCGTTTCGTGATTTTACTCGAATAGAATAAACTTAGACGTTTAGTAGCTTCGTATCGAAGTTAGGATTAGTTAATTTGAATCTGATGTCTTAGTAGAATTATGTTTTCGCCTTAATTCAGCCTAATTTAAATATAGCTACTTGTAAGACTAGTATGTGTCAGACTAGTACGCTTGATTTAAATATAGCTATTTGTAAGACTAGTATGTGTCAGACTAGTACGCCTGATTTAAATATAGCTATTTGTAAGACTAGTATGTGTCAGACTAGTACGCCTGATTTAAATATAGCTATTTGTAAGACTAGTATGTTTAGTTATATAACTTTTGTATTATTCCCCGTTTTTGTAAAAAAATTAATTTAGTTAAGAATTGTTCATATTTCAAAGTAACGAAATTTTGTGTAACGATATAAACGAGATTAACAATAAAAACTTACTTATTTATGTACTAATTATATAGAGCATCGAAAACTTGTAGATTTAAAAACATTACTTACATTTGCATATTTTAATAGCTTAAAGCAAATTAACGTTGAATGACATTAAATTTAACCGATCAACCTGTAGAAAATTAACTTTAATTAACTTATATCTTGTACTTCTGCGTCATTATTATTTCATGAAATGTAATTTCCTAACGAGATTTTATTATCTGTTAATTAAAGCTAGTTTTCTTTAGCCGGATTCACTCGCTCGCGAAAAGTGTGCCGGCTATTTGCATTATATATATATATATATATATATATATATATATATATATATATATATATATATATATACTTCTTTTTTTTCAGATGAAATCGTGGACGATAAATATCCTTAATATTGGATAGTTATTGCAACGGTAAACTATTAATACATAATATTTAATGTAGAGGTGAAAAGTTAAATGTTTATTAAAATGGTGAAATCGCTATCAAGGTTAATTTAACAGTTTTTTGGTAGGCTGAACAAGAAGACGTGTGAATGTTGCGGTTTGTACTTGAAGTGACTTCCAGAGAGAAATATAAACAAATATAATCGATCGGTATGAGGACATTGAAATAAATTAAGGCATCGTCTTTCAAAGTTAAACGGATGTTTGTCACTCCATCATGTCTGAACAGCTGGATAGATTTTTATGAAACTTGGCATATAAATAACTCATGAGTGAAGCTGACATACAGTCATCTCTTTTAACCTAAGACATAGCTTAAATTCATGTTCATTGATTTTTTATACAATAATAAAAACTGAGTACATAATACTCGTATGTCGATAGATAGTGCAACGTATATATTAAATCGAATATTTTTGTAGCCCGCAAGCTATACGTAAATCCCGTTAAATTAATCAGTCTACGCATGAAAAATTGCGGATAAAAGCTTGTAAATAGTGATATGGTTCGTAATTGTCTAACTAATTTAATAAGTTTTTCGGAGTATCATCTGTTGAAAATTCTATATTAGTAATAAAACCGAATAGAACACAAACGAATGTGTATTCTCCATCATTTGTTTTTTACGGTTTGATTTTTCTTCTATTTTTATCATGGTGAGTATAAATAAATCAAAATTTATCTCTAATCTCGAAGTAGTTTAGAAATCGCTATTAAAATTTTAAGTGGAAAAATTAAAAAAAAAAAGAAGTCCTATCACAAAAAAGTATGCCGTTAACATCACGATAAGTAGGTCTTTTTTGTTGATAAATGACGTCGTCTGTGAAAAAACTTAGCAAACGTAGCGTATACTAAAATGTTTAAAACTAACATACCTAGTACTGAAATAGTCATAAATAATAAAAATGCTATCTTTCTCTGGACATACGTATCTTATTTCATAATAGAATGTTACACATAAGATAAAATTAAAATTTTTAGTTAATATTATACGACTGTTCGTCCATTTTACTCTTAAAAATATTGTAGTAACAGATTGTTTGTTTATTTGTTTATTTATTTCAGTCAAGATTTAAAAAAAAATTAAAAACATTTATTTCAGTCAAGATTTTTGGAAAAAAATAGAAAAAACATTTTTTAGGCATTTTTACCTGAAAAAATACGAAGCCCTTTTAAAATCATCAGTTTCTCAATAACCCGTTGCCACAACGGAGTTTCTACAAGAAACCAGCTAAATCAAACAATAATAAATTATTAAATAAAGGTCCCGTTATAAATTCTTACCACAATCAAATGTCTAGTAGAAACCGGCTAAATCAAACAATAATAAATTATTTGTAACATTAGCAAAAAGCTCTTTCTTTGAACCTAAAAGCTCGCGTTTTCATTTAAAACATTTCTCTTGGCAAAGAATTCGTCATATCCCACGCAAAGCGAACTGAACGTAATGTAATAACTTGATTTTGCACAAAACGACAGTGTCATTCCGCGAAACGGTCGGGCCAATTTCTTTTCGTCTCTCTCAAGACGCGCGCCTGGAGGCAGCGCGTCAAACGCAGGCGGCGCCCCACAAAAATGTGGTCAATAACCAGGAACGTTGGAAGTGGCGAGCGATGTAATTAATGTAAAAATGTATATAAATAGACTCGAATGCGGGGTCCTTTTGAGGTACCGCTCTGTCACACCTTTGAAGTTTTGCATTCCTAATTTAAAGCCAACTTTAGTGTTTGAAGTATTAATCCACGTTTCTTAACTGTAATTTTGCTTCACCGTGCTATTTATTTATTTATTTATACAAATTTCCATCGTTTCGTAATATTTAGTGCTAAATAATTAACGTATTTTAGTTAGTAAGTCAATGGTCTAAGAAATGCGATTTATTTTACCTTAATTTCGCTTTAAACTAACTGAGGAAATTAGATAGCTTAAAGTAAATCCTCATTTAAATTCATCGCTCATTCTATATTTCCATCTTAAGCTTTATTACGGCAGCTAGTTTAAGAGTCCCTTACGAATTTGTTTAAGAACGTTGCTCCGATGCGGATCAGAGATTGAAATATTTAATTCTGCTTGGCTAAGTACTAGGAATAAAGGTCGATGAAGATTGCGTAAAAATAGGCTACGCTTGTTCTCTGGAGTCTTTTTTTTTTCAATTTTGATAATAATTATCAGTACATTGTTAACATTAGGTCATCTACTCTCGAGGTCAAATATGTAGCGAGGGTGTAGTATCACATGATCTGGTCCTGGCATAATCTAATTCTTGCTTGTATTTTTCGTATTACGGATTTTGTTATTACTTTTTTTCCATGTATCCTAAATGCAGTAATATCGTTTTTCTTTTAACAATCACTGTTAATTTGCTATTGGTAAATACATCGTTATGCTGCAAAAAGTGCCATATTACCTAGTCCAAATCGTGATAAATAATTTTCTCACTTTTCAATATCAGTCCAATCGTTTATCAACTCCGAAATATGAAAAATATCAAACGGGATATTGTTCGTTTGAAATGCCTACAAATACTTCTTAAATCTTAAATGAGATATTGTTACAATTCAGCATGTATCTATATCCATGTATATACTATTATGTTATGTACATATGTATATATGTTTAACTATAAAAATAACATTGTGCTGTACATTGAAGTATACCGAAAGGATTTTATCCCCGCCCTTCTTTCAATCGACCAATCCGCGCCCCCGCTCCAACAATAACATTCCGACATCTTAATCACACATCCGACTATTGACTCAGCTTCCGCAAAATGACTTACGCAAACACGTCGACAGCGCAAAAATGATAACTCGCGAGCCCGCCCGGCCGGGCGTGCGACTGCTGTTGAGCAAATAGCCGCCGCACCGTGGGGGCATTTGACCCAAAAACCTGGTTAAAATTCGATTTTCGTAACGTTATTACATCACTAATCTGACAATTATTCCGGATATAATATAATACAGATTAATAGACAAATATCGCAAGCATATTTTAATCTTTTTCATAATTTTTTTTACAGCAGTAACAACTCGTCGAAAACTTGTTTACTACGTACGTGTTATCTTTGGCGAAATTTAAAATTACTTGCAACCCCTTTATTTTCACTTTTTTCTCATGTTTTTCATTTTAACATAAATAATTGTAATTTTAAACCACCATGTAAAATTTGAATTATAAAAGTCAGTCTCCCCCATAATTCACATCCGTCTCTACTACTGTAAGTAATAAATCAACTAAAAGAAAATGTAGTAGTTTTAACCTTCATAAAGTTTAGGGTTAAAGGTAAAATCAAGATCGAAAAGGGGGTGCATTGTGGCTGCCACTTGCGATAGAAGTGTAACTTCGTTATGTATTATTATTTTTAATAAAATAATAAGGTTACTTCTCTCCCTCTTATCTTCCATCCGACTCTTTCCTGCTCACGCTCCCCACTAATGAAATGTACTTGCCTTTTAGTTACGGTATTATTCGGTGTTCATGCCTTTTAGTTACGGTATTATTCGTATGTTCACATGAATTTATACTATGATGACAAAAGTAATTCCACGTGTCTTTTAACATTTTAGTTATGTTTTATTTTAATATGCAACTTTATTTGGAACAGCGAAAGTATGTCTGATCGGGTTTTAATATTGATTTAAATTAAATTGTAATCTGTTTTATATGCATTCATATTAAATTTCATGTATACGTTATATCAGTAGATTTTGCTGGAAATAGTATATTTTACAATATGTATTTAGAGTATGTATATTGTTACTCCGAGTACATGTATTGTAGAGTTTCGATTACATTTTTGATTCGCTTTAATTAAATTAATAACATTTGGTGTATATTTTAACTTCATATGTAGATACGTTAACGAGGTCTGACTTGTGATAATATATATATAAAATCTTCTATTCATTGTTGATTTTCTCCCGATTGTTAATTATAAAAGTAATTGATTATTATTAAAGACCGATAGAAATATTTTTTAAAAACTATTCTTGTATTCATGAACTGGAATAAAACACAAGTGCAAGTAAAAAAACTCGCGCACCGAAAGTTCCATACCCAGAGCTTTTGTGAGTTGCCGTTATAAAATAATTGTATTTTGTATAGTACAAATCTGGATAGTCTGGAAATTAAGGGATCAGAGAGGGAAAACAAATTAAGTTTTTTTTTTCTTAAAAAGTGTAAATATATGGAACTTCATTTCTTGTTTTCTCTAATATGAACAAGGCCTGCTATCAGTCTAAATTATTCGGCTTACAAACTTCGGAATTGGAAGTTGGGTGGAGGCAGGAGATATGTTCGCACTTGTTTGGCCATAAGCCAACAATTTCGCTACTTAAAATTTTAAAGAAATTGCCGATCATGTTTTCAATAAAAATATCGATGTTGAAATATTGACAGACATCGAGGATCCATCATAAGGTTTCCTTTTTTACCTTTAGCACGGATGCCTAAAATCGTCACTATGATATGTTGGGTTGATCACAAGGCATACGGCCTTTGACTTCGCGGCGCACTGCGGAGCCCGGGTTCGATTCTTGGTTGCTCCTCGAGTAGGGCTGAATTGGTGTTTGTGTTGTCTCTAAGAGATTGCTCTTGTAGCAATAAGTCCGCCATATGTATCAATTAGATATATTAAAGTACATAAATAAATAAAAAGTTGATTCGTGTACTGTCTGTACCATATATCAAAATATTTATCTAATTATGTTGTTTCATATTTTGAGTTAACTATACCATTTTGCGCCGTTACCTCGTTGACTGCAACCTGAGGCCTGCGAGCATAAATTCACCTTCGCACGAGAGGGGTGAGGCACAGATGACATTATTCACCGGTAAGATATCCGGTTCCAGTTTCCCCGCGATCCGAAGTACATGCGGAAACACATTTTCGTAATTACTGTTTGCCTGACTAAGGATACACTTATAGATGCGATCTATTATTTTAGGGAATAATTTCAGAGATAGTACAAAACCAGCCATAAATTAAAAAAAAATAGTAACCAATGGTAAAACTGTCTACACCAAAATAAGACGAAAGACGGGTGATTATAATTGAGATAAAATAAAAAAAAACTGTCAGACACTAGTAGAACTCAGATTACGAGGATTCAGTTTGCAAATATTAATTTTTTCACAACGTAAATAAGTTGCTTACTACATCTTTCACAGGCGTAGAAACACGGGTTATATTTAAAGAATACTATTTCTTATCATGCGTATATATAAGTATGTTGCCTACTAACGTCGCCGTGGTGTGATGGGTTGATCACAAGGCATACGGCCTTTGACGGCGCACCGCGGGGACCGGGGTTTGATTCCCGACCGCTCGTCGAGCGGGGCTGGACTGGTGTTATGGTGGCCTGTAAGAGATTGCTCTCGTAGCAATAAGTCGGCTATATGTATCAATTAGATATATTAAAGTAGATAAATAAATAAATATATCTTTGGTTGTCGTAAAAGCTTGGTGCATATTTAAATAATATTATTTCTTACCATATAAATATATTAATATAGTTAAAATCTTTCATAGACATAATAAGTATGCATTTTAAAATACAAAGTTATTTTTTGCCGTTGATTTTGTCCCTTGAATGGAGCTTCGATGAACTTTTTCCGGACTCGACTACGTATCAAAAGTTGGTCGGCTATAACTCGTAAACTGGTAAATGTGTGATTATTTTTCTTTTAAATTCTTTATATGTAGTACTATTGTGAATATTTTTCAGATATTCAAAAATAGCGGATAGGCTGTTAGGAGGTGCACATTCTCTACTCTAATAAAAACGATCATTTTAAATCTTTATATTTCGTAAATTTCGGATTCCTGTATCGAAAAAGTGCTCACGAAAATTTTTGAAAGACTCATTCAACGATACCCTACACAATGGGGTATGTGAAAAGTGGATTTACGCCCAAGTGGTAACAATTTTTTTTAAGATTTTACTTCATAATTTTGGAGGTGTTATAAATATGTACAATCTTGCAAAATGTTAGCTTTATAGCTCTAAGTGTCGGCAGTAAAGCCGCTATGACATACGGATGGACGTGGCGAAACTACGAGTGTAAGGATTTCTAATTTCGCTACGGAAATTATCAATGAAGATATTAATAAATCAAATGGAACGATTTATTGATAAATAATTTATCACAATTAAAAATACATAAAACGTCTTCTAAAAATCGTATTAAACCTCAATAAAATATTTATATTTCTGATGCGTTTTAATAGCGGTCAGACAGACACGAAAAGTCATTGTTTTGAAAAGTCATTCACAGGCGTGCTATTAAAACACGCCTGTGAGAAAATATTCGTTTAATTAAAGAAAAATCGAATTTAATTAATCGAATTTAATTAATTATTTGTCACGCGTTATCGCTTCGGACTGCGGTACATATTTTAGGGAGCCCATAATTAGATGGAAAATCTGATATGAATACATGTTAAAAGTAGACAGGTAATTGTACTTGAATTAATTTAGAGTTAATTGAATAGACTTTCTTTATTGAAACTTGTGTGTAATTTTAAACGTGAAGTGCTGAAATTAATTCTAAAGGAAAACAAAAAGGAAAAATTATTTTCACTATTTTATTTAAACGTCATAACTCTAAGGCTTAATTTCCTTCATTGTGTTACTCGATTGAAAGATGGCGTACCTCAACAGCCTATTGTAACGCAAACAATGAATTCACGGCCGATCGAGGAGCATTAGGTCAATTAGCATTCATATTTACAAGCGTCTCACCGACGTTATATATCGGAGCAAATCGAAATGGAAATGAGAAGACGAGATCCGGCGCTATTGTGTGCATTCTTCCTTTCAGAGGGCAAACAATGGAAGAGCGAGCTGATCATCCGCGCGAATGTTCGTATACGATATTACAGGATAGGATCTTGCAAGTAGGTTAAATTTTCAGGGGATCGGGTTCGTATCGGTCCACAGATATGACTTGAAATTAGTAACATACTGCTATATTCTGATGAATGTTTTTTGACAGATCAGTGATACATAGTTATACGGTGCTAGCTCTTTATGATACGGATGGATTTATCTGAATTAATGGGTTAATAAAAAAGTAATAAGGTAGTTTTCAATTTCCAAAACGATCACCACCAAGCTTTCTTTTAAAAAAAATTAAAATTACCTTAGCTTGTGAAATGTTTATTAATAACACACTTAAAAGTTTTATAATAACTTGTCATGTTAATTATCGTTAGTTCATCTTTTCAATTTCAAATTCACACCTTATTATATCATATACAATTCTTTAGTGAGAAAACCTTAAGATAGTTTTCGTATGACAGTGAGATCGAAAAATTATTATAATTTTTTTTTCCAAACTGTTGATATAACATTATTTTAAAAGTTTAAGAAAAAAATACTTTTGCGTTTTTTATACAAAATGAATTGTGGCGATCTACTTTTTCTGTAACGTTAATTGTATAATTTTTGAGACCGATTTTTACTAAAGCTAAATGGTAATTTTTTTTTAATTTGAGTATAACATCATTTTACATTGGTTTAGTTTTTTAGACAAATCGTTCGACGCGTTTTTAAAAAAAGTTAAATATGGTGAAATTACTACTTTTCCTGTAATATTAATTGTACAATTCTTGAGGGCGATTTTTACCGTAACTAGATTGTAAATATTTTTTTCTTCAAAATATTAATATAACATAATTTTAAATTGACTTAGTTTTTAAACAAATCGCTCGACGCATTTTTTAAATAAAATGAAAATTGTTGTGAAATTACTATTTCTGTATGTAGCTGTAATGTTGGTTGCACAATTTTTGAGAGCCATTTTTATCAAAACTAAACGATAAATAATTCTTTTTTTGTAAATGTTAATATAACATTAGTTTTTAGATAAAACATGTGATGGGTTTTTGAAATAAAATTAAAAGTGTGGTGGAAGTAACCACTTTTTCTCTACTGTTAATTGTATAATTTTTGAGAGAGATTTTTACCAAAACTAAACGGTAAAACATTTTTAAATTTTAAAATAAGTTAGATATTTATAGTTTAAATAATATATGAAAAATTTAGCGAATTTTGTCGACAAAGCCTTTTATACGACAACTATCTGAAGGGACAACAAAATATATTTAATTAGTAAGTTGTCCTAGAAATTATCTCTGTTATGAAATACATTTTGCTTTGGAGTATATAGTTATATTTCCGCTGATTCTTTTACTTTCACATATATGGATACAGGGAAAATTTGTATATTTAATATGGACATTTATATGGAGACGAATGCGTTCTCCTGTATTCATTTAATGGATCGATAATTTACATCATTTCGTATCTTGCATATTTCGATTGACTGCGTTTAAATAGTTTATTATTATAAAAGTATATATGTATATATATATATATATGTATATATATATATATATATATATATATATATATATATAGCATTATTTTATATTCTGAATGCTAGAAATTAATTCGTAAAGGTATAATAACTTTGTAGTTTATGCCCTGAAATTATAGTATGTAGATAAATTAGTCTCTTCCCGGTTTTTAAACTTAATATTGTTTACAATAATTTTTTTTGCTTTTTTGTTTTTTTCGTCTAGTCGGTCATTTTCGAAGTGACTTAATATTTTTTATTCTCCTTTAAAATGATTCGAAATAACTTTGCTGTATTTTGAAAAAAAAATATTGAACAATTTCCATTATATAGCTATTAATAATTATATAACAATTAGTAAATATAGCAATTAATAATTATATAACAATTAGTAAATATAGCAATTAATAATTATATTACAATTAGTAAATATAGCAATTAATAATTATACTACAATTAGTAAATATATCAATTAATAATTATATTACAATTAGTAAATATAGCAATTAATAATTATATTACAATTAGTAAATATAGCAATTAATAATTATATTACAATTAGTAAATATAGCAATTAATAATTATATAACAATTAGTCAAATTTAATTATATAATTACGTCTACGTCAAACTATACATTAACTATTATCCTATACTTCATTACTTCGTATGGAATACGCAGTTCGTTCATTCTTTAAATTAAGAAATTTCTGTTAAGATTTCACGGTTTTTTTAGCCCCTACGTAAAATATTTAGACGGACTTTTCAGCATGCTGAGACGCGATGTGTCTGCCTCTTTGAGTTTCTCGTGTGAGATTTTACCTTTGATCCGAAAAGGGGAATTGTGAATCGGCGACGTTTCAATGCACCGTGTCTTATTGTAATCTTTCACGGTGCGAAATGTACATAAAAGACCACCGCTTCTTGTCACGATCTGGTCGATTGAGATTACCGAGGCGGCGATATTGACTCAAGTTTTAAGAGGGAAATCTTAAGGGACTGGGGAGCAATTAGGTATGAAATTTTTTGATATCGATTTTTTTCATATATATATATATATATATATATATATATATATATATATATATATATATATATATATATATATATATATATATATAATATATATATATATATATATATATATATATATATATAGATATATATATATATATATATATATAGTCATTTCACAAAGAATTTTACTCAAATGCAACGCAGATGACTAAGCATATAAGTGTTTATTTATTACAGTCTCTAATTTTAATTATTTTATAGTCACCGTAAAACTTAAAACTTTTCTCTTTTCACAAATATAAAATAAATGTCACTTTTGAGATTAGGTTACAATATTTGGGACTGTTTTATAAGTATACTGTCCGTTTTTTGTTTAAAAAAAAATTATATTTAGTTGACTTAGCTTTTGATTTTCATGACTTAACTTTTTTTTTAGAATTGTAAATTTTTAGTGCCGTAATGTCTAAAATGAGACTAGAATATTGATATTTACTATAATATGAATAAAATAGTATATGAGTCGAGTAAGGAGAGGAAAACGTCTTTACATATCTCAAAAAGATTTTAAAATTTTTGATGAACTTTTTGTCACAGAGCAGAAAAAATTGGAAAGTAACATTGACGTTTAAATGAAAATTCATTCATAACTGAACGATTTCATTGGCATTGACGTATAATGATTTAGAATAACATTGTACTTTGACTTTATGATATTTTAATATAAATAACAATAATGTGTGTTTTTTCTCACGCGAAACATGCAAGATGAATTTGATTCCAATCAAAACATTTCACTTTATACTTTTATATTTAAATTAGAAATAAAAGAAATAAATCACAAAAAATAATCATTTTAATTACAACAAACCATTAAATTAAGACAGTATTTTGCTGGGATGGGGTAGATAGTAATGACAATGTGACATAACATAGTCGAGTGCACTCAGTTTGAATTCAGTTGACGATTAACGCATTGTTGGATGACAATCGCATAGTCAAGTACACTAGATTTGCATTAAGTTGACGAATGACGCATTGTAGAATGATAATCGCATAGTCGAGTACACTCGATTTGTATTTAGTTGACGATTGACTTATTGTTGAGAGACAATCGCATAGTCGAATACATTCGATTTGTATTTAGTTGACGATTGACGCATTGTTGAGACAATTAAATGAAACTACGTGATGTAGTATTATTTCTACTTTCTTTAAGTTCTTTACCACGACCTAGGTTTCGTTGTATTACAACATCTTCAGGTGGACTATTAGCAAAGATTCTTCGTAGAAACACTGCTACACCACGTAGTAGTAGTAGTAGAAATACTACTACATCAAGTAGAAATATTACTACATCACGTAGTTTCATTTAATTGTGAATAATGCATTTCTATAAAATTAACGCCAAATATATTCAATATTCAAGCATTGTTGAGAGACAATCGGAGTACACTCGATTCTTTAGTTCATGTTTGACGTATAGTTAAGTAACAATCGTATAATCGAGTAAGCTCGATTCATTTAGTTGACGCTACATACGATGTTTATGATAGTTATGATGATTATATTATTATAGTTATATTATGATAGTTATGCATAAATATTTAGATGAAGCAAATAATACTTAAGCCTGAAAAGTTACAGCTTTACCATTTATATGCATTTTCGGTGTAATAACTATAATTTTTAAGTACTGAAAAATACCTGAGACGTTCATATTAATCGTAACAGTATCATTCTCAATGATCAGTATCATCTCAGTTTCTCAGTATCATTCTCAATGTCATTACTTGACTGATCCTGTGACCTATTTAATTATCGGTATATTCAACAATATTAGGGTAGACTGGCTAGGCTTTAAATGCCGATTATTTGCCCGGCGACCGTTCGCCGGCAAACGTTATTAAATTTAAGTTATTGTTAATCAATTCGGAAATTTGAAACGTCCAGTCGGCTAAGTTGTTTATAGTGTTATTTACGTTTGATTATAATTTCGCGAATCATTTTCCTTTTGGGGCCCTCCGGCGTAGGGTCTAATTGTCGAAAGGTGATTATAGTTTGATAGTTCTGCCGAGTCGCGTATTGGATTATTTCGAATATTTCTCTACGAATTAACGAGTTGACGCCTGGCGACCGTAACTTGACATAAATTGGACGCGCGTGTTTATAGCAGTTGGGTTTGAACCTAGGTTTTCTTTCAAAGTAAAAGCTAGAAGCATGAAGCGTTTTGTAAAATGGTGTTTTAGTCTTTATGTTGTATTGTTTCATGGGAAAGTAGACATGCAAGTACGCCAAGTATTAAAATTTAATGTAACAAATAATAATATCACATACATTATGCTATGATTTATACAATTGCTTGCTTAGATAAATCACATACATTATGGTATGATTTATACAATTGCTTGCTTAGATAAATCACATACATTATATTATGATTTATACAATTGCTTGCTTAGATAAAAAGCATAAAGGTATTATTGAATATATTCAAGATCGTCGATTGATCGACTGATACTATGCCGAATTGAAACAAATGTGGCTAAAATATCAATATTTGTATAATGTAAAGTGAACAACTGCAATATAACTAAGACAATTATGCACATTTTTACAATTCGTTTAATTTCGAATATACTTATTGTCGAGTATGCCTTTCTCATCTTGTGGAAGATATATTTTGTCCCAAAAAGTAGCAATTAAATCGGTGGAGGTCGGTCAGAAATTATTTTTCCGACAACAAGAATTAAGTCTAAAAATGCAAATGATAAAAATTGTTTTTTTACCCAGTATTAATATAGCACAGTATTAATAATTTTGTAGATATAGAGTAATGTAATGATATGAGGTCGTTAATGTAATAATATAAGATGTCGCCTTTTCTTATTTTCTAAAAAAAAATCGACTAAAAAAATAAAATACAAGTACAGTATTTTGGGGCTGACGAATAAATCATTTCGAATTTTTTTCTGAACTAGCACCAAATTGGAAAAATGTATGTCTTTAATTCATGTGAATAAGCATTCAATTATTTACATGGATAATAAACTAACGTTTTATTTTTAACCTGTCTAGTAATCATGTTAAATCGATCAAAAATATTCGCAAAATGATACAGTAAGTGAGCCACCCCCATACACTTAATTATAATGGCTATACACTTAATTATGATGGCTTATCACATACGATATAGGTTTATGAAAGATCGTAATGAATTAAATAACGAGAAACCGTCCTTTCCTTAGCATTTTGATTAAAGTTTGATTTTAATGAGTACCAGAAAATGCTAAGAAAGGACAAAAAGCAAAGAAAGGACAATGCGAGGAGTTTTAAAAGTAAACCGAGCTTGGCCGGATTTTTTAGAACTTTTATTACAATATGATCTCATAATTGTTTTTGACATCGGCGGAATATTGCGCGATAATAGATTTATCACATGGATATTGGCACAGTACGAGCGTGTGGATGTTTCTTTGTAGATGTAAATATGTACGCAAGGCAGATAAAGAGAGCGCGTGTTCTGAATATCACTATCTTGAACTGTAGGAGGTAAGATCTTTGCATTTTCCAAGATTACAAATGTCGGCCAAGGTGGCGTTTGCGGTTTGTCGCATCGTGCCGTGCGAGTTTTGCTGGTGTGCACACGCGGCTTCTTGTTTCGCCCGAGCTCGCTGTCTCCGGGGAACTGCTCTGAAGTCGTGAAGCTAAATGCAGAACAGATTGGTTTTGGATACGGTCGAGAGAATTTTTTTATTTCGTGTTACCCCAACGTTTCAATATAAAGGTAGAGTTGGTTAGAATAACTGTAAGTTATGGTTGATGCGGATTAATCTACAATTTCGTGTAAATTTAATATAATGGTCCAAAAATGTGTGTTTTTAAATTCTATTAATTTATGACTTGAGAAGAGTTTTAGAACAAAACTTATTGGTACGTTTTAAGTAACCAAAAAATGTTAGGTAAAAAAGTAATTAGTTCTCAATGGAGATAAAAATCCTCAAGCGTAAAAATACATACAGCTACAGATAGTGGACTGGATAGTGAACAATGACATTTTCTAATAGTTTAAAGAAATTACCTCATCGATAGGTGTACCCCACCTAAAACAGAAGTGGTTGAATTTAGTGTGTAAAATACTGAATTATATTAGACGTTTTTCATTCTGTTCGTAGATTACGAACATGATGAAAAACGTTACCTACTCATAAGCGACAAACTCTTCGCTCGTTGGAGAGGTGCCAGTCGTGTTAACGCTGTTATTTGAGGGAAAAGTGATAAAATTTTTTCAGGGATAGTTGTGGCATAGTTTAAGTGCAGCTATATTGACCATGCTAAAAAGCTTGGAAGCTTTATAAACTTTCAAACTATTGTTCGTTTTAGTTTTATGAGACACAAAAAAAATTAAAAACGATATTAGATATGGAAACTTAAGAAATACATTTTGAACAGTTGTTAAACATGTATTTCTTAAGTTGGATAATGCTATCTCTCTATGATGTCAAGAAGAAAAGAGATAGATGAAAAAGTTTTATTTCACACTTGATTGTTGACGCACATATTGAATGAAACTTTTGGTTTTTATATATTACCTAATTTAAAGTTACCATAAGACGTTTGGCAATTGTGCTTAATTAAAGTACCTTTAAGATAGTATTTCTATAAAGATTTCTCGATTATTCAATAACCTGGTTTTTGAATATTAGAGATAGATGGAAAAGTTTTATTTCACACTTAATCGTTGACGTACATATTGAATGAAACTTTTGGTTTTTATATATTACCTAACTTACAGTTCCCATAAGACTTTTGGCAATTGTGCTTAATTAAAGTACCTTTAAGATAATATTTTTATAAAGGTTTCTCGATTATTCAATAACCTGGTTTTCGAATATTTACGTTTCCCTAATTCTCCATAAAAAGGGGGATTATGTTAGCGGAAAGAACTTATCATGTGCGTTAAAAGATCGCAAGTCATCCATCAAAGTCGGTGCGAGGGTTTATTATACCGAAATTCACTGTTGTTAATTTCATGCTTCGCTCAGAGTATATAAAGATGTTTGGAATATATCAAAATGTGATGGTAAATATATCGGAATGTATTCATAACGTAATACATATGTATATGAAGGAATACATGTGAAAATCGAGAGGGTGCCTACCTTTAGATGGGGCAACTTGTGGCTAGAGACGTTTGTGGATCGTCGGTTGGTTTATCGATGTATCTTTTTATTTGGTATCGAAATAAATAACGTTTAACTTACTGATAACAGTCGATGAGACCATAGTGTCAAAGTACCAGTTATTGTAAAAATGATCTCGAAAGGATCATGAGTTATTTGAAACATATCTTATAGTATTTTTTAGGGTTTCGTAGTTGAAGTAAGGAACCGCTTTGTCGTAGTCTACATAGTTTCTAAAGCTTTAGGCTTGTATGCATGAAATTTTGGAAGTGAGTGTTTTAAATGGAGCTTTCATTTAATGTATATTTGTTGTAATTTGACAATATAAAAAATTAGGAAATTTTTTAGCACACACACCATATAGTGGAATTTGACTTACCATTTTTCGTTTTTAAACCTTGTTTGCGGAATGTTAGCGTCAAAATAGTTTTTGTAATTTTTGAACTGCCGTAAAAGAAACTGAAAGAGATCCTGAAAGTGACGGTTAGTGAGAATACTTCCATGAAAATCTTTTAGAGGATGTGGCATTAATAAGTTTTTTTATAATAGCTAGAGAATCGTACTTTTTCGTTTGCTGATCCCCTTTGCTATAATTTTGTCTTTTAAAGATTGGTATTTTTCCTGATAAAAAAATTATTGATTTTAATGTGATATTTGTCTGTGTAAAAATCAACATGAGCCGTAATGGTGTCTGAATTATTTGCTGGCTAGTGTGATGTTTGAAAGGTAAAATTGATTAAAATATCGAATCGTCGTCGAATTGGGTGATGTTTGTGGAATATACGTCATTGAATTGAGAGATGTGCCCGATCAATTTGTTGATGTTGACCTTGGGTTAAAATATCGGTAATTAATTTTTTTAGCTTTAAACTGCAGATTTATTATTACTGTCGATATTATAATAACATAGGACTATTCTTCACGTCCTTTTCTTAAGTTTTATCGGATTTAGTCGCGGTATATTCATATTAGTTTCCTTAAATTTTAGAATTCTTGTAAGTCCTAAAGTAAACATTGTGTTCGTAGTTCCAGTTCATAAATCTTCATCGACCCCTCCTTTATATGTGTAAATATGAATATATTTTTATATGTTTTTATTTATTACTTGCTTTTTTTGCTACTAGTGCGTGGGTTTGTTCGTTATGGTTTCAACTGTATTTTTTAAATTTTACTTTGCATTTGTGTTCATAATCTTTTACAGTCTTCCACAACAAATAATATATTTTATTACTTTGTTCTTTGATTGACAGGAAGACATGGCTCCTGTGATAATTAATCTGTCTTATATATTTGTACATTAATCTCTATAAATCAATAAATATCATTAAACAATTCATATTGATGTATAAAAGTTTTAATAGCGAAGTTTCACTCAACTCAGAAAAGTGTAGATAATAATTAAATTTATCTGCTAATGTATCGATCTTCATATTTAGCCTGCACTTCCCTACGATCCCGCTCCTGAAGCGACTCGATATCTCGTTATCTACCGCGGGCGTTGTATTTATTACGGAATTCTCTACCCGCTCTCTCCGGGACTTCACCGTTTCATTAGTTATTGGAGATGCCTCTGAAAATTGCATGCGTGCGTAAACACGATTAGATCTTGGTTCGCTTTATTTATGTTTCAGTTGTTGGAGGAAAGGGTGTAATTGAAGGCGATTATATCATTTTTAGTAACTCGATGAACTAAATTAGCGTGGAAGTACTGCTTTATGCGATGTACAAGATTTATGGAGATTTTTTTGTCCTGTTCTGTGTTTATTAATATATTTAAAGCATTTAATTATGTACATCTGAATCCGGTATCTATCTCCGCATACCATGGGTCAGTGAATAAAAGAAAAATTATATATTATCAATAGAGACATTGAGTAGGCCCTGTGTGATTAAACTTTAAAATGAAATAATACTATGAATTTAAGAAATTACTTACATCAAATTTATAAACTCGGAAAATAATATATCAAGTATAATGTAAATTATATTTACGGAGGGGATTTAGAAAACTTATCTGCAACAAGCATTAATAGCGTAAATATGAGGACAAACAGTCAGCTACGTTTAGCCATGTTAACAGATATATGGTGGGATTGGTTTTTGTTTATTAGAAATCAAAAGAATATACCAAAAGTACATACAGATGAAGTCTACTCGTTAATAAGTGGCGTAAGGTGAAGTGTGTTGCAACCTATATAAATAAGATTGTACTATTTCCCGCGAACGCTATATTTCATTGAAAGTAATTAACAGTGAGATATAAATACATAAACCCTATTTGCCTTAAACCTTCAACAGTGAAACTCTCTGCGTTTTCTGGACCTTATTCAGGCAAGAGTATCGCGTGCACACAACTTATTAATCGTATCGACCTTTTGCTGCTGTATGTTCATCGTTCATTGATTAGACAAGAATGGTTGGGGAGAGGTAGGAACAGTTTTATAATACTTCACAAGTCCCTTCGCAAATCCCTTCGCCATAGTCGTTTAGCCGAAAATTATTAGCAAAGTTTGAGTGGCGGGAACGTGTTTGGGCGTGGAGCGCGGGCGGCTTTAAGATTGCCGTATGTACTGAGCGTAGGTAGAAATAAATAATTAAGGTTGTATTATGAAGAATGTAGCAATTATTCTTTAAGTGTAAGTTTGAATCTTACCGACTGTTAGCGAGTAATTGGTTACCCTAGTGCCCTCTTTCGTTAATGTGAAATTAGCGCAAGATGAAACCTGCAAAGGAGTTTAATGGCATATTTTAGAGAATAAAATAGTACTAGTTGTCGCCCAGTAGTACGAATTCGACCGTAATTCATTACATTTTTAGGTTAGAACGTGACTGAGGTTTTTTTTAAAGAGTATAACCTCGATAATCATTGCATATCATTTTTAATTTTTTTTTAATGCGTCAGCTGAGAGCCTTTACAAATACGGCATTAACGTGTGTTCTTTGCCTTAATTCCCTGCAAAAGCTATGAAATTTAAAATTTAATGTTAATAACATCACACAAAATTCACAACTCGAAATTTATTCATTCAATCTGACGTTTTAAAATTCTTTGGCGGCGATATCTAGTCTGCGCAACTGTTTGACCACAGACTATTGTGTTTGCTACGTTGACGGCATGAACGTAAACAGTGAATCTTTTAATGTGTTGTAATATATAATTTACTGTATTTTTGACTCATATTATATATAAATTATAGCTTTATGCCAAATCTCACTCTTCTCCGTGAGCGCAATATGTTTAAAAAAAGGTACGAATTTTCTCTTCACTTTTTAATATATAGATTCCATGTATTTTTAATAATATACATTTGAGCCAATTTTCGAAGGTTACGTAGGAATTTAGGTTATTTTAATATACGTTTCTGGAAGTGACCAACTTTTGTATTGAAATTAGAAATTAAGAAGCAGCAGTTGTGAGGAGCAACATATCTTTTGATTTTAGCAAGATGCTTTCATATAAATACGCTGTGGTGTGTTGTATCGGAATAATTTGTTTAATGTAGCAGATAGTATAGTAGATAGTATAGTAGATGTAGTAGAGAGTAGATAGTAGATATAGTAGATTGTAGATAGTACGATTTACGATACGATTAGTACAACTAACTTTTATATTTTAGTACAACTAAAATTAAAAAAAATTTGGTCCTTTGCCAGTTGCCCGCTAATGACTTTAATAATTGAAACAGTTATGAATACCTGAGATCTGGTCCTACTTTCTAGAAATTCCATCTAATAGATGTATACTTTTAATATTACGATTCCTTACAAAAGTTTTTAACGTGTAAATAAAATTTCTAATATGTACTTGTTTAGTAACGAATCGAAGCAAAATTTCTTGAATTTTTTCCATGTAAATTTTTTCGGTAATGTACTTTTTTACTTCGTTGTTGTTCTCAAATTAATTGTTTTTGAAAAATGAATTGACAAATGAAAAAAAAATACACAACAACGCGCGCACGCGGCCTTTATACCCTTTGTCGCGGAACCTGTCAATATATTCCAGCACGTTCTATGTGCTCGTCACCGAATGGAGGATAACTGTATACAAGCGCGGTTCGATTCCCGACCGATATACGAGTTTTTTGGTAGTTTTTATGTTATATGATAGGTAGTTTCTATGTTATATTAAAAAAGATTCTAATGCATATGGTTCCATCAGAAGAAATGGATTTCATTGTAATTTTATTAGTTTTCCACACCCGCTTTTATTCACAATTGTCTTTTGTTTTATTTATATATTTTTATCAGTAATGCTTTAGCAACCGATGTAGGTTATATTATCTTTATCATTTTGTAGAAACTGGCAGGAGTGAAGCGTCGCCAAGCAGTTATTTCATGAAATTATAAGACACGATTATTATAGTCCAGTATTGAAATTAATGTATTTTATGTCTATTTCTGGTGTACCACAGATGTTGGTTTTTTTTAGATGCCTACATAAGCGAGAGGGTTACGTCTAAGTTACATGGTGCATTAACACGATAAGCTTCGTATCTCAGGATATCCTATTAAAAATCAATCGTAAAGGAAAAATCGTGACATAAAAATAAAACGCAAAAGCTTCTATAACGATGAACCTAGTTGTGGTTTTAAACAATGATGCTATTATCACTGATGTACTGGTATTTTCGCCATTTAGGTATTTCGCCCGGCAACCGTTGAGCTGTGATTGCGTTACGTTCATTATCGATGCATTGTTAAGCTCGCCATACCAGACATTGCGATTAACGTCATGAATTGACGTCCATTTAAATCGATATGTGAATATGTTGTGTTCGGATGATTGACGTTATGTGATGAGTTGGGAAATTGTTAAAATAACGAAATTGTGAAAATTGTTAAAATTTTCAAATGTTATATAGTTTTGAGTTTATCAGTTACAAATATCTTAAACATAGTAAGTGTAAATAATATTTTACGTATGTAGATTAGCTATATAATATGTAAATTTTCTAATGACAATTATGTTTAATATGTCAATTTTCTAATGACAATTTTCATTAGCCTTACAGCTTGTTTTTTAATTACCTAAGTAGGTTTTTTGGAATGTTTCGACGAAATTATTGTAAATTAAAAAAAAATATTTGACAAATTAACGATTAGGATGTCAGAATATCAAAAAAAAATTCCGCCAGTTATAATACAATTTTAGAAATAATATCAAAATGGATACAAAAGGAAATGGAAAAAGTTTAACCTTAGTTTTATTATATTTTTCCGCGATGATTTTCTTCTTAAATTAAGTAACCAACTTTGTATTAAATTTATGTAGATTTTCAGGGATTAAGAACAGTAGGTGTTTTAAGAAATAGGAAAAGAACAAATTTAATTGTGAAAGTAACTAAATATGTCCTTCTAAATATTGTTAAAAGTTTTTAGCAACACTTTTGATATTATTATATCATCTTGGTTTTATATTAAAATAAACTGAAGAAGAAATTATATATTGTTGTGTTAATGAGAAAATAATCTGCAAAAGTCGTGGTATGCTGTTCTGTTAATAACAAAATAAACTGATAAAGATGCAGTAAACCTACAATCCTCAGAGATTAGCGATAGTAAATAAATGTTAAATTGAAGTTTTCCCTTTTAGTAATGACAACAAATATATTTTAAATTCGTAAAAAATTAAAATATAACGTTGTTTCGGATTTTATTTATCTAATTATAACAAAAATTTTGGTGTTCGTAGGATTAAGTGGCTAAACACTCTTAGTTTGGATTTTTATAGATTTACGAAGGGATTTTGAAGTTTTATAGATTTTACGGAACGTTTTTAGATTAATGTTTGTGCTTTAACGTGGCCTTCAAACAAATGTTTCATTTATTTACTGATGTGGAGGTTATATCTTTAACAAATTTTTTTGTAAAAGTGACTAAATTTTGAACGTATCACGATTCTGAATAATAACGAGTCTGCTGTTAAAATATGATTTGATAAATATTAATTTTTATACTATTTTATAATGAGATACCATAATAGGGCGACCTATTAATACGATGTTAACACACGTCGCTTTCGCGCACGCATAAACAGGCATAAACGCTGGCAATGAAGTAAGAAATTCTAGCGAATAAATAAATTTAATCTTTCCATACAGCTGACATGGAAATAACTCCATTATGCAATGATGGAAAAAGTACGTGCCTATTTCTTCAATTCAGTTCAAATATTCCAACACCCGCACAGGGCGTAGCATCTGTAAGGCAACGTTTCCTGGTGGAGCGGAGAAGATTCATACGCGTTGCTCGCGAGCGCTGCATGAATTATATTGAATCCATTTGTATCATTTGAATAAAGGGGCACCGTTTCAATGGCTGATATATATTCCTACGAGTGTCGCATTTACATACTTGTCCATCGTCCCGTCGACCCTAGCTTGCAGCCCTCGAAAGGTTTTAGTTATTCAATTGTTTAGTGTCTGAGTTGTTTAACTATTTATTTGCGATATGGCTGTTAACGTCTTGTCACTGGGTGTTGCGAATTTATGTGGCTTGGTCTTATTTACGTTATTTTTTCTGATTATGTCAATAATCTTTGCATGATATGGAGAAAAAATTAATTCTCGCGTTCATATTTAGTACATAGTTATTATTTCTGGGATTTTTGTTAGACCTTACTACAAGTAATGATGATCGCTAACGTTGAAAAAGAAACACGAGATTCTTGCTGTCAAATTTCTCGTTGATTATAGTTTTTGTGTATGTATATATCGCGTTAACACCTGTTTAAAATGTTTTTTGAAATAAAGCTATAAATAGGTAACTCGGTTTTAAGTTATGTCAATTTCGAAATGTTATACTTTTTATGTCTAAACTGTGTCATAAAATAAATTCTACTAAGTATATTTATAAATGACTATTTTTTTAAGGAAACTAAAAAAGCATGGCGTTAGACAGATAAGTAATTGAGTTTATATCTTATATTATTATTCAATTTATTTCGTTAAAAATCTAATCTTAAATATCTATCATAGGAATTTATGTAAATAGCGTATAGTGAGGTATAGAAGAGCTTTTTATTAGATTTAAAGAGTAAAGACGAAAACAAAACTTTGAAGAACCAGTAATTTAAAGTTGGCGTAAGTTTAAAAATAAAGTAGTACATAGATAAAAGAGTGATTTTATGTGTTTATTCCTAACAATTGTTTGCTATAGTGAGTATTGAAATATGTAAAAGCTTTAGAAAAGTTCGTTGCCTTATTTAGAACATTTTTTTTCAATATTTTTAATATTATTTCCACATATAACACGTACAATGCAGTCTTCTCGAAGTATAATACACTTGTTATGTTATCGAGACATATTGATAAAAGTTTTCAATATAGTTTATAGTAGCTATGACAATTTCTATAGCACCCTTATTATGCTCTGATATTGATATTATGTTGATGTTTACAAGTTTACCGTGTTTAATACAAATTCATTAAAAGTCATTTTGAAAATCTTTGAACTAAGGAGTCTCAAAATCTCAATATTTTTGTCTGAATCTGCATAAAAATGTTGAGAACAGACAGAGAAAAAATATTATCGTTGCCTACACTACTTCGTCGTATACGAAACATCACTTGTCTTCATCACGTGTGTACAGTTTAATATTTTCTGCATTACTTTCTTTGTATTTCTTATTTCAAATTCAACGATAATAAGTACGTCATTCTTGTAACCTGTTCCTTAACAGATATTTTTAATGTTTTTGGAGTCTAAAATTGTTATGATTGAATAAACTGAAGTTTATATCGTACTAGCGATCCGTTACAGCTTCCTCTGTGTAGTAACGAAAATGTAAACATTTAAATTCGAAATTTGACATCGTAAAATAAATTCCATATTTTTGTAATGGATACTCTTGGAGAATGAATGCAAGCCACGGATTGTTTTATTTGCTTGGATGCCATTGCATTGAGCGGTTTTTATAAAATGTGGTGAAATTGTTTTAGCATTTATTCTGTTAATTTTAATTACGTCGCTTCTTGGTACTACTAAATAAATACTAATGATGAGAATATTATCTTACTAATATACGACAAGTAAACTTTGGCTTTTTAAGTGTTTTATGGGTTTCTCATGCATAGTTTTTCTATACCGCGCGCTTCTTTTTATATATAACATCTCTCCTATTATATAACCTATATATAACATCTCTCCTATATTACTCTCCTATTACTCTCCTCAAACCTTTTTTTTCCTTTGTGTCCTTGCCCTTTCCTGTCTTTCCCATCCCAAATCATGTCAATATTTTGTTTTCTTTTTTAATTTACTCTTGTATTTTTTTGTCTAATGTGCTATGAAGAATTTTCATTGTAAAATCTCTTACGGTCTACCAACTAAATATCAATACAAATTGTTATGGTTGACTGGAAGAGATTGCTCATGTAGCAATAAGTCCGCCATATGTACTGTACATAAAAGTTAATAATAAATAAATAAATAATAAATATTACTCCAAGATTGTGCAAATGCATTTCTCACTAGTCTTATCCGTATCATTTTTAATCCCTTTTGTTTAAAATCATTAATTAAGTTCCACGCGTGACCGTTGACATCAAAATTGCATTATGTGTAAACAGATATTTACTACTGGTCAATGACATTAGCAGTATTTATTTTTTTAAAATCAAATGTTTTCAAAATCTTTAAATTTTGTCCACTTTAGTTCAAATTACGTATTTGTCGAATCTTACTTTTGCTTCTCTTGGATTATGGAGTGTGCTATCTGCGTTTAACCGTAATTTTTTTAATAAATTAAAAGTACTTCAAAAACCGTATACTCCATATATTTTCGACCTGAACAAAACATGATCTGAGTATCGATTACAACTAAAATGATTAGGGATTCGTGATCAGAGAAATCTGCATCTTCCATCTGTTTTATATTCTTACCTCCAATCTAAATTCCACCATTTGTCAACTCGTGGCTTTAAATACATTGTAAAGATAATAAGAACCTCCTGGCCCCTCACCATAGAACTTCATTTTCTATAGAATCCTTTACTGTATCTCATAAGATTATGGAATCGACTAAATGTAAAAATTGCGCACTCACTGTCTGTATTTGAAGATCATTTGAAATTAATAATATATATAATATAACTACTAGTCGGTGTCTTTTTTAAACCTTTTTCTTCAGTGTTTTTCCATCCCTTTTTTATCTCAGACGTATCTCTGGATTATTTTTATTCAATGTTTCTGTGTCTCTACATATGTCATTTTTGTAAACATCTAGAAAAATAGCTTAGCGTTCTGAGATGATGTAAAGTAAGTTTCATAAATATATAAATAAATTATTTATATTTTTATTATATATCTAACATTTAGAAAACCCTAGACCTGGCCTTATTGGCCGTTGGTTGAACGCACAGCCTCGATCCTTTACGTCGGCAATATCAAGGAGAATGGGTTTTTACCGCTGATCACCGCCTGATGACAGTTTTTTTACTAGACTGTGCCGAGTTAATGACATTGCAAGGTCAAAACCGTTATATTCGAGATCCAGTCAAAAAGTTGTCCTATATTAAAGTCATTTACATCACTGCAACTTTCTCTTTTGATCTTTTCGCTCCCCTGTTTGATTCGCGTGGAATTGTAATGCACCGAAATAAAATCTGTTCCCTAAGTCAAGTTGATAGGATTTTATTTACAAAGTGTATGTCATAGAGTCGACTCAAACAAAAGAAGACACGCCCATCACGTATGCTATTACATTCAAATTGGGCGGAACTTTGCTCGGGTTTACCGTTGGTAAGTTTTTCACGATCTCACGACTTTGTAAACAGTGTCGAGGCGCACGCAATTGTTCGTTTGATCGTTGCTTTTGTGATGTGGATTTTTTTGCCTTTTGATATCTACGCACGAGGGCTGATACTATGTTAAAAATCTCTTGTATTCTATGTACGGCGAGTATTATATTTTTATTGCCGTTTATATTAACGGCGTGTTATTGTTTATATGTTTACGTTGTTTTTTTATCCCGTCAAGCTAAGAAGGGTATTGTTTCGTTAATTATCTAGTTATAAATATTGTAAACATCTTTTTGTTAAACCTGTATTACAATAAACAAATAATTTTGTGTAAATAATTATTGGACAATATTGTTAGAATCAATGACTTTATATACCGATTCATTTTCCATAAAACTTTATTTTATATGAAAATATTGTATGTAATAACATATATATGCACACATGCTTACCTGATATCAATAATTTTTGAATTCGATCGCGTATATGTTTTTGTGTTTGACCGGAAATAGCAACTGGTTTTGGTTTTGTTTAATTGTTAGCAATTTCAATGGGCTACGGATATACCTATATTGAATTTTTGGGATTTGGTTTACGTGTCGTCAACACTTAAAAACTATTTGCTTATCGTCTTCAATATATGCTAAAATGTAAATTTAAACCGTTTAAAATATTACCTTCACGATTTTAGAAATAATGCTGTGGGACGTATCATATATATCGTAGCTGATATGTTACTATATTTATATATCTTAACTTTTTATCATTTTATGTTGTGCCATTTAATTAAATCCTTTAAGGTTTTTGCTACGCGCTAGTACGCAGTGTTAATTTTAATTAAACCAATAACTTATAAAAAAGGAATTTTGAAAAAGATTTCGCCTTAACTGACACAAGACCAGAACAGCACGTCATTTGTATCCACTGAGGAAATATTACATGATACAGAAAAATGAGTAATAATCTTATTTTGATCATAAATTGGCTATGCTACGTATTTTATATTTATATCCTTTATGTTAGGTTAGCTTTGGTTAGGTTCCTTGGGTTAGGTTAATTTTTAAGATTACATTTTATTGTAATCGATATAATAGTTTTATAGTTAGAAATAAATAAAAGATACACCAAGTAGTCTATAAACTGTGTCCAAAATATATTTATTTGCTCTTTTTGTTTAAAACTTTAATTTATAATCTTATGCACTGCATCTTGTACTATATTATAAAAAGTGCTGATATTTGTATGGTGTTCCTTAGTTTGGTAGATAGTGATGACATTGTAGTTATTAATATGTAAATATAAATGCGTTATTAAATATAAAACATTTATTAAAAATATATATAAATACTGGCAACTAGACATTTAGGATTGTTGCTTGTTGGATTGTTTAAATTATATAAATATTATATAAATATCATGTTCTTTACTGATTCGTATACTAAGGTACTTTAAATTTAAATTAATTAACAAATTAATACGGAATGTATGAATTTGAAGAATCCACTAAACAACGCGGAATGATGAATTGCAGAAGGGGAGATATGTGAAGTTAAATTAGTAGAGAATGAAACAATGGTGAATAGAGATGTGCGCTACACAGTGGTATGCCGCAGAGCTAAAATAATTGCTTTGTTATATAAATTGAAATCGGCGCAGTGCGCACACGTGTAATTAAAACAAAAAAAGGATCTTGCGTTGTTTTTAAACAGAAACAAAAATCGAATACATAAAGGTAAAGTTCCATAGTCATTCAACAAACTTGTTAATGAAAAATATTCTAGAGGGAAAACTCACTAAGTACTACTTCTAAGATTTTTTTTGTATTTTTGCATCGTGAAACGATTTAAACATTTAGCAGAAAACAAATTAAAAAAATCTTTAACACTTAGTATTAACGAGGCTTCAAAATAAAGAAAAATAGTCCTTACACTAATCTTCTTTATTTCGAAGCCTCGTTAATTTGAAACCTCGCTAACTTTAAATTTTGTCAGTAAATAACTCAAATAAACCCATTCAATGCCTATTGGAAATGGACTCTGTTATTTTCATATTAGTTTTATTGCAATTCAATTGAGATCTTTATTTGATGATACATTTGCAAAATTTGACGTTTATAGGGCAAAGTTGTAAAAACAATTGGTGACACTGTGATCGACAGGCTAACGGAATGATAAAATTGTGAGTCCGGAAATTTGGATAAAATTATAATGGTGTCGATTTAAGACACAATATACACAGTAAGTATTATGTTTATGAGTAGCAGTGGATATAAATAAACAAATAAATTTATTTATTTACGTACAATTACGGAAACATTACAGCTTTTACGCCTTTGCGTTTCAATAACGATAACAGGGCAATTAATTAAATTCAATAACATTGTAACATATGACGATGACAAACTTCAACAAGTTTACTCTGACTCATCACAAACACGTCACACTCCGGTGAGATCGCAATCAGGTGGTTGAGCAATTGTATACCGTAACAAAGTGGAAAATTTCAATATGACTCGGTTCTGATGCCGGTATGGCAAAAATATTATGACTATCCGGGCGCAAATAGTTATCAGGTACGAAGGGCAAGAGTTTTTTCAATAAATTAGGGTATAAAATCTTTTCATTTAACAATCGGAAAATACATTTCATCAAACAAATTTTTCTTCTGTGCTGCAACGTATGGTAATGCTTAACCAAGACAAAATCGGTAGGAAATTGAAGAGAGAAGTAATCATATCGTCTTATGTACAAATATCGAAGGAACCTTGTTTTGGAAATGTTCAATCATTAGACTATATTTAGTTTCACGTAGGCTTCAAATAATAGAACTGGCTTCTAACTGGCATCGTACTAAAGTTATGTTTAATAGATTAGTCGAGGAAAAACATTGGAAGTCCCTAGCTTTACGCACCAAAGATCCAAGCCTTCTGAATGACATTTTCGCTATATCTGCCAAAAGACCACGAAAAGTCGGATGCGAATAGAATTGAACTCTTAGATCAACTACTTCAACACGTCGGCATAAGGACGTCCCATCAATGGTGTATTCATACTCGAGACGAACCCGCTTTCGACTGTAGCTCATCGCATAACATTTGATTGAATTGAGCCGCAGATCTCTCGCAATGTTCCACTCAAGAATAGCATCGATAACATGCTATAACAACTTGCAATTTGCAATATTTCTAATAACGGAGAGGAAATCTTCATGTCATCCGCAAGTAGAAAACAGTGTTCAGTTTTAATCACATCACCGATATTAGTTACAAAGATAGTGAACAGAAGATAATAATAAATCTGAACAACGGTTAAAAGTCGAAAAAATCCTTGCATATTTTATAAATACACTGAGAGGGAACTGAGATATTTGGAAGATATTTTTTATTAAGGAAATGGCTATAAACATAAATACCAAGAAATATACGGTAAGAAAAGAAAAAAAGTGAGGCGCGATATAAATAGAAAGAGAAGGTAAATTTGGATATTAAAATATATGTGAAAGTGGATTGAATACTTTTTGCGAGTAACGAAAACAAAAAATCTAGACATCCGCATCAAATACAAAAAGTATTGAATGCGGATGTGTAGATACATTTTTGAAAGTTGTAAATATTTCATTGTTGCTGTATATACAGCCTTAGCGGGATGTGGTGTAAGTTATGGGTCAATGTTTAGTTTCATAAATTCTCTTTAACATACACGAGTACCTTATAGTTTCTTATCGTAGTTTGCGTCCAATTGTATTCGCATAGATAAATGTATTAAACTAAGTGTTTATTAGAGCGTAAACTTGTAGCAAAGTGTTCTTATCTAACGCCTAAAAGGTGTCGCGGAACAATTACCCGAAACCTGAGCGCCGTGAAACTTATTATTTTGATAAATGTCGCACAGCGGGCACAATAGGTGCCCAGAGTGCGACAGTAATACCGTCGCGGCGTAAACTGGCAAGTTTCATCCATTGTTGCGAGCCGTTATTATCTAATACGGTCCGTACAAAGCTTGCATAATAGACGTACGACCGTGATAAACATTTAACCGTTAAATAAATGGCATTGAAAATTTTGCAAAACAACAAAAGGTCCTTATAATTTGCATAGTTCTCCTCGGGGGTATCGTTCAATTTAGTTATCTCGACCGCGATCACTATCTGCGGGGTTATTTATTTAGCGGCGGCCATTAAGTCGTATCTGCGGCGGTGCCCGTCGGCTCGGCGGGCCGCCGCGACGTGCCGCGCTCTGGGCCATTATTTTTCTCTTCTCCTCCGCCTCCGCTCTCCTCTTTGATGTTGTTATGCCGTGTGCCCATTATAATTCTCCGAGAAAATCCACTCTGTTTGCTTATGTAAAGTGCGGAGCATACGTGAGGCCGTACACTCGATGGCCGGCGCGCTTATCGCGCCCGTTTCGTAATACACTTGCTCCCTCGCACGCCTACTTGCGTAGGTGCTTTGCATTAGCGTGCGTATTATTCATTTCAGAGTACGTTTATTGCTTGTCCTCTCGGAGATCTGATCGCGAGGCGGAGGCTCTGCGTTCGGAGGCAGTTTCAGTCGGTCAACTGTGGACTGACTTAACGTGTCGCAGAGTTTGGACGGAGCTTCAGTCTGAACTTAATCATTATTTTCGCTTTTCTAAAATACTAAAGTAGCGTTCTCAAGTAGGTTTGAAGATAGTTTATTCGACTGCCGTATCATTGCAATTCAATTTATCTAATACACAGAAAACAATTTAACATCCCAGCATTTACAACTATGACTGATTGGGTGTTGAATTGTTCATTTCAAATTTGTGTTTTGCTAATTAATACATAATTGTATTATTTATTGTAGTTCCCATTGATGACATACAGAATATTCAAAAAGTTGTGCGGGTTTAATTATAGGATTAGGCCTTTGAAATTGGTATACTAAGACATTTGAATAAATTTTCCTAGAAGTTACAGTGGAATTGATGTGGAAATAGCGTAGAGAGGTAATGAAGAGTTCGTAAATTTAAACATTTGGACCAAAAGTCTGTGTTATAACTATTTCTAGTATTGCCTATATTGTTGGCATCAGAGTTCGTTTAGCAAGTTTTAAGTCTACTTAAAAAAAAAGCGAAACTTGTATTTTAAGATCTAGAAGAATGTAACATTGTTTTTGTAGCATGTATTTCAAGCGAGTAGTGTTAAAGAAGATAGATATTCAGTTATCGTTTTTAATATTACATAAAGCTGTACTCATAGTGTCTCGTAATTGAATATATATATATATATATATATATATATATATATATATATATATATATATATTCTTTTGAGGATTATTTCTTTAAATAATATCATAACCAATTTGATTGGTCCTCCAATCTCGTCTTATTGATTGTCTAGCGAAAGCTTATTTATGCATTTCTATCTAATTTATATCGTCCCTTGGAGATAAGTCTAGATTATCAGATTTTAGACATACTTTGTTCTCGCCCGAGCATGAATCTGTTATACATTTTGCCTTTATTCATATCATTTAATATTATACTTTTCCAATTTATAATATATTCTCGTAAATAATTACGGGCCATATTATAACTATATATTTCTGTTAGACACAATTTAATTTTCCGGCATACGTCGCTTGGGTATTACGTTTTGGGAAAAACGAGATAATTAGGGCGACACACGCAGGCTGCGGCCATTGGTAGCGATGTGTGCACAGGAACAAATACGGGCCGGATCTTCGCGTTGAATTAATAAAATTCGTTCGTCGTGTTTGCGGGGCGTCGCCTTGACGGGGGTCGGACCTCTGTTTGTTTTGGTTTTTCTCTTTAAATAAGCGAGCGACCCTCCCGACGTTTCGGACCCGTCGAAAGCTCCACGTGCCCAGCTCCGGACCCGAGCATAATGAGGTAGAGTGAAACATCTCCCTTTTTTCAATCTCCCGTTTTAAACGAATGCGGGCGCGTCCGATTCGTGCGCGTACCGTTTGCGATGTGGCGGTTTCATTATTATATTTTCTTTTTAGGGCGTTATTTTGCTTTAGCTATACGTGTATTGTTCTTGTAATCTGCCGAGTTTGAAAGTTCTCTTGTAAGCGGTGGGAATATTAATCGTGAGCTTTAAATTTGTTTATAGAAACCTATAAGATACTCTTGTATCATATTTTGTTTGCGTTGTCAGTCCATGACGATTTAATTTTGCGATGTTATTGCAATATTTTAATTAAGCTAACAGTGTAATATTTTTGTATGAACTATGTTTAATTATAGTTGTCGAAAGCTGAAATCTATCCCTATGTGGCGGTTACTTTATTATATTTTCATTCGGCTGTGTTTTTTCCTTTAGTTATACGTATATTGTTCTCGTCCTCTGCTGAATTTGAAAGTTAAATAGACTTTACTAATATTGTAAGCGGCTGGAATATTAATCGTGTACTATACAATTTGTGTATAGAAATCTGTAAAATACTCTAGTATCGTATCGGTTTATGTTGTCGCTTGATGACGATTTAACATTGCGATGTTATTGTAATATTCTGATTAAGATTAAAGTAATATCTATTTGTGAATGCTGCAAAATATAAAGTATAGAAAAAAGAAACTTTGGGAAATAGCGTGGAAACAAAATGTTAGCAACGAAAGCAAAAATTGGTGCAGGATAAAAGATATCTTGAATATAAAGCGAGGGATATTGAGGGTTTAGAAAATAAATAATTAATAAAATATAGATCTACGTATGCGGTAGACTTACATGGAAAAATAAAGCATATATGATTAAGAAAGACTAGGATGGACCTGGGTGAAAAATATCTTCTACTCCTGGAAAATTCTGTAAGGAGTTGCAAAAAACCGAAGGTATTATAAGAGAGAATGAGAAAAAAGGGTTACGTCAAGGTAAAGTTTTGCGGCCCTCTCCCATATTCTAAGAAGGTGAGAGACGCCGCGAGGATGCAGATAAATAGATAGACTAAATAACCTTTTTGAGATCTCCCGTTTAACGTTCGCCTCGAGTTAGGCCATCGATCATGACGACGGCGGTGAAGCCCTTGAAGCGTGGAAGTTGTTTTTGCCTAAAGACGCTTATAAGGCGTCGCCTTCGAAAGAATGCGTACACCTGTTTGTGCCGTCGGCACACTCGTGCGAAATACTCGCGCCGTTCCATTACGCGCTATTCTCATTTTTTTTGCCCGTGTCTTACGTCCCCATTTTTCACTCAACCTCTTAAACTCTATTTATGTATGGGGCTTATCTGTGCTCGTGACGCTCTGTGTACATTTTATAAGGCGCTTTCATTGCGGCTCGTTTCGGGTTCTCACCTGAAGGGCGATAATTAATATCGGTCGTTAAAATTCAGGTGTAACGCGGCTGGATTATAATAACGACGCACCTAAATACACATCGGTTATTATCTTTAGCGCGTCCGGAGCCGCCTTTGAAGACGAGTCATCGGTCACTGTGGCGAGTTCTTAGGAGCGAAAGCGCGAGCGTCGTCCTTCTCGCCAGCTCGAGTTAATTAATAACGCCCCGTAATGAATGACAGAAAAATGTTTTGTTTTAGTAAAATGTCTTGCGGCGGACGGCGACAATGGGGCTTATCTTCGAGCAGGTAGCGAGGCGGGCGGATGTTTAAGTCGAGCATAAAAAAGGAATTTTAATTAAACTCCGAGGCGTTATCGGATGAAGGATCTACTTGTCGGCGTATTGTAACGGTCACCGACGTCGGTTAAGTCATTTGTCGTCGGGCTTTTTACGAGAGACGGCTTTTGAATATGAAGCTTTTCCTCTTATTCGCTTTGTAGTCGCGTTATTTTTATGTCGGGCTGTTATTCGACGGGGCGGGCGGAGGGGCCGCGTAAAGTTTTGCCGGTGAAATTTTGCGTCCCAAGTATGAAGGAGGTGCGGGGGAGGGGTGTATGGAGGGGGATGCTGTAATCGAATTAATGATAATGTGAATTATTCGGTCGGCCTCGATATGCTGATTAGATGTCGACGCGGGCTTCATTCTGTGGTCGTAGTTAGAATTCTTTAGGGAATTTTAAACGTTTTGGAACGAAATGGAAATAATTCTCAATATTTTTTGGACAATTATGAGTTTCTTGGTACAATGCTTTCGTAAAATTTTGCGAACAAAGTCAGTAGTCTGGGTTTATTGAATGGCTCTGTTTTTAATACGAGTTATAAAAGAGCGTATTAAAATCAGAACTGTTTTAGGAATAATTTCTTTTAACGAACTTATAAAAAGTTTCCGAATTGACCGGGTTCCTATTTATGTAAGCTTTTTTATGATTTTCTCCGATTTTTCTCTATTTGTATAAAATATTGTTCCTTCTATGTAGTGTGTAATAGTTATGCCCTTGGCCACCATGCCTTTATATATCTATAAAGACACATGAGAGCAAAATATGAATATATTACTTTGTAGACACGTTATTGGCAATGTTTTTCATTAAAACAAAATTAATTCATATAATAGTATCTGTATCCACTTTTTTAAGTTGTTCTTCTTTAGCTTTATTTCGTTTTATGTCTGAAAGCAGAAATCAGTTCAATTTATTTTTGTAAGTGAATGTTATTTCATTTACGTAGTTATATTCAAACACTGGAGTTGATACACTTAAGTGTAGTTTATACTTATAGACTCAAAACCCTTACTAAAGGAATTGGCAAAAGTAAATTTAGTGTTCAGAAATAAAAAAAAGGGTGCGTGTACTTATGTACGCGAGTGGAAAGCTATACTTCTTTGGCATCATTAAAAAATAGTTTTTAATTGTATGCAAATAATAAATTACAATAAAATAATAAAATGACTGGAAAAGGATAGTCAACACAGTCAATAAAGTTCAATTTAAATTTGAAAAATTAAATAAATAAATATTTATTTTCTTGCATTAAGAGTAACAAATTCTCTTATTATCCGAATGTTATTTTTAAATTATGTCCACTGCCATAGCATCTTCCGGTAATGACAAATAATACATACGGATAGATAACCTCAATTATATTGGAGCACTTGAAAAAGTCTATAAACACATTTTTTTCACTAATACTTATGAATAGTAAATATATTAATAAAAATATTGAATTTAAATCACTAGTGAATACAATTTATCAGCACATATATAAATCGCACTTATATGAAACTAAAACACGTGTGTGAATGTAGTTTCGAGACTGCAACCGCTGCAACTTCATACTGTAACTTTTGTGTGACGAATCTTAAAATTTCACTCTCATCATTTTTTCATAACGCGCCTAAAGAAGTATAACTTCAAAAAATTGTTAATAACGTGTATAGCTCGCACAACTTAGGCGCGCATACAAATATTTAAGATTTTTACAAATTTTAATTTTGTGTCTCACCAGGTAAATATATAAATATAAAGTTATTTTTAGAGTTTATTTAAGAAATTTGTGGAGTGTAATGTGTAATCTTTCTAAAAATGTATAAAGTACTTTGTTACACTTTTGTTGCTATTTTTATTATTAATATTTGTTGATATAATAAAAATATAATATGTGCCCAGTTCTGAAGATAGCTTTTTGTTTTATATTATGGTTGCAAATTGTATTTTATTTTTTGCTCATTGTGAATCGTTGAATTGTTTGGTTTTTTATATCCTAAAAAATACGAACATTTTCAGAAATGATATCCTATTTCTCTAAAGTTAGGCTATTTTCGCTCGCCTACTTTATGTCTACAGATGCAAATTTGGTTGCGCCTTAGTACGGAAGGCGTTGCGACCAAGAACTCTACAAATTCAAGTACCGTGCACTTCTAATATCCGAAATTATTATGTATCAGTGTAACCTTTTATATAACGGGTGTTTAGGAAATAAGTGTCGACTCTGACAATATGGAATGAAAATTCTAATAAACAATACAATCAGTGCTTACTAGTGGAATTGAATCATGTTAATTTGCAGTTGCCTGTGGTTTTATGCTTTATAATGGTAAATTTTAATTCTAACTCCGACAAAAGATTTCATATAATATCATGTGAAAATGAAACTCCGAAAAATATTTTGTAATAACATTATGTGACAAAGAAAGAAGACCAAAGTTTTTTTTTCCTATTGTAATGAAGCCTTTTCGCACTATTTTATATTCGTAAAAATTTTTATGGCAAATTAAAATGGTCCTCTTTATTAATTTCTGGGCAGAAATATTTATTTTTCCTAATAATTTTATTCAATTCTCGATACATTTTTGCGCAACTACAGACAGACGACCTAAAAGGACATAGGAGCGATTCGAAGTCCGCCTTACAGCCGATCGACCTCAGTGTGTTTTCGTTAGATGCCCATCGACCTAAATCTGCAGTTCTCATGTTATATTTTTGGAGCATTTGCCCGTTATGGCATATTGTGTATGGCACTTCATTGGGTTGGCGCTGAGCGTTCATATATGTATAGGAAATGAGTAGTGTCGTGGAGGGAGAAATGGGTTGTGTAATGGGGGGGGGGGGGTGACTCTTGGGGGCATGCGACGGTGGCCGTTACTCGCTATCTTTATTGCAGCACCGACGGTCGCGTAGCTGCGAGTAGATTCTCTTGATATGCAGTTTTATTGAAAGTCTTTAATTTTTTTTTGAATTTATAACGCACTCGACTATTGTATTCTACTTCATGTATTTAATTACGTCTATCGAAATTCTGCGATATTGTATTCTTGATCATTGTACTGGAGGTTGATGGCATGTGCATTTTTTAATTTTGCTTAAAGACAATATTTTGGTTTGATATTGGCATCAAAAGTAGGATATAATTGATTTTTCGTTTTTTTACTTACATATTTTCTACCAACCCTTATCCATCGCTGTCTATACGGAGAGAGGGCATTTCTAGGGTGCTATGATGACTAGAAACAATATCTATTTGCATAAACCTGATTGGGAATTTATAATAAGTAAATAAAAACAAATCAGTATGGTAAACGTCTTCGACAGCCATCCTTCAGGTTGTCCATTGTATGATGGAGCAAATGCTATTTCATTTTTATAGCTACTATTAGTAAGAGAAGTTAAATTTTTATTATTTGAATTAAATGCCCCGTTGATCGTAGGCCATTCAGTGGTTGTCGTTGGATTGGGTATGCCTATTGTAAAGTTGACACATTAAAACTTTCATCCGTAACATTTTTTATCACTGGTTAGTCAAACTATCTGTCAACTGTACCTACCTCTTTCCTCGTTTCGGCCCCTTCGTAGCAATATCGTAACGTCAAGACGTACTCAAGCTGTAGAAGATAGGGCCAACCCCGGAAATGTCCGTCCTCAGTTGACGTCCGCCGTCGACTATTACTCCGTTGCCCTGTTTATATCGTCCGCGACCATGCCACCGATAACTTTGTCTAATACTGTAGCGGTGATGTATTGTAAGTCGTGTCTTTATCGATGATTTTTCACGGTAGATGCGGAAGAATCTCAGATATTTTAAAGTTGTAGCTCAATCTGATAATATTTGAAGAGGTATTAATGTCACAAAAATTAAAAATTTTATGCAGTCATCTTTGACAGAGAAACAATTGCCATTTCTAGGTATTTTATAGCTTCCTTAGTAATAATATCCACAGGCAATAACATTCACCTGCCTTTACATTGTTTTGGGCAGCAGCGATTATTTGCGTAGGTCCATGGTATCACAGCAGCGATTATTTGCGTAGGTCCATGGTATCACAGCCTTGTTAAGGTTTACGATTTGTTATGTATTTTAGTATTTTTTGGTGAATGTAGAACGAGTTGAAGATATATAGGCTGAGAATATATAAAACCTAGTTACGAGATATATTAAAATGCTTTTGCATTATATCTTTAAGCTCTATTGATTTACTTTATTGACATATATCAAAACGTCCAAAGAAATAAGTTAAAAAAAAATTAAAAGAAAGCTGTTGTGTCTTAACTCTGACTAAGACGCGTAACAAGAGTCACCTGAAACTAATTCTATAGCAATTTCTAAAGTAGTAATCGATCATATTCTACATTAAAGGATTAAACTACTCTTTAAAAGTATGTTCTTTTTTATAATGCTAATATGTATGTGGAAAAAAATGCGTCATTATAACTGTTAGGCTTTCTATACCTCTTTCTGTACTGGAAGTTGGTTAATTTGTACAGCTTGGTTAATTTTGTTGGAAATTTGGTAATTTTTTTTTCATACTCCTCTCGAAATACGAGACGAAAATAATCGATAACATTTTTTTTATTTGGGCCTTTGTTGCTGAGAAATAATATATTTTACAATAAAGTATTTTAATTTTTAAAATTTTCTCAATAGTAATTACGTTTAAATGTTCCATTTATCATAAAGAGAACTTTCATGTAAGAGCACTGAATTACCAGGAGAACGGATTTTTTTTTGTGAAATAACACTAGAGTTGCTTAATATTCAAAGCTGAATAAGTCTTGATAGAAATTTTGGTTTCGCGTTACGTAAGTCTAAGTGTTTCCAACGTATGTCGTTGATTAGTTTACTGACTGATTCATTAGTGCAAAGTAGATTAGAATATCGCTCTCTAATTTAGAATTTATATTACGTGATTTAGCAGCTACAAAGGATTATTTATACGATATTTTTAAATCAGACTTAATTATCTTTATATGAGTCTTATGTATTACGGTTATTTCTCATTTTTATTTTCAATCACTTTTCGTAGCTAAGGAGGACTTTGTTCTTGTGAATATTCGATTGGCCAAACGAAGAATCTTGTCACATGATTTGTGACAATTATAAATTATAGAAATTTCTCTAATTTCCCACAGTAATTAAACCGCTTTATCTCACTTAAAATAGAGTATGATTGCGTTGCTCTGAAAACAATGTTTGTTTATTTTAGTACTTAGATACACACAATAATAATTACAAAGTTTAATTTAAATAGTCCTGTACTACCTGAAAACAAAGAAACGACGTTTAAAGTTTATTATTTAAATTGTCAATTCCTTTTTATACAATTCTTTTAATATAACCAAACAATCTGAATAACAATCCTGAGTTCTGTCAACTAAAAATAATTTGTTTCACTGACCGTGTTGGCCGCCATTACTCTCAGCGCCATCTATGAAGTACATAAGTACATGGTTTACCGACAGAAGAGCGCTGTACCAATTAAAGAAATATAGTTTCTTTACACTTATATTATATGGTCATTATAATAAGATAATATCTAGCATTTATCGATGCAAATTTTTATTGAAAATAAGTAGTAAAAAAATAATAAATGGAAGCTATGAAGTTGGGTGAAACTCGCACTATGAGGGCTTCGTACACATTTAATTCCTTATAGAAACTTAAGGATACATAATATTTTCATTAAATAGGTTTTTTTATTATACAAATATTAATTTTTGACCACGTAAATATATTGCTTACTGTGTTTTTCACAGGCGTTAAGGCGTGGGATAATCAATATAGTTTTCCTTCAACCTATGTGTAAGCTTCTAAAATCTCTATTTTTTATAAGTTTGGTTTCGGAAGGAAGGGTGTGGGGTCAGTTTTTTTGCATATTTTTCAGTATATCTCTGAAGATATGCTACCTAAAGTTATGAAAACAATATTTTTAAGCCTTTGTATCAATATGTTCAATATGGGTTGGGGTTTCATTTTTTTTATTTTTAGGTACGCACTCCTAAAAATAGTATTTTCTGAACGCTTAATCGTACGGGCTTACTGTACTTTATGCCTGCAGCTACACACCGATTGATAGCGGAAATTGAATGATAATACGAGGTGCCGCATTCGTGTCACGGTCGTGCGTTTTGTGGGCCGATAATGGACGACGGCGCGCCCCGTCGCGAGATCATTCGGCTTTTTTATGGGCTTGCTCTTTGTTGACCGCGTGCGAGTGAATGCTGGCGATGTGATTTGAGGTCCGGGTTCGAGTCACCGTTCGACTTGCGTAATGTAGAATGAACGCAGGTTTCATTGTGATAGCGGATAGTTTTATTGAGTAGTTTTTCGATAGTCAAAGTTATGTTCGTTTGACAAATATACGTTTTGAATTTTTAGGAATAAATTGTTTGCTTTTGTACTGAATTAAAATATTTTCGAAATAAAATTTGTAACATACAAGTAAGATAGTAATCTATAAATTAAACATAGTAATTCTATACTTTTTGGCCTATTTTCATAGAATAACTATATATCTACAAGTACATAGTAAGCCTATGAAAATAGGCGTAAAACTACAGTTAGTTTCTCAAAAACTCTAAAATCTGGAATCGGTAAACTTTGCCTCACTTGAAGTAACTAATTTTCCTATTTTTTCCTAATTTTAAATTTCGAAGATGTGCTTACGTCTTTTGCGAACATTTTTCGAGATATCTCTACAAGTATTTTACTTGAAATTCTGAAAAATACTTTCACAAACTTTATAACTCGCCTTTTTAGTGGATGTACCACACGACTGGAAACAAAAAAGTTTTTCTACACCAAAAAATGTTATACAAATATTTGTTGGCTTCTCACTATTACAAAACAAGTCCGTATATAGGATCCATAAGTATGTCAGATATCAAGTTCTTACTCCGACTTCACTCTCTTGCTCTCTTCTGTTGATAATTTGTTTTCATATTTGTTTATATACGAATAAGTATGAAAAATTATTATTGAAAAGTTGTTTTTTTAATGCTCATATTTTAATTCTGGAATGAAAATTTATGTTTTCCATTACATTCTTGACGAAATAAAACGATTTCATATTTTATTAATTAGTTTCAGTTGTGACTTCGAAAATGATGATTTTAATAAATTTCCGAGTTTGGTTCACGAAACACCTGAGTAACGACTCCTTAATTTTGTGATCTTAATATCCTTTTGCTACTTTGTCTAATAACCTCCTAAGTATTTTTTAATTAATTTTCAAATCGACAGCTCTGTCTACCACAACCACACCTCTATCTACAACCCTTTAGACAATTTCCACACAATGTTTTAGAAAACTTAATTAAAATTTCCATATTTTCTTTCTAAAATACTATTAGTTTATTGTGTTGGAGAGCAATAAATTTATAGTATTTTAGAAAGAAAATACGAAAATTCTAACAGGCATACGACCTTTTGCATAGTTTTAGAGGCCATCGATTATGTGTTCAAAATATTTTCTTAAAGTTGACTGAAATAGATTTATCTGATAGAAATAAGTCCATCCAATTTGCTTGTGTATCAAAGTAGCAAAAAATATTGGGTTCATTTATAATTAGTTTAAATAATATGAGAGAAAATACAGAAACTAACAATAGAAACTAACGAAAGAAAATACAGAAACTAAGAATAACAGAAACTGAAGCACCTATAAAAATAATGTACGTCTAAAATAACTGAAACACCTGTAAAGATAATGTACGTCAAAAAAAAAGCTGAAGTATATCTAAAAAGAATGTACGTCAAACAGAAACTGAAGCATGTGTAATGAGAATGTACCTTAAACATAAACTGAAGCATCTGTAAAGATAATATGTGTCAAATAGAAACTGAAGTATCTCTAAAGAGAATGTACGTCAAAAAGAAACAGCAGCATCTGTAAAGAGAATGTACCTCAAATATAAACGGAAGCATATCTGTTAAGAGAATGTACGTCAAATAGAAACTGAAGCATCTCTATAGAGAATGTACGTCAAACAGAAACTGAAGCATCTCTAAAGAGAATGTACGTCAAAAAGAAACTGAAGCATCCAGGTTAATAGGGAACTTTTTCTTTAATTTGTTTTGCAAGTTTTTTTTTAATAAAGAGAAAGCGAGTAAACTTATGCATGGAACTGAGAGGGCAAAGTCTAGATACTTTAAGATACTTCAACACGATCGGTTTTTGTTGGTGATCTCCGGGTATCAAGGTCGAATTTAATCTAAAGTTTAGCGCCTTGTATGAAGTGAAAGTTACTGTATTTTGCTTATATTAAACGTTCACTCTGTTTTCAACTCTTATACGGTACTCGCCCACATCCGTAAAGATCAATCAAACCTGATAAAGTAAATACAGAGATTAAAGACATAACAGTGAGTCATGGTGACTGCTCAACCAAAATCGACTGGATTGTCTCACTTTTAAAAAACGTATTTTTTCCCGGATGATGTCAATATGATGTGACACCAAATATTGAAGCGTAGACTTTGTTACTCGACAGGAGTTGATGTAGGTACGATATACGTATGCATTTTAATCGGGGATATCGAATGTAAAGTCTGCCGTATATAGTGGAGCGCGATTTCAGTATTATTACAGAATGTCGAATAGTACTCGCTGGTTTTTATTATTTGAAGAAGTGAAATTTGAATCCTATCTAAAACATAAATATGGCAATCGGGGCAAGTTTAGCATATAATTAAATCCAAAAATAAATAAATTAATACAAAATTTCAACTACTTTTTCCACGCAGTACTAAATATTTTAGTCTTGAACTTAGCAGGTTAGAATATGGTTATCAGATTAATTTTTATTCGATATATCAAGTCGGAATTGAATTGGAAGAGGGAGGGAGTAAATGTATATAGAAATGTTTCCTATACCTAGTGCTTGTTGTACGTACTAATGGTTTTTAGGGTACTTATCTGCGCATTTCTATTGGCACTCACGTGTCACTGTATCGTCTTGCTAAATACTTAACCGTTTTAGTGCCATGGTTTTATACTCATATATACTTAAAAATGCCAAAGAAATTTTTGGTTTTGGTGTCATTTACAAAAACTGTATCTCTTCCAAAAATTATCCAATTTTAATAATTTTTTCGGTGTTTTCTTAATAAAAACAATAAAATACAAAGAAAATTATGGAAATATATATTGTGAACAAAAATTATAACATAAACTGAAATCAAGGTCACATCTTATTTTCGCAGTCCGGTACATCCTCCGTATCAGCAAAATAATTGTTATCGTCACTATTATCACTATCACTCAAAATTTGCATTACGCCAAATTGTGAGCGCACCACAATGTCACTCCTACTATCACTTTCTTTACAACTTTAAAAACGATAATTTTCGTATTCCGACATTATGGGTTAAAAATCTTCTTTTCCTATATCCTTTTTATATTATAATTACTAATAATATTATAATTTGAACTTTATGTAACACGTAGAAAGATAAAAAAACGACCTCCCCTATCGCGCGCTAAACAGCAACTGATTTCACGAGCGCCATCGCGCTCGTGGCAAGTTTAGTTAGCACGCGCACGAGCGCGATGGCGCTCGTCGGCACTCAAATGTTTAAAATAGATTTATTTAGTAAAACCATATACCAATAGTGCACCCTAGTTTATTGTTGAATAATTGGTTAAGAAATATAACGTAGCATGATAAGAAATATTGATTTAACTACTTTATTGGCATATCTGCATAATATCATTTAGCGTTATACGAAATATTGATTTAACTACTTTAATTGACATATCTGCATAATTTTATTTAGCGTCGTGTGAAACATTGATTTAACTACTTGATTGGCATATCTACATAATTTCATTTAGCGTTATACGAAATATTGATTTAACTACTTTTAAATGACATATCTGCATAATTTTATTTAGCGTCGTGTGAAATATTGATTTAACTACTTTATTGGCATACCTACATAATTTCATTTAGCGTTATACGAAATATTGATTTAACTACTTTAATTGACATATCTGCATAATTTTATTTAGCGTCATGTGAAATATTAATTTAACTACTTTCATTGTCATATCTACATAATTTTATTGACCTTTGAGAGGTACTCCTAAAAGTAACATTTTTAATAAATTGTGACAAAATTGGAATATTTATTACGAACTAGAAGCCTTTTTTTTGTTGCGCCCCGAGATTTGGATTAGCGTCAGAAATAATACTTTGTTTTAAATTATCGTTTTTGTTACTCTTCCTTAGCTACAACCCTTGCGAAATAAGAGCTATTTATTAGGCAATTCCGTCTTGAAGCTCGGCTAATAACTAACTAAACTTGAGTTTAAGTTTGAACCAATAAATTCGTCCGCGGTTCAACAACCAACGGTCGTAAAATTGTATACAAAGTTGCCGTAAGTTCGAAACGTTTTTGTGAAAGTAAAAGTTCGCGGCCGGTAAGTTCGGGTCTACTTTACATATACATATATACTTTTCTATATATAGATATGAATATATCAATGCGCTTGCTTTGAGATTATGTTTCTTATAGCCATTTTATGATCGAAGATTTAATTCGTATTATCGCGTTAATTAATAAAATCCGTAACATAACAGACGAATGGTTTGAGCTTTCGAAAGTATTGAAGCATCGAGTAATAAATCAGTGTGAGTGGAAGTCAAAGTTAGCTCTACGTTATGAATTAAACAAGATGATTTGTGGCAGTTTCAATTACGTGGAATGATTTGCTGAAGGGCAAATTTCAAAACAACGTGCCTGAAAACTCCCACGTTATTGAAATGAAGTTCCAGCATTCTGAGTGTAATATTAATTAATTAATTTAAATGTAACACATTCTAGCAAATTTGGTATATTTGGTCTTCTACGGTTACATTTATCGTAGGAGAGCAAATATACCTACCAAATATCAATGAATGTGAAAAATGCAAAAATGCGTTTAGCATTGCACAATAAAACGTTTATTGAAAATAACGTAAATATAGCCATCTAGTGGAGAGTAAAAACCACTTTCATTATGATAATACATTAGGTTGTGATGGTTGCTTGTAAATAAACAGATGTCGCTGCTAATTAACCTTGAGCTTGTCTGATCATCACATCACCTTCTCTAAACCATTACTAACTTTTGAGCTAAATTTCATCTAAATCCATCTATCCGTCGTGAAAAAGATAGGTAACATGTACACACAGAGAAAAACCGGTAACGATTTTTATATGTATAAAATATGTATATATTTTTGTGAACCAATTGTAAACTTCTTTTTCAAGTTCTTTAAAATTTAATTTTATAAAATCTGTGATTAAGTGTGAAGGTTATTTCTAATAAATATATCAAAATTAACAACAATATGTACATAAAATGTTAGTTACGTAAGTTGAAAAAAATAATAGTGCTGTTGAAACTAATAATTAATTATATCGCGATATCGAAGTGTTTATTGGTTTATTACATATAAAAAACTCGTCTATTTATAAAAGAAGTGGATTTTCTGTCAGTCGTAGTTTCTTTTTCTAAAGCTAACTAAAATTAATACGCTTCCTACCGTCTTAATTCGATAGGGCTCTTGTTAAGAGTGAGACGCAAAATGGTAAAGCGTTTGACATTTTTATTGTACCCAATTACCTGAAGCGCTACAATGCACCGCAGAGTCCGATTCCCATTGAATTAGGCTACTTTCGTGACACATTTTGTGTCTCTTAACTTGCACAGGGCCGCTAGCAAAACAGTTTTACTTCAAAATATAATTTATGGGATAAAATATCAAATATTAGTTATGTCCCATGAATAAGTAAAGAAAAGCTCGCAAGAAGATATATCTTAAGAAGATATATTAGAAGATATATCTTTATCAGATATCAACGGAAAATTATGTTAGCGCGTGAGATGGTTTGCATAATGAAAGGAATCAATCATCTGATTCCACCGTAGAAATACAATTTGCGATAACATCTCATTACGTTTCCCAAACTTGCATACAACCAAACTTCAAATGCATGCTGATAATTTGTAGCAGAATTTATCGCTGAAATGTAAATACTGAAAATTCCTTACAATTTAATGTGTTACTGAAAGTAAATTATACAAGAGAGAAGCGTCAGCAACGTTTAACGTCCTTCACGATAAACGTTGCGCCGCAAAACGGGACGGACTTAAAGTAGACGTTAAATACACCGGCGTATTTATTCCGCACCACCATAACGGCGACCCCTTCTAATGAAATTATCAATACACCGAAAGCTTCGGCGCAATATGACGGATACAAACGCGGGCTTTAATAAAAGTAACATCTAAAGCTTCCGTGCTCGAGTTGCGTAAGTAGACGGCGTATTAAAAAGCCCTCCGCGAGGTCCTTTTACGGGCCGGGTAGGCAAATTCGTGTTCGTTAATGATCACAATAAAGCGGACAGGGCCGCTACCTGAAGACGGGCGGGGGGCGAACGGCGGTCACGTGGTGCGTACGTGAGCGGCCAGCTGACCAGCTGCACGAATCTGCCCGTAGTCGCGTAAATAAGCTCGCACGGAGCTTTTGAAGACGCGTGCGAATAGTGTTTATTTATGTTTATGACGTAATCTTGCTTTGTTGCTATACTACGTGCTTTAACGTTCGTTCAGACGTAAGACTGCGCTGGGGGGCCAAGTGACCAGGTGGTGATTTAAGTCATAGTTGCTTTAAAGCTTATGAAAACACTATGAATCATATACCGATCGGTGCACCTTTTCCATTATATTTCGTAATTCGTTTGGAGATAACAGACAGTACATTTTTTCAGATAGTGAATGAACATTAATGTTCAAAAATGAAAAAAAACCTAACATAAACCTTATTCGATTCGCCGAAAATGTCTCGAATTCTTGATTTGACATTTGAAGGGAAAACCTTGACGATGTATATGTATGTTGTATGTATATGTATGTCAAGGCGGGTTTTATTCGATAATGAAATTAAAACTTTTGCTTTGCCAGTTCACTCGATGTTAGCAAAGTTTTTCTTATTGCCCATAGATACGTAGATTTTTTTATTTGTTCCTCAATTCATTTATATTTCCGATAACGACTAGTTTCGTGGAACAATCATAAGAGTTTTCTATTGTTCGTTTTCGCTCGTTTATGTATGAGAGTCGTGCGACAATAGAAAATTTGTCTCTGTAATCTTGATCGGATTCAATCTTATATCATATGAAAGCCTACGTGAATTATTACATGATCTTTTAGGTTTACGTCTGCTAGATAAGTTGTCTTTTCATTGCTATTAATATTATTATTTTAATATAAAGATCACGATTGAATAAATCTTGACAACATAGTATTTTAAATGACCCGATTAGTGACTTTCAACAGATATACTTTTATGAAATTTTTTTTTAAATAAAGCAAGGTGATTTTGCCTAATATTAATGTGATAATCTCATTATTATGAGACACCCTTCCGTGAGCATGAAATAATCGATTGATGAACATGAAATAATTTTCAGTAAATTAAATATTTAAAATAAATTTCATGGGCAGCAGAATAATGAGGCGGGGTAAGAATAAGGTTGGCAAAGAGAGAAATTACGGGTAAAAGGGAAAGTGCGTTTGGAATTTAAAGGGTTAAGGATTTTTTAAATGGCTTCTGAATTCTTGTGTCTACTATCCAATGTTTACATCGAAGTCCAGATTCTCCTGTAAGTTGGCGGAGTACATAGTGAAAGGGTATTTTTAAAAGTAAGTTTTATGTAGTTATGAGGAGCATGTACATACATGTGTCGATGAGACAGATTTATGACTTATATGATCGTTACACAATTTAAAATGTAGTAGAGTAGTGAAAAAAGATTAAATTTGCAACCGATCGCGAAACTACACAAAATTCATGTGATACACGCCTGTATCACATGATATAACTAGGCGATTGTATCCGTTTATTCCGCGTGGAAATCGAAATTTGGCATATAATTTTTTTTGTATGTTATAATTTTTAATAGAAACTTTGATATCATCTTCTATGTCTTAGGGGTTGAATTTCAATCATCGGCGAAGTAGATGTATTGTGTCAAATAATAATCAACAATTGGTGAAATATGTAAATACTGAATAATATTCATTATTGGATTTTTTATTTTTGTTTGTTAAATTTTTCCTCATAGAAAATTCAACATTTCTTTTCCCCTGTTTAAGAGTTGAATTTTGTCAATCAGTGAAATACACGTTTAATTATTTGTTTAATAAGTTCTTTATATCGCGTTTCAGGGTAATAGATTTGTAACATTTTTTTACATAGAAAATTTAACATCCCTTCTCATTCCTTAAGGGTTGAATTTTGACAAACGGTGAAATACACTTTTAATTATTTGTTTAGTAAATTCTTTATGGCACATTTGTTACATTTTTCCCATCACAAATTGACACTACCAAATTTGACACATATTTTTGAGTAATTGGCTTATATTTTATTCATACAAGTTTTCATACTCCTTTTCACACCAATGGCGGTGTAAAAAACCTTTTCGTATTGATTTACGAAAGCAATCTACATATATATATATATATATATATATATATATATATATATATATATATATATATATGTATATATGTGCGTGTGTGTGTATAATTTCTGTTATAATTGAGAATCGGTTTATGACAACAAATACCATAATAAGGACGCCATAATACGGAAATAATTAAGCTTACTACTTACATGTTTGGTTGCGAGTGTGAGTAGTACATAAATACTTTGCATATACTTATACTGAGATATTGCCAATTCTTACAATAAAATTAATAGTGATTCTCTATTATTGATATTTGATTATTTATTATTAAACCAACTCTTAATTAGTCATTAAGTAATATTTAGGACTAATAAATAAAAATAAATATCCACTCTCATACAACTCTCTTGAATAATCAACTCATATCGAGTTGGATGCCGAAAGTATGCCTCGAACTGAAATACAACATTAAGCGATGTCTCAATGTTTTAAAGCTTATCCCGCGAGCCGGCAGGCCGGGCGCAACTTTAATAATAATCATACGTTAAAACATTTTCTCAACACTCGTACTAAAACGTGTCATTTGAGTTTCGCCGCGACTGTTGCGGGCGGAGCGGGCGCTCTGCGCTGGCGAAAGCGAAAGTGATAAGGGTTGGAGTAGGGCCATCATTAATCCGGCGCAAAACAACTAAGTATTAGCATCAAAGAGTAATTAGTAAGTGGGAATTTAAGGGCGCGAAAGTTTGAAATATAAATATGGCCCGTAATGAGTGGCGGGGCGGTGGTGGGCGGAAAAAATGTAAAAATATTCAACGGGCGGATCGTTGGCCTGCTTTTTGCGGCCGCCCGCCGCCGTCTAGCTAACGACCGGCCATGTTTTATTGATGATAAAGCCGTTCATGCGGAGTCGAGAGGCTACATGTTTCTGTTTAATAATGGAGACGTCTGGGAAGATTATTAGATCAGGATAGCCATCGGGGTATAAGCTGATGACAAACGAAGACTACGTCAAAGTAAAATAACGCCTATTAGTTTTCTATGTTGGAATATAAATATTTAAGTGTCGTGAAAATTTAATTTAATACCAAAATTTAATACCAAAACAGCCAATTGATGACTGTGGAGCCTAATTATGAAACCGATATTAATTTTCAAATATGCTCTTAAGGTGGGACAAAAGAGTATACGGAATTTGGAGATAGTGAACGCTCATTAGAGTCAAGTACGAAGTTTATATCCACAAATATCGGCTATGAAAGTGGATATGAGATTTAAAAATTAGTTTTTATGTCATGTTTCTAAAGCTGGATAATTTTCCGCTCGAGATTCGAAATTAGTAAATTGTTTTTAATTGAGAGGGAGACGTCTAACCACGTGTTAACTTAAGTTACACATATTTAAGTATGTTGTTAAATTTTATTTGGAATGTTTTTCTATTCATTGTTATGTGTTAACCATTAGCATAAAATGAGGTATTTTGCTAGTCATTATAAAATGATACTCTAATAATTAGCAGATTTTTGGAAATTGGCTGGTTATTCTTTAAAGAATATTATTAAAAATGCTAGTTGGTACGGTAAAACAATCGAAACAATAAAGTCGCATCACTTATTAGTTGTTATGTACCTTTACAATGGAAAAAGGTTTCTAAAATAGATTAGAGTTGAATAGAAACGCATTGCAAAATGGAATGAGTTGGCTTAAGGTTCAGAATAAAAAAAATATTGCATGTGCTGAGTATAACTCTTAAATAATTTTAAAAATTCAAATTGGAATGCTAAAGTAATCAAAACGATCAAGTCGCACCACTTATTAGTTATTGTGTACATTTACCATGGAAAAAGGTATCTAGAATACAATGGAGTTTAATTGAAATGTATTGCGAAATAGTATAAGTTGGCTCAAGGTTCAGAATAAAAAAATATTGCATGTGTTGAGTATAACTCTTAAATAATTTTAAAAATTCAAATTGGAATGTTAAAGTAATCAAAACGATCAAGTCGCACCACTTATTAGTTATTGTGTACATTTACCATGGAAAAAGGAATCTAGAATAGATTGGAGTTTAATTTAAATGCATTGCGAAATAGTACGAGTTGGCTCAAGGTTCAGAATAAACAATATTGAGTATAACTAAAATAATTTTAAAACTTCAAATTGGAATATTAAAGCAATCGAAACGATCAAGTCGCATCACTTAGTACTTTTTCTGTAGTTCCAAAGGAAACAGGTATTTAAAACAGAATGGAGTTAAATTAAAACGCATTACGAAGTATTATGGGTATAACGTTAAAAATTAAAAAGGCTGTATGTGCAGAGTACATAATTGCAAAGTGAAACATTTTAGTAATATTAAGTGGTGTTCTCACCAATAAATTGATCGTGCCCAGTATGAACTGATCTTCGTGATCAGCAATACAAAGATAAACATTGATTTGCAATACGTTATTTTATAATCATTGATTTGCAATAACGTTATATATTGTCTGTTAGAACTTACATAGTACACATATTATAGGAACAAATTTCATGTTTATAATTAACTTCGTGTGTAATAAAATTTTGTTTATATTGGTATTCGAAGCAAACTTTTCATTCTTTTTTGTTTTTTTTTAATAATTAATTTATTTTAAACATCAGAATATTGATGCATGCTCGGATCACAATTACAGTGCTACATTTTTTATTACTAATCAGCCTTGCTATTATAACATCTACTCTGACCCTATATTTTGACTTGTCCGTTTGCGAAATAATCGCTCCAAGAAAAATAAATGTTATTGTCATTTCGGAATTGACAAAGAATGTTTGCCGTAGCAAAAATTATACGATTAAATCGCATTTATCTCCATTAATTAATGAAATGGCCGTGCATGACCACCTCTACGTGCGTGAAAGCGAACATCCGGCCATCGTGAAATATGCTCTGCGCTGTCTGCCCTCGAAACAAACATACAACGCGCGACCGCCCTGCAGAACGAATCTGTGCTTTCGAAGCAACGTACTGTAAGTCTGCTTTGTATGTGATCGAGGTTTCGTTATTAACGAGGGCAGAAATAGTGCATTTTTCGAAGCTTTTTTGCTTTTCCATTTTAAACGGCGCGATTTTCATTTTAATTATAAATCGAGGTACCCGTGTTGGTTTATAGTTATAGTAGAACATCTGCTCCGAAAAATAAATTTGCACGTAAATTATAATGCATCAGATGCGTCTTTCCAAGGAAAAATATTTAAAACAAATAAAAAATTGTATATTTTCTTAAAACAAATAAAAAATTGTATTAGTTTTTCACCACATCAACCATTAGTATTGATTGATATTCTTTGAAATCTATTAGTTAAGAACTATACGTTAGCTATATATCCTATCATTTTTCTGCGTATCTTATCAACCTGAACAAATTGAGCTTATATTTTAAATACCTTAGATTTAAGATTATTTTTAATAATACTTATTGCTCGGAACCACCGTATCTTGACATTTTGATATAAAATGCTGTTTGAAAATAATGGACTTTAGCAAAATTAAAATTGTCGTCGTTTAATTATCTCATCAATACAATTATTTGATTATTTTACTTTTATTTTCGATAATTAAAGAAAAGTAATTTTAAATGCTGTAAACTTTGCATGTCTTTAAAAAACAAGAATCAACCACGCCATTCTTTGAAATTTTAACTATAATATCATCTTTTTTCTGTCATGAACGAGAAAGCCTTCTATTACCATACTTTTATGTTTTATTTCTCTGTGGTTATTAATTAAATGTAATATTGTTATTAAGTTGAATTTAAATAATTTTAAGAGTTGTAGATTGCGTTTTATGGGTAGTTTCATGGAAGAATATTTATCATTGTTTACTAGATAAATTTTCACGTATTTATAATAAAATACTATTTGAATAAGTACTTTATTGTAATTATGTGTTCATAATTATGTATTTAATAAATCTCCTTATAATTATATTCACAAATGTTAAAAATTAATTACAATAGAGTTTAAAGAACAATGTGTGTTGACTTTATTCAGTAAAATCCTTGCCTTAAAACACATCATCTCCATACTTATAAAATGTACTTACATTACATTAGGATTGTGGCACTGATATATTCCTCGCGACGCCCGCCCGCGAGTCGAAAGCGAGGGCGGGCGGTCCGCCCTAATGAAGATGGCGCCGCGATAATGATTGCCGCTGTTTTTTTTCCACGACTCCGAGACGCGGCCGGTAATATTTACTCGTTCAGATAAATTATAATATCTACGGAAATCGCAAAGCGACGATTTGCATAATGCTAATGTTTGGAATTGCTATTTTTGGGTTGCTCTGTGCGTCTGCTTTTAATTAAGAGCGGATGAGGTTTTTGCGATTGTAACTGAAAATGAAGCTCGAGATTTCGTCTGGGTTTTTGCGTTTGTAGCGATGGAGTGTATTTTTTTTATTTTAGAGATAAAAACGTTTATTGCGAAATCGTTTTCCATATTTATTTAAGTGACATTATGTGTGCCGATGACAGTTAAATATATTTTTAATTTTTCATTTCTTTCTAAAGTTCTTCCAACGTAATACCGGGTCATTACCGTCTAAGAAATTAAATTGATTTGTTGAATATTAGAATGAAGTGGAGACATAAAATTTAAATATTATAAGATTAAGAAAGTTATGGAATGAAAGAACAGCTTTTTCATTTGCGCTGTGATAATATTTGACTTCGAAGTCATGAAAAAAAAATTGGATTTGTGGGATCACCGCTATGGCGCATAAATACGGAGTATTATTTAAGGACCTTTGTTTTTTCTTATTTAACATTAATATGTTAAGTTCTCAAATTTATCGATTCGTAAAGTATGATATTTATGACAAATTTGTTTTTTTTTATTCGCGTTTAATGGAAAGCAGCTAAACTTTTAGAGACCACATATTCGTTTTCGATCACCGCAAGCTTTGGATTTTTCGTCTGGAGTAAGTGGTGCCGTTATGTTACGAATCATCAAGACATTGGAGAATGTATTCTGTTTTTTTTTTCATAAAACTAATAAATTATATCTTTTAACCAATTAAATTATATATGTGAAAATTCTGCGTTGATTGATGTTAATATTAACAAGAACAGATTTTACGTCTGAAAGCTACGGCTGCTCAAGTTGATTTTGACCTTCAACTAATGGCGCCCCACGCGTTACGAGGGCTGATGTTGGAGGGGAAATTGTTAAACTGCGTTATATGCCATAATAACAATACATACATTTGTTATTGCTCCTTCCAAGAGACAAAAATAAATTAAGGCAAATATATACAAGAAAAAAAAATTATGAATCGATGGTGTGGTGCATGTGGTGAAAAATTATTAAAGTTTATCATTACTTAAATATTTGTTATTGACTAATATGAAAAGCGGCATATGATCCAATGACTTCAAAACCGTCAGTATTCAGGGCAACGTCATAAAAATGTTTACGAAATAAATTTTAGAACAATAATTAAAAAGTAAATACAAAACGCGTTGCATGAGAGTTCATCCGCATTTGACCAATTTTTTTCATTAATAATATAATTTTGACAATGAAATGGCTGTACTCGTTTTACATACGCATACAAGTGAATAATACGGAGTTTCAATAATGCTTAACATCGATAAATTAACACTTTGGCGTGGACTGTTTATGGCGCCAGTTGCGACTGGAATTTTATCGATTATTATTTTAAATCGTTAAAATAGACTATTCTTGTTTTTGCATGTCTGAATTATAAACAAATATATACTCTGCTGCTCTACATTTAAAAATATTCATTTAATTATTAATTTTGAAAACATGTTTAGTATTAGGTAATGTCACATTCATGATTCGCGGTTCGTTAATTATGATCTGCCCACGTTATTTTCTCTACAAAGTTACTTTTTATAAATTTATATGCGTTGTAAACATTATGTACTTGCGAAATATTTGTCTATGTATGCATTTGCCGCGTATTGTGTATTTTGCTCCAAATGTCATGCTATACTATTTGATTATTAAGTATTATTCTAAAACTTTAAAATGCCATCCAGAACTACATATTTTGAGTTTTCTTTTGAAGTTTAAGAGGCCAAATTATCATTTATGACTTTTAAGAACATTACACGAAAATTGACAAACGGATTATGAAAAAAAACTATCATTGAACGATTTCTTTGAGTTGTTGATCACAAATGAATTATATTTAACCACGATATCTCTGAAGAAAGGTGGTAAATATTTATCTGTTGAATACCTTCTTGCATAAACATACTATATGCATTTTTGTATAACTTTAACTTTTAAAAGTTGAGAATAACATTTAAGTTAAAAATGTCTCAGAAAATTCATACCTAGCGAATCAGCATTGATGGAACGGAATGCTTAGTATTATGTTATAGTGCAATTTCTGATAAGTTATTATCAAGCATTCTGTGAGTAAAGGTAAATCATAAGTACAGTCTGGTTTACGTGAATAGGACTTTAAGTTAAAGCTCCTTTGTAATATAAAGGTCAGTAACCTTTATCTATATTATAATTATATAGACAGAGGTTACTATTGATAAATTTTAATTAATCCATTTAAAAATATACACTTATAGTTTCAAGTGTTATAGTGATTAATTGAATAAATAGATTAATTGTCATCCAAACTAATTAATAGAATTATTGATTAATTTGGTGACGTTACAAAATTATATCTTCAATAATCAATCATGCGTGTCATTGCGAGATGGAAGCTTCTATTGAAGTTATTATAGGTGTATATTGACGTGTAAATTCGGGTGAGTAATGAGTTTCTCTTTATGATTAGTTAATGGGCCGGCGCCTTGTAATATTTCTGTCCACCTGAGTAAAGGGCTCGACGCGGCGGCTGGCAGGGTGCCCACGGAAGCGTGTCTGGCCGTACATATTTAACGAGGAGCCGGCCGCGGGCCCGTCGCGCGAGCGCGTCTATTGTGACAGAAAAGCTTATATTTTGTATACCAGCCCACCTCGCTGGGTAATTTATAATTCAAAGGAATAGTCCTCCGCATAAAGACTCCAGTTTGACAGTCGCTACGCTTTAATTGCGTTACCGTGTCTCGAGTTGCAATCGCTTGGGTAAATTGCCTCCTTGACGTCATTCAGTTCCGTCGATTTTTTGCTTTAAGATACTGAAATTAAATGTTGAGAAATACAAAATATTTCATTTAAATTTATGTGAGATTTGACTAGAATTGTTGATGAGTATAGTTTGGTTTATAACCAGAAGGCGCAACTCCCGCGCACTCCTTGTTCCGTGTACTCGTAGAATGTTGGGAGTACTATTTCATACTCACTTGTTGGTGATACTAACTTGAACAAGTGTCTGCAGTACACTTTGAGCCGACGTGAAATTTATTATAACATCGTAGAATATTTTTTGGGTTCGAATCTCATTAAAACGCGCATTTTTGGTTGTGAGCTAAACATAGCTTTAGCTTACTAATTTGATCGCCTTCGCAGAAGACGATGTGAAACTGCTTACCTGATAGATACGAGTAGATCGAGCTAAAGTATCACGGTCCCGGCGACCGTAAGACTATTTTCAAACTGTAATTTTTTAAGGGAAGTTGGACGTCACACTGGGGCTAAAACACGTGTGATGCGCAATGTTATTATTCTGTTAAAGCGACTTTAATGCCATCTATTGACACTTAAACGGGTTGCTGGGATTGGAACATCAGTTCACCTTTATATACGCATTCTATGTTTACTTATAGCCTATGTGGGTACTTATCACCTTTGCACTATACGCACGTGACGTACGTGATTTGTGTTTATAATAGCAATTTATATTTTGTTTTAACTATATACTGTTTAACTCGGAATTAGCGTTAGGCGTCCAATACAATTCTTGGTGCTCATTACTGTTTGATTCGTTCAATTTCAATCACTTAGATATTACAAGTAGCCGTATGAAACAATTGATTTTCCTTAAATCATACTAACAAGTGTTCATTTCCTAGACCCAATTGTCTATGGGATGGACTTCAGTTCTTCTAAAGTAAATGGCTATGCAAAACTTGAATAATTGTTAAAATATTTTTTTAATAAACTGCCACTAGATGCGAAAGAACATTATTATTTGTGAGGATCTCGAGTAATAAGAAAGCCTATGGTTCATGGAATTAAGCCGTACTAATTATACCCGTAATTTTCCATATTATAGCATTTAAGTATGGAATATTCTGTAATCAGCTTTATGGATGATTCTCATTGCATATACGCTTCCGCAAGTGATCGCAGTGCATATTAATTACTTAAAAGCACTTTTATAGATTGACTTTCTGCTAAATTTAATGTGTTTATCTATTTTGACCTCCAAATTTACTAATATACACCAACGGTCTAAAAGCCAACAAGCGGTACACGGTACATATATAGGAAGGTAAGTGAGTATGGTACATTCCAAGCAGTAAAAGCAATATATGTACTATGTATATACATAGAAAGTTCTAAGAATACATATCTTCACTATCGTGTCACTAATCTATGACCCATTGGTAGCTTGTAAAGGTTAATGCATTCAGTAGCCGTAAAGATTGCGTGCGGTCGAAAACAAATTGTTAAAATTCTAGTTAACCGACATTCCAAATGTCAGCATTGTCTTTCATTAGGGGTTTCAATTATTTGTTTTATTATTCACTATCGATATCGAGAACGATTAAAATAGTCTGTATTTAATTTCGTCGATTTTCGAGTTAGAGAACGAATAGTTTACTTGGTTTCTTAGTTGGAGAATTTTTTCCGTGTACTTCTATCAGGTGACAGTTATGGGCACATTTTTGTCTTTCCTCATCTTCTTAAATGCTAACATTTTACATCCTAGATCACTTTTAGTTCATTGAAGGAAGTTTAATCATATTTAAAATATCTTCAATAAATATTTTTTCTATTATATCTACGAATGGTTTTTCTTTTAACTTAAAAATTGCCCAATATTATCTTCTTATGGAAACCATTCGTTTTGTGAGTTTTATTACTATATTGCTTTTATTATATTTATTAAGTTTTTATCATCTTTAAACACTAAATAATGAATTGCTTTTAAAAAAATATCGTAATATTAATAACGCTCGCATCAATTGCAATGCTACAAGGTAAAAACAGTAAGTTTTAGATTTTTTTTTCAAGAAACTTCAAATTATCATTATATTAAAAAGTATGAGGTTTTTTGGTACTAAGGCATATTTAGCTTGTTTTGATGTAAATAGCCTTCTTTATTACCCATAAAAATAAATGTGTCTTCCTACTAACCACGTGTATATTTCAATTCGTATGCCATCACCTTCTCGTCCAGAAACCGCTGCGTAAATTACTATAATGAAATTGAAGAGGGTTGTGGCGCAGTAAGTATGTAGTTATCTTACTCCCCGCGTTATCTAAAGTTAACTGTGACGCCCTTAACTGGAATCCATTGTGTATATGTACGTCCCATCTTGAAGTTTGCATAGTTTTAGGAAAGGGAAAAGCCGCGCAGATTTTATGTGCAATAAAGGGGTATCAGGCGGCGTATAAACATGACCGTATCGGCGTAAAAATAAGCATTTAACTCATCAAAAACCGCAAAAGGTCGACTGTAGATGAAATGTATAGACAAGATTTATGGAACTATGCCGTGGTTTGTGACACAACCTCGCGTAAAAATGGAATGCGATTTGGTATCTTAATAATAGCATTTCGGCAAGTGTAACATGGATAAGTCCAGTAATATCCTTTTATCATTTATATATGATGTTTTATTTCTGTAAAGTTTTGTTTATACGACTGTCGCCAGCGAAATTCTGGTTGTTTCTTAAGGCTCCTTACACCAAGGCCTGTAACATTATTTATCTGGCTCGTTTATTTCTTCATCTCGCCATTAGTCTGTGTTCTATTGCAGAACTTTTTCATGATCTAAGATAGAAGATTTAAAATTTCGTTAATTGTACGCTACACTCGCTCCCACCGAGTTACGATGACGGTAAGTCTACGATTATTAAATTTATTTTATATTAAATCTTGGCAATATTTTATACAAAAATTTAATGTAATTAAACGTGCAATGATATTGTGGGACACGTAAGCGGGAGTTGTGCACATTGTGCACAGTTATGAGCTGGATGGAACTACTCTCGATAGCGTTTCATCCGTGCGGGCACTCGATGTAATTTTGGATAATAAACTCACATTTTATAGTCGTCGAAACCTATCAGAGAGCATAGTAACTTTGTACCAAGGTTTGTCATATGGTATTTCCAGAATTTTGAATGACGTCGAATGGATCTTTGTTCAACTCTTCAGTCCGTAGTATTCTTGAAACGCACACACGCATGTGATCTCTGTATGATACTATTCATAACCTTATGGTAGAGACAATATTAAAAAAGCTCAATAAATTTTTAATAAAATTATAATAAAATGTATGGGGAAATACCCCTACATTTTATAATAATTTACTTTTTATTTTCATATTTATTTCCTTCAGACTTTGTATTGGTCATGGTCGGATGTAATTCCCTACGAATCCAACGATAATTCCTTTTGGTCATCTATTTTTTAAGTCATTATTTTGTTGACCCCTCGATCTTGAGTTTAGTAGGGCTTTATGCTCCTGGCTATTATAAGAGAGGACAATATCATGGTTAGTTGCATCTGCCTAGAGAGCACACGAATGTTATGCAGCGTTTACCTGTCTTTAGCGCACTTACATTATTTAACACAATATCACGAGAAGCAATCAGCCATAACGCTTTTTTTTCTTCCATTGACCGCTTCAAAAATGAGCTTATAGAGTTCCTTGATGGTTCACGACTAATAACTAGGAAGAATTATGTTCATTCGAATTGCTATGTGTTTTGTGTATCTTTCTTATGCTTTTGTACATTTTATAACTATTTCTTCTTATGTTCTTCCACATACCCAAGTTTTCGGTAAATCTGGAAATTAGGGTTTTGAAGAAATAAATAAATAAACAGTAATGGTAAAACATATTACTTTATATTAAGATCACTCTTGGTTACAATAACATTACAGTAATAAATTTATCTCATTTCTCAATCGCACTTTACAAGTAGTCGTCAAGTTACTTCAACGGTTCGACGATACAAATGTTGGCGTTCAGTGGTCTCGCTCTTTACACGTTGCTAATCGATTTCGTAGATGTCAATGTCTACGAAATCGATTAGTTCCAAATCCTAAATATCTAATGGGTTATCTCACTATAAATATTATTCACAATCAGATAAAATCGATGTCAGACTGGGGAAAAAACTGGAAAAATTTACTTAATACTACGCAAAGTGGGGCTGCAATCATTCTCTATTTTAAATTTTTCTTAAGCACTCTTAATCCGGTATTAAAGTTGTTTTCTTTATTTCGTTACAATTAATGAGTTACATATCGTAAATCAAACCATCTTAAAATGCCATTAACGAATTCTGTAGTTTTACATATTACTTCCAACTTATCGACTAGTTTAAATATTTATATATCATTTCGTAAATGTCGGCAAGAATATTAAAAAGGCATGTCCAAGGTGTCCATGGTCCATTCCAACATGTGTTGGAATTGGATTTTGATATTGATTGGATAAAATCTATCTAAATCTAATATATATATATATATATATATATATATATATATATATATATATGTATATGTATATGTATATGTATATGTATATGTATATGTATATGTATATGTATATGTATATGTATATGTATATGTATATGTATATGTATATGTATATGTATATGTATATGTATATGTATATGTATATGTATATGTATATGTATATGTATATGTATATGTATATGTATATGTATATGTATATGTATATGTATATGTATATGTATATGTATATGTATATGTATATGTATATGTATATGTATATGTATATGTATATGTATATGTATATGTATATGTATATGTATATGTATATGTATATGTATATGTATATGTATATGTATATGTATATGTATATGTATATGTATATGTATATGTATATGTATATGTATATGTATATGTATATGTATATGTATATGTATATGTATATGTATATGTATATGTATATGTACATGTACATGTACATGTATATGTATATGTGTGTGTATATATATATATATATATATATATTTATCGAGTAGTTTCTGACGTATGGCGTAGATACAAGGTCCAAGTTTAAGAAATATTAGTGTTATTAGATACGGATAGTTTGGTGCTAAAATATTAGCAGTATACTTTATCTATATATAAAAAATGTAACGAAGTGAAAGCGTGGACATATCGTGGTTATTTATTAAAATTATTTTATTTATAGTTTAACAACTTTATTTGTTAAATTTACTTTTTTTTTTTTGTCTACTTGCAACTAATGTCTATTTATTATTTGCTGTGCTGGGACAACACTATAGCTTGCTTAATGTCTAACGTCCATTATAGTAATAATTAAGGCGTAAAAATATTTTACAAAACAATGCGATAAATTGAGCGGCTAGACCTGCATTTGGCGAATAACGCCAATAAACAAGTTATTTTCAAAATGGAGGATGAATCTGCTACACTGTATTATTCAAGAAATTCAATCACTACTTCATTTGTCCACTCCATAGCCTCAGAATATGTAATATTAATTAAACAGGTCATAATATCTTCTTCGTTACACAGCTGCTTTAGAAACATGTACGATCTTGTCACGCTCGCGTTATACACTGGCAACAGTAGATGTAGCCACTACATGCATTAAATAATGCGCTAAATCTCTTTGATTTACCAAAAAACACCGCCACCCGAGCTATCATCTAACGTTTAACGATGTTATGAATGCCGTTAAAAATTTAATACGTTAGGTCGTGACTACACCTATGTCTAGTGTCAAATTAACGGCGTTAGCCTTTAGTATGGTCCACAATTAGAGTATTTAGATAACGGTCGACTAGCTCGAACCGGGGGAGAGTGAACGATAAGTCCATATTGGCTTAAACAGTTTAATGTATGCAGAAGATTATATAGAAACTAAGCGAAGTTAATTTTTTCAAGTATTTTTTTTACAGAACGAAAAACTCGAAAATATAATTAGAAATCTCACTGTTTGGAAATAATTATCTACCGACAATTCTTGCACAAATTAATTTGTTAGCAATTCATTATGAAACTCCATCTGCAAAATGATTAATAAATATTTTCACTTATTTAATTCAAATATTGACTTTCAAACGGCGTTGTTTTTTATTAATTGTTAATTTAGCTAGTGTGTAACTATTTTAGCGACTTTAAGTATTATTTGTCATGTGTCCCAATTTTATATCTATGACAATACATCGTTAGTTCGCTTCTTCGCTCCAAGGACTAAACTTTGCTTGTCTATGCCTTGCCATACAAATTTTTTAACTCAAGATATATATGAATAAATTACACAAAATATATTCATTATTTTTATTATAGGATTCCCTAAAATTAGTTTTTTTTGTTTTAACCAAAAAAACAACCCAAGTTTTATAATTATATTAGTCGAGTAGTTTGTGTGATTAAATTGTCAAAAGATTTAACGGATAATGAATTTTCAGATTCACTATAATAATAAATGTTATTTGACAAATGTCCCATTGGGCTCTCATTGTGCCAAGGGTGTACGTTTAACGCACATAAAAAAATTCACACAGCATCGCAGGAACCAGACCCGCTCCTATATGTACATGCGAAAAGAACTACTCGTATTAACCAGAGTATATAACCCTGTCCTTAAATTGACTGTGACAATTTTTTTATTTTACTCATGTCTTTCAGTGTCTATACAATTTAATATTGTCTAGCTCCTATTTTGTATATCGTGTATAATTATTGCTTTTATGAACGGACGGATCCATCGGTTAGAGAATCTGTTATTAGAAAATTAACTAGTATATGTTGCCATAAAATCTCCGGGCTTTTGTGTTCAATCTTCTTTTGTTGTCCATTTATTATATTCGTACTCGTACCCAGTTTTGCATTCTGTATTTTCTTAGCTAAATATGGACAATATCGGTAATAAGTAACTTCATAAAAAAAGTTATTCTCTGCTTATGTTTTAATAAATATTTCTGCAATTTCTATGTTATTTTGTAACGATGTAGTATTTAACGATTTGGTTAAATGTAGTTCCAAGTTTTTATTTTTTTGTTGGTTAAAATTATGAATACTATGAGGAGCGGGGATAGTGTCTATAATAGTTTTTATAATACGGTATTCGCTATGTAAAATGTGATTTATAAACAATAACTTTACTGGTTATTCATATAATCTCACCGTAAGTTCGTAAAGTATATTTCTTTAATTGCCTGTCAATAAATTTATGACTTTGCCAGGATAAGAAGCGAAATGCTAGTTTCTCGAATTTAATCGTAGAATTGTGCTAGCGTTACAACGCGGCTAGCGTTGCAACTTCCGGTTGGAGGGAACGAACGGAAGCTTTTAGTCCCGTCGTGTCGTCAGATTCGATCGCGCGTCGGTCGGGGGTGGGTCGTAGAACGTATGCAAATATGGGTGCTACCGCGGGTGGCTCGCTCTGCGGTTTGTTTGCTGGCGGCCGGGCACGTGCACGGGCTACCGATTCGCGACTTAAGACGTCGCCGCCGTACCGCTGCGCCAGCCGGCGGCGCCGGCCAATAATTTAATAAGGAGATCCCGTCGGGCGTTGGGAATGCATTTAATCTTTTGTCTGCGATGGGGTTCGCTTTACTTTTGCGAGGGCTTTCTGAAAGGAGTTTGAGGTCGACAGGGTTATTTTTCATTTAGTTGTTTTGGAAAGTATCCTAAGAAACGGGTTCCCTATTTTAATGTAGCTATGACTGAGAAAATGTTGAAGGCGGTGAATTACCAATATAGTGGATTCTTAGGTTCCGTCCTTTGAAATGAAAAAAAATGGAACCCTTATAGCATTACTTGTTTGTCCATCCGTTTGTCAGTCTCTTTGTCAAAGCCCTTTTTCTCAGAAACGGCTTGAGATGTCAAGTTGAAATTAGCATCGTATACTGACGCCTAGGGCCTTCAAGTTTTTTTTATACATGCAATGAAAATATATGGCCCTTTAAGGCGTACTTTTTGTTTTTTATGCCGTTATCGAAACCTATAGGGTACTTCCGGTCGACCTTATAATCTTGAAAGTCGGCATAGTGGGAAGTTTTAATCAATAATTTCTTATTCTATGTCAAATTTTACATTTTTTCTTCAAATATGCGTCTGTGAAAGATATAGGAGGCAATATATGCACTTTTGTTCTACTTGAATCTTGGTGTTGTAATACATCTTATTTAACCAGATATTTTCAATACTTTTTTAAACATATTCATTTCTAAAGAGGGGCAAATAAACGACTTAATTTGTTTTATTATATATGTGTATTTTTCTCATCACTTTAAATTGAAAAAACAGAGTTCGTAAAATCTGACTATAATTTTTATAAATATTCATATTTTTTTGAAATATGCACCATGTTTTCATATCTATGAAATATATAGAAGGCAATATATTTACGTTGTGAAAAATTAATTTTTATAAATAGCCTAACAGAAATACTATTTACCCTCAAATGTGGTTGTAATCTTCGAAGTGTCAGTTCTACTCGTGTTTGAAAAGTTTTTTTTCTTTGTATAAAACCCCAATTAAAAATCCAATAAGGGCTTTGCTACATCGCGCGGTATTTATCTCCTTGATGCTAACGTGTGCGGTGTAGTGTACGACTCATAACCGTTGCGTTAACTTGAAATAGTATATGTCGAAAATGGGATGAGATACAAGAAAATTTTAAAGATTATAATAATATTGTTTTATATTCAGTAACTCGCAGAGGAAGCTCTGCTATATCAACTTAACAGCAATCACAATATATGTTTTAATTTCCTTAGTAAATCTGTCATAATGACATTTAACAATTTCTTTCTGTTTCTTTGGTGAGCACTAAAGTCAACACTGTGCTTCGTTTACTTCTAGAGTGGTTTAATGATAGTATGCCAAAAGTAATTAACTAAAAACAGAACAGATACATACACACTATTTATTCATATATTATTACAGTTTATAACTTTTGCATTTCAATAATTTACCTTGAATGTAGGTAATGGTTCAACAGTCCAATTAATTTATTTTAATTCGCTGTAAACAAATCGTACAGTGATTCAATCGTGTTCATTTAAATATCGTGAATAATTCCTAGTTAATTTAGTATAATACGGTGGTATCAGTTATTGTTGTGCTGATGGAGGAAGTTAAGATAAAAAAGCGAGAGCTTTTTCAATAAAACACTTTGTTGAACTATTTTTTCGGGGTGAAATAACGCGTCGTTAAGGAAAACATTTGAGAACAGAAATGGAAGCGATCATAATCACCTAAATAGAGTTATCGTAAGAGAAACTTTTGTATTTTCTGTCGGACTATACTTGGCTTCATGTAAGCTTCAGATAATAAGATCGTTTGTATATAAAAATATTATTTATCACGTCTAGGACTATTCTCAATATGACAATGTTAACTATGTAAAAGATGCTGATCGTTAGTTTAACGTTAAACAGACACACTATTTCCTCGTAGTTCTACTTATTTCAGAAATAGATGTTATGTGATAACTTGGAAATCATTTAATATCTGAAAGAATAAAGTGTCAATATTAAAACACCTCATAAAGAGTTAAAATTAACATCCTAATCCTAACAAATATTATACATGCGAAAGTGTATTTCATGTTGCAACGGAACAACGTGTTTTTGCACATAAATCGTTGGCGGGCTGGAAAGTAACACAGCTTACTTTTTATTCCGGGAAGACTCATTGTAACAAATAGTATAAATGCGAAACTGTGTTTGTTTTTCCTTATTTTACGTTGCAACGGAGCATAATGTAATTTCATGAAACGTACCAATCCTTTAATTAAACATTTTTGTATTTATTATCATTTGTATTATAAAGTGATATAAATAAAGACTTATTATTTAATTTCTCTTAATAATTCTAGACAGCGGTGCCTGTATCATATTGTGATTAAGATATTGTCATTTGTGTAAGCGGGACTTTGTATTTAAACCACGGGTTAAACCTAGTGTACGATATCGTGATTAAGACATTTGCATTTGTATAGGCAGGACTTTGTGTTGGTATCGGAGTTTATAGTCATTTGAACTGTTCCTACTCAATTACTCCGTAAACAAAATGACTATCTATACAAATATATTTATTGTATTGTATTATTGTTAAGTATAAATTGTATAAGACACTACTTACTTTCCAAGTAATACCATAATTTGGTAGCAAAGCAAAAGCTCGTTGCATTAAATGTATGTTTATTTTGAAATATATTTCCTTTTCATTCAGTTCCTCCATAAGTTTCATAGCCCATATGAAATCGGTAAGGTACCTATAATCGGAAAATGATTCCGATATCTTCACTAAGCATGCGCAATGTATAGAATGGCCGTTTTAGTGCTGATAGCACAGAAACGATTAGTAGGAATAAATAACGCTCGTAGGTATTCGTTACCATGCTTTTCCCCGCCAGTGGCCGACGAAGTACGGTGTTGTTTTTCACTGTCCGAGTGTACATACATGGCAGCACAAAATATTCATATTTAAAGTGTTTGTTTCGTCGCTCACGGCAAGAACTAGTTTCGCTTTTCCGTTTCGACGTTTTTTCGTGTTACACAGCTTATGGTAGATGCGATGGGAGTTGTTATTACCGATATTTCTCAGTATATTTTCCTATGTTTCGTATCATGTACATAATGGAGAAGATATTGAACATGTAATTCATAATAGTACTTATTTCAAATTTTATTTTATTTGTCAGTTATAGCTAGTCTTAAATAAAATATTAATAAAAGTGTAATAGTCGTAGTGTATTATATAGACGATTTTATAAATATCTCAAACTGCATATGAATTGAAAGTAATGTATTATTATCGACATGTTTATGTTTTAGTTAATGGAATCAATCAATTAATTTAATGAGTATGCTTTTGAGAAGATAGTTATCGACGTCATGTAAAAACCATATCCGTACCGTGACTTACCGTATTTTTCCCAATGACTCACGATATTGCGTACCGCCGAATTTTATACGCCACTTAGTCACTTAATTTTAAATTGAATCGGTGCATTATGCACTTTACTTCCTAGTCGCCGAGCAACTTAATAAAATGGTGAAAGAATGACGAAAATTGTTCCAGTGGTTTTTGCGTCAAGGCAAAACGAATGTTTATTTTTTAGTACAGTTTCATTAGGTCTGAGCGGAGACACTAGCTAGGTGCAACGCTACTTGAATTTATTTTAATGAAATTTATTGAATAAATTTTCTATATTTTTTTCTATTATATATTAGGACTAGAAACCAGCGAAGAAATAATAGAACAGTCGATGGTTAAAATATCAAAGGTTTAGGATAGTGTTTACGAAATGGTGACTGTTGTGATCGACAGGTAACTGTTGTTTGGTTTGTGGGCACAAGGATGTATATATACTTATATATAAAGAGCTGGCAATTTAAACTCACAAGTTGCTAATGTTTCCATTTTATTCATTAATGAACTGTAAAATGTTATGCTCATACTTAAGGTTTAGTTAATTGCATTCGGCTTTTTTAGGGTCTGGTGCGATAAAATAGGAATTCTTTATGTATCTTAAGCTTTTATGGCTCTATTGCATTATTAAACAAATATATTGAATTATCAGTGAGTAATTAATGAATAAATAAAAAATAAATTAGATCACAACATGTCCACGCAAATGACACGCCATTAAATTGTACGACTAATACAGCGGGTACAGTGAAATTTATCACGTCCTAGTACTGTTTAACTGTTCGGTTTTATGGGTTTACTTTTAAGCTGACTAGAGTATTATCAGCTATTCCAACTTTGCCAATAACCTTGTTCGCGTAAAGTTTGGTAGATTTATAAAAAAATCAAAGTTCAACCTCCGAAGGTTCTCGAGTCGTCGATTAATGGCTTGCTCGACTGTGGATGCTGTTCGATACGTTAACAAGACAAATGTTTATCTTTGAGCGAACTATTTTGAGAGCAGGCCGAGCTTATTAATTCGCGCGCAGTTCTTATATTAATTGTTTTCTGGTATACGGATAAACGGTTCTGAAACGATCTGGTATACGGATATCTGGAAAAACGGTTTAATTGTACACAGTGAGGAGGAATAATTTGAGTGAGTAATCTAAATCCTATGTATAATTCAGAGCTCGTTTTAACTTATTTAATATTGTTGCTTTACATAATATAGTCGTTTGTGCCTGTACGATGTGGTGGTGTGCTTAATGTCGACTCAGGGTTCGTAAAATGATGTGGCGTTATATATTGTGACAACCCCTTAAAGCTGTGCTATTCATAAAGTAGGTACCCTCGACACGCGGCTTCGCTCGCATGGAAAAGTGAAAAGATTGTGGTAAAATTTTAAAAAAATGGGAGAAAATTGGTTCTTAGCATGAACATAATTTTGATTAAATATTATGTTCACGCTTTTATAACTCACACGATAATTTTTAATTACCAAATAAAAAATAATTCGTATTCGGGATAAATGTGTTATCCTGTGTTCACCTCCATTACAAAGACTATATTTTTGCAAAATTTCATGGAGAATTCTTGAGTAGTTGAGACGCGAAAATAGTAAAAATACAAAGCAACTTAATTTCGTATTTATAATATTTAGTTAGATGACATTAATTTGTATACAATTACCGGTCTCTATTAATGTTAGAAATTATAATTAAATATAGTAGGCTTAGAGACAGCTCCACATGAAGCATTTTCCTGAAAGGAAAAATGTTCAGTATAAACCGTTTTCAGTGGCGGCCTTGTTCCTATAAAATTTTGTATCTTAAATAATTTTCTAAACTCAGCGTTAACTTTAATTTGAAAATTTGTTTAGCCTTTTAATCACCGGGTTTAATGTTTATTTTGTAAAATGATGTATTGACATCAGCTTCATAAAATGCATCGCTCACAAGAACCGAGTTATAAAAAGGAAAACGTTATTTTTTGTTTCTCTTTTATTTATTGTAGCGAAATAATTTTACCTTGCAAAATTTTTGTGTTATTAAAAAACTTTACAGTCGTTGCTTGGAAAAAATATGCAACGAATGAACAGCAAAATATTAATCGCCAGGTATATTCTTGACGTAACTTATAAGTGCTGGATGACATCACAGTTTGTTGATGAACTTGCTAAAGAAATTTTATCTATACGTATAATAAAATTGTAACGAAGTAAATTCTGTACGTAGAAAATATGTTAAAAAGAGTGATTTAGCGTAAAGAATGATAATTGAAACCGGAAAACCTGTTTTTAGAATTTTTGTCTTTCTGCCTGTATGTTAATTTGTTCGTCAATCACGCTAAATGTACTGAACGGATTTTGATAAAATTTGGTGTGGTTACAGTTTATACCCAAGAGCATATAATAGAAAAGAAAATTCTAATAACTTCTAATTCCGAATTTCACGCGAACGAAGTCATAGGCGCAGCTTGTGAATGAATGAAAGAGTGTAATAATGTTTGAAACCTTGTTATTATAAATCTGCTAAATATAAAGAAGCTATACATATGACTATTTCTCGGCAGGTCTAAGAGACTAAAAAAATCCTGCTTTAACCTAAAAACCAGTTCTTCAAAAAACTAAAATTAAGTTACATTATTAGCATGATATTTTTGTCTTCATTAATGAACAAAATGGAAACCTTACCAACTTATCAGTTTATATTGTTCATACTTCACCTGTGTACATACTTGCTAATCACAGGACACGAATTTATCATAACGAATGTGGAATAATCGAAAGACAGTTTTGATTTCCAGATTTACAACCACCAAAAAAGGGCAATCATTTTAAAACAGTGTAATTACCCATCACTATTTTATAGTAAATATAAGTTAAAAAAGAAAAAAAAATTATAAGTATTAACATCCAAAGGTTTCCCTTAATTACGATTCGAATTAAATTTGTTTTGAAACCCTGTTACTCGATAACACTCTGCAAAGATCGCCTTCCTAATATTAATAACACGACGATTACCTCCGGCGCGTCTTGCTTCATTATTATGCATAGCCAGATAAACACCCCCTTATCAATAAGCGAAATTTAATACCGTCTCTCATCCATCGAATAGTTACGCAGCCCTCCAATCGTCTCATGAATACGACCCGAGTCGACCGAATTCAATAAGGACTGGAACACGTCAATTTGCGGACGGGGCTTTGCCGGACCGACGAACGGACGGCGGTTTGGGAACGCGCGGACGCGATGCGATAGTCGTGTCCGATTAAATATTCAGCCGCCCAGTATCCGAGCGGCGCCGGCGTAGGGCGCTACGGCGACTCTTCGTGGAAACAGTTTGTCACCGGGAATTTGCCTACGGTTTACTCACATCGATATGTCGGTTATTGAATATGTATGCGGCTTTTGGTTGGTACTACGTTTTCGACGTGCCTTCCAATTTGTTTATAGAATTTATGTCGTATTTGCGCTGGAGATTGACGCGGTGTTTAACAGCTGTTTGGTAATAATTCTACGATAGCTTCTGTACACTTTCGAGTTGTCTTGTTTCTAGTCAAATTATTTCATCAAATAAACTTGGCAAATTGTCTTTAATCGAAGGCCATCTTGTTTCTGATTCTTATTGCTTTTAATTACATTTAATTGAATGACATAAAGTGAATCCATGTTTACATGTCTCACTTCAAACAAATGAAAATATAATAATTCAAAAATATAATTGACAATTAAATATTTAATCTCAATTTTACAATCCCATAGCTACATAAAATGATAATAGCAACTTAGTAATAAAAGAAAGACAATTAAACGCAATTATGGTATCACTATATATAGTATCACTTGAAAGGATTACGCTACTTCTAATTAAAACAAATTTTGCGAACGATTATTTCTATTTAATTTTCTGAGTTAGAACATCTCAAATTTTATTTAGACGTAGGTGTCCCTGCGACTTTATAATTAAATGAGTACTTCTGCACTTCCCTCTGGCCACGCCAATGTTTTATTTGGCCTTGCAGAAAAGTTTATTGCATGATTTAAATTACACGTGGCGCCATCTATCTGTACAGCAATGGATATAAAATTACGATGGGGTAGGACTCGCATATACTATACTTATACTACACTATACATTTGTGTAGTATAGTATAAGTATAGTATATGCGAGTCCTACCCCATCGTAATTTTATTTAGGTAGGCATTTCTTTGTGGTTTTATTAATTTTTCTATTATTGACTTCTATATTTTTCTAAAAAGTTTATCCAAATCTTAACGTGATGCGTGGGCATATATATATATATATATATATATATATATATATATATATATATGTGTATATATATATATATATATATATATATATATATATATATATATATATATATATATATATATATAAAGCATGTGCGAAAAGAATTCCAAATAAAGTAAGCATTATATGATTTTACGAAATAGATAATGCTAAAACGTGGTTTCAAAATAAAAGATTTGTTCAACTCGTGTCTTACAGCAATAAGCGACTATGTTGATTCATCGAAATCATCATTGTGGCCCACTTTAAGGGATGCTGCCTGTCGACAGGCCCCGGATGAATACGGAATGAGATCCGGGGGGGTCTGTGCGCTTGGTATGCGGGGCCCGTTGCTGTGATGTTTATAGAAAAACGATTTTCCTACTCGATAATCGGGAAAATTCCTATCCGTTGTTAAGTTTTTTTTTTGTTTTTTTAAGCGATTAAATTAGTGGTAGCGAGTGTAGTATCGGACGCGGATTTGGAGCCGGTTGATTTGGGTTTATCCAATCGCAAAATGTTAAAGTTTTCGGTCGAGCTAAACTAATAAATTTTGTTTTATTTTGAAACGTTTTAACCTTTTAGTTTGGACGAGTTTCCCGAGGGCGTAAATTATAGTCTAGCTAGTTTAAAGCTAATAACGCGTTTAACTATAAAATAATTTAGAAATATTACGTTGGTTGTTGACAGTATTTTTTTACAATTACTGAGTAAATGTGTTACTTAATATATTTTTTATATTTTACCAGACCTATTGGTAAGTCAATACGATATTTATTCGAAAACTAGTAACAGTTTATAAACTTAAATAAAGTTTCAATCTCATTCAATGAACGAGAACAGCTTGTGTAATATGGAAGCACCAAAACATATTGTGAATGTAAAATTAACTAAAATGAATAAAAATATATAATGTATTGATAAGAACAAGAAAAAGCGACAATATTCATAAAAATGACAAAAAGGCAATGCAGAGAAGGAGTTACGATGGGAAAAACTTTTTCCAAAGAGGTGGGAATGCGCGTTAAAACGATGTATCTATTTTATATCCAGGGTATGTTTGTTTTTCCCAATACATAGATAACGGTAACGTATATAGCAATGAAAAGAGTAAAATTTTCTGATCGAAGTAAATGGCTATTGGCGTTTAACACTAAGAATCTGGAGCTATCAATAAATCTTGAATACTGAAAACAATAAACATAAATACCCGAAAGTACTTAAACAATATTATTTTTATTCTTTATTTAAACGTCATAATGTTTTCTATTATATTGACATCTCAATGAACTTTCGGGTATCAGAAACAGTACAACACTGTGATATGGATGATATTTCAATGTTGTAAAGAAACCATCTTAAAGTATTGGTCATTGTACCAATAAGTAAACTTCCTATACTTATTTAAAAAAAAATATACACATAATCTTCTTTTTCACTTAACAAAACATGTACGTAACTCCAAACTGAATATCAGGTTTTGATGGTCCAGCGTTGTTTTGAAACTTTCTTAAAATATTAATTGTGCAATAATGATTTATCTTTCTTGTACTTAGTTAAAAATATTACATAAGCTGTTCTTTCACTAGTTAAAGCAATTACGTAACTTTAAACTCAATATCCTAATGTTGTACTGAGGTATCGGTATATTTATTGTATTAATGTTTCAGTGTGTTTCGGTGTTGTATTGAAACTCAACTCAATATTAAAATATTGGTCGGTGTAATAATGAGCTAACTTTTCTATAATTTAAGGTTTCAATAATTAAATCATTTACGTAACTCCAAACTGAATATCCCAGTGTTACGCTCATGTATCGATGCATCAGTGTTGAATTGTTGTCTCAGCATTATATTAAAACCATCTTAAAGTGCTGGCCAGTACAATAATAAGTTTACTTTTCGGTACTTGCTTAAAAATATACACATAATTTATTTTTTCACTAATAAAAGAATCTCCGTAACTAAACTTAATATCTCAGTGTTTTGCTGAGATATCAAGAAGAAATCGTTTATAGATGAAAAATGAGAAATGGTTTTCTATTTAAAAATATACGAGTAAGATTATATTTTTCGAAAGATACGGATTCAAAATGGTATTATTACTTTAAGCAATCTTTGAAATTAATGATTATGGAGATTTCGAGAAAAGCGGTGTAATAAATATCCATAATAAATCACCAAAGAAGCAAAATTATAAATACACAGACTCAAAAGTCTCAAACAAGTTTATGTAAGTTAGATGTTTGGTTAAGTAAAGAAATAGTTTATAACCGTTTCTATGATTCGATTTATAACTTCCATGATGCAGTCCGTAATGGGGATTAATATTTTAAAATAATCATAATAATTTGTTCCGTATTTCTGTTCTAAGCGATGATGAGTGCATGTTAAAATTGATAGTTCCTATGAAAAATATTATGAAGATATTCTTTATGTAACAGGCTTAAATCGAAAGCAAGTCCAAGTGAGTCATAAATGTTTAAACTGTGAAAAAAATAGGAATAATGTTATATTCTTAACACATTCCTGACATAACTGGAAAATAGTCTGGGTAAGGTTGGAAAAACTGTTACATCGATATCACAAAGGAGTAATCATTACGAGATCAGGTGACATGTTTCTTTATTGGACAACGTGTCTCTTATTGGAGATACATGTATTATGTCTTTCGTGTAAAAAATGTAGTAAAAATAATGACATTAGAATATGTACTATAAAATAATATGCTGTTTGACCTTGTATCAGCTACACTCACTTATTATTCTGAAAGTAATGAATCTTATTTAAATGGATAATGATATAGTCTTTTATAGCAGGTATACGCAGTGATCTTATCGTTTAATTAATTATTGTTATAAATAGTACAAAACTTTGAAGGTTTTACAGATTAAAGTTTTGTATTGTGTACATGTGGAATAAAATAAGGTTAAAATATAAAAAACGTGCTTATGCTGACGTTTCCTAACTCCATTTTAATTTCCAAATATTGAAAATGTACGCAAGAAGAAATTCTATCCAGAAGTAAACACTTTCATAATTCCATTCCTGGGCAATAATCAAGTACCTTCGAGTTATGAGTTGAAATTAAAGTTTTATAAAAACATACGTTCAAATGCATTACGCCAGCAGCACTCACTTGAATGCGATTCTGAATCGAGTTTTTCTGTCTGCAATTGAGAGTGCTGTTAAACGATCTACAAAGCTTTTGGTAGTAGTTTAAAATAAGGTAAGATAGGATAAAATATAAAAAAAAATTCGTATCGATTCCTAGGTGTTGTCTCATTGTGTTTGAACGTTTCCTAACTACATTTTAATTCCCAAATGTTGAAAATGTACGTAAGAACTAATTCTATCCGAAGTAAACACTTTCATAATTCCATTTCTGGGTCGCAATAATCAAGTACCTTCGAGTTAGGAGGTGAAATTAAAGTTTTATAAAAACATACGTTCAAATGCATTACGCTAGTAGCACTCAAATGAATGCGGTTCTGAATCGAGTTTTTCTGTGTGCCATTGAGAATGCTGTTAAACGATCTACAAAGCTTTTGGTAGTAGTTTAAAATAAGGTAAGATAGGAAAAATATAAAAAAATTTCGTACTTATCCTAACCTTTTGTAACTCCATTTTAATTTCCAAATATTGAAAAGGTACGCAAAAACTAATTCTAACAGAAGTAAACACTTTCATTGTTCCATTCCTGCGTCGCAATAATCAAGTACCTTCGAGTTATGAGTTGAAATTAAAGTTTTATAAAAACATACGTTCAAATACATTACGGCAGCAGCACTTACGTGAATGCGGTTCTAAATCGAGTTTTTCTGTGTGCCATTGAGAATGCTGTTAAACGATCTACAAAGCTTTTGGTAGTAGTTTAATATAAGCTAAATAAACTCCCTAGCATTCGAGTGGATGCAGATCGCAAGGACGTTCCCGTCGACTCCAGCCCCGCAACTTGGCCGGTATGTTGTTTATTAAGTAATTATAAAAGGGGTCGCGGATGGGTCGCTAGCGCGGTGGCGTTGACGGGGGAAACTTCTGCTTTTCTTCGAAGCAAAGTCGGCTTTGGGAATCTAATAGTTGGCGGTGAAGTTATGACTGAGAGATCCTTGCGGGACGCCGAGCGTAATCCGTTTAGTGCGCCCCTGTTACTCGAACCGTGAATAAATTTGGCGGTCGAGTTGAGTGGGACTCTTCGTGGTTTATATTCTGGATTAGGCATTTGAAACTGTTTTGTGCTTGCCGTATTTAGTTTTTGATTTAAATTTTTAATATGCGATGATATCTGATGTGTAAGTAGTAAAGTGTATTTATTTACTTTCATAAGTAAATGGTTTTTATATTTTGGGACATACTTTGTATCGTATCACAAAATTGACACATTTTACATTTTAATCCCGTCGTTAGAACAGAGCAATGGTACGGATTTAGGTATAATATCGTTTGTAAATTTGTTGTTAATTTCAGCACCAATATACCGCATGTACTTTATTTTCAGAATCCAATAAGTCATTAAACAATTATGTAACGTTCAGGCGTACTATGCCACAAAGTTTTTAGGTGGTAGTTATTTCTTTATATATAGTCTTAATGGATTTTGTTCGTGGCGTGGATAATGCTATTACGTATGCGTTTCATGCTTAAATTCTGGTCATTATTTAAGCGTTTGAATAAGAGGTAGTGTGTAAAAAAATCAGATCTATATAAAACTATTAGAAATTTGATGGAGAAATAACAGTAGATTAATATTAAGGGATTGAAAAAGAGTGATTTTAAGTGTGTTTAATTGAATGAACATAAATTTTATTCGACATATTGAACAAATACAAATACAATAAAACAGGTAGCAATAGGTAATTGTTATGTTTATAGAAAACTTCAATATTTACTGGAAGAAATATTCAAGTCAAATCATACTTAGAAAGAAAATTTATTACTATTATCATAGTTTTTAGATATTTTGTATAATTTGTTATTTTTTGTACTTTTGTCATGATTTTGGTGTTTTCTAAATAATTAGGAACATGTAGTAAATTAAACCGCCGAAGTGCGTGTCGGCTTTCGCACACGTATTAAGTAGGGTTCCATAGTTATCTACATGTTTTGAAATTATTTCTGAAAGTGGACTGAAATTATTAAAACTTTAATTAAATTTTACATTTTTTTCAGATGTTTAAAATGTATGATTGCAAATTTGACGGGAAGGGGCTATCATGCATGCTACTGTGAAGTGATTATTTTACAAATGTTGCTTAATATTGAAAAACGGTAAACTGAACTTCGATTTAATTTTGGAAAATCTTTGGGGTAACCCACTCGTTTGCATGTGTGAAAAAAAATTCGCTCCCAATTTACATTTTATTTTTTTTATATTTTGGCACGTATTGATAAATATAATCATGTCATCATCTACTTTGCAACATTTCATGCCCGTAAATTTAAAATTATCATGTAGCTACGAACCTCCTTATAATGGAAAAGTCAAAGCAACTTTCCCGGTGGATAGCGAAAATAATACTTTTTATCACTCCGCTATACGAAATATAAATAATACGAAATTCAAATAATTTGTGTGTCTGTTTTTCTTTACTTGGTTTTTATGATGAATTGAATGCAAGATAAACAAAATCTTTTTAAATGGTTTTGGGTATACAAATATGTTTCAATGTCGAATTGTAGTGTTAAAATATTTTGTCATCATCTACGATGAATTGAATGCAAGATAAACAGAATCCTTTTGAATGGTTTCGGATCTCAAAATATGTTTCAATGTCGAATTGTAGTGTTAAAATATTTTGTCATCATCTACGATGAATTGAATGCAAGATAAACAGAATCCTTTTGAATGGTTTCGGATCTCAAAATGTGTTTCAATGTCGAATTGTAGTGTTAAAATATTTTGTCATCATCTACGATGAATTGAATGCAAGATAAACAGAATCCTTTTGAATGGTTTCGGATCTCAAAATATGTTTCAATGTTGAATTGTAGTGTTAAAATATTTTGTCATAGACTTAAATTTTTTTATTCGTATGTTACCTATGGAATATAACAGCACGGTAATTCACTCGGGACTTGATATTTGTTCATAATTTAATTGAATAAGTTGTGTTTTGCACGTAAAATATATTGTAACGCAAAAATCATTTCGTTCTCGCCCTGATCACCAGATGTTCTTGTGAAGTATTACAGTTTCACTTCGTAAGCGAAACTATTTTACACGATAATCAAGATGTCACTGGAACGCTACACTCTATCTAATGTCAACGTTACATAATCCGTTAGTCTGCAGCGTAACGGACTTTTTTATATTGGCGCCGTAATTCATTTAGGACTAGACATTTGTTTCATAATTCATTTCAATAAGTTGTGTTTTACATGTAAAATATATTGTAAAGCAAAAATCGTTTAGTTCTCGCCATGATCACCACATGTCTTATGACGTATTACAGTTTCGCTTCGTAAGCGAAACTATTTTACACGGTAATCAAGGTGTCACTGGAACACTACAATCTAATATCAGCGTTACATAATCCGTTGGTCTACAGCGTAACGGACTTTTTTATATTGATAATTTTTTGCATGCAACAAAGTATAACACGATTACAGTTCAGTCACAATTTGACCGAACGAAAGTAAATTTGTGTTCGTTAATGTGAGCCACATCGGTGTCCAGTGAAAGGCGCAACGTTTCGCGTTGCGCAAGGTCATCGGCCCCAAAGCGATTTCTTACGAATTACATATCTCCATCCATTTCAATCAGGTTTTCTATTGAGAAATGAGGTCTTCCTTTTGCAGATGTTTTTTCTAGCGTTTCGTGTTCCGCATACTCGACTTTGGATCTCAGCCTCGTCTCGTCTTCAACCGAGGCGACGCTGCCAGTAGTAATATTTATCTTCTGTTATCGAGATATATTCGTAGGTATATTTGTACGAACGCTTGGTATTAAGATGCCTGACGTTAAAAGCTGAGTTTAATAATATCTACAGTCAAAGTTATACAATATAATTTTTAAAAAATGTGGCAATATCTTCTAGTGTTTGATATTTATAATAATACAATATACAAGAATAAAAACCTCTTAAGTATAGAACTCACACTACAACGGTTTCGTACTTATTAAGACTCTTATAGACTTTTAAGTGTACATAGTATTTCTATTAAACCAATTAGAAATGGTCATTTTTCACAATGTAAATATATTGCCTACAATGTCTTTTGTAGGCGGTGCCTACTTAAATAATATTACAATTAAATGAAACTACGTGATATAGTATTATTTCTACTTTCTATAAGGTCTTTACCACGACCTAGGTTTCGTTGTATTACAACATATTCAGGTGGGCTGTTAGCAAAAATTTTTGCTAAGATCTTTGCTAATAGCCCACCTGAAGATGTTGTAATACAACGAAACCTAGGTCATGGTAAAGAACTTAAAGAAAGTAGAAATAATACTACATCACGTAGTTTCATTTAATTGTGAATAATGAATTTCTACAAAATTAACGCCAAATATATTCAATAAATAATATTATTTCTCACCATGTAAGTATATAAATATATTATCTACTTCATCTTTTACGGACGTAATAAATATACATTTTAAATCACAAAATTATTTTTATACTTTATTTTACTTATTTTTATAGTTTCAATGAAATTTTTACTGACCAAATTACATGTCATAAGTTAGTCGATTATTACTCGTAAACTAGTACAGCATAGTTAGCCATTATATTTTTTCTTTGAATTTTGTTACGTATCACTATTTTGAATACTTCTCATAAATTCAAAAAAAACTATTTGACTAGTAGAGTATAAGTATGACAAAAATGACCACTTCTATACTCATAAGCAGTTCTCTGAATCGAAAAACTGTTCATGACACACATCTTTGAAAGACCTATTCAACGATATCGTACACAATGGGGTATGTGAAAAAATATCACTTGTACTTATATCATATAAATATAAAAATATGATCTGTATATAATAAAGTACCCTAGAAAACATTTTAAAACACAACAAAAAATCTACTAGATTTTTTGTCAACTTTATAGGCGTTATAAATATTTACAACCAAGTCACACTACACTAGAGCACTAATCGCCATACAGAAAGACGGACGTGGTGAGACTATAGGTGTTCCTAGTTTGGCTACGGAACCCTAAAAACCGAAAGATCAATGCAAATGTTAAAAGTAATAAATCTACCGAATATAAATTGTCATTTTAATATTAATTTATTAATTATTGGGGAAATTCGACGTGACCTGTTAAATATTTCTGATGGTATTTTTAAAATGACTGATGTTTATTTACTAAGATCAGTCATGAAGTAAACCTTATAGTTTGATAAAAATCGTGTCAAACGAACAGCTCTCTCAGTGGTCACGGCTATGTGGTAACGTACAAGCATGCAAGCACATATTTCTACCACACTTGCTCCGCCGTTGATAAAAAGAGAGTGGATTATTTTTGTCGCCAGGTTCGCGTGGTCAACAAATAAATAAATAGTCAAATGATTAAATGTCAAACTCGGTGACATTGAATCAGTATTATAGCCTTCTCTCTCATAAGTTACACGTCACACTCCTCTCAGTATGACAAAGCATATAGCCCACCCTAATACCTGCGACAGCTCTCGTGACAAACATGTGTCGCCGGCAACCGCGCTGTGGCAATTAAATAGAACGGCACCGAAGACTTCCGTCACGAGACGCAGGAAGCGGGTAGCCTTGGCGCCGCTTCCGCGTCGGCGCTGGCCGAGGTCGAGGAGAGCCGCGGACCGGTTGCAGCCGGACACCGGCGCGATTACTTTCGCGATCACTTTCGGTTTGCGGGGGCGTGGCGAGACATCTGCTCGGCAGCATGCCGATTTCGTCGCCTCTCTTCGAGTTACGTTGATAAATTACGGCAGAGTATTGCCGTCGCCATGACATCTTGCACATTTTTAAATCGGTTTTAATAATACATTATACTAAATTACAATAGTAACTTTGTCTTGACACCAAACCCGTAGCACGCGACAAGAAATAATTATATAAATGCTAACGGGTTAAACATAAACAACAACATAACAAACATAAACGATAACATAACGGGTTAAAATAAAACAAATTGCAGGTAATTTCTCAAAGTTTCTATTTATATCAATATCGATAAATTTTGTATGAAAAGCAAAGGATAAACTGGACTCGAACTTATCTCGAAAATAAGAATAGACTAGCAGACAATATTTTAAAAGATGATAGACGTCGCCTCTTCTGTGTTGAATACTACAAACTCTTTTAAAATTAAGAATAGATAGATCAAAAATGTTCCTTATACACTATATATAACATGTTTAATGTTTATGAATACGTAGAGGTTTTATTAAACTGTTAACTAACTGTAAACTGTTTAGTAATATTATTTTAACTATGAAATATATCTCCTAGCACGTCTTTCACTGACGTAAAGATATCGTGCGTCTTTCTAATATACTTGGTTTTATTTATCATAATTTGTTAATACTTTATATTTAGTTCTCTTTAGTATTTTTTGTCTAAATACAGGATAGGACCAATATTACCAATATACTACTGTAATGGCATTTTTGAGATAAACCTGGTATACGGTTGATCTAAAAATAGCAAATTTCATGGTCGACCAAATTGCTATTTTTCAGTGAACAAAATAAATCCTCAGTCCTTTAAGTTATTTTTGGTGTGAGACCTATGGTCTACATTTAATATGTGAATTTACAGTTTCTGTTTTATTCCGGATTGACGATAATTCCACAACAATAGGGATCTGTTCGAAAATTTCGAGTATGGAATCACTTCTATTATTCAGTAATAAAAGCTAAAGCTCTTTATAATTTAAGATAAATCTGAAATTAAACCGATTTATTTAAGGCAAACTTCAATAGCACAAAATAAGATGAATTTCACTCGAAATACCAATCAATCTCCAAGTAGTTGAATCGTGACCTGAAGGCAGAAAAAGATAATATTTTTTGAGTTTATGAAAGTACTTCGGTTGGTTATCTATTTTAGATAAGATCATTTTGTTGGTCCCAAGGTGATATTTAGTCATAGTGCTAATAGCTATACATATTTTTATGGCTCTTTGTTTGCTGGCGTGGGGACTACTTATTTATTATGTCAGATTTCCATCATTCTGAATACAAATTTGAAATCATAAATAAAACAAGTACTTCCCACGATTGAAGTTTTTATTGCTTTTACGCTTCTCTTATTTTATTAGTTCTGTACGTGATCCATTTCTACTTAGTAACGGTAGATTTGATGAACAATTATTAAATGTTGATGCTACGTGTTACCTCGGACAGAAAGTTGCGAGACATTTCAAAGCTAGTTACAGCATTAGTAAAAGCACTTCAGTTAGTATACAAGTATTTAAACGTGGATTAAAGTTACAAAATTAGCGATAAGATTGAAATTATTATCAATCATCGAACTGCATTTGTTGGCGTTCTAGGTCATTGGAAATATTTGATGTGAGTGATAAGAATTCTATTGACAGCGAAAGGGCGTTGCTCAAGTGGGTATTTATTTTGTTGATGTTTAACTAGCAAATGACACACATAATGAAGTACTGTCCAAAATTGTGTATCTACGTTAAGATATATATATATATATATATATATATATATATATATATATATATATATATATGTATATATATTCAAATATAACAGCAGGTGATATGTATCTTGAACAGGTTGTTGTTCGTATCGTTTTTATTGGCAAATAAGTTTACGATTTAGCAATTGGTGTTCTTATTGAATTAATCTTAGAAAATGATGATATAATTTTCCCATTAGATTATGCTGATATTAATACATTCTCTTTGTATAGTAGAGGAAATTAAGTCCAGGAAGTAAGCAAAACCTAATTAGAAATCCAAATTTGTTCCATTATCTACATCTTAATCCAGATATCCTTATTTACGTCACAAGCATAACATTTTCTTGTCAGTTTTTTACATTGATATTATAACGGCAACTACTCGAAGAAGCTGCAAGTACTGGTTTCGGCAGCACTAAACTATCTACGGCGAACGGTCGGTACTGTGTAATGACATTTGTGGCATGTCATTAGGCAGTAAATGTCGGTCGCTTTCCACAAGTTATGTTTATATTTATTTTTTAAAGGGCTGAAATTAGTCAATTTTTATAGCATATAGCACCCTCCAAGAAAAATATTAAGTTACATTTTTATCCCTAAATGTTTTGTTAGTTCTATAGCGGCGAATCATTGGACCTGGAAATATTTCCAGTATGCTGGATAGATGTGGACGAATATATGACCCACCCACCATCACAGATTGCTGAAACTATTAGTCCATAAAAAATAAATCGTATTTAAAAAAGCCCAAGGTCACGCGGAGTGTGAAAGCATTATCGTGGTCACGCTGCGACCTCGAATGAAGGACATAGAAAATTTATAAATCCAACAGTCGGTCACATGTACCCACCAACGTGACCTGTCTTGATTAATTTATTCCTGGTGTGCGCGTGTTGTTCGACCGTCCGCCTGATTGACATCTGTTTGCGTTGGCCAGTCGTTCTCTTATGCTGGTGCTGTACTGTTGGCGTTATTACGAGGTTGAAAAAATGTTTGTTTCCAGAAAGTAGGTTAAACGATTTCTGTGGTAAAGTAGCGTCTGTCCTTTTCTACCATTCGTTTGTTAACCAAGATGGTAATTTTAGCGATACAGAACGTATGGTTCAATTTTGTCCAGGCTATATTGTTCTTATTACAATACATCTACAAAAAGATAACAGTCGGACGTCTGGGCATACGAGTAATAGTATAAAGGAAGTTTCATGATATGCCATGCATAACGAAGATATGATACAATTACAAACAGATGATGAGTTCTGAATAGCGAGGGTGAACAACAGAGAATTCTGTATAATTCAGGTATGGGTGCGGGCATGTATAAAGACGATGATTATATAAGTACAGAAAACTATTAGACCCCTAAAATTTTCAGGACTTCTTTAGGAGACGACGTAAATTGTGGAATCGCTTTGTATGTCAATTCCTATTATTCTAATTCTTTTCATTATCTGAGTAAATTTGGATTTGAATTAAAACCATTAGGTCTAACTTAGCATTAAGTACCTACCTATATAAAGTACTGAAATAACTTCATTTCACCCTTTTTATGGCAAAAGTTTGTACGTTAAAAGTTCTTATAATCTAAAAATTTGCTATTTGAGCAATTTGGCTGATATTGGTTTCCGGCACGTGTAAAAGTTTTCGAAAAGCTAAAGTTTCCTATTAAACTTTTTGTTAATGTCTCCATCATATTGTATGTAATATAGTATGTTATAATTATATAGCTTTCGAAACATGGTGTCGTTTCTCATAAAATATAACATTACAGTGATGCTTTAAATATAAAGAAATGTTTAAAGGTCATACTGGCAAAAGTGCTAAGTTAGAAAGTTGCATTCGAATTTGTGCATCCGTTATGAAAGCAATAAGATGCATACCGGTTTAATTGAAGACTTTATTTATATTTGAAGTTGGTTAAAAATATTTTTAAAAGAATCGTTTCTTATAAAAGACTTGCCGGAACTATAATTCCTGAACATTATGTGATTATTGATTTATAATAGAGACTACAAGAAATCTTAAGGTTTTAAATAAGAGTTTAGCAAATAGAACTTTAGTAGTTTAATCAATTTAACATTTCTTCTTGTACACCAATTCTATATTTTTAAGATTCCGACTCTCAAAATGAAAAAAAATTTCCATTTTTTCAAATTGGAATTAATATCGTATACTGTGGCCTATATTCGATACATTGCTGTAACAATTTAATTTTCTTTAATTAACGCAACGACAAGATATTGCTCTTCAAAAGTATATTATCTATTTATTTTTACTGTAGTCTTACTCATTGATTTTCAAACCTATAGAATACTTACGGTCAATCTACATTAGCGAAAGTAGCTGCTTGTGCTTTCAGCACAAGTGAAAGTCACTTGTGCTTTCAGCACAAGTGAAGAGAAAAATCCAAAAATTAATAATTTATAATTCTGTGTTGGATTATATATTCTTTTTAAATATATCCCTATGAAAGATATACTAGGCAATATTACTTTATTTACACCTGAGGTTACTCACTGATCATCAGAATCTATAGGATATTTACGGTCAATTTACAATCTCGAAAGGAGACATAATGGGAGGCCTTTCAGCACAAGTGAAGAGAAAAATCTAAAAATTAATCATTTATAATTCTGTGTAAAATTATATATTCTTTTTAAATATATCCCTGTGAAAGATATACTAGGCAATATTACTTTATTTACACTAGAGTTTACTCAGTGATCTTCAAAACCTGTAGGGTACTTCTGGTCGATATACAATCTTTAAATTTGGTATAACGGAAGGTCTTATAGCACAAGTAAAGGAAAAAATGTAAAAATCAATGATTTCTAATTATGTGTGGCATATATTTACGTTTTCAAAAATGAAAATATTTTAATGGAAAATCTATGTACCGTTGATAAATGCCTACATGTGTACGGAATCTTCGTAGTCCGAGTTCTACTCTTGCTTGACAGGGTTTTTATTAGATTAATGTGGGGATCCCAATTAATATTTATCTTATTATTTTTTTTAGAATACCGTCGTAATATATGTATATCGAGTCGAAATTCATTTTTGCGCAACCCACCAGTTGATTATCATTGGAAGGGTCTTTTAAGGATGAGATCCTATTCAACTATTTTGAGGCTCATTTGCCAAATATTACACTTCCAAATTTTAACCATAGTTTGAAAACCTGAAAAAAATGTAGATATTTTTATTTGATTAAAATTGTCAAATAAACTTATATTAGTTAATTTGCAGTTTCAAATATTTTAGATAAATAAACGTATATAACTATGTCTTTTGAAGCTATTAACTGAAACAAATAAAATTATTTCAGTTAACAATTTTAAAAGATATTCACAATACAAAATCCTACTTAGTGCATGTTCCGACATCCACTTTACCGTAGTTATTCTTATTATGTTTGTATCTATCTTCGCTCGTTTGTTACTAGTTTACTTCAAAAAGCAAACCCTGAGCAAAACAGTCAAAGAACTAACATACTGTTAGATTAAAAATATTTTTTTAAAATCTTTTCATTCAAAATGTTAACTGAAGCAGTTACCTTAATAAACAAATTGATTTACCAGTCTTTACGAGCTAGATGCACTAATAATCTAATACATTAGTATAATTATGCAATAAAAAAGTAATGATTAAATAATATTCCATACAAAACTGCCAGTCTTACTGCCAAATGATTTTGTCATAAAAAGGCGAACACAGATTTAAAAGATAACAAAGAGAGAACAAACGCAGTCCGTGATAAAATACAACTTTAACTTAATGTAATTAAAAAGTTTACTTTCGTCTCTTACGTTCCGGTTTCTGTTATTGAAGTTCAGACACGTAACATTTATTACGCATTAATTCATTCTAATTAGGAAGACGGCTAAATGAGTTTGAATTTTTTATTTTTCCTTTTTTTGTGAACGTTGATTATTAAGTTATCTACTTTCGAAATTTAATTTTTTGGAATCGAAATAAAGTAGTCTTGTCAAGAAATAACACTGGAACGCAAGTAATATGAAAGTTAAATAAGGCGGTTTCTATTATGATAAAAAGAAATTTATAGTTTAATTTGAGTTGATGGTATTGAAAAGAGTGTTGGTACCAAGATCTTTGCGCACTTTATAAGGTACGGAAAATGAACATCATCTGAAATGTTTCCCTGTTGAAATTCAGATTGAAGAAGATAGATTAGAAACAAGAACTATGAGGGAGAAGAACAATGTTTTGTCATATATAAATTGCATCATGCCTATGAAGGTTCTGTTATGTCACTGATAGAATTGGTGAAGAAGAACATTTATGTTCAGAACAATAGACTTTATATTTCGTAAATGACGAAATGCAGCTGAATTCATTGATTTGTTCCAATATTTGAAAAGAGATGCAAAGTGTTCAGAAAATACACAAATTTTTAGTTGGGAATAAAATCATTTATTTTAAGTGTGGGACATTTCGAGATAAAAATAAATGGCTTTTTCTGACGTTTTTAATAAATGCACCATAATTACTGCGTATATATATATATATATATATATATATATATATATATATATATATATATATATATTTATTGAATCGCATATCAATAGTCGTATTTACTAAACGTCTTAGTTATTTACTCAACGGCATGCTTGACAAAGACGTAATATAATTTTAAACAGCGTCTAAACATCCGGCGGAGCTCGCGAGTCTTTCCCCGGGGGTACCACTCCCTACGCGGCGTTGCGCCGCGACGATCAGCCATTGGCACCTTTCATGTTTCTGATTTATATTTACGAGATGACGTCTACATACGCGGCGCACACCGGAAATAAAGCGAAGCCGCGAAGTTCGCGCGCGCCCTTTGAGGTCGGTCTCGCTTATTATTCCGAATTCGATTCCGTTATTGGAGCTTTCGTGTTTAGATATTTTTGACACTCGCCTGTAAAAGCGGCCATGAAATATTCATAGACGGAACGGGGCGCTTCCGCCGTTGTTTCGGTGAGTTGCTATCGGCCGAAAATCGCGAGCGTTGGCGTGCCTAGAGAATGTTATCGCGAACGGAATATGTAGAGCGAAGTAAATAATAGTTCCCAAAGATAACGAACGAGAACGTTTAGACGGTGCTGAATGGCGGAATTGGACTCGTCGTGTTGGTTTAGCGATGTGGTGCAATGGTTTGTTTTAAATGTGGCAAGGAGTTTGGTGGGTCGGTCTGTTGTTAGTTTTGGGCGTGGAGTCGTTTGCACGCTGTCACTTGCCGCGCCATTGGATAATAATATTAACGGAAATTGAGCAATCGTACAACTGGGATGGGGTCTACCTACTAGCCGCTATAAAACATTTTACTGCCTAATAACATTTCGTTTTACTTTCATTCGCTAGTTAAATATTTGAAAATTCGTAATCAGGTTTATAATTTGTGACCTTAACAGCTCATTGGCTATCTGTTAGACGCTATTTTTTATATAACAATAGCTTTTGTGTGCGACTCGGCTACTGTAGATTACCCACTGGTTATGACTTAATTTACCTTTTAGTATCAACGTCGTCATGTAGTCAGTTGTCAATGATAAATATTTTGTAGGCTCGTATCATTTTTTTATTTTCTAATTTATCAAAATATCTCAATTTATTTTCTAGGGAAGTGCAAGTCTTTAGTAAAGTGTGAAATTCCATATAAATTTGTTGTTTTTAACCGAGACCCACAAATTTGTTGTTTTTAATTATTTGCTATTTAAACAAGAAAAACAGACTGATGGGCAAAGTGTCCAAAAAATTTCAATAAGTCACTATTTTGTTAATTTAAACAAAATAACAGCCGAATAAATAAGCAAAATGGCTCATTTCGTTCTTAAATTTAGTTTCTAAGGAAACAACTATATCAATACTTTACAGAATTAACGATTTTGATATGCTTGAAATACAGCTGGAAGGATGTATTTAGAAGATTATCTTGAAAAAATAATATTAAGTTCAATGGGGAATATGAAATCCCATACATGTACACATTTTTTTTTAATATCGAAAACAAGAATTTAAAATGGATATTCCCGACATTTAACAGCAAACAAGATTTAAAGTTCACAATTAAATGAAACTACGTGATGTAGTATTATTTCTACTATCTTTAATTTCTTTACCACGACCTAGGTTTCGTTGTATTACAACATCTTCAGGTGGGATATTAGCAAAGAATAATGAATTTCTACAAAATTAACGCCAAATATATTCAAGATTTAAAGTGCAAAGGATGATAAATATTGAATAAGTATTTTATGCTTGACCCTAATATTACTTTATTAGACTTCATTATCAGTTCTATTAGCACAATAAAAATATTTATAAAACCGTCTATAGATCAGTTTGTCTATATGCAGCGTAAAAATCGAGACCCTAGGTGAGTACAAACATTACTGTCTCCTGTCATTCACCTCACATTCCGCAATCTAGCGCAGAATGTAAAAAAAGTATATAAAGTTTTTACAGTATTGTAAGACATTTATCCAATGACGAGTTAATATTAACGAAAAATTGAGACCCTAGGGGAATACAAACATTACTGTCTCCTGTCATTCTCATCACATTCCGCAATATAGTGCATAAGGTAAAAAAAAGGATTACAAGTTTTTACAGTATTGCAAGGCATTTATTCAATGACGAGTTAATATTAACAAAAAATCAATACCCTAGGAGAATATAAACATTACTGTCTCCTGTCATTCACCTCACATTCCGCAATGTAGCGCAGAATGTAAAAAAAGGATATCAAGTTTTTACAGTGTTGCAAGACATTTATCCAATGATGAGTTAATATTAAGAAAAAATCCCTAGGGGAATACAAGCATTACTGTCACCTGGTAATATACTTATCATTCATCTCACTTTCCGCAATCTAGCGCAGCATATAAAAAAAGGATGTCAAATATTTACAGTGTTGCAGGACATTTATCCAATGATGAGTTAATATTAAGAAGAAATCCCTAGGGGAATACAAGCATTATTGTCACCTGGTAATATACTTATCATTCACCTCATTTTCCGCAATCTAGCGCAGCATGTAAAAAAAGGATATCAAGTCTTTACAGTATTGCAAGACATTTGTCCGACGACGATTTAATATTAACCAACACTTTGAGCCAATAAGCCATAACTCAGAATTGGAATTGACGGAAGTCTATACTCTACAGCAGTTATTATTGTGTGAACTTCTAGATTTTACACGAATAACAGAGGAAAAATTAAAGTTATTTTGGCCGTTTCCTATAAACTATCACACGCTGTATCCTGCTTGCTAGAGTTAATGGTTGGTTAGGTAATCCTATAAAAATTCTCATAATAATAGAAGAGAAATGAATCCATATAAATACTAACATATGTTATATTTTCATAGTAAATTTAAGACTAACGTGCGCGCCATTCGGAAATTATTAAACATCCAGCGCGGCGTCTAAATGAATGCGCGGATCCGCTCCATCGCGCCATACCTCTTGTCATCCGTTTCACCTGTGTTTGTTGTTGCGTTCTCTCGGCAATTTCACTAGCTCAAGAATAGAGAATATAGAAAAGATCGAGACAGAGCAAGTATTGCTCTATCTTGCTCTCAAAATAGCTTGAAATGATATACCCATTTAGCATACATCTCTGCTTCATATGTTTATTGCGCTGCTTGGCTTGGAGTCATATATGAAGTGGAATTTTGAACGGTTATAAAATTTCTTGCGCCTATTGGCGACAGCGCCATTTGGAGCACTGACCTATTCACCTTTATGAACAGGGCATTCATTGTTATTGTTGCGAACCGTGGTTTATGTTATTTGTCGCAAATGGTAATAATGAAACACTTAGATGTTTATATATTATTTGTCTTAATTAAAATATTATTTGCGTTAACTGTCACGTATGTTAAGCAGAAATTTGATATGAAATATTTAAAACGCAAAATATTCGTGTTGTAATCAACAAAGATAGAGGTGATTATTATATCATGTTTTGCAGATTATTTGCAATAAATATGAAGTGTAATTTTTCTTTCTTAACCTCAAATCTGTTGCATTCATTTATTTTTGATGCAAATTTTGAATGCAACTTTATGAATTTGTATATCCTTATGAGCATGTAATAAGGCACTTGTTGGCCGTCGTATAGAAACTTATTTTGTTCAGTTTTCCCCCCGAAATTTTCAATGTAATTTTTATAAGTAATATAGATTGTTATAAGCCACATGATATATTCTTTCGGTGATTGTACCGCTACCTTAACTGTAAAAAAATGGGAAATTTTTAATTTTACATTTTTAAATAGTTAAAATTATTTTAAAAATGCAAATAAATACATGGAATGTAAAAAAAAGTATTACCGTTTCGTTAGCCTTGTCATAATAATTTGGAGGAAAATCCATTTAACTTAGGCACGAATTAAGATCAAAACCTGAACCCTTTTAAAATAACCTTCTAATGGCTTTTTAATATTATGTCCCAATTTATTCCAATATAATCTTCTATTGTATTGCTTGCTTATCAGGTCAGATCATTCATTCAATGCTTTTTACAAGACGTCCAGGCAAATGTCTAGGCAAAAATATCAAAATCCCTTGTCTTCAATGTTCTAGTCCATTTATAGTCAAATGAATTCGTTTTTTAAATGAAAATGGTAAATGTATAGGTTTTTTATTTTAATTGCTTGGTCGTATATCTAAAACTTTCGATAAACGACTATTCATTTCAATAAATAGGTTAATTTTAATAAAGGCCGAACTCCGGCTACATTATTTTTTAGTTCTAAAGTAACTTTGCAGCGGAAAAATTCAATCTATTCGAAATCAGATTGCAACATCGGCCATCTTAATCTCTTATATTCTTATCATGAAAGATATTTTTTTTGTTTGTCTCCCTCCAGGAAAGTATAAAAATATATATTTATCGCCTTGCTAAGCTACTATGAAATGACCGATTTTAAATTTAAGCGTTTATACGTCTCGATTAATAATATTGTTCACAAAGTTAAAAAAAAATTACTACGAATCATGGTGAATAGTTTATAATAACGAGAGAGAAATTAAGAAGAGTACTGAGAATGTTGATGTATCATGTTTTTGTTTGTGGTATTTAAAAGCAATTAATGACTGAAACCTGCTCCTAAATTTTATGCAACCAAACTTGGCGCAAATGCATATGGATGCTTTTAAAAATCATAATCTCGTCCCGTTGAATTTATTACAACGCCTAAATTATTCACGTAAAGTTTTGCTGACTGGGCCCCATATACATTTTTTATTTCTTTTACTATTAGTAAACCCACCATCTCAGTTCGTCAGTTTTAGGTTATGTGGTAGTCAAACAGAATATTTCTGCTTCGCCTCCAAAGCATGAAGTTGTTTTTCTCTATCAGCATGAAACCAGGAGAGTAGTTTTATCAGACAACGCTAACTTTTGTTTCAATGAGCATCTTTAATTGTTCTAAATTAAATGTAGGGGAACGCCCCTTGATAAGGATTGTGAGGAACGCCAAATATTGTTTTCCAATTTTTGGATCGTTGTCTGACTGTGATTGTATTGAGCACCTTCGTCTATCGTTAACGAATAGCATTCTAAGATATCTTGGTAAAATTCTCATATTTTGTTTTTAAGGGTTCCATACTTCAAAAGGAAAACAAGAAACCCTTATAAAATCACTTCGTTGTCCGTCTGTGTTTCTGTCAGATCCTTTTTCTCAGGAAGGGTGTAGGTATCAAGTTGAAATTAATATTAAGTACTTAGGTTTACGCCCCCTTGGAGCTGTAAAAAAATTTTTTTACGAATTTCTAAGTCAACGCATTCAAGAAGAACCCTAAAAATGAACCCTTATCGCTCTCAAATAAATCAAAACTTAAAGGTATTTCCCGTTGGCCTAGAATCATTAAATTTGGCAAGAAGCAGGCTTTCATAGCACAAGTAAAGGAAAAAATTCGTTAATTTGTAATTATGTCACATAAAAAATATTTTTTAAATATGCGTTTGTGAAAGATATAGCATGCAATATGTTTTCGTTCTAAGAGATTAAAATTTTGTAAATAGTTTACTTAGAAATATTATGTACCATTAAATGTTTATAAATGTCTAAGTGTGCACGGAACCTTCCTAATGCGAGTTCCGTGCGTGCTCGATAGGTTTTTCTTTTTATTTGCCGAAACTGAGTTATTAATTGAACAGAATATTGAACGCCTCTTTCTTTAGATATCTTACTGAAGATATTCAATAATTTCGTACATTTTTTGAAAATTTCGAACAAGAAGTACCACAATAGAGTCGAAGTAGCTCAGAAATGTATTCCCGTCTTGACCTACGTAAAATTGTCTTTGTATAATTATACAAATTTTAGTGCTGTCTATCTAAACCGGATGTGGGATTATACATATGTATAAAGTTAAACACTAATATCACGCGTTTTTTTTATTTAAATGCTCCAATTTTCTTTAAGGCGATTCCAAATATTATCAAGCATGTTATTTTACATAAGTTCGGTAACAATTATCTATCTCATTTATTTTCACGAGCTTCCGGACTTTTCGCGAGCTTCCTTATTAAATTGAATTTGCATTTACTTGCAGCTGGATTAGGGGAATATTAATTGGAAAATTATTTTTAATCTCGGAAGTTTCGATATCGGCCCTTGAATTTTGTTTGCGATTAACTTTTAAGCAATTGTTGTGTGTTGTTAACATCTTAATGCTTATGAAGGAATGTTTTCATAAATTGACGGTATGTAGAGTATTATTAATTTAATGTCTTCTGGGTTCGTTTTAATTAAATTTATTAAGGATTTTTATTTATGAAGATATTATTAATATGTGTTTGGTTGAAAAAGCTATTAAATGTTTATATTTGAGTAATTTAGTCAATATGGAAAAAAGTAAAATTAATAATGATTTAATGGTAATGATAATAGCAAGGTTTACACAGAAAGTGAAGCTTGATAATGTATTCGATCTAATGGTGTACTTCATACCTTCATTTAACAGGTGTTTAAGTGCCTTTCTAATACCTTAAACCAATATTTATTTGTCAAAATTATACTATATACACGCACACGCACGCACGCACGCACGCAAGCAAGCAGGCATACATGCATGCACGCACGCACGCTCGCTCGCTCGCACAATTACTTTTTTTCTCTTTCCGTTCAATAATAAAAATAATACCAGAATTGCGCCGAAGGACAGAGGAGTAAATATTCCATAAATTGTAAATGCAAAAAGCCAGAGAAAAGGTTAATTTACAGACAGACATTAGAGGGTTATATTTGCAGAAACGAATGTAAAAAATGTCCCTCGATCATAACTTTTAAGACAGAGTCGTAGTTATTAAGTTTTTACATCCACTCCTTGTCATCTCGTGAAACATTTCAACGTGCGTGTTATGACAATTTTCGAGGCTTTTTTCCTTGGTCTCTTTTTTCAACACGACACCCGACCTCATATTTCTCCCCTCACCTCACACGGAGCCCAACAACAAAAGGCACAAAGGAGATCCCTCCCCAAGCATTGTAGTTTGCATAATAGTATGAATGATTAAGTGCGAGGCAGTCCCGCGAGGCGTCGGTGATCTCGCGATGTTGCTATGGAGATGGCGGCGCGGACTGTTAATCTCGCTGAGTGCAGGCGCTGGCTGTACTACTAATTTGTTGGGCGGGCATTCGTTTTAATTAATAGGTGGTAGTGTAGTGTAGCTGGAGAAAAGTGGGCGATGGTGGGGGTGGAATAGTTTAGGAGGATTGAGTGTCTTATGACCGTATATTCGGTCACGTGAATTTCTATATGCGTCTCGATACTGGATTTGATATTTATTTTGATACGCAACTCTGAATATGATCTAGAAATTAAATTCTTTTTATTACGAGTATTAGTCCCTGGATAGTCAGAATAAAGGGTCTTCACTTATTTCGTTGATATAAATATTTACAAGTATTTATTTACGGTTGCATGGCAGATGTTACAAAATACGATGTAACCATATTTTTTGTACTTTCACATTTGCAGTTCTTGTTTATTTTTTCCATATATTATTTTTCCTTCCACTAGTTTTCGTTTAATATTTTCGGGATGGCCAAACTATCGCCCTTTTGCATTCACTGTGTTAAAAAAGGCTGTTTTAGACGATACTGTGCAATATTTTTATGGCTTCGTACCTCTAACCCTGTTGGGTGGAAGCGCTGCGATTGTAGATACGGGACACTATTAGGGGACTTTCGAAGGTCCCCTTTTTGTATGAGGTGGGTTGTTACGGGTCTCAGGAGGGGCCCTGAGACTACCCGGGCGGTTATGGTGGGAATAGCCTAAAAACAGGAATTGGTTAACACTGTATACTAACAAAATTTGAAAGAATTTGAAATTGAACCATTTACCATAGATCAAATAAATGATGTATTTAAAAATATGAAACCGAAATCATCAGTTGATCTATGGTATGTGTCCTTAAACTTATAAAGGATATGAGCAAAGTTTTAACTGTGCCTTTAACGTCGGTTTTCAATGATTGCGCACTGGCTCGTTCCCGGATTTCATGAAGTTTGCAAAGGTAATACCACTTTTTCAATAAGGGTTCAAAAAGAGAAGTGTACTATTATCATCCTGTCTCTATTCTGCCGGTATTCAGTAACGTCTTTGAAAAATTTATAGCGATAATACTGATGGATTTTGTGACTAAAGACTGCATTATCAACTGCAACCAATTTGGTTTCCGGAGAGCAAAGTCCACAACAGATTCAACTGCAGCAGTTTATTTAGTAGCGTTTTATTAGCGCTAGATAAATCATGAAAATTATAGGGCTATTTTGTGATTTGTCAAAAGCATTTGATTGCGTGGATCACAGTATACTGTTATGGAAGTTGGAATATTATGGTATAACAGGAAGGGAACTTGAACTTATCGAATAATATTTTTCAGAAAGATCCCAAGTGGTAGATTTTAAACATTCTAAATCTGAACCATATCCAATCAAGTACGGTGTACCTCAAGGTACACCAAACTTAGCACCGAGTTTTTTATTTTTTCTAGTTTACATAAATGATCTCAGTGTTTGTTTTCATGGCAAAAATGTCATTTTCATGTTTGCAGATAATACGACTTTATATATAAAAGGCTCTAATCATGAAAACTTTTCTAATGATCTTAAAGAAATCCTCAGCAAGTTATATAGGTGGTTCGAAGACAATAATGTGTTACTAAATATGGATAAGACAAATGTTATTAATTTTGCTTTGGGATCGAGGAAAAAATGTGGGAACCACTTGATCGAAGAGTTATTGAAAAATAAATCTCTAAATAAAATTAATTAAGTAAAATTCTTAGGTGTAATTCTAGATGAAAATTTAAATTGAGATTTTCGTATCTCAGAGAGAGCTCAAAAATTTAGTGCCGCCACGTTCACCGTAAAAAAGGGTGGTGGAATTGTGTGGGTTGGGCGCCGCAAAGGCAGTTTATTTTGCTTATTTTGACAGCATAATGACTTATGGATTACTTTTGGGTACTGCAAGAGATTCAAATACAATATTTATTCTTCAGAAACGTACAATTAAATATTTATCAGGTCTAAGATCCACAGACTCGTGTAAAGAGGCGTTTGGATGCATGAAGATCATGACTATGCCTAGCGCTTATGTATATGAAAATATTATATATGGCAAAATATTAAAATATTAACAATGGTTTTTTAAATTGTAATGAGCATGAATATAGTATTAGGTTCAGGGATAACATTATACAATAGAAGGTGTTCATTTCCTGAGCAGAGTGAAGAACATGCTGATAGAAAAAGCTTATTATACAGTGAACGAAGCACTAGCTGATAAATATTTTATAATTACCATTATATTTAATTCTATTATTATCATATTATAATAAAGTATTTTTTTATGTTAACATCTAATATTTAGAATATTATTGTTCTTATTATTTTTTATATAATTGGTAATCTTGACATTTTTCGTTTTGACATTTTGTCTTATAATTATTTCATAATTATATATTGTTATTTGTTGATATTTAATTTTAAAATGTTGTTATTATTATTAGCATTAGTTTGTTTTCTGTTTGACTGGCAATATCATTTTCATTTGACGACACTTTTGTGCATATACTAAATGAGAATTGACATTTTGTATTGATGTTTATTTTTGGTACTAATGGAATTATTAATTGCATCTAATATTTGTTTTAATTCATCTACTTGTTAGTGATTTTACGTCGGTGGTACAATTATTTATTTTGGGTATATTTATTTATTTATGTTGATATTGTTGTTTATTTGTCTATGTTTTCGTTTGTTTTAACTTTGGATATTCCTTTGCATTTATTATGTACGAATTGACGTGATAGTGTGTGCGTTATGTACCAGTATCGAATCAAACTATGGCTATGACTATATGTATATACACATAAATACACATACACACGCAATATGTGTGTATATATATATATATATATATATATATATATATATATATATATATATATATATATATATACATAGCATCGTAAATAAGTTTGTAAGAAACTCTAAGTAATCCCATTGGCTACTCTTTATTGGTTTCTTTGATAAAAGGTATAAAGTTATGTGAAACGGCTACCTGTATCGGTAAAACCGGAAGCAAGGTCGCCATGCGAGCCGCTCCCGCTTCCCTTTGCCTGCAAATCCATTTTAAATTGGGATAAGGTCTCGATTTCTTGCCGGCGCCCGACGTCAAACGCCGCAGCCTCACGAGGAGTCGAGGATAAACAATGGGATTTAGTTAAGCATGGGTAGGTATTTGGCGCGGATCCATGCCCGGCCGGTGGTGCGCGCGGCTGAAGCCTCGTTTTAAATTCAGGCGGCGCGGGTCCATTCGATACATCATTCGGCCCGTTCGTAATGGTTAAGCTCCACTTAGGGCGAGTAACGGGAAGCGAGTGATAAGCACGTGTGTTGGAGCAGTATTTTTATATTTCGTTTCAATATACTGATAAATTTGTCATTAATTTCTTATTTATAAGTTTTCATGATGTCAATTTTACCGTTAAAATTACAGGATAAATTTATTTCATTAATTTATAATTTTGCGTCGCGTGTTATATAAATACTATCATATTTATTAAAAATAAAGAATAATAATATAAAATGACTGAGTCTTGCTTATTTTTATATTTTAGTTGTAAACAGAAAAAAAGTCTGTGCAATGTGGAATCACGAGATAGGAGTAGAAGTAAATAGTAGAATTCAAGATTAAATTTGGGTATTGCATAGTATCATTATGAAAATAAGAATCTAAAACAATCTATATATTACTTTACACTTTTTCATGATTAGAAAAAAATGAATTTTTACGTCAATACAAGTGAGTTTCATTTAACATGTGTAAATAGTGATAACCGAACTATGAACTGGTATATATATGTGTGTATATGTTTATAAATTTAAACTTACTCCAAATCTCGTTGGTTTGCTGGAGAATACGAACGTACGTACCTAGTTTACTTTCGTTATTGTTAAACGCTATTCGCCGCCCGTTAGTAGCTGTAAGTGGATACTTACCCTAACGCCCGAACTTACACCCGATCTGAATTCCATTGTATTGGTCTCTTTTATTTGCTCATCTTGGGGGACGTCCATCTTCGACGTGCTACCAATATCGGGGGGCTTATAAACTGTCATACGGTACTAGGATGGCATTTATTATGGAGTATTTTAATTTTGAAGTTGTTTTACGAGGGTTGCTTTTGATTTATATGTGATAGCAAACCCTTGTATTGATTGCAGTTTTTTGTAGAATCATAGCAGTAAGAATGTTGTTTTGTAACTTTGACTGATTCAAAGGAGTGGAAGGGCTTTTAAATTCGAAGATAATATTGAATTTGTTCAGAGGTAATAATAACTAAGTTTAATTAATAAGTTTTTTCCTACTTTCTTAATTGGGAATGTTTGACTAATGAAATAGTTAATTTTTTGACACAATGAATTTTGTTTGGTTGTAGTATAAAATGGTAAATATTTTTGTATATCTGCATTAAATACTATTTTAAATGTGATTAACAAAGCTATATGGTTATGATTTTAACTTCTAGTTTTTCAGTCATTATGTACAAATAACGTTAAATTGACCCAACGTTGCAACTTTCGATTATATTTTATTCTCTAAACTTCATATTAATTGAATTAACTCTGACATTAAATAGAAAATTCTCAAGTTTGAAATGTTCGAGATTTTTTCTTTAAATTAGTTTTAGTTTTTTAGTCCTTATGTGCAAGTAACATTAAATTGACCCAACGTTGCAACTTTCTTTTATATTTTATTCTCTAAACATTGTGTTAATTTAATTATCTCTGAATATATTTAGAATAAAGACATCAAATAGAAAATTCTCAATTTTGAAATGTTCTAGATTATTTTGTTTTCAGTGAATGCCCTTGAAGATCTTTAAATTAGTTTTGGGCATGATTTATTAAGTTCTCAATAATATGTTCTTTCTTTCATTTTACACGTATATACGATATCATGTTATGTTATCGTTTTTAATATTTAGAAAGTAAATGCTAAATTTGTAGAAAGTAAATGTAAAATATTATGTAACTTTGCACATCACTTATGTATCGGTGTTATGTGAGGCTATCATATCACGTGTTGGAAATACTGGTTTACCTATAAAAAATATCCACGTAATTCCACCTTTCTTGGTTAATAGAAGCTGGTGAAAATAGACGAATATAAAATTTATGGGTTTTTTATAAGATACAAATATACATACATATATATATATATATATATATATATATATATATATATATATATATATACATACATACATATATATATATATATATATATATATATATATATATATATATATATATATATATATATATATATATATATATATAATGAAGATCTGGTAGACAAATCAGACAAAATAACAGATTAAAATGCTTAAAGTATTACCTTATTCAGTGCAGACAAGTGGTTGGCGAATTATGTACGGACAGACAAGTTGATGTAGATTCTGAACAAGCAGCTTACACACGTGACGTCATCAGAGTCAGCTTGCCCTACTTCGGGCCATAAATATCGCACCCAAGTCTCTCTCTTTCCGTTCGATGTTCTATATCTATCTGTTCGACGATTTTATTCATATAGACGCGGTGCTGCTCGTAGTCGTTAAACGTCCATAATGGTCGTGCGATTGTTGAGTTTCGATGGCTTTCCGCTTTTTGCGAGTAGTTCTTTTTTATTTAGCCGGCGATTGCTCCGTGGGACTTCCGGTGTATCGCCGGTGGGCGGATTCGGCTGTCTCGTCGTAAATCGATTAGGTTAGCAGTTGTTTACCTGAGTTTTGTGGATGCAGGTTATTGCCTTCGAAAATATAATGTGTATTTATTAATATTATAAATAATGTATTTAGGCAATTTTCTTTATTAAATTTTACTAGAGACAAATAGTTCTCAGTTACTACGTTGATCATTTACTATTTACGTTGTCTTTAGTTCACTAATATTTACACAACTATCTACTTTTCACGGGTCTCTTATTTTCCTTTGAATTATACCACTCGTCGATAGGTGCTACGCCACCCTCTAGGTACTACCAATATCCTCAGGTATTATCACATCCTCTGCGCTTTATTGTCGTTTTTTAATATTGGATCGATCTGGGGGTACTTCAGATACAGTAGATGATTTTCTCCTCCGCCATTATTTTTACTGGCTCGGCACAATTAATGATCACGGCTCCCTCCAGATTCAATGGGAGGGATGGTAGAACTTATTCTTAATAAGTAGTATTTAGACATTAAACAAATACTCTACCGTTGGAATAAAGTATAATTCTCAGATATTCACTCTCAGGCCTCTTTCGTGATTGCCGCCAATAAAAAAGAGCATTGTTTACAAAAGCGAAACGCGTACTGTCGCGAACCCTCGCCCGACCCGGTCTGGGTCGCCGACTCCCGGTAATGATCCGCATTTACATAATAGCGTTATTTGTAGTACGCGGTAGTAAAAGTAGATCGATACGGCGTATGATCGACTAGTACACGGCGGTAGTTGAGAAGGTATTTGCCTTTGCTAGTTGAGAGTAAGCAGATTTTGCATTCGTATACTTAAATCTAACGAGAGATCTTCTTTTTCTATTCTGCTAACTGAAGGGCTCTGTTTTAGGGCTTTATATGCTATATTTACACTAACTTGTGAGCGTCAGTAGGTGTAAGATAAGAATATTATCGTTAGAATTTATCTTCATAAGTAACTCTTTTATTCCAAGACAATTGAATTATTGCGTTGCGATTATTTTCATGTAATAAATGCATATAAATAAAATTGAAGTATCTAACTATGGTTTTCGTATTTTCGGTTTTTAAATACTTTCTCTTTTGTCATGTTCGATTGTTAAAACGAATTTAATGTGTAAAAATGTGTCCGGTCTCTCTTTTTCATTCTCTGATCGTACTAAAGGAATTTATCTTGAAATTATGAAGATATTGACATGGATTTTATATAATTTATAGATAATAAACTTACGACCAACTTAGTTTTCGTTTTCGTCGTAATATCTCTAAATATTTCGAAGTCACGATAATGTTGATATTTGATTTTACGAAGCATGTCTACATACTCTTAATTTTTGAGTTCGTAGTACATACACGAATCAAAGTGTATAACTAAACTGGTCAAATTTGCGTTCAAATATAGTGGAAGTTTTTTTGTGTTGAACCTTGTAATTACTTTACGCTTTGATCCATACATAATGTATATTTTTATATGATATCTACATTTTCGATTATATTCCATGGGGCGCCATCTATGATACAGCAGCAAAACCCTTTTTTACTTATATATGTCCACATTTTAAAATGTTGGACTTTTTTATAAATAAACTGTCATATAAAATAGTTGACAATAAACGTGTAATTATATTGGTTTATTTGTATCTTACTCATGTTTGACGCGAGCTTAATCTCCATTGGTAATACATGTAACAGTACTGCACGCTATAAAGGAGTGGAAATAACAAAGTAAAAAATCTCGTTCGCATATTGGCATGAAGTTGCTTTTTATTTTCGGGTCTACAAGGAAAGATGGAACCGTTATTAACGTATAAGCAGTTTAATAGAGATGAACGGGAAGCTTAATTTCTCTATGTATAATATATCACTCTACTATGTATAATATTCTCTACGTATAATATCCGTAAAATTAGAGAGTTGAACTCTATTACTTTAAAGATTTATTGTTATGAAATTTTAGAGGAAGATCTAGTTGAATTACACCAATGCAAAGAAGTAAATAAGATTTTACAAAAAAAATTTAATTTCTTCCCATGCGTTGAAATATTTTTTTTTCTGATTGGACCCTTCCAGTAGGATATCCTTGGAGAAACCTTTTAAAATTAAATTAAAAATGTCTAGTTCAATTGTTTGTTACAGCGACTCTTAGATAAGTGAAGGGTGTAGGGATGGAAGTAGCAATGCTTTTTGTACCCCTCGAAGTAGAAATAGCAGCATTAAACAATTTAATACAAAATTATTTCGGCGTATTTAATTAATAAATTATGTAAATAAAGCCAACTAGCTAATATCAATATTTTTAAATATTTTAATAGTGACACTAGGTGCCCTTAAATGTTTAGATTTGTGTACCTCCCTATGGACGTATCCCTCGTAGTGTGAGTTGTGTTTATTTAATTTTTTTTTAAATTTTTAACAATTTGAAATGAAAATAACACCTTATATCTTGTAGTAGTTAACCAGACAATAAAAATGGGCAGATAACATAAAAATAAATTTTTAACGAGAAACTGGTTTATTCACCCTAATAACCCGAGAAACTGGTTTATTCACGAAGTCGGTGGTATACAGCTGCACACAAATCAAACGTTGTAAATAAGTTATAAATCTCGAGTTTCAGAGGAAAAAGAGCCGACTTAGAATATCTATGAAATGCTGAATTCGGAGTATCGACTAGTTATTCAATGCGCTTCAGAAAAAAGCTTATATTTTTCGCTAGTGTTATATATGTATCTTAATGCTATAGGTATTGCAAGAAAATCGCGTTTACTGTGATATTTCTAACAACGTTAGGTATGGTATGTAAACTATTATATTATTGCTGCATATATATGTAAATATATAATATGTATGTATTTTCACATAAATATTGTTACTTTTAAATTCTCCGAAAACGTACGTGTTTGTATATAGGTACCATCATAACTTTAAACCATTCGTTATAAAAAATACACAAGGAAAATTTGATCGAGGTGTACGAGTTGAGTAAGATAAATATAAAATTAATTTGATCTCTGATCTAAGTGTACGAGTTGAGTAAAATAAATATACAATTAAATTTGATCTCTGATTTCAATGTACGATTTGAGTAAGATAAATATGCAATTAAATTTGATCTCTGATCTAGGTGTACGAGTTGAGTAAGATAAATATACAATTAAATTTGATAATGAATAACACAGTTTTACTGAATAAGCTCGAGAAAATAGAGTTGGAAAGTTATTTTTTAAATGAAAAACATTTATTATGGGTTTTATGTAATATATACGCATATGCTGTTGCGGACTTTATTGCAGAACACTTTGCGAAAAATATTGATTTACATTATTTTCATGTTTTTCTAACTATTTCGGCAGCACACGCCAAGATACATCTCCGATGAATGCTTTTTGTGGCGTCGTTGATATCAGGCCACAGGCCGGGTAATTTTCGTAAAATATTCCTAAATTATGGTATACATTTAAAAATTCCTCGTGAATCAATATATTTACTAATGTAAGCCGGAACAAACCCGGTCAGAAATTACTGAAAAAATCGCGTATACACAGACAAATAGACTCGAGAGATGAATTTGTTTAATAACATGTGTTGATGTTTCAGATTCGTTATGGATTGAGACAAAAAACATTTGATCATGAATTCATACTTTTGCTTTGAATTCATACATTTTCTTCTATTCCATTAAATGGAAAGTTAAAATGAAGACTGGGAACTAATCACTTCTTAAATATAACTTCAAAATTTATTTCATTAATTTCATTAACAAATATTTATTTATTGCCTCTCTAAAATAATTGATAAGATCAATTGAAGGAAATTGATAAACATTTTGGTGGCTACGTAAAGAAAACCATTTAATATTACGCTATGTTTGTTTGTTTGTGTGAATAAACCTAAAATGTTAATAACTAAATAAAATATAATTTACATATAAATAACACCCTAGTATATAATTTTTATGTTCAAATACTCAAAGTAGCCATTCCATTTTTAATTTAGTCGCGGTGAATATTACATGCGTATTGCAAAAGGCATTAGACATAATGATAAAAAAGCGGCACGCTTGCTTTTCTTTTAGCAGTTTTGTAGTCGATAGCACTCTGCGATCAATCCTAACCATAACTTGCGAAAATTGGAATATGTTGGCATTCTACTCATATCCGTCGAGCAGATGATTGATATCGATGGAAGTTTCCTTCGATATATAAATCTTTAGATATTCTTATTTTCATCTTTGAGAACTGAGACAGCTAAAGCTGGGCTCAGTGTAAATGTGACGACCGTTCGATAGTTACTGTCTGAAAAGAAATATAAAACTCCTATTATTCATTTCCTGATGAAGGAGCCTAAGAAATTACACTCATCAGAATCCTGCTTCGCGGGGGCAGTTTATCATCGCAAGTTTCATTGTAAATTCTAATTTACCTGCCGGGAGCGAACTCGCGCCTCGCCCCCGTCGCCATTATCCTTTATTTATATTAGCCATATTCAAATCTTTTGTGTAAACTAATAACTTATTAATTTTCTTTTATTTTCCCTTCAGCGAATGGTGTACATTTCGCTCGTGTCAGCTGCCGGGAATGGGGCCGAGGTCGTAAATAAATTAGGCGCTCCCGCGCGACTCGAGGGCGGATTTATTCTTCGATGTCGGGCCGTTTTTCTCGCCCAAGCATCCGAGTTACGTGATAATCTTTGTTACTGTGGATATTATTAATGCGCGACGGTGACTGTATTTACGAGTTTCGTGGGCGGACGTGACGTTGAGGGCTGTAGATGACTAGGTAAACGAAACGCGGAATGTTCGGAGCATAGAGGATGTTAGATGTTAAATATGAGTGAAGTGTGCGATGAGTGATTATTTTTAATTTTGAACGTTGGAGCGAAGGAATTGGATTGGATGAAGGATTGTGTGTCACCTGAGCTACCCTAGACATTTTCTTCTATTCCATTAAATGGAAAATTTAAATGAAAACCGAGAACTTAACTTAAATATAACTTAAAAATTTGTTTCGATAGTTTCGTTAACAAATATGTACTTATTGCGCCTCTAACATGTTGTCAATAATTTTTTGTCTGGAAAATTTCAAATAAATTGGCTTATTATTATTTAATATAATGGTTCCTATAATGCTTAAAGCTTTTTACAAGCGTTTTAGCTCTAGTATTTAAATCAATTTAGTAAAATCCCTCTTTGTAATGGTTATTCGTTAAGTTCAAAATCAATCGACACATTGCTTTTTATTAATTTTAAAGCCAAATCGTATGATGAGTGGGGAAAAAATATTGTCAATAATGGTTATTCATTCAGTTGAAAATTAATCAGCGCTTTATTCATATATTTGAATTTATTAATTAAAAAATAGATTCAAATAAGTGTGGGAAGTTAAGTAACCTTGTATAAATTGTGTTTCCTTATTTGTTAATAAATATTTTGCCTGCCTTTAAACCATGTAGCAACATATAAATATAGTAAAACACGTTATTTCACTTAGTAGTCAAGAATCTGTTTTATGCTCATGAGAATAATTTGCAGAAAATGAGGGGTCATGTTATGCTGTTTATTTTTTTTTGCATACAAATTTACGTAATATACTTAATTAATATATAGTTTCAATAATATAACATAAAACTGTAACTCTAGTCTTTATACTGGTCCAAAAAATTAATCGATTGAAGCATGTCTCGTATTAGATAATTCCTACGAAGATTTTTAATTGATAAATATCTTTATGGCGTTAGAAACGTTTTTATCGTCAAGTCAAATCAATTGAGTATTAACATTCTTAATATTAGATTTAGCTCCTATGTCGCTCTCCAAAAATAGATGAAACTAAATATATTACATTTGCCTCTATTGGTTGAGTTATCCAGGTGGTAATTAATATACATACTTCAATATTTGCATAGGCGCAAAAAACTCTCCTTTTGGGTTTACTTCAGTTGGGCAAGATCGAGCAACCAATGGTCCTATAAACGAATTTGTACTTTTTAATCAATATATAAATAATTTAAATGAAAATATGTATAATATCGTGGCTATTTTTGAAGCTGGAGACGACTGACTCAAATATGAAATACGGTGGTTGACTCATTCTAAATTTTGATATTTTTCGTACAATATTGTGAAATATAAGTTAATTAAAAACCAGTCTTGAAAAAAATTCAAAAATTGATTGAAAAATAAGCCAGTTATAGGCTTCTAAATTTGAAGATACGGATAGAGTTGGGTATATCCCTGTCTCTTTTCCTCTTGTAGAATATAATGTGCAATATTAAAATGACCTCAGAATACAGTATTGCCGTCCTTCTCTAAAGGTTAAATTTATACTTTTATAACTCGGTCAATTTTTAAGATTATTAAAAAAAATGTTCACTCTTCAGCTGCTTGCACTTTGAAATTATGTTTAATGAAATAAAAAAAAGTCAAATTTTTGTCAAATACCCAATTATTGGCCTCACAACCACCGTTCTCGAATGAAAGAGTACTGAACAAATGTATTATTTACTTTTCGATATTAGCTGAAAATTTTCCATTGACTTGTACAGATGTAGAAAATCTTAAGCAAAATGAAATCTACAAAGAATTTAGATTTTTGCCGGAAGTCAATCCGTTTTCCCTTGAAAACTAATCATTACTGTCCGTTTTCCATTTTTAATTCATAAACGTTATGATTATATAAAGAGGTAATGAAATATTTAAATTAGTCCACTGTCGATTTTAGTTGTCGATCGGTCACCGACATCTTTCCCTCGACTGCGAAACCGCCCATTGCCGCAATAAAGTCGTTCCAACCGCACAATCCAAATACGGTCTCGCTTTATGAATGGGGTGATTCAAATGAAAATACCACTTCACCTTGTTATTGTCGGAATTTAGTAAAAATGTTGCGATTGGATGACTTGCCGAAGCGGGCGACACAATGCGGCCCAATAATGAACTACGGAACAGGAAAGAGCCTTAGACGCGGCAATTTGTACGCAAAGTTGTAAGGGGCACTCATTGTTGTTGGCACTCACTGTTTAGGGGGAAATTTAATTTCCGCACCTAATTGTTTTACCTAGTTTCAGTGCCGTTTATTGATCGGATTTGAAAACAGTTTAAATTTGTCTTTGTTGTTTTATCATCGGTTCTAATTAAATTTGAAATTTGATCAATTTCCAGATAGTAAAGGATATTTTTGACAGCTATTTTGTGACAGCAGATTTTCGTTTGGAAATTGTATCGGTTTTGGGCTACAATCAAAACTGAAAGAAGAGGAAATTTGTTAGTCTGCAACTAACAATAACATATTTTCTAACCATTCCTAGGAACAAGTGACCACTAATATTCTACGGAAAGTCCGTGTGTGCAATTATGTATATATGCAAAAATTGTAACGAATTGCTTAATTAATTCCTATTTTTTTAATGGACGGTGTAAAAAATATATTAAATACTGTTTTTTCCCTAAAAGTACTTCTACATATTTTTCTTCAAATTCTGCTATCAGAAAAACCTAAAATGTTATGCCAACTTTCGAGTACAGGCCTTTCTTTAATTTCTTCCATTTGACATTTGGATAGTGCCTGAAACTTTCTAAATTTAATTTTCGATAAATGTACTTACATTTGAAAAATTTTTTTCGCTTAAAAATTAACTTAGCTGTTTCTGGAATTCCGTCCGAAGCTGAAAATGACGGAAAAATTACGTGTATATATTTATATATATATATATATATATATATATATATATATATATATATATATGTATATATATATATATATATATATATATATATATGCACAGAGGTATGTGTATATTTTGTGTGTTTTGCCTGTGAAAATGAATGAAAATAATCGCATCATACGAGTGCTTAGAACTTATAAGTCTCGGCTGCGTTTTTATATTAGTGCATTGCATCTTTGTGCATCGTTGCACATTAAACGGGATACAGTTCCGCATGAAAGGACTTCCGCGACCGTCTTCTTCAAGCACATAATTATGTGTAGGTCGGTTCGCTCTGTGCCGACAGCGCATTCATTTGAGCAATGTGCTCCCTGGGAGCTCTACGTCTAGCGCGCTGCTCTATTATGGTCTGATAATTACATTGTGCAAGCCGGGAAGATGCCTCACTACCTCCTACTTGCGGTGTGTGAAGTGGCTTGATGCAAAGTGTACCTACCATTAGCACTTAGGCCCTTATTGACGAAGATAATCAGGTTTTTCGTCGACAATTATGGAGAAAGGTTCGCTCAATGAAGGTGAGATTTTTAAAATGCCTTCTTGTAAAATGTTGGGTTAGGCGAAAAATATTTACCCGTATTTTGTACCTTATTTTGAAAACATTACATATAACGACTTTAAGGAACTCGTTTCAAAGAATATTATACACTCGAGTATTGAAATTTAATAACATATTTTATTTTACGAGGGAACTTTGTTACAAAATGGGAAAGTTTTGACGATAACTTTATTTTGTCGCGCTTTGGTAAAAGTATTTGCTCGATTCCATGCAATATTGTCGATTCGATAACCTAAATGATTTTTTTTGCGGTTCACCAAGTAAAAAAATACATGAAGTGAAGATGTTTCAGTGTTTTGCTGCACGTATTATTATTATGGTTGATTACTGATATATGTCATAGCTATAAAGTATTTTTAGAATCTATATTAATACGTGGAAAGAAAATTTTGTAACCCTTTTTAAGTATATTGGGCGCATAGAGCAGTGTAAGATTTGGCATATTTCAAGTTTATATGGACAAGGAGTGCAAAAAGCTAAAATTTATATGTAATATGTGTTACAAATACATTAAATTGTGTATTATTATTTAATTTGTATTAAAAAAATTATTGTTTATATTCATACTGTCAATGTCATACACATTTAGTTTGTGGTCAAATATTCGCTCAGAGTAGAGATTGTCGCCAAAGAATTTTAAAATGTCAGACTGACCTTTCGAACTCTGAATTTTGTGTGATTTCAAAAGTTCTTTTTCAGTAGTCTGTAGACTGTATGTCAAGGCAAAAAATCATTTATTTTACATTTTGTGTAATAGATATCTGTGTTTTATATATTAGTGAAATACAGCTTGCTTAATATACACCTGTTGTAAAAGGAAAATTTTGTAGCAGTATTCTGAATTGATTTCCTTCTTTACCTTTGACAAAAGAACCTGAATAACATTCGATCGTAAAATTTTCATGAATCGACGAATACGATCGAATTTCGACCACTGGGCAACCACTAGTTCTTACAGCTGTCGTTATGTCGTTGACCGTGTTAATGAGTTTTGTGCTGTCTATTTAATTCCATATCTTAAATTTTATGATTCATTTTCTCCAAACTTCGAATTATTACCTTTTTACTCTTTATCTATTCGTCCTTTAAGGCTTTTGTACCCGCTTTTATGTTTTTGTTTTTGAAGATTCACGCTTTATTAAGGTTAATTATACATCAACGTTTATTCTTGGATGATATATAAATTCATATCTTATACTATAGTTATTAATTTTGCTTAGATTATGTAAAATTATATTATAATGCGTGAGTATAAATATGTACGATCCATTTGCTAGAAACATCGACCAAAAATTTTAAAAAATTTTGCGATCCGCGCCGAAACATTTCGTCGGTTTATTCCTAACTCCGGCAAATGCAAATTAGTAACAAAATCCGCGAAGCCTCCTTTAATATAAACCATTTAAATAGAAAAAAAGAAACGGTGTATCTCCCAAACAAACACCGTATCCGGTTCCCGGGGCCATTATGCGCCGCCCATGTGTTCTAAGCAAGAAAAAAAGACCATCAAATTGATACATATTTTTCCGTCTCGGCTGCTCAGCGTCGTTTTATAATTGTGTCATTAAAAATCTCAATTTGTAATGTGTTTTCGGCGCCCGCAGGAAATAATGGAAAAATGTATTTCGGCGCTCGCGTAATAAATTTTGCCTTTTGTTATTTATACGCTTGTCCGTTTATTCTGTCCATTGAATAAACATATTCATGTGAATATATACGTCACTATGTAGGGAAATAAATGTTCAGTCTTTTTAGGAGTCATTTCCAAAAGTTTCGTCGTAACTTTTATTAATTTTTTTTGGATTTCGGGTATCATAATTAAATCGATTATAATAAAACAAAATTTAAAAATGATATCTGCAGTTTCCGTTAGTGCGTTCATGTTAGTTTAGGTTAGGTTAGATTAGTTGTCGGGCGTCATAATTATATCGATGATGATAAAACGATATTTAAAAGTGATGTCAGCAGTTTCCGTTAGTGCCTTCATGTTAGGTTAGGTTAGGTCAGATTACGCTAGGTTAGGTTTCGGGTGTCCATAATTAAATCGATTATGATAAAACGAAATTTAGAAGTAATATCAGCAGTTTCCGTTAGTGCGTTCATGTTAGGTTAGGTTAGGTTAGGTCAGATTAAGCTAGGTTAGGTTTCGGATGTCATAATTAAATAGATGATAATAAAGCGAAATTTAAAAGTGATATTAGCAGTTTCCATTAGTGCGTTCATGTTACGCTAGGTTAGGTTAGGTCAGATTAGGCTAGGTTAGGTTTCGGGAGTCATAACTAAATCCATGATAATAAAACGAAATTTAGAAGTGATATCAGCAGTTTCCGTTAGTACGTTCGTGTATATGTATGCATAAAGCCTGCTGCATGGGCGTGCACTCATAAGTAAGCTACTATCACTCAAGCGATTTATAATTTTTTCCGAAATTTGTATCTAGTATACATTACAATTTGTAAATACCATCGGATTGGTGACTTTTTTCCTTATGATGAAAGTTTGTTAAGTGGAACAACTTGATGGTAGTCTAAGTGTCTGTTAAACCGTTCAGTGCGGTAAGCGATTTTGGACGTTGCTATGCAGTAACAGCACCGATAGAAAACAAACTTTCAGACTTCTTTAACGTCATTATTTGTTTTACTTTTAATTATTTTTCAATTAAAAAGAAAAGTCATAACGCGTTTTTCATGCTGAAAAATGTGCGTCTGTCGTGTGTCGTCTGTATCCTCTGCACAGAGCGCGCGCACAGATCTACGCACTGCAAAAGTACACCGGGCGGCGCTACGTCCGGGAGCCAGTTGTCATGTTTATTCCGATCGTTAAGCGCGTTGTGTAATGTAATATTTTTGCGACGAGATCGGTACGGATCTGGTGAATTTATTGAAATGATATGTAAATTTCGCTTATATTTGCATGCATATATTTGGGGGACCGCAATAGCCCCGGGAGTTATGTGGAGGTGTAAGATCTTTCCTCCGAGGTCTTTTTAGAGATATTTGTCAAATGAGTAGCGTGATATGAGGTATGGAGATGATGGTCATAAGGGGAATTACGTCGGTGGTATTTTTGCATTGTATAAAAGAGGTTTGATCAATGAATGTATGACAGGAAAAAATGTTCTAAGAAATCATCGTTGTTGTGTTTTTCTCTACATTTGAATAATTTAACTATTGCCGTGTCAACAGTATTAATTTATTTTCTTCTTGTGTATAGCGGTACATATGTACACATTAAGTCAGTTTTAAGAGTTTACCACTTTCTTCAATAAAATCATTCGGTTTCTCGTTCCAACTCATTCCAACTTGTATTAAAAAAAATGTTGGCACCGAAGTTATGGCATTTATATATACATTATATTAAATGTTGGCAATCTCAGTACTGAAGACTGGAATCTCTTGAAATGATTCCTTTGTTAATAAAAAGTTAGAAAGTTTTTGTTTTAGTGTTTCGTACCAAAATTGAATTAGCTTAAGCAAATGCATGTCTGTTCGTTTGTCGATCTATTTATTTCTCACATCCTATTTTATCAAAGGCCATGTAGAGTTGAATTTCGATATCATTATGCTTAGAAATTACCGAAATATGGACCTAATAAGCTTGATTCTTAATTTTTGCGTTTAAACAATTAGTCTTAGTTTGTTTAAGAATTTCATTGTACATTTTTTTAGGGTTCAATTTAGAAGGCATTTATAGAGAAAACAATGTGTATTCTTTGTGTGCTATGAGCTAGCGGTTGGGGAAAGCCAAAATTCGAATAAAATTGCTATAATTGAAATTATAGCAATGTATTACGAATTGCTATAATTGAAATTATAGCAATTCATAATTTCTTTTTCGTATTTTATATTGCATTTCCGTTGCCGAATTAGGAACCCATATACGTCTCTATGTCACAGCCGCATTCATGGCAGATTATTATTGCTATAAAGGCGAAACTTGGCGCAGTTATACATATTTATAACGCCTACAAATTTATAAAATAAAGTCTTCAAAAAATTACGGTAACTTCCCTATATGTAAAATGGGATAATTTTTTTTACTCGCATGCCCTCTTTGGAAGAGTATCGTTAAAAAGGTCTTTCAAAGTTATTGGGAGTAAACCATAGCGACTTTTTCGATACAGGGAACCGTTTACGAAATATTAGGGTTTAAAGTGGTAATTTTTGTTAGAGTTCGTGTCCATATTACCACCCGCTATCGGCTAAACTAATTTAGTGATGGTATTCAAAATAGTAGTATATATAACGAAATTAAAAGGAATATTATCACAGCTAAGTAGGTTTTACTAGTTGACGAGTAATAATCGACTAACTTACGACAGATACAAATAACTTAAGTAAACTGCAAAAATAACTTTATATTTTAAAATGTATATTTATTGTGTCTGTAAAGGATATAAAGGATATACTAATATATTTATAAATTAACATAGAGACAAACAATATTAATATTTGTAAATATTTTGATAGAAATACTATGTACGCTTAAGGTACGGAGAAATGAAATAAACTTGTTAAATACTACTTATACTTAACAAGTTTATTTCATTTTTGAGCTCTGCCTCTATGCACTGCAAGCTTCCGGTATTTATTAAATTAATTGTCTGATTTGATTAAGCGAGTAAAACTTCTCGCAAATGCCATGCTAATAAAATTATTTAATGAATTAAGATATTTAAAACTCTACTGTGGTTGTTTTCATTTTCTTAAAATTATAACGGAATTAAAAGGAATATTATCACAGCTAAGTAGGTTCTACTAGTTTACGAGTAATAATCGACTAACTTAAAATGTATATTTATTTTGTTTGTGAAAGATATACTAGGCAATTTATTTATAAATTAACTTAGCGAGAAACAATATTAATATTTGTAAATATTTTGATAGAAATACTATGTATGCTTAAGATACGGAGAAACGAAAGAAACTTGTTAAATGCGATGTGTACTTATACTTAACAAGTTTATTTCACTTTTGAGCTTGATACGCGAGTAAAACTTCCCGCAAATGCCATCTAATAACATTATTTAACTAATTAAGATATTTAAAACTCTACTGTGATTGTTATTGATTTTCTTTAAATTTTCACAAGACAAACATGTTGGGCGTGGATATCTCTCTTTGAACAAATCAGTATTACTGCGTCAAAGGTTAACTCTTGACAAAGCAACATGCTCCAGAGATTTTATTTTATGATATACTAGAAAACTTCCACATCAGGTTACCTTCATTTTTTCTTAAGTGACGTACATAATATCAAATAAATGCGGACAAAACAATATTTTTTATTAATTTATAGTAATGCTCTATTAAAGTGATTCTTGTTAGGGAAATGTGTAAAAAAATTCGAAATAACTGACTTAAAATATGGGAAAATTAATTGTTAAAAAGAAGGTATATTTAAGTAATTATACAAAATATTACAAATTAAACACAATATAAGTGAATTTTCTTAATATACCTATAAAAGTAATTATGGGAATTAATAAGGTAAATATCGTCGCGAACTGCTTTATATAATACTTATTCAGCTTAATAAATTGGGAGACATAGTGGAAATACGGTCGAAATACATTGAAACTGTAAATAAATCGTTTTTGAAACTTAGTTTCTTTATTTAGTCACCATTTTATAATTGAAACGTTTACTCTCTGCTGGGAACTGTCTTTTAATGAACTGGGTAATACAAAATGAAGATGAAATACATTAAATCCTTCCTCCCCTCAGAAATACCTTTCCAAAGCCGCCCCTCTTTGATATTATTGTAGGTAACGTAAAATGTTACATGAATAATTTAATGGCCCTAAAAAGCTTAAAGTACCGTGGATGCTTACAAATACGCAAGCTTTTACATCCCGTAAAAATCCCTTTCAATAACAAACATCTCTATTCCCGTCGAGGGTCCACTAAAGATTAGCCAGCGGCGACATTCAAAACATTTAGTATCATAAATCTCCACCATCCCTCATTACAAATCATTAAAGGGTAGCGATTATCAAGCGCTCCATTCAATCCGAAAGCTTTTAACGGAAACCGCATGAGTTCTAAATCATTGTAAATACTTGGCGTTTTGTGGCTGTCGAACATTGACTCTCGTTCTGTTCGCGATGATTTAGGGCCGTGTCTGGAGGCGGGGGCGTGCAACCCGCCGAGGGGGTGTCTAATTGGTTTCAATTAGCCAGCACACACGCCCCGGGCCGCCGCTCATTCAATTATGTATCGCACACCTGGGCTCGCCTGCCGGCTTTTTTCGGCCGAAATTTAATAAACCGCTGTCCGAACTCTCGATACCGTGGCCTCATTTGGTATTCTAATTTAACGTACCGTATAATTTGTTCGAAACGTGTGTTTATTTACGTTGCGTTTTTATTTTCTTCTTTCTGCGTCTAACTCGTCGGGTTAAGCGATCGTGCCCTCTACGTTGATTATAAATTGAGCTCGCCGCTTGAAATATGTAACTCTGCCGGATTACGATGCTGACTACTGAAATGTGCCCGGTGTAATGATGTGGCGGCGTTTTAAAGTAGCTTTTTCGTAATGGCGACCGTACGTTCGTATGAATAATGCGGGATCCATTAAACGTATGCACGTCGAAGGCGAGGCTTTAAGGAGTTACGTTGCCTGTAATAAACTGCCGGCTGCCTTTTGACGATCGCGATATTAAATTGTTTCTTTATCGAAGCGTTCTGGATATTCATAAACTGAAATTATTCTTAATTAAAGTCGTGTGGTCGCTTTGTGCGCATATACTTTAATTGCGATAACTTGTGTCGTACTGGGAAAGAATAGATGATAATTTCTGCGAACAGTTTATTTTTTTTTAATATTGTCGTGTTCATAACGCACCATTTCTTTTCAGCGTCAGTAAAAAGCACGTATTTACCGTTTAATAGACGTTACTTGCTGAATAATATTATGCAATATAATTAAATGTTTTTACCCTTTGTACGTTGATTGAAGTGGATGGTTTTTGGGCCCTTGTTCAGTGTGTGTTCATTGAAGCGCATGGTTTTGAGTTAAGTACGGAGCAAACATTTAAAGTAATGAGAAGTAATGGAATTCTTCGATTGCGCTGAGTGATATGTCGTGTTTTTGAGACTAATGACACAGTCTGTTCATAAGTTTTGAAATATTTTGTTTAAGTAATGTGCTTCTTCAGAAATTTTAAATAAGAAAAATATTTCAATGTAGTTTTATGCAAACGTTAAATATTTCAAAACCAGCTATCCTACATGTGAAAAAAATCAGGTTTTTGCTTTTTTAACTTTGAGGATTTCAAAGTATTCAGGAGCAAACTGATATTACGATTGTGTTTGAAGGAAAGATTTCAAAACTTACGAATTTCTTTAAGAAATCGCTAAATCGCGAATTCAGATAAAAAAGCAGCTACGAAAAAAGACTGTGACTAAAGTTAATTTACATTTTTCGATTTAATTTTTTGAATTTTTTATGTATCCGCGGGGTTTTTTTTCTGTAAGAAACTGCCAGAACGTGAATTTAGGTAATTAGTGGAATTAGCGGGTTGTATAATTTGTGTGACTCAATTTTTCATGACAATTTCTCAAAGAATTAAAGCACTGAACGATCAAAAGTTGTAATTTAAATTCATGAAGAATGTTCCATTTTTATCAGTTCTTTTATATTTAAAAGAAAATTTTGTCAGTAAACTAATGCTGGTACGTTTGTTTCAAGCATTCTTGGGTTATTTTTTGTGGTAGAGATTTAATATGGTTTTCATAAATTACTTCGTTTTTCACCGCTCTTTTTTATTTATTTACTGTTCCTTGTGTGCTAATTGAAGAATTTCATAAATTTAGGAAAAATAATTCTTTACATTATCTCAATTCTTGCAATAGTAGGTATTAGGCTCGTAGTGGGTATTAATCTAAAAGTAGTCGACATTAGGTAAATGCGTTTTACCTCGTCAAATGCATACGGGAAGTCGTTAAATTTTTGTTCCGTTGCTAATGTTAAGTAATAATACTCAATAACTCAATAACTGAATGGGTGAATGTGTGGGAATATTGGCTTTCTTTTAATTAAAATCACTTAGAATTTATTTATTATGCAATTTTTTGTAATATATCTATGCACGACAACTTTGAATTAGGTTTGAAATGATTATTCCAGTCAGAATTCGACTGAGTTATAAAAATCCTTGAAGTTTTCGTTCATTGGAATGTGCCACATGTGTACCACATACTCGTATATTATTTTTGAAAATCAGTTCTTTTCTGTAGATAACATTACCTTTAAAATTTTATTGAATATTGAATATATTTGGCGTTAATTTTGTAGAAATTCATTATTCACAATTAAATAAAACTACGTGATGTAGTATTTATTTCTTCTTTCTTTAAGTTCTTTACCACGACCTAGGTTTCGTTGTATTACAACAAGTAGAAATAATACTACATCACGTAGTTTCATTTAATTGTGTTTAAAAATTTTGTTATTTTCATGTATCTTTCTTATTACATTATTCGAAGCGCAGTTGAAGTATATATTGGTATCGCTTGAGGTGTTGGAACCCAAATTATTCCTTGTAAAAGCGTTTCTATCCATACAATGTATGTATGTAGCTGCAATTCTGGACTAACCAGACAGATTTTCTCGCCTACCACTAGAACAGTTTTCAGATTTTTTTGCCTACCACCACTACCAGCCTTCAGTATTATAGTTCATTATGGTCACCCTGGTTGTCCGATTTTAACGTATCTATGTTCCTCATGAGATACTGTCAGTGTTCTAGTGTCCAAGTGTGCTATTATTTGAAAGTGATTGCATGAATCTATTATGCTTGCTTGACTGCATTTTTATTTAAGAAATGCACGTTTTTAACTTGAAAGTTTTTCGGAATGAAATTAACGAACTTTAGCTCATTAAAATTGAGCCAAATATTGTTATTGCTTTGTTAATATCAGGATTACCGTCTACTGAGTAAAGAAATTCGCGTCTTTTACTTTTAAAGCTGCAATTATATATATTTTCTTTTAATTTAATAAACTTTTTATTTCAACGTACATTCATTGATTTCCTTCAGTGTACCAAATCAAAATTTCAATGTTGTTGTACAAAATAATCTTTGTCAACGACTTTAGCATGTGTTATTTTGTCTTATATTTCGTTCGCTTATACAATTTGTGTGACGTTATACGTAAAGATAACACCGTTTTTAGCCCGGAAAGAAATATAATTCTAATAAAAAAAAGCAACGTATTCCAACATTAACGACGGCTCAGAGGGGTTTCAATGTTTTCATCCGCAGGGCGAATTGTTTTCGTTTGTAAATAAAATGAGAAGGAAATTATTGCCGACGGAGGTACTTGCGTCGTTACTCATTTATATTAAAGAACGACTATAAACGAGCAGGTACTCTATTTCGTGCTTTGTTTTGAACAACGCGACGTTTAACGTGACAATTGATGCAGGTAGCGGGAGGTCGCAATTATTGTTAAGGAATATTAAAGGAAAGCGGCCGTAATTTATTTTCAGATGAAAAATTTGCTCGAATCCGCGTTTGGACCGAATTTTTGGTAAGGTTGCCGCGGAAAATATTGCGGCCTGAGTGGCCCGGTTTACTTGGCAAATTGGGAATTGCGGAGGCGCGCCTACTGTTGTGTATTATCGTCCAATTAAAGGGAGGCCGTTTGATGCGAGTACCCGAGGGAAACCTTGAGGTTGTTTGGTTATTATTTTTTTCGTTATTTGGATGTGGGCCGTGCAGAGAAATATTCTTTTTTCAGACCGCGGTCTGCGTATACGTATTATATCTACCTTTTTCAGATTGTTCGAAACAGCCCTAATGCTAAAGCTAATAATTTTAGAAGTGAATATGATTATTAATGTATTAGTACACTTCTATCTCTTTACTATATTTTAAGGTTACTGTTTATACATGGATGAAAGATTACTAATTTTAATCGAGTCGAGTAGAGGTAATAAGATTAGACTAAAATTTAAAAAAAAATATTGACAGTTTTTTTTGTTAATCAAATTAGAAATGGTTTTATGTTATTAATAACAGCGATATTTGTTAGATGTCATTTACCAACGTTGTTGAGATATATATTAATCTATTAAATTTGAAATTAAGTTTTGGATATTTTTTGAGTATTGGATATTTTTTGAGTATTTGAATGTATTTTTTCGTTTTATTTTAAATTTTATTTAAATTGAACTTTGAATTAGGATATTTATTTTCATTATCTGCCATTCAATTACAATTTCGTCTGTCGTTGAGAGTCGGTGTAAAACTGTAAATTTTGATCCCTTTAAGGTCACCTCAACAAGCGAATGGTTATGTTTTAAGTGACGTGAACTTATTTTATTCTTTTTTATATTATTTCTCTAATTTTAATTTTATTGGAATTAAAGTTAATTTACAAAATATTTTTAGACTATAATTTTTGAATTGTTCCCTAAAAACTTGTAAATTTTTCTTTGGACGAAGAAATATTCTTCAGTTTGCTGTTGAAGTGCCGGACATTGCAGTTGTTTTAGATAAACGGTTAATAATATCATCATCATATATATTAATACGCTAAGGTTAAGATGTTACACTCCCTTTTTAGAAAAAACCTCACAACTAATCCACATAAATTATATATCATTTTATAGATAATTGCTTGCTCTACCGGCATCCACAACTAAAAAATTTATTATTGCTATTGTTTTTGCAAATTAATTAATTATTAAAATTATATACACAAAACAGCAATGCTGCCATCTAACGGCTCAACGTCAATATGATTGACGGTCGGTAAAATTTTTGTTTAATTTCAAATCCACTCATGTATAAATAAAGTGGCGCTTTAGCTCAATGCTTTTGATACTTGCGCCTCTATATGTCAATTTTATTAAAATAGAATAAATAATGCGAAGACTTCGCACGGGTCACGCTAGTATAATATATTAAGATTATTTAACGTCGGGCTAGGTAGTAAATACTTAATATATAATGACGTCATCGTGCATTTACTTATGTTAAAATGCATAATATGTTGGGTAGTTTCGATGATCGAAATTAACTGTTGCGAATAGTCGCGGTTTGAAATATACTATTAACATTTTTTTAAATAACGTAGGCACCTACAATTGTATATAATAGTTAATGTACCAAGGGTCCTTGTTTTTTTATTGTATTTATTTAATGTAACAACGTGAAAATTTTACGTTAGTTACTAATAACGAAATTTGTTTTATGTGCGTATTTTTATAAGTTGTTAAATTAATACTATGATAATAATCTCTCTAATTAATAAAATGATTACGTAACGTATTCCCAATGATTTTTAAGCATATTTGGACTACTATATTCTCATAATAAACAACCTTAAATGGAATGAAATGGAACCAAAGCACGAGGAAAACTCAACGCCCACATTATTAGGTGATTCGCCTAATCCTATCGCCGGCCCTCGCCAATAAAATCGTCATCGCCTAGTGAATGAACGGTTCTTTCGTACGTTCTTTTGCTCGTTCGCCCGCTGCGTTGGAGCGCTCCCGTGCAACGCTCAGGCCGCATTAAACATTTAGGTGGCGTGTTTTATTGGTCCATCTAACGAGCCTGCTGCGCTTCGCTCGCTTGAATAAATTATCTGCAAAGTGCGCGCAGGGACCCGCGGGGCCCAATTCGCGTAACCCGTTAGGCGCCGAAGGTTTTGTGAGCGAATTTATAATCGGTTTTGCCAGATCTCCTGGAATTTTTTCCCATTTTATTTCTTTAAATTGAAGAATCTACATATCGTGGACAAAAATTACAAGATATTTATTTTTTCAATCGACAATAAAAAAAAAGCAAGAATTAATTAAACAACTTTAAAAAATAAATACAATCATCAGTCTCAAAACTATGAATCTTTTATGATGATGTGCATTTAAAATGTTATTATAATTTTAATTTGGGAAAAAAAGATAGTAAAACATAACGAGTTAGTAGAAAACATTGAAGTTTTTTTTTATATTATTTTTTATAAATAATGAAAATAATTTTCTTGACATATAGAAATGCTATCCGAAAACTCGAGTAGGCGAGTTTTTGAAGCGAGCCATTGTCATTGAACTACTATTTTTCTAAAGTATTTATTTTATTGATTGATATAAATGGCAGAATTTTTATTCAAGCAGTTTTCAGTTTTTACTGCTGAAGATTAAAATATTTTTTGTGAAATTTTATAAAGTTTTCTTATAAACTTTACAAAATTTTGTAAATTTTCAAAACTTTCATCATTATTTTGATTATTTCAAGTTGTCTAGTTCATCTTAGTAAGTTATTTTTTTTTCAATTATTATAGAAGTATTGATATTTAGTATTAGATAGTTGTATTGATATTTATTACGAAAATACGCAAAATACGAAAATAAAGTATCTTCTTAAATTTTTTGAACAAAAATTTACCTGTTGCGTCAGACCACTGCAATTGGGCTGCGTTCAGTTTCGCACTATTTTTTATCTAGTCACGATGATAGTGAAATTATCGGGACCACAAGTGACCGTAATGTTCAAATGAACATCTCACGTTTTGTTTAGGAATTAAACACTACTTTTTTTCATTGCTTGCGTATGCGCAGTAATATTTGCGTAGGAGTTATGTACGTGAAGTTTGTCGGGGCTCGCGGCGAGGACAATTTCGTGCACTATTGCACTGCAAGTTAGTTTACTACAGATTACATTCTTTACTTTCATTACTACAGATTACATTCTTATAAAAATATAAACGTTACAGCTCCATTTTTGTATCTGTAGGAATTCTCGTCACAGAATTATTAAAATAATACAGTCTATGGGTGTACAATGCAGTGCAATTTTCGAGATTCTCCTTTGGAATCTTTTTACCCTGTCTTTTTTTGTAATTACAGTAATTTTCAATCTCAATTATTCTTCATGGAATCGGTAAAAAACCGCATCACTAATTACAGCAAAAGTATTTATAGGGCAGTATACGTATCTCAAAGGGTTAAAATAGAGCGGCCAGTGAATGGCTACGCCGGGCGTCCATCGTTTTGTCACGTTGCAGATTTAAGGCGTTAAGTGTGATGTACGGGGTGTGAAGAGATGTGACGACCTTTAAATTATTTATTCGTGGACTACAGAGTGAAAATTAATGGATTTTGGTAATTTTTTTTCTTTGATGTCATAATGTACTGTATTATGGGAGCGACGTGTGTGAGAGGTTTTTGGGTTGTAAAAAATGATAAAAGTATTATACGAAATTTCATCATCTGCCACATAAAATAACTAACGACACTATACAGTGTGTATGCTATTAGTAAACCTAAATTTTCCCCTCCTTAATAAACTAGACTATCGTCTAGTGGTCAGTATAGATATTCTGAAAAAAAATGGATAATGAGATTCATAAGCATATATTTTTGTGATTTATCTAAACAAGGTGAAACAAAACATATATATAAATATATATATATATATATATATATATATATAATCTTACCTAAATCAGCAAATGATTATATTTACAATCTTATACAACAAGCGTCCGCTTTCCAAAATTTGTTAAGGAGGAATTTGTCCGCCGATCCCCGTTCAACTGCGGTTATTTTATGCAGTCAAACTTTTAAATAATTTTTTCAAATTATGCGAGGACTTTCAGAATTATACAAATTCATTACAATTCAAACCAATAATTCTCTTATTTATTGTTACGATCATAACGGAGCGCCCCTCCGCGCCCGCTGTCGTCTTTTATTGACGACCCAGATTTGTATAATACACATCTGCGAGTTTATCTGTCATTTGATTAATTTGAATTCAATAATTTTAAACGTCGTTTTCGGGCGAATATTAATTTGTCTTTCCCGGGGAGTAAGTCTAGTTAATCTCTTAAATTATGTTCCCGGAGCCCGTCCTAATCCAATATTTGAAGCGGCGACAAATTTGGCTTCGAAATTTGTGCCGTTTGTTCGGGCAGCGGGCGGCCGAAAGTTCCCAACGATAATTATCGTCGCAGTAACCTGTATAATCGGGCGGCTTTCAATCTAAGTTTGGCTGCTGGCTTTTATGGGCTAATGTTCTTCGCTGATTGAGATTCGCACGCTGCGGCGGTCAGGCATGTACATCGCGGGTATGTTTGATTAAGTAAGACTCATTTATAATTTATTATATGCTCGAATCCTTTTTTTAGGGCTCTGTAATCAAACTATTATTATAGTTTCACATATCCGTCCGTCTGTCTGTACGTTATAGCCGTTTTACTCATAGACTATTAGTGCTATAAAGCCGAAAATGGTATAACCCCATATTATAACACTTACAAAGTTATGAAAATAATATTTCAAAAAAAATTATTTAGTGGAGGTATCCTCGATGTGTAAAGTGGGGTTTAATGATTTCTTTTGCATGGTCCATTTTGTAGAATATAGTTGAGAAGGTCTTTTAAAAATATTGAAGGCAAGTCATGAAATGTTTAGCTTTAAAGTGGCCATTTTTTAAAAGTATTTGTCTGCTCTCTCTATCAGCTGCTGCTGCTCAGACTACTATTTTCAGACTGCTATTTTTCAGACTGCTACTTGCTTCTCTATCAACTGCTATTTTTTAATATCTAATTCACATGTACATTCTGAATTCTAATTCACACGTATAGTATATATAAAGAAATTAAAAAGAAAATTATCACAGCTAAGTAGACTCTACTTCTTTACTAGTAAAAGTCAACCGATATCATAAGACAGACTAAACTACAGTCGACAACGTAGTTGAGTCTGTAAAAAGTTCATAGAAACTACATACAAGCGTATAGTATATATAAAGAAATTAAAAAGAAAATTATCACAGCTAAGCAGACTCTACTTCTTTACTAGTGAAAGTCGATCGATATCATAAGACAGACTAAACTACAGTCGACAACGTAGTTGAGTCTGTAAAAAGTTCATAGAAACTACATACAAGCGTATAGTATATATAAAGAAATTAAAAAGAAAATTATCACAGCTAAGCAGACTCTACTTCTTTACTAGTGAAAGTCGATCGATATCATAAGACAGACTCAACTACAATCGACAACATGTAGTTGAGTCTGTAAAAAGTTCATAGAAACTACATACAAGCGTATAGTATATAAAAATAAATTAAAAAGAAAATTATCACAGCTACGCAGGCTTGACTTGTTTACTAGTAAAAGTCGACCGATATTATAAGACAGACTCAAGACAACTGTATATAATCTGTAAAAAGTTCATAGAAACTCTAATCAACTTGAAAAATAATTCTGAGTTTAAAATGTATATTTACTATGACTGTGAAAGATATACTAGGCAATCTATCTATAAATTTATATGGTGAAAAATAATATTTTTTGTATATATACCATGTTTTACGCCTATAAAATATATACGTTTCAATACATACAAGATATAGCAATACATAGACGATACATATACTTTTGGAACAATTAATATTTGTAAATAATTTAATCGGAGTAATACGTTATGTAGTATTCCTATAAAATGTCATAAAATAATTAAATTATTAAAAAAATTAAATTGTTAATAAATAAGTCGTATTTATATGTTATAAGTATATAAATGTGACTGAACCCTCGTGGTGCTCATTCTACTTGTATTTTACAGGATTTTTTGTCTTTTTGAAATATGTTTACTAAGGGAGAAATAATTGAAGAAACTTTATTTACTTTTGTTGCACATAACGAATCTAAAGTAACGAATCTAGAAGAGCGTGATTGGCTAGGTTTAATGCAAATATTTGATCTTTGGTGGAGATTGCGACTTGATAGTAAATTTCAACTTTATTTAAAGACTAGACAAATATATTTTAGTTAAACGACTGTTACACATATATAAAATATTTCTTGTATTCAGTCGATGTATAACTGTCGTTTCCTTTCTTTTGTTTTTCAAAAGTGTCAGCCAAAAGGTTGAGTCTATTGTGGTTTTGGTATAAAATAAATCGAAATTTTAAGAAATTTCAACAACGATGTCCATCCATAGAAAATTTATTACTTTCTGTGACTCAGAATGATAGTTATAATCAACCTGTTTTACACGAGTCTTGGTAACCCTAATATTAATGGTTAAGGCTATCGAGTTGCGTTATTTTATACATTTGCATAAATATTTAAATAACGATTAAGGTAATGTGAAAAAATCATTAGAAATTGATTAAATTATTTTACCAAGGTTAGCCATGTACATTTCATAGTGTTGAATAATGATTGGACTTAACAAAATTTTTCGTTTGTTTCAGGTATGTCGATCAATCTTTTTTGTGTATTGCTGTGCTGTCATGGAAGTTGTAAGTTAATTTTATTTCAGTTTATCGTCAATTTTTGAAGCTTAGCCTCTAAATCTCTTTAAAGTTTTAAACCTAGTATGTGTTTAAAAAAATTACTAGATAATTATAGAACATAATAGTGTCAATCGATCCATAACTTTAACTTTCGTTTTTCGTCCGCCCCAATCACGAAATTTGGTTTGGCGAAATTTTCTAGAAATATCTTCGGAGGTAATACTTTCAATTATTGTAATTCGCATTCTTAGTTTACATCTGGATATAAATGACAAAAAGACAGTCTTATAATTTTTTTCGTTGTTGTAATTAGAAAGAGAAAAAATCTTTACTAAACACATGTACAATTGGGTAAAAGTAATTTGATTGAAGTTCTTCAAATATTTTTTTTGTTTATTGCGTAATATACATACAAACACAACTTAATTATATTCGTAGAAAATATTTGTGAATTTATTAAATACCTATTCCTAAGAGCTTGGTGCCGTCTCGTATAAAATGTATAGCAATTTATTACACTGAAAGATTTATTTCATTAGGGTTATTTCGTAATCCTAACATAATACGTAGTTGTAATTCAGTCAGACTTATTTTTTATAACTATAGCGTGTAATAATAAATTGAAAATAAATATATGTTATACAAAGGCTTACAAAGGCTTTGTATGGAATTAATTCTAAATGTTTTATTTACTTCGCGCATTTACTATGTTTGTACACGAATAAGGTATTGAACTGAAAACACTCACTTAATTTTAAATATTTAGTATCCATTTAACTTATTAACTTTTACAGCCGACGAATTGTCTGTAAATGTTAAAATATCGGTTGCTGCCTTGAGTTCAATTGTAGACATAGATTTGTCAACTTTCTTGATTTTATGTACACATTTATATCTCCGTAATAAGAAATATTATTTCGAATATATTACATTTCAATAGATTTTGAGTTATTGAATAAAATATTATAATATATTGAAATAAGGTTTAATGGAAGACTTTGTTAATTTCAAACAAACAAACAACAAATGGAGAACAAGCAACTAGCTAAATTATCACATAAACAATCATTTTTATACAGACGATTATGGACTACCATTTGGTTGTTCGCGTAATTGTCTAACATTTTCGATCGATTTTACCAAATTCAGTGTTTAAAAAAAACATGTTCATAAGAGTCTGTCAGTTTTCTCAAGATATTAGTTAAAGAAGGAAATTAGTTAGGTTTTCGAAATCCGAGTTACGTAGTTATCTGTTATTGGTGTTAACTTACCTTGACCTCTTAAATAGAGGATACTACATGTTTTTTTCAAAATTAATACTATTAATAAAATGTAACTATAAAATCCTACACTTTTAATAATTATAACGTTACAGAAGTGTTATTGCTTACGCACTGTACGTTGGCACGTGGCGCGTAAGAAATCACACATTAATACGACGAAATTTTCATCGTACAAATATTTGCATCGCGCAAGTTTTAACAAATCTATAGTAGATGTAGAAATGGAAAGAGTACAACTATAAATTAAGCTTTTCATGCTATATAAGCTTCGAGTTACTTGGTAAGTAAAAACATCTCTAAATACATCGAACATCTTCAGGAAGTATAAGGTGCCTTTTGGTTCAGAATATTACAAGAAAGTCTAGTAATAGTAAAAAAAGTTTGGTTTCACATTTGTTTCTATGCTTCAGCCTCGGAAGGAAAGCCTTTACCGAGCCCGATTTCCTGGAACATATCTGTAGATATGTTCCAGGAAATCGGGAACATATCTTTAGCGTGAACAGTTTCTGGAACTTATCGTACGGGATAGTGGGTACAACTGCTGTGATGACGGTCAGCCCGCTCCGTCGAGAACGTAATTAAATGCTCGCACGCGACTCCAGCCGACAGGAAGCTATCGAGGGCTCGTCCCGGAGCGTAGCGCCCCTGCCTTAATTGTTTCGTAGCACGCGATCGAATGGAAGGTTTAAGTGGTCGGCCTCGATTTTAACAGAGGCTACATGGGTATGGAGGAGGTGCGCTAGGTAAATTGGTACGGAGGTAATGGAGGTGCGGTCTGGGCGTTACGGGGGCAAGAGTAAGTGTCGAACCCAATGTGAATTGCACGTCTAATATAAAATACGAGTATGGTGACGGCAGACTATGACAAAGGTTCAGGCGACAGATGCGTAGTTTAATAGAGACGGGCCAGGCCTTGAGAGATCTATTGAATGTCTTGAAACCGTAGACGAAACAATTGCGTGTCATTAAAAATGGTGAAAATCTATTTGACGTTGAGAAGGAAACAGTTTCTGAAAACGAACAGTACGCAAGGTGTTTTTCATTAGTATGTCGGTATGATGCTGCGAAATAGTTATTACTAATGTTTGTTAGACTCGGTAATTTTAGTTGTTTAATAGTATTAGGTGCTAACATTTTTCTGAATTCAGAACTTCGCTTATATTTAGGAATCATTTGCAAAGTATAACATATGAATAAAATATGTTCGGTAGGTGTGGAACTCACACCATGATGGTTACGTACACACTTAGGTGCATGAAAACATTTAAGGATACATTAATATATTATTAAACTATTTACAAATAATTATTTTCCATCACAGAAATAAATTGCCCTTCATAAGCTTGAAAATATTGCGAATTTCTCCGAAAGTATACAATTTAGAATTAGCGTTGTTAGTTTCTCCAAAAGTGTAAGATTTAACTTATCGTTGTAATTTTTCGGTAAACTTTTGGGTACACTTTTAATAAAGCTATTTTTTCATTGATATGATTAGCAATTTCGGATGGAACCTATTATTGTAAACAATTTCAGGAATATTTCTAGAATTATCTCACAAAAAAATTGTAAAATAGTTTTGAAATCCTTATCTTCCGCTTTCTCATCTGATCCCCGCGGTACAAAAAATTAAAAAAAAATCAACTTAATTTGACATTGTAATATTTATTTTTTTCATAAATATTATTGAATATTTGAAATACATTTTATTTGTGAATGGCGTTAAAAAAGTTTCTATATTGAATCTTTTCTGAGAAAAACGACTGCAACAGATATACAGACAGACACGTCAGGCATCTTATAAGATTTCCGGTCTTAGATCCTTATAGGATCACTTGGTTGTCTTTCTGTCCGAAACGGCTTGAGATATTAAATCGAAATTTCAAGAAAAAGATACGGCGCTTTAAAGGGTATTTTTATCCTTACAATAGTATTAGTCACTGTCATAAAAAACTAAAAGATATTTCCGATCGAACTAAAATCTTGAAAATCAGAATTCCGATTTCTAATTCTATGTACTATGCAATTCTATGGAATTCTATATAAATACTACAACATGTGCTTATAGTACTTTAAATAACTTGGGTAAAACCTTTATTAATAATAAAGAAAAAATAGATTAACATAAAAAGAGTGGTATCTATAAACTTAATGGTAACGACTGTAATAGTGTATATAGTGGTGAAACAGGAAGAGATTTTACTACAAGATATAAAGAACACATTGCCAGCTGGCGAAATAACAAACCAGACACATCTCACTTTGCTAAATATCTCATTGAAAATAACCATCACCTTCATACTGATAATACTCCCTATATATTACAAATAAATACAAAAGGCAATAAACTTAATATACTAGAAACATTAGAAATAAACAGGCATAAAAAAGACGCCAAGGTTAATATATTAAATGAACGACTAAATATAATATCATCACCCATAATTAATATCTTCTAGACATAATATAATAAAACAACATTGATACTACAGTACTCTACAAATTGATTCAGCCCAACTACACTTATAAATACAAGTATATATAAAGGAAAACAAATGAAATAAAATAAAATAAAATAAATAAATATAAAATAAAAAAATAAGGAAAAAAAAATAAATATATGAATAAATAAAACGGGAGATATGTAAAATTAGTGGTATAACCTTGTTCTAATTTTCAGATACCTTTGCTTTTGTATAAATATATTATTGACAATAACTTCCATTTAATTTTAATACATACGCCGGAACATTTGCATTGTACAACCTCATAGAATAACATCAATTGAATTTATTACCCTCACTAAAACACTTGTATATCGTATAATTCTCGGAAATATAATAAAACCTACACCGCTCCCCTGCAATAAACTCACTAACATAAGCAGTGGGGAAATCCACACAAACCCGGCTTCCGCTATTGTGTTTGAAACATATAAGTGCTGTTGGATGTTCCTAAAAGTTAATATTTGCTAATAGCCCACATGAAGATGTTGTAATGCAACGAAACCTAGGTCGTGGTAAAGAATTTAAAGAAAGTAGAAATAATATTACATCACGTAGTTTCACTTAATTCTAAATTAATATTTGTTAATAGTTGTAATTAGATATAATATGTACCCTAAATGTTTATAAAGTACTACATTTTTTACGAACCCTCGTATTATTATAGTTCTATTCTCCAGCATAAGGAGAACTATGCTCCTTATGCTGGATAGGTCTTTCTATTAAAAGTTCGGAACCCTAAAAATAGTAATGTGAAATAGGAATGAATAGTTAACCTAATTGTCCTGCATAGGAATGATTTAAGTTTTAAGTAAAGGAATGGACATAAATTTATAAAGTTACTTCCCTTATTCTTTTATTAAGTTAATTTCCGATATCTCCACCACTGTAAACTTTGCGTCGAGTATATTGAAAATATTTGCAAAAAAATTAATTAAAATAGTTTTTAATTGTTTGTCTGTTTTTGTCTTTGTGCATGCATCACGTAATTATTACTGACAAATTCGGGCGCAGTTTATTTGAAAAAAATGTAGACGTTAACCTGAATTACTATTTAATTCTATTTCTTTGCAATCAGTTCATTCAATCAGAAGATATGACAAATATTTTCAAAAATACATTTACATCGCATTACTAGTATATCATCAATAAATTATCTAGCTACTTGATGTCTATCTTGTTATTAAAATCGTCCGCATAACTTGAACTACGAGTATTTTGGCATATTGATGTTTTTTTACAAAAAGACATTTGCCTAAATTCTCTCACTTGGTTTGAAGAGTTTACTACGCATGAAAAGTTAATGATTTATTCATAATCATATTAGAGGGTTGGTAAATAAATATACACTTTAATATTCAAAGTTATTTTGCAGTTGATTTAAGTAATTTCGATTGTGTTTCTATGGACTTTTACATGAAACTACATATCCCAAGTTGATCGACTAATACTCGAAAACCAGTAGCGCGTATTTAGATGTCATAGTTTTTCTTTAATTTCGTTATATATACTAACATTTTGAATATTTTTAGGTATTCAGAAATAGCGGTATAGCTGGTAGGGGTAACGTAACCTTTTACAAGAAAAATGAACTTTTAAGAGTTTAATATTTTATAAATGGGTCATTTTATCGAAAAAGTCTTCATGAGATACCCCTAATGTTTTTGAAAGATATATTCAACGTTATTTAACACAAAGAGGTATGCGAATAAAAAAAAATCACCCTCACTTTACATGTAGAGGAGACCCACCAAAAAAAAGGCTTTTAAAAGTCTTTATTTCATAACCCTGTGGCCGTTGTAAATTCGTATAACCATGCAAAATTTCACTTTTATGACGCTGATAGTTTGCGAGTAAAACAGCTGTGTCATACAGATGGATATGGCGAAACTATAAGGATTTCTATTTTGTCTAAGGCGTCCTAAAAACGATATCGGTACATTTTTTATGGATTTTCGCGCACGAAGTCGCGGACGCGCTTAGTATTGCATATGGAAATATCGGTCTCTTTTTATCTTTCCCGTATCCCGTTTTGCTCCCAAGCTTTTCATTTATTATTAATTTTCCTTAACAGACGTTGATACTAGGTTTTAATTAAAGGTTTAAATATATAGTTTCTTGTTCTTAATACGTGAAATTTTGGAAATGTGCTATCTGAACTAACTTAATTCGTTTAATAAATTCTGTACTCTTTTTATTAAGCGCTATGAATCGGCAAAATTTCAGCTCCCGCGTCTAACCTATGGTCGCTAATATTCACTACAATATATACAACACATTTATTTTGCCAAAATCACTGCCGATAAATGTAGGTCGTGGATATTGAGGCAATTACCACAGATATTGAGCGCGTCACTGCTGCCGACAAAATCCGCTCACGTATCAAATATCCAGTTACTCACACAAGCTAGCTAGCGTTGGCATATTGAGAAACGAATATGCTTCATGCTGACTAAGACTTTACTTGCATTCGTTGTTATGTTGAATTCAGGCTACTAATGGTTTAATTGTTTTCCAGGTGTAGGTGTTTAATGAATGATACTAAATTAAATCACAGTATTATTTGTTATCAGGTTTGGTTTCGAACCGAATAACGCAAAACAATCTAACGAGTTTTTGCCTACGATATGTATTATAACTAAAAGGCATGATTTCAAAATAATCCGGCAAAATCTTTTTTTTTTAACCAGTCACCTACCTTGTAAAGTAATAAAAGTTTAAATTTTATATACAATCATAATTATGTGTAAATTAGCAACCTGTATAATTTACATGTTAAATACTGCCAACGTATTAAATAACAACAAATTAACAATAAATTAATAATCAACATATTAAAGTATGTACGTATGTCAAAATAATTTTCATTTATCTTTTGGAAAAAAACTAGAAAACAAAGCTTAGTTTTGGTTCTTAATTTTCTCAGCATATCTGACTTAAATATTATAATGATAATAACTAGTCAATTAACATAATAACGTAAAAAAATGTGGGCTTAATAAAAAATAAACGAATAAATGAAAAAAAAGAAGGTAATGTATCGAACCTTCTTTTTTTTTCATTTATTCGTTTTCTAAGTATGTTTGAATATTAGTTTCTACAGATGTAGACAATAATTAAATTACAAATTACTTTCTTTTAGAATGTATGTTTGCCCTTACTTAAATTTTATTGTAACGCCTTCGCCAGTATTATAATTGGATTGGGCGTACACTAAAATCATGTCCGAATACATACTCGCACTACAAAACGACATACTCACTATTTCCACTCACTAGAAACTACCAACATTTAGCAGAAATCTCTAATACATACAAATCTACATTTTAAAAACAGTAAATATCTCTTCACAAAGATATCGCACATAGAACAGAGACGTAATTGAAACATTCTAATCAGTTTAAAATGACGTTTGTGAATGTTGCCATATTAAATAATAAATAAACGGTGTAGATTTATTTTGAAATCGCAATTAGAATTATATTACTAAGAAGCAAATAATAATTTAGCTAAATGGTAACTGAAACAATATCGTATTAATAGTTATTTAGTTCATCATTATATAAATTATATATAAGTTTACATATTATTATATAAGTTTATTTTAAAATCCATGATATTATTTTTTATAATCCTGGATGTTTTGGCGAATTATGGATGTGAAAGATCTTTAAATGGCAATAATTTTACGAATTGTCAACAACCTGACCTTGAAATGAAATTGATTTGTACAATTGATTGATTATTGTGAAATTGATTGTTTGTCTTTTATCCTTTTCTTTTTTATAACCTGCTTTTGTAAAACTATGTAAATGAGAGGGATGGTTGAAAAAGTAATAATTCACTATCGATCACTAAGAAGGGTATTTATGTAATATTGCCACATTTCTTACGTCTATCAAAATAAAAAAGAAAGGTTGCTACATTTCCATGTTAATAACTCATGACTATTTTTAAATTTTACAAAAAATTGTATAATTAAAGAAAAATAGGTGTAGCAATCGACACCTGATATTTTGTTACAGATTGAAGTGGCACTATTTAGTGATGGTACATTGTGTATATTATTAGTAGGAAGAGAGTTAAAATCCTTCCCATGATCTGATTATCTTGATATTGTAATCCAACTGATACGAAAGGCTTTTTCGTGACTGGCACGGGTAAATTTATTATATCGAAAGATACTGGCACATATTTACTCGTATGTTCAAATTAGAGCTATGGCTTCTAACCCATGTAAGATTCCTGCCTGGAATTAGTGGGTATGCGTCCGAAGAGTACTAGCCATTATAGGGTCGTAAGACGTGCAGACAGCAGCTAGTGGACGGTATTATATCTACAATTCGGAAAAGACTTTTTGTATTTTATAAGAATTAAAAAGAAATACTATGTGCTGCGTAATTTAGTAACAATGCAGCCACAATACTTTTGCAACGTTGCTTTTTACTTTTTTTTTTTACAAATTATAATGGGGTTATTTAGATAATGAGAATGAAAATGATAATGTTATTGAAGTGTATAGTTTTTTTTGGAAATAATTTAGTTGAGGATAGTTATTATTTTTTTGTTGCACTATTATATTATATAAAAATCTATCGATTTTCTGATGTAATTATAGATAGTACAAAAACTTTCCTTTTTTTTACATTTTTTCCCCACGACGGAACGAAGGAGGTATATGCTTTAGGGTGAGAGGTTGATTGATTGTTTGTGTTTGCAATCCAATGTTCCCATTTTACTCCAAAACGGTTTGACTTAGATACGGTTTTCTGTAAAATTTTCGTGATTCTTTGACAATGGATCTTTGATAGTTGTTATAGTGATTACTCACCAGGGGCACCGCAATAAACATTTTGTTGCAAACGAATGTTCCTGTTTATCTCCCAAACGGTTTGACCGATTTAGATATCGATCTCTGCAAAATATAGGAGATTAATCGGCGATGGTTCGTATATGGTGTTATGGTGTTAGGTCACCGGGGGGCACCGCAATAAACATTTTGTTGCAAACGAACGTTCCCATACATCTCCCAAACGTTTGACCTATTTAGACACGGTTTTCTGCAAAATATTTTGGGACTGATCGGGGATGGTTCTTAGATACGTGTTATATATGGTGTTAACTTGCCAGGGGCGTTGGAAAGTTATTCTGCAAACACATGCTCCCATTTTCTCCAAAACCTTTTGACCGATTTAGATAAAGCAAAGTTAAAATTTAAAAACAAACCCACGACGGATGTAGTCGTTGTAATTAATATAATTACAAACCCAAAAAAATCCGTCAGGGCTGTCATGGCCTGCCTAAAAATTTACTGTTTTATCAGATCGTGACTAATTGAAATTATATATATAGCTTTTCTACGCTGCTACAATGTAATTGATATTGTGAACGGAATTAGCAATGGCAGCCTCGATGGATTTTCTTGGGTTTGTAATTATATTAATAGTTTCTTACTTTCTTTTAGTCGGGGGGTTTTCAAAAAAAATATTTAATCGGTTTTCAATTACAATGATTACGTCCGTCGTGGGTTTTTTCAAAATTTTTAATTTTGCTTTTTATTTCAACATTTCTGTATTAGATATCTGTGGGAATGTCTCTATATTTTCTACTCGTAATTGCTTTCAACTTTTCAACTTGCTCTGTGCGTATATAGCATTAACTTTAAATTACATCTTTACTTGTTTGCCATATTCTCAGTGAAGATAATATAACTACAAGACCAACTTGAAATTCTCATTAATATCAACGAAATTGACTCAAGTTTTGGTTACTGTGTCTGCAGATGATTTCTTCCACGGTTCGTATATTTAGAATGTGTCTAGGATTTCTCACAACATGTCAGTTTGATGTTTTAATATATTTATCATTACGTTATTTTAAAGATCTAACACAGTTTTAATAGTTAAATAATCCTACATTACACAGCTTACAGCGGAATTTAAAGGATTCTCTTGTACATTGATTGTTTTTGAATGGTCTAGAATTTTGCTGTAGTAAAATTTCTAAAATGATAAATGTTATAAAGCTTAACATTTGTCTTTAATCGATTTTCTTCAAGTTATCGTAATTGTAGATGGAAATTGTTTAGTAAGTTTTAAGTAGTATTGCAAATACTGGCCAATTTCAAATTCGTTTTACACTGCTTACTACCAACAAATTAGATTTCTACTAAAACTAGTATGACATGTGGAAAGCGAAGAAAAATCGAGAATTGAGATAATGTTATTGATGTTTCTTTATTCATGTATTGAAACGAAAAACGATCGGGAAAACTTCATTTGTGAATTCAGGCTTCTATTACTAACATAAGTAGGTATGTTGCTTAAAAAGTTCCATTTTTTTATTTACTGCACAATTTGTATCGCTCTACTGTCTACTATTACTATACTTACAGCTAGAGTACTCGTAATACTTGCACTACGATATCTAACAGCATCTTCAGTGCACGGTTGACGTTTGATTTTCCACATATGTGAATGCCGTTGCGCAAATGCAATTGTGTTAGCGACTCGCGTGGCATAATATTGCGATCCAGCTCGTATGCATTGCGCCAAGGTGACGGGATGCGGTGCATTAATGACGCGACAGCTGCATACGAGTATAGCAGCTCGAATTACCTCACGTTGCATGTGGTATTGGCGCTTTATTAGATAATTTTGGTGTGGAAGTGTGGCCTGCGTTTAATTGAACTTCTATATAGTGGGCGGGTCGAATTGCAATGGCTTATGTTTGTCAAAGCTCTTGGTGAAATATCAACTCGAGAATGCGTTGGCTCTTTATACGTTGTTGGTTACCAACTCGCATTTTAGGGTTTGATGCTTTTATAATTAGCTTCATATCATGTATTTATGTAGTTCTCTGTAGTATAAAAAGAATGTGCTTGCCTGTGAGTCTGTTTTAATACGATAATATCGAAAATAAATAAACCAATTTTAGGGTGGTGTTTTCGTACAGTATAATCAGTCGAGAACAAAGGATTGTTTATGTACAAAAACTCGTTGCATGAACAGAGTTTTAGGATATATAGTGAGATAATATGAGCCTTTTACACAATCGAACTTTTATTTAAAGAGCTGCATTAAGGTTAAAATAAACAATTGTTTTATTAATATTTGTGTTAATGGCTGTAAAATAAGTATAAGTGAATAAATAAATTTATATCAAATCATATTAGTTTTAAGTTGAACAAAATAACTATGATAATAAACGTAACTCGTTGTGTATAAAAAGATAAAACAAGATAATAAACCGAATAAGAAAAATAAACAGCACCCGTGCGTAATATTTGATCCAATATCGAATGATTTATGGGAAACGTTATTTGCCTCTACATCTTGCTATTGTTCTACATCTTGTCATTCATTATTTCTAAAAAGTTTTAGAAATTCTGGTAACTCGTTAGGACGATAAGAACGCGCAATCTCAATAAAACATTCTATATAAAGTATAGATCGGAAAATGTCGGCATTGTGCACATAGGTTAACAGCATCGCCTTCGGCATCATTTCCGTTGCTGTCGGCATAATGGAATAGTATAAAAACTGAAATTCATATTGACTATCGCATTGACGCTACTTCCCCGGCACACTTAAATATCTGCGAGCGAAAATTTCCCTTGCATTTTCTTAGAACCGCGATTGGTTATCGAATCTGGGTCGACAATTTATTTTACTTCTGCGTCTGATTCGGCGGTGCACTTTGTTGGAACGTTGAAATTGAAATGCAGCCCGGCACTTGAATGAGAAGTGCAATCCTCGTCAAGATGCTTCAAGCGAGACTTTTGAACTGTTTTAAATCGACCCCCTTTTGAGAAATACCTAGGTTTCCATACAGTGCGTTGTTTCCAATTGGCGCATGCTTATTTGTCGATCACCTCTGTTCAGCGATTGTTTTGTTGTAGTTCTTTAGGTATATTCTTATACTGCTTTGTATACACGAATTTTTAGGGTCTTTGTAACATTTTTAAAAATAATTCTCCTTCATGGATGATAGATGCTTATGCATTCAAGCATAATAGTCTAAAAATAGTATAAATTTACTTCTTTATTATGTATAAAAACGATTTTTTTTATTACTTATAGAATGACATTACACTGTTTCCAATTGGCGCGTGCTTATTTGTCTATCACCTCTGTTCAGCGATTGTTTTGTTGTAGTCCTTTAGATATATTCTTATACTGCTTCGTATACAACAAATTTTTAAGGTCTTTGTAACGTTTCTAAAAATAATTCTCCTTCATGGATGATAGATTCTTATTCATTCAAGCATAATAGACTAAAAATAGTATAAATTTACGTCTTGCTTATGAATATGAACGATTTTTTTTTATTATTTATAGAACGATATTACTCTGTTTCCAATTGGCGCGTGCTTATTTATCTATCACCTCTGTTCAGTGATTATTTTGTTGTAGTTCTTTAGGTATATTCTTATACTGCTTTGTATACACGAATTTTTAGGGTCTTTGTAACATTTTTAAAAATAATTCTCCTTCATGGATGATAGATGCTTATGCATTCAGGCATAATAGTCTAAAAATAGTATAAATTTACTTCTTTATTATGTATAAAAACGATTTTTTTTATTACTTATAGAATGACATTACACTGTTTCCAATTGGCGCGTGCTTATTTGTCTATCACCTCTGTTCAGCGATTGTTTTGTTGTAGTCCTTTAGATATATTCTTATACTGCTTCGTATACAACAAATTTTTAAGGTCTTTGTAACATTTTTAAAAATAATTCTCCTTCATGGATGATAGATTCTTATTCATTCAAGCATAGTAGTCTAAAAATAGTATAAATTTACTTTTTGATTATGTATAAAAACGATTTTTCTTATTATTTATAGAATGACATTACACAAAGTCTAGACATTTTTTTCACCTTACTTTGATATCATTCGACATAATTAATTTGTGACTTCGAACACCTTGATTGCGATGAGATCTTTATTTACATTTATTATGGCGAAGGTACATAGAAACGTGACTGGAAGCGCTTTGTGTAATAACTTTGACATCAGGTTTTCCTCTTAAGATGTGTTACGCCTATATTGCTATATAACTAGCTTTGATTTACTAATTTTTTGAAGATGTAGCTAGATGATTTTTATATTGATAGTTGTCTAATCGGCTATTACGTAATTCTATAATTAGTATTCTTGATTTTATTGTAATTAATTTTAATTTTGAATCATATTTTTTTATTTAATGGTTTATATATACCTGAAATTTTAGCTGTTGAATTAAGGAAACTTTTACTAAAATTTATTTAAGATTTGAAGTCCGAACTTTAAAACGAAAAAAAGAACCCTTATAAGAACACTCACGTGTCTATCTGTCTGTCACAGCCATTTTTCTCAAAACCGCTTGACGTAGAAAATCGAAATTTGGCATGGTAATATAATTTATTAACCTGCACGAAACCTGCACCTACTGAGATGGGTAATAATTAATCAAAAATATTTCAGTGGCCATTTTAGGGGTGGGGGAGGATAATAAAATATTCGAAAGTTTTTTTTATCTCGCATGTGGAGTATCGTCAAAAAAGAGTCAAAATTTTTTTTTGTAATTTCAGGTATATACATGAAATAATTTCTCCCTTCCTTATTTCCGCCATTATTCGGTCTAAAAAAATATGGTTTTTATAATTCTACACAAAGATTGTAAGAAAATTGTAGCCGTTCTCCTGGATGTTTTATTTTTTTTAAATGCGCAACACATTTTAAAGCCTGTAAAATATAATTTACGAAATTTATTTATGCTGTGAAAAATTCATATTTGTAATTATTTTATTAGAAATTCTATATACCTTTGTAAGTACGTTAATGTGTAAGGAGTTCTGTTCGCGCTAGGTTTTTATTATTTAATGTACTTCATCAGACGATCAAAACGAGCAATCAACGGCCTCCCGTTAATATAGTGTGAGGACGTGTCATAGTGTATAAGACTTATTACAATAATGAAAATAATTTGTTGCATAAAATACAATTAAATTGTCCATTTTAGTTATTTTATTAACATTGATTCATAATTCATGTGCTATTTGAGTTCATTTATATGTGGTAAACTGGAGTGATTCCTAGAGTTAATTTAGATTTCATAATGTTTTTAATAGTAACACATGTAAAAGATTTAAAAGAAAAATGTTTTTGACGCCTGATTCTTCCTGTTGATATTTTGAAATCGAGGATAATCAGGTTTAAAAATAAAACAAAAATATGACTAAAACACCACAGATTATAATTAACAGCATTCACGGGTATTTTGTTTTGAGTTAATAATTTTTCAGTACTTTTCGATAAATCAGATTGTAATGAAACAATTTAGACCATATGATTTTCGTATAAGTCTAAACATTTCTGAAAGTCTTGTTTAATGTGTTTTTTTTAAATGGCTGCTTGCATTTCTTTGATGCATTTTTTGATGCACTTTTAGTTGATTATGCCATCTATTATTTCTACTCAGTTGTTACGCTCGCAGCATAATAATAATATAACTGTTAATTACAAACAGTTTTCTCAAAAAAACTATTTTTAGTATTTATTGTTACTGTTAAATATGAGAAGTATTAGTGTCAAATTATAGCTTCCTACATAATGGCGTTTCGAGATAGTTCTTGTAACAAAATGGTCTTAATTTTTTTGTGGTCTACCAAACCGTTATTTTTCAGTGCAAAAAAAAAATGAAATGGCAGGTTTGTTCAATACTCCTAGGGATGTTTTGAACGATGCCTAGGTTTAAAAAAATCAGTCCCTCGGATTTATTTTTTCGGGACCTCCTTCGATATGTAAATTTTAAGAACTGTTTAATTGTATTTTTAACACGTGAGTATTTAAGTTGTACCTTATCTTTTTTAGAAGTTAAAAGCTTCAGACAGACAGACATAGAAAGAGACGACTTTGCTACGAAAATAGAATTCCGTTTGGACTATTCGATTAAGAAATCCTAAAGATCAAGGCTTAAGCTATTTAAAATTAAATCTTTCGATAAATAAATACACTTACTAGTAAACTTTACACTTTTACTACAAATGTAATCTTTGAAGTTTTCATTGATGCACGCGAGAGTTAATGTCGTTTGAAACTTTTTTTAGAGTTTAGACGTTTCGTCTTGATGTCGCAGACCGTCGTCGAAAGACTTAACAAGTTGGGGCGCCGGTGTTCGGTTTGGGTCTGCGAGTACGTCGCGGCGTGTACGGTCTGTTACGTAAGCGACAATCGTCGACGGGTTCTTCCCGCTTCACTCCTGGCGTCTCCGGATCGATAATGTACTTATTTCCTTTTTGGGATGTATAGATAGGGCGGCATCGACGTTTGCTGGGATCAGGCGGGGAGCCGCTCTCGGCCCCTAATCTTTTCCCGCTTCCCATATATGCGATTCGCATTACGTTGCCTTTGTTTTGAGTAAACGTAACAGATAAATAAGTATGGCGAGGAGGGATTCTTTTCGCGCTGAGATAGCGAAATTCGTTTAGGGCCTGTATTGTGATGCGGCAAAAGTGCTCTGGTCGCTTTGAATACGCGATAAAGTTAGTGCTAGATTGTTAATGCGTTTTTAGAATACTCAAAATGTATTGCGCTATCTTCTGTTACATTTGACATTCTTATTAGAATCTAATTTGTTAGATGATAATATTGATTTTCAATGTTGCGTCTTATGTTTCTCTGTCCTCTTTTTATATTTAGTCTCGGTTTATTCGATCCTCGAACTCAGAGTGGAAATCAAAACCTTGGACGAGTTAAACCTCACGTATATTGTCGCTTAGGCATGAATCACAAATAACGTTTCTGATACTTCTTGACTTCAATAATGTTTTCTGCATTTCAGATATTATATTTTACTTGCACGACTTAAATATTTTCATCACTATCGTCTTTCGATTGGTTCATTTAAATTTTATCTTATGCATTAGTTTGGACTGGACTACCTTAAGTCGTAATTTTTTATACGATTTTTTTCAATATTTATTAAGAGTGCTCAACATTTCCTGTAATTTAATTTTCATTCTATGCCCTACATTTGTCTTAAAGAAACATTCTCAAATTCATCTGGTATCTCAACCACCATTCGCGATATCAAAGCGTATTTCTTTCTGATATATTAGTGGGTTTGACAAATAGGTTTATTCAATTGCTCTAGTAATGCATACGTCATTGGGTATCAACATTTGCTTGTAAAATCTCTTTACTCGTTACTAATCACAGCTAACGTTAAAAGGTTAAAATTAAAAGTTAAAGTTTGAAGTTCTGTTCAACAATGAAAGAGCCAAGTTTACTTATAGATAACATTTTAGCTGGCAGTATCAAATCTATGACGTTAAATTGCTTAATTCAGAAATGAAGGTGTCGTAAGGGAATTAAAAAAAACGAAAAATGGGTAGAAAAAATCTATATTCTGCAACTATTGATCTATAACGTGTAACCATTTATTGAAAAGGCTAGCTAGCCTTTAAAACAGGGAACTAATTAATTAAGGTATGAAATAATTAATTAATTAAACTTGCAATTAATTTCCATATCTCTATATCGTGTTTATTAAAGATATATTAAAACTATTTTTCTAATCAGGTGAATTTAAGATCGTTTTCACGGAAACGCTCACAAATAAATTTATCTTCAATTATTTGTTGCAATTTCATCAAAGTTCACCTTCGTCAAATACTCTTACTATTCCTACTTTATTATAGAAATATTCACTATTTAGACTTCACAGAAGATCTGTTGAATAAATTAGAAACCCCGCCTTAGAAATTGATGCTTTTATTACATCTATGGCTCCAGAGAATATGTGTGTATTTCTGAGTTTATGTCGCATCTCGAGAAGATTGAAATACGTGACCGGCATATACCTTGGTCGGTCTTATCTTATTTCCTGATTCGGGAACATACATCCATCAAAATCCGTCTTCACTTTCCTTGAACTTAAACATAGTACTACGAGCACCTTCTACGAATACACGGAGAATTCTGTGGAAATTTCACTATATGTGCTAAACTATGAAACAAAACTTTGAAGCAAAAGTTTCAATTTTATTTCACAATTTAACAAACTTATGTTCGAAACACATTGTCTCTTTCTGTCATAATTAATATATATATATATATATATATATATATATATATATATATATATATATATACACACATATACATATACATATATATATATATATATATATATATATATATATATATATATATATATATATATATATATATACCTAATGCATATACAGAAAGACACATATAAGGAAGAATACGTCTCTTTCTGTATATTCTTGCTTATCCTATTTTTTCTGAACGCTTATCAATAGTTTATATATTAGTATTTAATTAGCTCTTAACCGCGACTTCGTCCGCGTAAATATCGATTGATTTATTAAGACACACAAAGACCACACAAAGCGTATTAACCGTAAGTGAAATTTTGCAATGATTAGAATCCTATAGTGAAAAAAATGAAAGATTATTAGTTACTACTGATTTAAGTTTATTTCAGCAAATCAGCAGCAACGAGATTTAGCAGCGTCCTAGGAAATTTTTTTGTTACTTCTAAAGGATATGTTTTCCAGAGTAAGCAATATGTTCTTTTAGTATGTAAAATTTGATAAGAGTTGTTTCATTTCCTAACGATTTTGTTATAATATACAAAAAAGTAATAAACATACAAAAATACCTTCACATTTACTACATTAGTGGGTGTAAGGATGACCGCTGAGAAAAAAAAACATAAGTTCATGGTTTATTGGTATTTTTAAAACTTTAATAAAAAAAACTCAATATTTCTTGACAAGGCCAATCGGCACTTACTCAAACATAATTTGTTAAATACTTCTTAATTCTGAATTTAATGTATGTTGAAGCTATTGAGAAGAAACAAAATGTATCTAACCTATTATATAATATTAATAAAATTGTAACAGAGTGAATTTTTTACATTGAAAACATTTTATAGCCAGAAAACTTTTTTAGAATTTTTGTCTGTATGTTAATTCAAGCGGTTGTCACGCAAAATCTACTGGACGGATTTTGATGAAATTGGTATGGTAATGGTATATACTGGGGAGCAACAGATAAGAGAAAAAAAAACAGAAAACATTCCTAATTACACGCGAACGAAGTCGTAGGCACAGCTAATATTTTATAATATCGAAATATTCTGAAATGTATTTATTTATTATTTGACTTAAATATATCAGTACATTCGTTGAATGTATTTCTACGTGAGGAATCTCTTGCCGTCGACTAAGAATCCAAGAAGTTTAGAACTTAGTGTTGTGGAAGATTTAAATGTAGTAAGGTAATGATACAGAATCAAGATCGGAATCTCCTTTTAGACGACTTTTGGAAACGTAAATCGATGATGCATTTTGTAATGTTTAGATTACGTTTATTCCAGAGTGTGACAGCATCAGAGTGTGAAAGAGTACTCGCAGAAGGCAGTGTTATGTTTGGAAATAAGGACGTTTATGTTTAGAAGAATTATGTGTATGTTTAGAAAGAAGGTATTAGAACGTAATTCCAGGACGTGAATCCCTAGGGCTTTGAATCTAGAATTAAAATAAACGCACTACAAGGATTCTTCAGAGTATTGAAAAGAAGACCTCGGAAAAGTGGTCTTATTTTTGCATGCCAAATATGTAGAGGCTGCATAAATTTTAGGGTCGTTCTATTTTATTCAACAAATTTTTAATGAGGTTTGGTTAACATACGTTTTTATAAACGAACAAGGTAGTAAAAGCGTTTGACAAGGGTGGATTTTAGTTTTGATTGAAATAAATTGTCGAAAACTATTTAGAGTGCAATTTGTTGTAAATTCGGCGAATAATTCTTTACTTGAGGTTGCCAGCTATGACTTTGATGGATTAGTTGGCCTGGGTCCTTGAGAGTTGAAGGAAAAGAATCACTCTGCAATATCATTAGCTGTTGGAAGTTCGACTGGAAACTTTTGGAAAGAAGTCTTGTATTCTTAATCAAAATAGTCTGGAATTTTGATAGAGTTAGGAAGCCTGGGAATTAGGCTTCGTATCAAAATTTGGGAAAGGATCTGTTTATCCCTTTATTAGGTAAGACCCAAAGAGGCAAACAAAGATACTATCACTTTTAAAATATTGGTTTGCATAATTAATTACTTCGGTTATTTTATACCAAGAACACATGTGTTGCAATGCTTTTGATATAATTAATATGTCAGGTTCTCAAGCATATTTAACACCAACTTGTCTACTATAAATACAATTTTAACGAAAACTCACCTAAAATGTATTCTGAACACCTGAACCTTAGTTAAATAATCGATAAACTCTCGTTAAGTTATCTTATTCACATTGCTCGTTTATGTATTCCAAAACTGAAGTCGTGATTAGTTTGTCGTTGACATTAATTATAATATTTCGTATAATTTTGCGAAATGTTCGATTTAATTATGAGTTTAAGTTTATCAGATGCTGATGTTTTCGATTTTATAAATAACATTTTTCTAAAAATTTGGGCGACCGCCGAAATCCTTTTGAGCTATTCATCGATAAAGAGTTTAAATTTTAAATTAAATTAGTTAAAGTGTGTTGTTAGCGCTAAGATGCCTAGAGTAATCTTTTATTTTTAATATATTTCATTCATGTGGTATTTTTCTAAAAACAACTTTTCAATATTTCTTCTAGGAAACAGCTATCTAGTGATTTGCCAGGAAAATACTTATCGAACCAATAGTTATCAAGAGACCGAAGTTGTACTCTGAAACATGTAGAAAGTTTTATGTTGTTTATTAGATATATAATTTTATCGAACCGATAATTATTTAAATGTTATAAATGATCATTAGAAACTAAGCTTTAGTGAAATTGTATTAGTATAGCAAGTAACTGTGTAACTTTCAAATATTAGCTTTTGTAATCATTTATTATCTGGAAAGTATGGAATTGTTTTTTCTTTAAAACGTAACTAATACATTTTTATTGCCTAAAATACACGACAAGGATATGCTACAAGGTTTTCCCCAGACAATTGGCATTCCCATTCGCATTTGGATTTGTCGTTCATGGTTTTGTCTTTATTTAATTTTCCCTCGAAATACGGTGCTGAGCCTACGGAGGCGTACGGAGATTGGGCAAGCCGTCGGCAATCTATCCCTCTGCGGACAGGACTGAGGCGGTATTGTGAACGCAGCGGGAAAGATGTGGGGGGTGGGGGTGGGGCAATTTTATTGTCCTGCGAGAGAATATTTCTATCGTAACCGCGGACTTATGCGGATTATGTGTTTTGATGTCGTACGTAGGTGAGTAGGATGGCACATGATGCGGATTGTTAACTATATTAGCTACTTGGTGAGTGGGGTAATGGCTGTCTGGGAGCTGAAACTGCTTTCTATATATTAAGATTTGGTTTTAGTGCAGCCACGTATTTTGTCCCCGATTATACCCTTTCTAAACTGAAATAAAATATTTCAAGAATAGAACGCACACTTTGAGGATTCCGTACACATTTAGGCACTTATAAACAATTGAGTGTATACCTGGTGTTCTGTAAGTCATGGGTCAACCTAAAAGGGAAGTAGGCCAAGCTATGACTTTGTTACTGACTAGGTTACTAAGAAAATTTAACCTTAATGAGAATTTCTTATTTGTCGAGTTAGACACTTTTTCAAAATTTGTAAAACTAACTACTCTGTGTTGATCTTTGGGTGCCATGGCCACAAATTAAGTCTGATTGTTAATTTTTTGTTGATAAGTACAGCTGAGTTATAAGCCTTTTGAGTAAATTGAAGAAAACAATTTTTTTTTGGAATTTGTAATTTGGACTTTGTAATTTTCTTTAACCCTTACTGTTTCTGGGGAAAAAATGTACTGCGTAGAACTGGCAAACCATTTTAAAAATTAGCCCATGTAATGCAAAAATTATAGCGATAAAAATCTTAGCGCTTCTAACTATAAAAGATACTCATACTAAACCTCAGAAGGCGCATATTATGAGGTAATTACCGTGTGTTTCAATTTTCATGTTAATATATTTTTCTTAAATTTTTCTCTTAAATACTCCTTAGAAATTATAAAAGTAATTTAAGGTTAAACAATTTTAACAATTTCTTCAAAAAGTTAAGTTTTTATTTTTTTTATCGCAAGTGCTTGCAATTGACTCTAATGTACGTGCGGCATTAAAGAATTAGACGCAATTTCAAGTTAGAAACTATTTTAATTATGGTTAAAAATATTCAAACAAACTTAATTTCAAGGTTCTACGTGGCATAGTTTTGCGAAAATAGGCTGTGGACAGACAGACACGTGAGAGATTATATATAACTTCCGTTTATCAGTTTAAAGGTACTGAACTCTAAAAAGTAAAAAAAACTTTTTGGCACAAAGGACACAAGAAACGTAATTTATTCTAACATTATTCATTATTAAAAAAAATATAATTTACTTAATTTTGTCCATGCGAAAACAACAGTTTCTTGTAAACACAACCCTACTCTTTTGAGTGTCAGACCTTGTGCTCCATTAATGGCCATAGCGAAGACTACCTTTATTGGGAATAGCTTTATTGTCATTTGGAAAGGCATGGTTGAATCAAAAGGTGTGAGGTTAATGCGGGATATGAGCATAGTTTGACTGGGGTGAAACGTTTAATTAATTGGGTTGCATTTTAAACGTTGATTTAATTCGGTGGCACTTTTTTACGGCAACGAATGAATGTTTGTTTATGAATAATTACTCTTTGAACGACTGTCGTGCATATTAGATAAAAATATTATCAATAGATGGCGCTGTTTTAAATAATTAATCTTTGAACGACTGTTGTAAATGTTAGTTAAACAGATATCTTATGTGATATGTTAGTTAAACAATTGTGTTAATAGATGGCGCTGTGTACAATATAATAACGCTTTTGAGAAATAATGCTTGGAGAATTAAAAAATGAATTAACAAATTAATTAAAAAATTAATTTCGTATGGTTTGTTTATTTTATTTCAGTAGTGGTGAAGGTAATCTTCAAAATTATAGCTCAATCATTGCTTTTGATGAAGTATTAATGGAGATATGGCGTACCAACAAAAACACCTTTGGGAAATAATATAAAGAGATTAGTTAGGATGTAAAAAGAAAATTTTATTCGTTAGTATGAATTACTTGCGATTTAATTAGGCAATGATTTTGTCTAGATTGCGTTATTTTCTATATCTTGTAGTACAAGTATGAGTATGTAATATCATAACCACACTCGCGTGTAAGTAAAGGCATGTAAGCCAAATATAAAATTAGGACACAGAAGCGGCGTATACTTATGTCATAATAATTCACAATTATGTAATACCGAATTGTAGTACTGAATTGGTGTATCAACGGCGCGAGACATCGCCGAGTCCGCACTTTATCTTCTTGCCAAAACAATTCGTAGAGCACATTGCTTGTCCGCCGTTCGCGCTTTGGTGTTCCGGCTTCGCTGGTGAGGCGGAAGGAAGGGGGTGGGCCAAACAGGAGTAGTGGGACAATAATTAATTACAAGGCACCCCCGTCAGGACTGCCGTCCGCGACAAGGTTACACCTCCTCCGACTTATGCGAAAGTTCATTGTGAAACCTTCGTTAAATATGATAACTGTAACTCGTGTGTTGCGGTCGACAGCGGCTACTCTCCGTCTACTTACGAGTATGTTTATAGGTTGTAATAGTTAAGCGGTACGTAGGTAGGTACGTCAAAGACGAGGTCATTGAGAAACGTACGCGGAAAAGCATTAAGATTCACCCTAAGTTTCATTACACATATTGTGCTTACGTTATATTGCCAATTCTTTTGCTACGTACGAATATGGGGTGAACGTTCTGGATATTAAAAATGTTTCCTAAGATGAAATGTGCCCATAAAATGAAAGGATAACGAGCGCTTGATGAAAAAAAGTGTTTTATGACTTCCCGAAAGATGTGGTTGATTCAGGTTCAGCGGTTGCTGAGGGTCGGCGCTGTTATTGAGAATCCTATAATTCAAGTCGTTGTCCTGCTCGTTTTGACAGTTTAAATAATATATCGTTTTAAAAGAATTTTTAGGTCACAGAAGTAAACTAGGTGAGAAATTAAATGTTACATGATGTCGCATACGATTTGACCTAACCATTTTTTATATATGTGTTATGAAACGTGACTTTCTACAGACTATTTTTGTGTGTTAAATTATGTATGATGTCATAAAAAATTTGTCAATAGTTTTAGTCTTATTACTACTAATGTCTCGTAATTATAATTTATTTACGTCACTTTGTTATGCTGCGTTTTAGATTCTGTTGTTATTTATGCTAACATCGGAATAGTTTACAAGTGCTATCGAATTCCTGAGTCTTTTCCGTATCCTTGGTTATCTTTATCCGAAATTACAATATTAATTTTAAATAATCTCGGATTGCAATCGAACAGTTGGCTAGGCTTATTGGCTCATTTCCTTTTGTATTATTAATTACGATGGAAGTATGTTAACTATTCTTGGTCCTTCATTGAGTCATTATAGGATTATTATAAAGACCTATAATTTTGTTTTCAAAGTTGCATATTACTCTTTTTTTTCTTATCTTTTATCTAAAGTTACAATATTAATTTTAAATAATCTCTGATTGCAATCGGAAAATTGGCTCATTTCCATTTGTATTATTAATTACGATGGACGTATGTTAACTATTCTTCCTGCTTCATAAAGTCAGTATAGGATTATCTTAAAGACTTTATTTTATTATTAAATTTGTTTTATTATTTATAATTTTGTTTTCAAAGTTGCATAATACTCTTTTTTTACTTCATTTTCAGCAAACGTGCTTTACGCAAAAAAAGTTTCCGCATATTTGCATATAAAACTATTATCCAGAACTATTCAAGGTCATTTTCGTTATTTTTTGGTAATTTTGCATTATTGCGTTATGTACGCAGTTTATTCATATTAGTAGATTTTGTTTGAAATTTTGTGAGATCACTTCTTTAAGTCGGCATAAAATTGCACGTCTCGTGTGTGTATTTTTATTACAGAATAAGTAATATGTACCCATTCTCTTTATGAAGTAGATTTTCATATATTATAATTTATTATTATGCCTTATAACTGAGCTTTAGACCAACTAGTATTTCTATCAAGTTTAGTTGAATAGTGTTTGATACTGAAAAGTGATAAATTTTTCTCGTTAGTTTCGACGATTGAGAAAGTACTTAGTAGTCATTTGGGTTTAATTTCAAGAATAATAAAATTATGAAAACTTATTTTTTATCAAACTAACTAAATTTCTGGTTTAAATATTTCTTATTTTCTTTGCATTCATATAGGTAAGTTTCTATTTAGACATAAAAATATTTGTCGACTCGTAACGCAGGGAAATGTTTATCCACAACAATTTTATATATGGATTTTATCGTGAATACCTAAGGTTCATGTAATGATCCTAGAATCTTACTATCCATTTCACGTTCCTCTGTTATTGTGCTTATTTGTGAGACTTTTAGTTTTATGTCAGGTCCAACCAGACCGCGTACGCAATGTAGTTTTGGTAAGGCGACTAAAGAGAAGCGTTAAAGGTTTGGAATACATGTTAGTATTTTGATATAAATTTGGCATCAAATTATAGTTTTTCTTGCTTTAATTTTAATTAAATAGGTCTGGAATGTTTCTATAGTTTAAGGGTTTTATCTGCTCCAGTTTTATATAGGTAACGCATTAAGTGAGCAATAGTTTTGAAATTGTCGTGTTTTGAAATAAAGTTTTCAATCTGACAATATTTATTTTATACTATAATTATGAACTGTTAATCTTTTTGCCTGCTGTTCAAAGCTCCAGAGGTAAGTTTGTACATTAGTTAGAAAATCACCTTTTCTGAGGACTGTGATGCTATTCGTGATGTTAGAAAAATATGAGATATTGGATCATTTCAATTTATGTTGACTAATGAAGGTTGGGTTTTTTGGAAAAAAAGAAAATCTTAATTTGGATGATTGTTTTCTTTTTTTATATTTAAGTGTCCTACTAATTACGATAACTTTCAAATAGGTTTTTAATGGGTTACGTTAGACTTTTCTTAGAAAGGAAAGTTTATTTTCATTATTGTAAATTTCGTAATCGTACTATTTTGTATAAGCTTTCTTTTAATATGGATGACATTTTCGCATTTATGTAACCAAATTGAGAATATAAAACAGGTCGTGTTTAAAATTATGTTATTTATTTGTATTTTTGTGGGTGTTAAAATAATTTAATGAATATTTTGAAGTTTTCTCGGGCTTTAAGAGTCACCTAATTAATCTAACTTTACCTGCCTTCGTCCTTCTAAAGCAGAATTCCTATTTTAAGCTGTTTCATAATAATTAATTTCCTTCTCATTCGCGTAAAGCTGTCGTTAATTATTGATATGGTACGATTGTACTAAACTAAGTTTAGATATAAACCCTGTGCCAATACGTAAAGTGGTCGCCACAATTTTCGCACCCCTGCGCGGAGAGCGAGCTGCGCGTTCCCTGCAAAGCGCCCCACTCGAATTTAAGGGATTGCCACTTCGATACCTCCATCGAATGAATATTTAAAAGTATTGTTCTCCTTATTATGACGGGCCGTCGCGCCGGTAACTGGTGGCTTAGAAAGGATTCTGCCTTTGATGACACCGACGACACATTTAATGACTTTCGAATAATTAATTTCGCCGTGGAAAAGTATTTTTTTCCTTTTGTGCGCTCGCGGCTAGGGCTCGAGCCCCCCGCAAAGAGTTAATGCCGAGAACTGAAGCCGCATTAATGCTGAAATTATTTCGCCGGCTCGTTTCATATAACGAAGCGGAGCAGTGGCCGCGGCGTCGCGGGGCGCGTTTTTCCGCGGGTCGGCCCGAACAAAGGGCTTAATCCTGCATCGCTGTGCTAATTATATTTCGGCAACTCTTTGCGCCTGGGCCGTATTGTTGCGGCACAGGATTTAGTGTGCTAATGGACGGAATAAAGGGAGATTTTGTGATGTTTCGCGCAAAACAATAAGTAGGAGGTCGCGAATTGTGAGCTGTGTACTCACGAGTTGGGCTTCAATATTACTTATTGTATTTTACTTATTAACTTATTTATTGTATTTTATTATTTAATAATTATATGCTCTATCAACTTTTAAGCAATTTAATTTGCCCTTATTGAATTTCTTTAACTAACTGCTAGATCTTAACTGTGAATATTAATAAAATTCTCTGTATTAAGAAAAAAATTACTTCATATTTTACATTTCTTTAGTTCACGAGTTAAACTTTATTAAATTGTTTTATAGTATCTTGTGATTTAATAATTATTAGTGGTCACCCAGTAGTCGAAATTCGATCGTATTTCAAGAAATGTTTAAGTTTGAACGTTGTTCGATTACGTGAAACTCGTTCAGTCAATCTGACATTTTAAAATTCTATGACGCAATCTCTACTCTGTGCGATTGTTTGACCACAGACTATTATTATGTGTTTGCATTGACAATATGATTGTAAACAATTAATCTTTTGAAGTATTTGTAATATATCATTTAATGTCTTTGTAACACATATTATACATAAATTTTAGCTTTCACATATTATACATAAATTTTAGCTTTCTACACTCTTTCTCTATATAAACTTTAACTATGCTTAACCTCACACTCCTCCGTGTGGTAATATGCGTACATACTTTATACAAAGTTTTCTCTTCACCTATTAATATATAGGTATACACTATCAACTTTCTAGCTATTTAGGGTAAATACCCTTATTGAATTCTCTTAATTCACAGCTTGTTATTGACTGTGAATTTTAAATAACAAAATTATCTTACCAAAAAAAAATTTTTGTTTTACATCTCTTTAGCTCACGATTTAAGCTTGTTAATTGATTTATGTTGAAATCAGAGCTTTTTAAGGTTCCTTCCCGATAAATCAATAAATTTATTCAAGCGTGATGTTAATGAGTTATTAAGTTACACTTGAATAAGTATTTATTGTGTTTTGGTCATTTAATATAATTAAATTCACTATTACGTTTCAAGCAATTTAATTTGTGCTTTTTTTTCCCCTTATTTCACAGCTTGACATTAACTACGAATTTTAAATAATAAAGTTGCGTCTATTAAAAAGAAAGTTATAACTCGTTTTGTAACTCTTTATGCCGATTTTAATTTATTTATGTTAAAGTGGTGCTTTTTAAATATAATTAAATTAAAATCGGCATAAAGAGATCCAAAAACGGCATTTCTGGTAGATCTGCATGAAACCCTATTTATTATTCGTGTTCTATGCATACGATCTCCTTATTTCGGAAGAAGTAAGTATTTAAAATGTCCTAAAATGATATTTTGAGAGGATCCTGAACGTGTAGGGGAGGGAGAATTTATTTTTATATAGGGGCATGGCATATTTAGGTTGAAAAGAGTTTTTCGAATAAAACGCAAATCTACATTTTACTTGTATATTTATCAGAGAAAAATACAAATTTGATGGATCACTAAATATGCCATTTTTATGCCCATTTTGTTACCGGGTCTATCTAGAAACTCAACCGATCTTTATGAAACTTTGCGTTCGTCTAGCCTATCAACTGTAGCCTATATGGTTTTATCCTGGAATATAATTTTTAATGAAAATAAAAAAAATGTGTGAAAATAAGTATATATCTATAATTACAAAGTAAGTGGATGATATCATCTTAATCATATTTTTTATTACTACAAAATATTTCCCTTTTCCACTCAAAGAAAGCCGCGGTCAAGGCTAGTTTGCACATATACAATTGTGGAATTACGATTGCTAGTTATAGGTTAAAAGCATATTTTATAGGTAATGTTTAATATTTGGCAGTAATCTATATTTATCTAATTGAAAATGCGTCACTCTGTGCAAAACGTTTGTTTTCTTTAATAACTTGTTGCTTTTACGTCACCCTGTGGAAAAATGTCTGGTTTCATTATTAATACATACCCTGTAGAAAAAAATTGTCCGATTTCATGACTGCTACGTTACCCTGTGGAAACAAGTTTCCGTTTCATTACTACTAGTTTATCCTATTGGATGGAACTTTGCACTGTTCAGTCTTGTAGCATAGAAAGACTAAATGCACTTGTAGACTTAATTGTCGGGTACAATTCTTTCAGGCGTTGAAAATAAGGATGTAGCTGGAAGGATTAAATTTAATTCAAAAGTACTTTGTGGACATGATTTTAATGTAGTTATAATTATTTAAAAGTTTAAATCAAAAATACACCCAGTAAATCCCATTATTTTAATATGTTATATACCCTATGTCTATAAGGTCACAACTGAACGAAAGTTTTATGCTGTCCTTGCAAGTCGTTTTTGTGCTTAACCCTAAAAACATAACAAATGAAACTTTCCTCTTCATCAGACTAGTGTGATTAAAATTATATTGTTAATTAGATCTGGCCTCTCAAAATTTGGTTTATGTATTTATATTGCAGTATAAATATTGAATTTGAGTATTTATATTTTTATAGAATTTGCAGAAGTGTAATTCAGTAAAGATGTAATTGATTAGTTATTAATTTGCAAGAACGGGGGACTATTCCAAAAAATATTCTATGCAATAAGGGCGATATTCAATTTCGAATAAAAATTTCATTAGCTCCACGCACCATTTAAAAAACAAGGTCCTATTTATCTGTTGTTATTTTTTATTGGAACTTTAGCACAAATAACATTTATTCTATACATACAAATATATGTATATGAGCAAATAGTTGAAAAAAAATATCGTTGGCGTTTCACGAAATCCACTGTTAAATATTTTCTTCTCAGCACTACAGCGTAAACACAAAAATTTTAGCTTGTTATTTAGAAACTCCCATTTCTGTAAAATTGCTCGCAGCACTCACCCAGGTACAATACACATTTTCTCGAACTTCGCATTTCCACTTTGCGGCGTCTAACAGGTTGCATGCGCATTTCCTCTTGCCGCCGAGAGAAAGGAGTTTGTTTTAATAGTCCTCGAGGTCTTTTCAACTTCCTTCAAGTCTGAAGAGTTATGAATGTTCCAGCTTTCGCGCGGGACCACTGTCGAGGGGACCCTCGAGTATGATGTATACGAGGGTAGCACGCTAGTATTTTGCCTCAAATAAGTATTTTTTCAAGATACTTGGCTTTTTGTCATATTCGTCGTGCGGAGCTGAAGTAATTTTATGGGTGTGCAGTAAAACGAGGTTTAACGTATGTTATGAAACTTCCTTGTATATCATAACAACGTGCTATATAGATCATAGCCATAGCAAAGATTTTTAATGTATATCACCAATTGCCAACGTCAAAACATAATTTAACTTAATACTAACATTTTCCCCTTAGACTAAAGCGGTTTAAGTTCGTGTGATAGTCGCGTCCGTGGCAGTTGTGATAGTATTCTACCATGTTGGTGGCGTTGACGTTACCGCGACGGTAACTGTTACACAAACCGTACACAAACAATATCGTGTAAACAAGGTGGGACTTTATGACAAACGTTGAACACGTTGAACAAGGTGGGATTTTATGAGACAAATGGACGATTGGGAATAAGTAATTTTCCTATGCGACTGATAGTTTCGATGAACAGTGCCATGAAACCCAATAACTATAGTGCATCATTTATACATTCAATTTACTTACGGACTTGGTCGACGTCACTTAGCAGATTAGTGAAAAGGTTTGTGTAGACAATTTTTTTATTTTAATTATTTTCTTAACATTTTACTTTAGTAACCATATTTGGTAAGAGGTTCAACGTACAACTTGAAAAAATGGATGTATAACCTTTACATTCTCGATCAACTCGCATGTGTATTGTAAAGATGGTAATCACATATGTTAAGCGTCATTGACTGATATGGGGCTTATTGTGTCGAATTCAGAAATTACCTGGTAGTGAATGTTCTAATAAGAGGCCTTACAACTTAAGATATCTATGTTGAATAACATATTAATCATATTAACGTACCATAATAAATGTAATTTATTTTGTGTTTATTTTTTTTTCTTTAGTTTTGTGCATTCCCACTTTGAATTTGCTGATTATATTGCGAAATTGTGACTGTCACTATATTTTTACTACATCACGATATTTTTATTTCTGACTATCTACTCTTTGATATATAGTTACTATTCAATATCAATATTTTTTACAATGATTCTTAGGGTTCCGTCCATCAGAATAAAAAAAAAACAAACGGTACGCTTATAGGATCACTTTGTTGTTCGTCCTTCCGTCAAAGCCCTTTTTCTCGGAAACGGCTTGAGATATAAATTTGAAATTAATATACTGATGCCTATAGCCTTGCATTGGTGTAAAAATTTAATTTTTTTATTTACTCACAAAAACGTATGGCGGTTAAAAGGTTATTTATTTTTTTTTACCATTACGTGCTCACTGATCATCAAAACTTTTAGGATGCTTCCGGTCGACTTGCCATCATGAAAGTCAACATAATGGGACGTCTTACAGCACAAGTAAAGGAAAAAATCCAAAAATCGATGATTTTTAATTTTGAATTTTTGAAAAAAATTTTGATTCTGTTAATAGTTAATGGAAATATGTTATTTATTAAATATTTACGAATGCCTAAATGTGTACGGAATCATCGTAGTGCGAGTTCTACTCGTGCTTGACCTTGCTTGCTTGGTCTTTTTTTCCATACGGCAGAAAATAAATTTTATCGGCTAAAAATAACATTAGAGGGTAAAAAAAGTAATGTAAATATAATTTTATTGTAAACGTGCTTTCAATTTTTTTTTTGAAAGTGTCTCTCGAGAGAAATTGAATTAGTCGATAATGAAAATTCGAGTCGAAAAAGATAAGAATACACTTGTACACCTACACAGATTAGAAAAAAAAATTTATAAAGTAAATAATTGACTTTATTTACTTTATACATTTTTTTTTCTAATCTGTGTAGGTGTACAAGTGTATTATATATTCCTTCTTATAGAATGGATCTACAAGTTATTATGTATTCCTTTTTATTGAGTAGGCCCACAAGTGTTTTATATATTTCTTCTTATTGAGTAGGCCTACAAGTGTATTATATATTCATTCTTATTCAGTAGACCTACAAATATATTATGTATTCGTTCTTATTTATTAGGCCCAAATTGTGTTATGTATTCCTTCTTATTCAGTAGGCCTACAAGTGTATTATGTATTCCTTCTTATTGAGTTGACCTACAAGTATATTATGGATTCCTTCTTATTTTGTACGCCTACAAGTGTATTAGGTACTTCTTCTTATTTAGTAGGTACAAGTGTATTATTTATTCCTTCTTACCCCTTCTTGGCCTCTTTATTGATCGATGCCTCGATGTTTCAGTGTTACCTTTTAAATATCATGGTATCCCCTTTTTCGTTAGTGTAGTGATATATGAAAAAAATTTAATAAACATACATATATATACTTGTTTTTTGACATTGATTTATAAAAGAAGTCCTTGGTGAGATAAGATACTTTATTGGTGATTTTATGACGGTTTCGCTATTGGTGTAGGTAGTATATTTAAAGGTACGATATTCTTGAATGCGTAATATTTGATTGGTAGTGCAAACAAAACGCCAGTACAAAGAAGTTGCGGGAAGTTGAAGATGAAAACATTTTAATGATAATATTGTGTTTTACCCACTGAATTGTTATAATTACAACGTGCCGTTAATAATTTATGTTATGTAATACTACTTAACTTTTACTGAAACCAAGTTCAGAAAGGGCGAATCTGGCAAAAGCTTTCAATGTTGTACGCCGACATTATTGCGAGTAACCCGATTCGCATTTGCGACCCAATTAAAAGTTGATTTGCGAAACTTTTACACGCGCCGAAAGCTTGCAATATTCAAAACGAACTAAATAGACAAGTAAGTAAATATTATTAGCGGCGCGTTACGTAAAAGCCGACTAGAGTTTGATACAAATATACGGCGTCACATAAAAGTTTCGACGCCTAATGTTGCATCGCTGAGCTCCGTGAGTTCCGTAGAGCATCGCAGAGCTTCCGGAAGTTTTGTACACTTTTAGTTGACGTAAACTTGTGAAAAGCTCGTTTAGTTTCGTGTCCTTGCCGCTTCTTCGGATGTTTTATGACGGCGTTGTTATTTGTCAACTTTGTGTTTAAAGTGAGGGTTGATGCCTGCAATCGCCAACAAAATTTTGCACTTAGAATGAACAAGATCCTAATACTAAGCCGTTTGATGATGCTATGTTAGTATTATGTAAAAACTATCGAACAAATTCGGGTGACATCACATCGATGTCGTATGTAAAGATGTTATACAAATGCTCACAATGCTATACACATGTTATACAAACGTCACATAATAATAAAACAAACTTATAGGAGAAATTTTCCGAATGTTCAAGATTTAAAACCTATGTGATTTTCACGACTTACTGAAATGTTTTATTATTTTTCGAAAAATTTTGGTTATAGAGGCAGGATCTACACAAGCCCTACCAGCGCCAGATAAAAGAATACAATCGCAAAAGTGTTGATGTGGATGGCATATCTCTTCTTCATATTATTTCGAGAGTTGATAAAGAGAAGTGAAATATATCAATTTCACTTCTCTTCTTAGGACTATTACGTATATCTTTTAAAGTGGGTTGTGGACTTCTATCTTAGGAATATTACGTATATCTTTTAAAGTGGCTTGTGGACTTCTATTTTAGGACTATTATGTATATTTTTTAAAGTGGCTTGTTGACTTTTATCTTAGGACTATTACGTATATCTTTTAAAGTGACTTGTGGACTTCTATCTTAGGACTATTACGTTTATCTTTTAAAGTGGTTTGTGGACTTCTATCTTAGGACTATTACGTATATCTTTTAAAGTGGCTTGTGGCAAAAGCCGTGCAATGTGGCACGTCATAAAGTTTCAGTTGAAAGCGTTAACTAATGGTTTTTCTGTTTTCAAATATCTATTTAAATGTTTACTGTGTTTAGTGACGGAAGAGTAAAAGAAAATTATTTTTTTCAGCCCCTTTTCATAATTATGGCAGTATAGATTATTCAAGTTTCACGTATTTTTCATTATTATCCACTTTAACTGGAAAAAATTACTAATTTCCACCTATTAATAAATAATTTACTTTCACTTTATATTTAATGTACGTGAAAATAAATGACCCGTTTCGTAGGAGGACCGTTTCGTAAAAGTTCGGTTTCGTAAAAGATCTCTTTCGTAAAAGTTCTGTTCCACGTCATGCATGTCGTATATTTCGTGTCCGGAGTGTGCTGAGTACCTTTTCCCTTGTCTGATTTTAGAAAAATATAAATTTCCACCTACTAAGAAAAAATATGCAATCACATTAGATTTGTTGAAAAATTTAAATGCCCCGTTTAATAAAAGCTCAGTTTCGTAAAAAGTCCGTTTCGTAAAACATACGATTTAATATTATACGGATCACTAGTTAAAAAAAAGAAAATAATCTTAGTTGAAGTTTTCATAATGGAGACGCAAACATGTTTTCGACTTTATCAATCAGATACGAGCTCGTACTTGCGGTTTAGTTCATTTCATCTGGCATCAAGAACATTTTGTTCCGCGATGTTCACCTTGTTTTCCGCCGAGTTACTGCAGTGTACGTATTCCTCGTTTCATATTACGCATTGCTCTCAATCTGCCTCCGTCTTTTTGCTTTATTTACATTAATATCATATTTTGGAGCGCTCGGTCCGTTTATTTGGTTATGCAGAAACTTTTGTGCCCTTATCTTCGAATATCGAATTTATGAATGAGTTTTTTTTTTGTATTTTCCGACATTATTATTACGATTGCGTAGCGTAATGACATTTTTCCGTGAGTATTTTCTGAAATGGAAATGTTTGCGTAGTATTCGCTTGCGTTATGTGAAAGTGTATGTGGCTCTTTATGTGACTTATGTGGATGTACCTTTTACAATTTTTGTAAAGATAACTAGGTGGTCTTTTAAAGATGTCTTGACGTCTTTCACATTAAAATAATTGGACATGGAAATGTGAGTAAAAAAATCAGAATAAACATTTAGCAAATTCGTCTGTCGAAATCATTGATTATCATCAGATCATGGGGAAAACGATTGAATTGTTTAGATCTAATTATTTCCCCATTTTTCATTTGCTTGGTTATTTTACTAAACGTTTCGGCATAGTACCCTTTCAAACATAATGTCGCATATATCAGGTTATGGCTTTAGAAGGTTGTAATTAATTATATCAATAATTATTAGATGGTTTTCTATACTATGTTACAGTTTTCACATTACCATTGTTGTATATTATTTGGGGATATATAGGAAAATAAAATTATTCTCTTGATCTCTATAGCGCTATTCATTGGATGAAAATGGTGGAAAACATAAAATTATGCTTTCAGCTTCGAAACACCACGCAAATGTTAATAACGATTGAAGTATGCGTTATATTAACTTATTTGCTTTATCCCCTTTATAATTCCTGGAGTTGCGGGTTCCCTGAACAAAAGTTATATTTGTTGAGCATATTAACCATTTATAAGATTCAGTTTTGTCATTCTGAAATACAGTGATTCGCTGTTCATTCATTTGACGAGTCTCGACTGGAATAGATGCCCCAATTGAATCCCGGCGAAAATAACTTTTAATTATTTGAATTTTATCAATATCGCATCGTAAGTTCTGGTTATAGAGTATAATGTTAAGATAATACATTAGTAAAAGAAAATGACAGTGTGTTTTGATATAAAACAATTGTACGTAAGGAAAGTATGCTATAGAAGTGAGTCTTGTTAAAAAGAAAATCAACGTCATGTGATGTGTTCATGTGATCATTCATCCATATACTGAACGCACTCGATGATGTTTAGTCAGCTACGGCGATCGGACATTTGGACGTTGAACGGCTGCCACTAAGAGCTATGGCTTCCTCACACTCTCCACTTTACTCGCAACTGGATATGGTGCCCTCACTTTTAGTTGCGAGCTTTATGTCATGAAGTTGGTCTCGATTTTCGGTTTTCAGCTTTAACTTTGAAAAATTCATCTTTAGATTAACACGGAAATGTTGATCTTAAGATGAATCTTTCAAAGTTAAAGCAAATTTTTTATAATAATTGGCTTTCACCTGCGGCTTCCATGGTTGTAATTACAAATTTATGATTAAGGGAACTTAAATGTTAAGACTTTGTTTTCATGACTTAATAATTGAAACGACAGTGAAAACAAAAACATTTTCCTCTAAATTAAGCAATGAAGGTAGTGGTTCTGTTGCCCCTTTATATTGTATATGTAACGTTTCAAAAAATCACATCGATCCGTTGCAACGTTTTTTCGTTATTCCGTTTGTGTACTTTTTCCATTTCAAATCAGAATTTTTCCGAAAGAATGAGATTTCCCGAGATTTATCTAGCTTTAGTAGCTTTTTTTCCCGCTCACCAACTATATCTGAGCAAAACAATTACGCCGATTCTTGGCTTGGCTAGCTGACAAACAAATACACTTTCGCATTTCTAATATTAGTTATTATTCCAGCTTCATTTCTCGTTCACTTGTCATATAAATCCCTTATGTTTTGTATTAGTAAATACAAGATAGTGTGTAGGTACTGATATATATTACCGCATTGTAGAACGTATTTACCATCCTTTTGTAACACTTTTCGATTTTGATTTCATAAATTACACTTCAAAAATTTAATTAAAACTCCTTACGAGTATTAATAGACTGTCGTTCGACTTCAAAACCTGAAGACACAGTAACAAAAGAAAAATACTCATGATTACAAATACCCTTACCTTAAAGCCTTATAGTTACGAGACCCCCGTATTATCTATAAACCCTTATATACAATGCGGTTGCACGCTAGTCCTAAAAAATCGGCGTCCGGCAATAAATCGGTCCGTTGTTTGTTCAGTGCAGGCCGTTAATGCTTGACTTCCGCATCGGTGCCCTGCCTCAATAGAGTTTGTTCTCATATGGAAATCTGAGCCACAAATTGAAGGGTTTTTCAGTCTGTGATTTCTGATTTGGCCATCAATTCGGTTCAATGGGGCTTAAATATTTTTGCAAATTTTTTATTTATATTTAAAATGTTTAATTGCAAATAATGCTATCTCAGTTTAGGTTGCATTTATAAGACTGAAGTGTATTTAATGTTTAGAAAAATTGGCTCTATAAAAATTTGATATCGTATTTTTCTAATAGTTTTATTCACTTATGCGCTGGGTCATTTTATTTTCAAAAAAATTCTGATTTAATTCAATTACTTCGTAGTAGATTCGTGTCTATCCCACAATTCACATATTCTTGTGAACATGAAATTTGTTTTAGTACACCACATATGTTCTTGCTATTATAGTATACAACTTCAAGTAGAAAAATGTGTTTACATGTTAATGCAACTTAGTCAATATTAGATGCCGTAAATATTTGAGTGCGTGAAAACACCACACGTTATAGACTTGGGAAGTTTCATTTCCAGTAGAAATCAGCTGTATAAACTCTTCTTTTAATAATGCTAATTTACTCTGACTTCCAACGTTTCCTTTTTATATTCCGTGTCATAAAGTTTTTCCGCATATTTTTATTTTTATTTCTTTCTCAGCAACAATATTAGCAATAAAGGAAAGTGATATGAAAAGTGACGAGTTATAAATCATGCGTGAGTGTAAAATAAGGATATTGAAAATATACGTTTTGTTTTGTTCAAACTTTCTTTCGTCGAGATTCTTATTTTCTTAAACTAAATGTTGTATTGAAATTTTTTGTTTGTATTTAAGATAAGTTCAAATTACGTCTACCTGGTTCTCTCTATTCTGGACAATGGATTGAATGGTAGTCTACGAGATTTAAGTTTCTAATTCTAGTATCGTTTCTTTAAGCTTTATGGGTTAGGGGACAACGTTATTTTGAATGACAAGACATTCGCGAGTCGAGCATTCATATTGGCCGAAGTGAAAATGTCTCCAGGTTATAATTTGGCAATTGCAATGTTGAATGTTTGTCGGAGTTTGGACACGCGACTGATTTCTAATTAAATTTTGATTTAATTTATATTTCCATTTTCGTTACTTCCATTTTCATGGCGCACTGCTGGAACCGTTTACTTTAACCATTTGAGGAAATTTTCAAAAATTATACCGATGTATGCATTTAAAGGTTATTGTGAATTCAGAAAAGATCACTCTCCTTTCGACTGAACACCAATATTGAAGTGAAAGTAAGTTTTGTTTTCGTTGTATCGTTTTTTTTTTAAATTTTATTATCACACCTGAAGGCTTAATGCAGATCTTGCAACCTAAAAATTATCAAGTTTGGTCTAGGTACTACTCATAGTTGGTAACGTGTGTGAATCGTTTGAAATACCTGTCAGCACAAGGCTTAAACTATACTTCGTACTGTCTATAATCAAGCATTGCCCGCAAATTCTGACGTTATTTATGTATATAGACGAGGTGGCGAGGTCTCTGCGGCGCGCGCTCTCGTGGCCCCATAAAGCGGAGCCCAACGACTCGTTCCGCCTCACCCTCGAACGGTAAAGGAAAATTATTGTGACATTCCAATTTATACAAATTGTACCCGAGGCTGGCGTTTATATTTATTTAAGCGGCAACTAAACAAGGGAGGGGCCCCGTTAGAATCACGGCGGTTCTGCTGGCTAATAAAAACACAATTTGCAGTTATACCAAGTGGCTGTGCTGATGATTGACAACTTCGTGGCACGATTTAATTGCTGGCGGAATAAATTAAAAGGACTATTATACTACGAAGCCATCATATGTAGTAAATTTTAGAATAATTACCAGAAAACCTATCAAAGACAGTATTTAAAAATACTGAAAGCTTTGTTTCCAAGTACTATAATTTTTTTCGTTTACCTCATTGTGCAGGGTATTGTTGAATAGGTCTTCCAAAAATATTGGGAGTATTTTCAAAAATATTGGAAACACTTTTTCGATACAGTGATCAGTTTACGAAAATGTTAAGCTTTGTAATGGTTTTTTTGACAGAATTAGATGTCTTCTCCCGTGCTAGTTAAACCGCTATTTTTGAATGTTTGAAAAGTATTCACAATAATAAACTAATGAAATTAAAAGGAAAATAATTCCTGCAAGTACGCCCTATTAGTTTACGAGTAACGGTTGACCCACTTATGACCCACTTATGATGTAGTTGGGCCTGTAAAAAGTTCATGGAAACTCCATAAAAGTGATTTAAATTAACTGTAAAAATAATTGTGTATTTTAAAATGTATATTTATTATGTCTTTGAAAGATATACTGGGCAATATATTTATATATTTACATGATGAGAAACAATAGTATTTGAATACGCACCATATTTTTTATGCCTATGAAAGATAGGGTGTGTTACATTGTGAAAAATTAATATTTATAATTAGTTCAATAGAAGTACTCTTAAATATTTATTATGTGTGCGGGGATCGTAGTAATTCGAGTTCTGCTCGTTATTGACAGTTTTTTTAATATTATTTAACCGATTTTAGCACGTGATATTGAACTTTAATTGTTTAGGTCGTTTTGAATTTGAATCTCGACTGATTTTCTAGTGAAAATCCTATTAATATTAATTCGCTATCGTTGTTGTTTATAGTGTATTGAATATTGTCTTATAAAAGAGCTTAAGTTATACTTGAGTGAATATTAGATTTTCCTCCATTTTATTTTTTACTTTATACGGGTAGCTAGATGAATTTGCTAGTGGGTTATTTTACCTACAATTAATGTAAGTTACTAGATTTGAGACGTGTGGTTTTAAGAGGATGAATGTGATTGAAATTAGTGTACCAATGACGAAGTATATTTCAAAATATGGGCATATGTTAATGTTTATTGAGGTTCTCCATTCTTATACGTACTTGATCCTAAATTGTATCTATAATAATAAGTTAAATACGGTATAAGTAGCGTTTTTAAGCGGCGTATGTGAGAAAATCTTAAGGAACTTATTCCCACTCGTACTTATATATAAATGAACGCGGAAATATTGACAAAAATATGAACAAGGGGTATATGTGGAAAAGTGACATGCGACGGACCATGAAAGACATGGTTGGAGAAAATTTGTAATTTATCTAAGGAAGGAAACGTTACGATTCTTATAAATAGATGATAACGTGTAAGCACAGTAGAAAAATCTCAGTGCCAATGTAGTATTATTACATTGCTATTCACTAGGGTTTGTGGAAAAAAAGCGTTGTGGTATAGTTATTTACACACGAGCTATTCGTAGTCTGCAATCAAACCCAGCTAGTGAACTTTTTTTTATGGCTCGTAAATATATATGTAGGCATGTATTCGTCTGTGCTCCGAATTTCATCGCGAATTTATTATTCTGATTCAGCGCGTCTGTTATGGATATCTTGGTGTGAAATTTTATTGCATCGGATTTTTGAAGCTTTGTTTTTTACGAGCGCTTGAGGAGGTGTTTATTTTATTATATTGGCACGTAAGATGGTATCTAGTGAAAGACTTACCGGCAAAGCAAAATAGGTTAATAGTTCTAATATATGTTTTATGATGATAGCGTTGATAGAACAGGTTATGAATATTTCTTGAGAGTATAATTAGTAGATAGGAAATCTGTTTAGCCCCAATTTCTATATACATAGGGGATCGTTCACACGTTCGACTTTTGTTTATTTTTGCTGTTGTATGGAGTAATATCAAAAAATATGTTCGTTACTTCTTATAATTTTTTTAAATTTGGATTATGTCTAAATGCATTTGAAATTTATTTACTTTATGCTGGGAGACTTTTCCTGTTATGGTAAATGTTAACAGCTAACGTTGAAAAACGAAGAAATTAATAAAATGTTGGGTAGATGACGCATTTTTATTAGAAATACTTGTTAAAATAAAAAAAAATATGTAAATAATTTTTGTCAGAATTTTAATGGTGGTTAATAATAAAACCACTGATCTCCTTAAACTTAATTAATCTTTCAATAACTATTTTCGGATAAATCTAATACATTGAATTTTACATATGCTGAAATTGACGGCCAAACTACCTACGACAAATACAATTATATTATTGATTTATATTCATTTATATAACAATCAAAATAAAGTTATAAAAACTATGACAGATGAAAACGCATTTATTGCGGTAACAATATAGAGACTAGTTCTACGATATATACTATATTTTGTTCAGTTTTCAGATAACGATGACACGTTTCATCGATTTTAGTTTTACTCATAGTCAGTAATTTATACTCTGGCGCAATAGCTTTTATTTGAGTTCGCAATTGTCGGGGTAGAATTGAAAATTACACTATAACTCATTTTTAAATACTAGTATTTCTAGAAGATGGTGATAATGCGTGTGTAAGAAGTTTTCTTTATTATGAAGAACGAGTTTTATATTTGGAACATAAGTTTATTAATGAAAAAGAAAATTGGTAGGATATAGATAATGGAAATAATTGTATCATGATATACAAGCATAATTTTCAAGTAGAACTCGAGCCAGAAAAACAATCGTCATACGTACAAAGTCATGATTTTCCAGTTTGTAGTAACCTTATCCAATTAGTCGACTGCATTCAAGTACTTTCAATAATAGACTTAGTAATAATAAAAAAGGGAATATGGATGGTTTTGGTGTGTATAAATATGTGTTTTATATTTATACCGTAGCGGGAAAAGGTAGTCTTAAATATTTTGTCAGCATTTCTCATAAAAATTATGTAACAAAGAAAAATTTAATTATGCGTTTCAAATAGGCGGTAATGTTTTAGTTGGGTCTCTAACCCTGGAAAGCAAAATAGTGAAAGGACAAAGAAAAAATATTTCAATGTACTAATGGACGCTGAGAGTATTGTTGCATTGAATAAACCTTTTAAATACGAGTGTAACTCACGCTGCTCGGACACTTGTAGCACTCATATATTCGTAGCGTATAAAAGTTACGTTAAGTACGTAGAATATTTATTAAACTATTTAAAAATGCTAATATGATTACAGTATCTTGTACCTGTACCTTTCATAGGCGTGAGAAAAAAAACAAGTATTATTAGTAATTTTTAGTCCAAAATGTAATAATCATATCGATTTATCGGTTCAGCTACTTTAATGTATAGAATAGTAAAACGGAATAATTCGTTTGCACTTAGTTTCCTGTACCAAGAGCTTAAATAACAATTTGAAAATTATTTCCAACTTGGCTCTTAAAAGCTTTCTCCAACGGCGCATAGCATGCATTATGAGAATTAAATACTTGTTCCGTATTCACCTTCAACTTTTTATTAACTTCCCTACAATTATCTAGTCGCACCTCCGCCCGAAAGCTGCAGTCCAACTGCTTCAAATACCTCAGAAGTTATCCGGCAAAGTTAGTCAGTCTGCAGGTGCAACGGTGCGAGAAGCTAAGGTGCTTCCGAGGTCAGGCGGGTGCGGTGGGCGACGTGGGGTGTGACGCGGCCATACTCCGTTCGTGCTTCCTGTAGTCCAATTACTACATTCCAGTCAATATCGGGTAACTTTTGAAAACAGTGTGTATGTTATTCTGAGTGCTACCGAGTTCCTTTCGAGAAGTGGAATATCCAATTTCATTGAGGTGATCGATAGTTACCCAACTCTTATTGGTCATTGTATTTCTGCTCTATATTTTGCTATCATGTATGTTTTTGTAATTTACTCCTTAAATATCGATTTTCGTACATAGCGCCCGGTATGAAGTTTTATTAGGAGTAAAATCAGAATTTCATAGCGTACGAAGTTCAGAGCGTTAAAAAAACGGTAAACTTTAGGTGGTCTCTCCGCGCAACATTTTAGAGTGAGATATCAGTATATTTATTTGGCATTTTGTTATGGCGTAATCGCAATTACGGAGTGTGACACACATAGGCTCGTATCAATAGTCAAAACATAAAACCAGATTAAATCGCGATTACGAAAGTCTAGATTAATATAAATAGTCGTATTATATCTCCGACGGTTCAATAGACGCATATTAAACTAGTATTAACTAATTGAGTTTGGAAAATAAAAAATTAGCCCATCGGAGATTCATGTTTTGATTCAATACTTTCGCCTGCGCAGTACGTACTGGGCATCAATTGTTATAATTTCAGGCATATTTTGACATATCGAATTATTTACGGACTAAATACAGATCATATACTAAAGTTACAAGCGTCGTTTCTTTTTGGCTGAAAGTATTACGTTTAACAACAAAGTATTAAAATGAATACAAGAAAAAGAAACTACACGGAAACAGAGAAAATGATATTGTTGCACATATTGGTCTCTTACAAAGATGTTATTGAAAATAAACGCACCGACGGAGCCAAGCCTGAAGATGAAAAAAAAACACTTGGGATGCTATTGCCGAGAAATATAAGGCTAGTGATATTATAAATGAAAAGGTGAGTACAGTCAAATGTACACGTATATAATGAAAATAGAATGCAAAATTAATTTGTTTGCACGAATGTAATTTCTGTATTTATATTTATATAGTGTTATCTATTTTATACATTCCAAGACAGTCGTACTTAAGGAGTAAACTCCAGTCGCGCTTCGAAGCTGACACGCACAATTTTTTTTCTTTACTGCTTTTGACACCTGTTACCTTTGTTTCTCCTATTTTATTTGAGCAAATATTATTTCTTAAACACGTATTTTCTAATCTGTACTAAATTCTGAAAACAATTTTATACCTGTAATTTATTGATTCTCCAAAAGAAAACTGTTAAAATTTGAGCGGTATAGTTTAAGAAGATAAACGTTACACGGTTGGGAAAATGGAGTTTCCACGCTTTTATTTCGAATTGCACGAAATTAAGATTTGTCGTGATTAATGCGATGTAGTACTGAAAATATTTTGGAAGCTAGATTTTGTAAGAAAAAAGAAGACACGTATCTCTCTAGAAACAATTTTTCCTAGAATTTTTTACATCTGTTCTGTTATTGAATTTTAGTAATAAATTTTACAATGTTTTGATAATAATGTAATTAAATTCGTTGTGTAGTGTTTTAACACCCTTCTGTTGATCTTTCGTTTCGTATTTATCTATATATTTATCTAAATATATAAAGGAAAACACTCTATAATAATCGTCGAGACGAAACCGCTAAAACAAGAAATGTGAAATTTGGATAGTAATTTTATGACGTAGACACCTACTGAAAAAAGATTTTCCGAAATTCGATTCCTAAAAGGATGAAAGGAGAAATGACAGTTTGTGTAGGAAAAAATATTTTTGCCCAGATTTACTTGAAGCTTAGCATAAATACTCTATATACAAGTAACGAAACATATATTCCATTATTTCCTAAAATTTATCTCCCAAGGGGCTGCAAGGCGGTGGAAACGTTTTGTGCGGCATAGAGACTTGCAAAGAAGGGATTTGTTAACCTGAAATGTTGTGTAAATATTCTACTAAACAAATAATTAAACAAGCATTTTAACGATTTTGTGTGTTTTTAAAAAATAGTATTTTACTATTTGCATATAGTTCTGAATCTGGACATTTTACTGCTTAATGTTACCTGCCCGAGGGAAATAGTCTACTAAATAAATATTTATCTATATTAAATGTATATTTCGACCCTGTTTGTCTATGTATTTACGGTTTTGGTGCTTTCTGTATTTCGGCCCTAATTGTCTACGTTTTTACGGTTTAGGAATTTGTCACGGGGGCGTTGGCTGTCCTTGGGACATACTAGTGGATGGTTGTTCCGATGTGCATATATGAAAAAAATAGTTATTATATTTAAATTAGTTATATATTTGTTCTCTGATTTTAAATAATCGCGTCTTAGTATCACACACTTCCCTTTTATATATTTTTAGTTAAATCAAGTAAAATCTGATGTTCTTAATTTTAATTAAAATTACTGTACCCGCTAGTGCTATACTCAACTCCTGAATATGACAGCCGTTTAATTGTATTTTAACTAAATACGATACACTTAAAATTTTTTTAAATGTAGTTCAAAAGAAAATAACTAACTTTTTTTAGATAAGAATTCTGTGTTAGTTAAGGGGTTTATAACTCCGGTTTAGCGTTCATTTATTTTCTATACGTATTTAATTTTTAGTACTTAGGTGTGTTATATTGATAACATTTTTGGCATTCTAAATTTTAAGTAAGTAGTAAAGGAAAATAAACCAGTAATAAGGTAATACAACTGGATGTGATGCAGTGGGTAAGGACTATACGAAATCACATTTTATTGAGTTTCAACCAATCTCAGGTATGGTTGCCAGATTAGATATACAAAACAATTATTAGTAATTAACCTCATTCAAGTTTATTCGCCTACAGAAAAGTCTAAGGAAGAAGAAATACAAAATTGCTACAATCATCCTAGAAGGGCTACAGAAAGAAATGGCAAGCCATGGAGACATTCACTCGACACTGGGTATCACAATGAATTGAGTATAATTAATTACTTAGTATTGCAAAATTATTTAGTTATTGAAATTAGTTATTTTTTCTTTTATAACTAATTAAGTCAAATAATGTATTTGTTTTTTTTTATATACAAGCTTAAATAAAATAAAAAAAGTATAAATAAGATATATTATGAAAACTGCAGTGATTAGTGGATGTTTTCAGAGAGAGATATTTTCCATCCCAAGAATACTTATCCCATCAGAATACCCGTTCGAGTTAAAGAGAATACAATCGAGGTGTGCTTGGTCATAGCTATCAGAAAATTAGAAGGTTAGACACTGAAACGACCAGACTGTTTCTTAGATAGACAGTACTGAGTTATATATTCTACAGTGAGCTCTGCACTTTCAGTTTAGACCCAGAAAGCGTTACCGCAAACGTAGTTTCCAAAGAGGTACTGGTAGAAGCACAAGTGAAACTCAATTTTTCGGTATGTTTTTATAGTGTAGAAATTTTATAATATCGTCATAAATTTGACTATATCGAAATCCCATAATATGAGAGACTTGAGTTTTGGTATATTTTTACGTTTTATTTGAAATACTAAATCGATATTGTGGATTGATTCGGGTCAGCAGTTAACAACGAATAGAAACCCTACATTTTTACGGTTTCTTGTTTATAACATCAGTAAGTAGTTTAACGAAATTAATAAAAGCTAAGGATAGAGGATCTTAGTGGAGTATCGATGAAGGATTATTTCTTCCAATTTACGAAAGCCACTCGAGGGAAGTCGGTCAACGGTTAGTTTCTCATATCCTTATAAAACGTAATGCAATTTATCTATACGTAGTGATGTATAAAACCGTAATAAATGTAGAAGTAAAAATCTATGATGTAATGGAGTTAATGTAATAATAAATATGGAATATAGGAAGTTAATATAATAATAAATACGGAATATTGGAAGATATATTTTTAATATCATTTTCAGTAGAATCCTAACTATCCTAAATAGTACAAGCCTAAGTGTGTTTGTTTCTTTCACTTTCACGTCCACTCAAATGATATCGTGAAATTTTGCATTCGTACGTTCTGTGTATATGAATGCATTTTTTTTGGTATTTAAAGAAATCACCTCGCTAAGTACACGAAATATGTGTGGTTGTGCTTGTGCGTGTGCGTATGCGTGACGGGGCGCATGGGTGTGTGTATTTTTATGAAATTGCTTAGCTATTCCAATGCTAGGATCCAATATATTCAGAAGGACATTACTTTGAAATTAAATCACCAATATTTCCCTTTTTCTCCAATATTTCCCAAAGCTAGCGCTTCTAAAATCAGTTTGTAACGAAAATTAGACGTAAAAGATTTGTATTCATGATAGCTAAAATTTTATTCAATAAAAATATCTAAGATAACAGTACGGGATACGACATATTTCTTGCAAGAATTTTAAAATTATAATTGTTAATGGGAAACGAGTATATTTCCTAATCATCTGTGGAAACCTGATAAAATCGACATTGCTTTCACGTTCACAATTACGTTTACTTCTATATCTTTCTGTACTCGGCGTATACGATCATGTTTATTCGAGTTTGCAGGAATCGTTTGAGTCGTATCGAGTAACTGTAAATTGTGCAAAAGGTTATCAAATAACGGCACGAGTAGTGGAGCGCGATTTGCTTAGGCATTTGTAATGAAATTGTTTTGTCACGTACATGTGCAATTACGTAAACATATTTGATGATGCAAGGTAGCATGCATTATGTCGACTGCAAATTAATGCAGTAATTGTTGCGATTCGCGATACTTTTCTTGACTGATTGTAGAATTCGCTAAGCGTCGGGTACTGCGGTTTGAAAACATTATGAACTAATGATATGAAGATTAAATTTTATTTATTTATTTACCTACTGTATACAATTGATACATGTGGCGGAGTTATTGCTACGAAAGCAATCTATTGCAGCCAACCAGTAAAATTTTAGAATGCTACTATATAAAACGGCGAGAATATTTTAAATAAGTGTGTTTACATGTCCTTTGATTCGCACTGTCTCTCATCTATCCCAATATCGGTACATTAGTCTATATGTCTATCCTTCTCAGAGTTTACCAAACTATTTTGCCTAATAGACCACTTCTCGTTTTTTTTCCTTCCGTAGACACCCTGCCTATCTATCTAAATTTAGATGAAAATTTTTTTAGACGTTTACGTCGGTTTGTAATAACATTTTATTAATTTTGCTGAATGTATCATATTATAATCTTATACAAATTTAATACAATCTATGGATTTACACTTAATATATTCTCTGTCTCTTTCTGCCGTTTTACCCCTTACCATATACTTATAAATCAAGGTTTTATATTGCCAAAGAAGGATGCACGTGACAGAAGTCTGTCACGTATACTACGTTGCTCGCGATTTTTTTTTGTAAAGTGAACAATTATAATAAAATAAAAACAAGTATAATTTGTGCGCTGCGTTGGCTCTGATATGAAAACTTGTAAAAACCTGCACATGAACGTAGCACGCTACAAAACAATTACTTAAACAATTTTATGAAAATAAAAAAAACTGATAGTTTATTTGTACCTCTATGATAAACAGAATTTAATGAAATATCACATAACTCATAGTTTATTTGTACCTCTATGATACACAGAATTTAATGAAATATCAAATATGTGATAGTTTATTTGTACTTTTATGACACACAGAATTTTGTGAAACATAAAAAAACTCATAGTTTATTTGTACCTCTATGATACACAGAATCCCTGCTAGGTTTATTAAGGCATTCACGAAACGCCTGAATGTTGATGATGGCTTGCCTAAATGGGGTCGGCTTACATGGATTTCCATCTATATCTGGTGGGCGTCCCTTTTTATATTTTCTCGCAAACGTCGATCCCAGCAAGTCGATATCGACCCCTGGGGGTCTATATAGCCTACTTTGGGAATCATTGATCTATCTGATGCTGCCACTCAGCAATCTCATTATCGATACTTTAATGTACCTCTGTTGAGCGGTGCTAGATTGATGTTCTGGTTGACTGTAAAAAATTGCTCTCGGAGCAATAAGTCCGTTATATATGTCAATTGTGTACTAAATGTACACAATACGTAAATAAATAAATAAAGATTCATTTTGTCTCCCACACGTATAAATATCATTATTTTAACTTGTCTGCATATCTATCTAAATATAAATTTGACCCCCATTAAACTCAATATTGTTTCGTTCAGTCCAGGACCATATCTATACCTTTCCAATATGCACGTTTTTTCATACTCTTTAGAAATTTTCTACAAGGAATCTGGTACTAATGTATTAATAACTATATATATTTTCAAACAAACTACAAAGCAAAACGTGTCTTTTATTAGTCATATTTTTCTGAAAACCTGACTTTACTGAAAAAGTTGTTCTAAATTACACATTTCTATTCTCTAAATTTTCTTTTTCTGTGGTGCACCCAGAAGGTTATCCTAGTGATAATAAAGGTTGATGATAGTGTCGTTACTAATATCTGAATAGAAATTAAATTAAAAATATTTATTAAACAAGAAAAAAATACCGCTATCTAGTGGAGAATTATAAAATTTTTATTGATGATGGTTGTTTATGAATGAAATAGATGTCGCTGTCCATTAATAAAGTAGCATTAGAGTTCAGTATTATCTTGATTGTCTAATGCACATATTGACCGATGCTCTAAGGTATAAAGTTACGAAATTTTCGTGTAATCTTTCCAGTATTTTCTCAGTTTACGTGAGTCACGAATATACACAGTCACATTATAGTTTTGTTGTGTGTATTAATTACGTTTATTTTTTTTCTTTTCCTGTAAAATTTGAATTTTGCGAGATAGGAGGCTGTATTCAGCGTGGCGTTATTACTAGCCTGTATTTTACAGTCATTGTAATGGAAAATTAAAATCTGTACATATTATATACGCCCAATGACAAGGCTCTGTCTGTAACGAAACTTTGCTATTTTATACCTTATAGGCTTTTTGAGGCTCAAAATTATTACTATTGTGAAAACTCGACAGTTATGCGGATTTACGATTATCCCGATCGTCAATCAAGTAAAGTCTCTTTGTGATTTGTGTGAAAAAACTGAGCTACGCACTAATAACAGTTTATGTGAGTGACGTGCTGTGCTCGCACGTTCGCACTGCTTTTCTGCTCAATCCCCCGCTCTATCTGCGTTCACTACTGCTTTGTTTGTTTTAGTTGTTTACAAATGGCTACAACGAGGTCACAACGTCCGTTGATATAAAAGTATAGTAAGTCCTAGAAGAGGTTTTTAAATAAAGAAAGCGACACCGTAAGCTAAAGTAAATTGAAGATTTAACTGCAACTAAAGAAAATATCTTTACTTTAAATCATAAAATATTTTTAAAAAATATTGTAAATTTAGTTTTATGACGTACGTAAATAAAAGTATGTATTTAATGATGTCAAATGTAATATTTGTTTTTATATTTGATTTCTTTTAAATAAAAATATCTATTCGACATTCTGTACCCGTCCCTAATTTTTCTTTCTACGAACTTGATTATCTAGATTTTCGATTACGTACTTTAGCAAAAATTAATCCGTATAATGGAGTTTCTGTATAATGCAGTTAGCTGTAGTTAAATAGTTAACAGATTACTACATAACAAATTAAAAGCGACCTCTGTTTCTCTTATGAGCAACCACTGTAAATGTGTGGTTTTATAATTATCCGTTAGATGGCGGTTTCCATTTTTGTTAAATATTTTAAAGTTAATAACACAATTATATTTATAACTAGAGTGACATCACTAGATATTAGATTTTATAAAACCCTATTAGTTCCATTCTAGATGAAGATCTAGAAAGTTTGAAGATTTAGAAATGTATAATATAGCGCAGCTTTTCATTCATGATTTTAAACTGGATAAATAAAATACCTTGATGGTGATTTTGTCTAGCATTTTTGGGATTATTACGGAGAATATAAAATACATAACAAAGTACAAATTATTGGATATATCGTGGATTTATGTAACGATCTATTGGAATAAATTTAAGATGGATTTGTCTTAATGTAATATAAAATATAGACTTGATTATTATATTAAGGTATCTATTCAAAATATGCCCCAACAACGCGACTAAATCTGCGCACCAATGCGTACATAATATCCATCGAAATATCTCATTATGGATACACAATGCAATCTTCAATTTGTACTGAAATCCTCAAAGCCACCCTCTGCCGCCGCAACAAGCTAGTCACAATCGACTCAGCACACCGCGGGAACTTTTCGCGCATCACGCCGTTGCGAGGGTGGTGCAGGCTTCCCCCGACGAAAATGTATTCGCCGAATTAGCATCCGGGGGCTTTGGAGGCAATCGGCACGCATGAATATTTCATGACGTGGCATTGGCCCACGGCGGCGACGGGTTAACAGTCGGTCGGGCTCGCAACTTTGTCAATTACTCGTCAATATATCGTGCGATAAGGCCGACTGTGTCGCTACAATCGGATCGGCTGATTATTTTGACGCGCCCGGGCAATCTGCCTAAGTGACGCAGACGGTGTGCCAATTGTCGGGGTGAAAGGACTGCTGCTTAGAGCTTTGATGAACGACGCGTGATTGCCGGCTCATGTTTGAATGTTTCTCAGAGTTATGGTAATTTTGTAGTTGCAAGTCGTATGGGAAGTTCTATTTCCTAAGTGTGTCTCTTCGGGGAATGGTAGACGCTGCGTATGGATGCCCGCGAGGTTAACGACTTGGGTAACTTCAGTGTATAATATTAAGTGTTTTACATTATAAATTTCAGCCATGAAGGGAATGTGAGTTATGGTGCGTTAAGTGCTTAATATAGGTGTCAGGCCTATTGCACCATCCTGAAACTTTACTTTAGTTCGTATCTTATTTATATAACGACTTGAGTCTTTCGAAAGCACATACAAGTACTGGGCCCCTTCAAATTAACAAACAAGTTTCTACAGCCGTTCTGCGTCGCTGTAAAACTGTAGGTTTCTCAAGTTATACTAAATGTGTGGTAGACGTCTCTTAACATACTGTTCTAGTAGCTAATACTGACGGAATTGTATGGCAAAATAAATGATGCCATAGTGTCAATGTCAAATAATATTTACATGAAGTCTGGCTGAGTCTCAACGATATTTAAAAAGACGGACTAGTTCGCGTTGAATCAATAAAATTGGATTACTTAGTTATTTATGTGTATATTTACATTAACTAGTGGTTGCTCAGTGGTCAAAATTCGACCGTAATTTACAGCTCGAAACTTATTAAATGACATTTTAAAATTATTTTAAGAAAATTCTACTCTGTACGACTGTTTTACCACAAACTATTATGTTTTTGATGTTATACATACTTCTTTAGGCGCGTTATGAAAAAATGATGAGAGTGAAATTTTAAGATTCGTCACACAAAAGTTACAGTATGAAGTTGCAGCGGTTGCAGTCTCGAAACAAAAGCTATTGGCACCATCGTCGCCTCTCTTCACTGTTTTTATATTCATAGTATTTATCTACGTGTTTCTAGTGTCTACATTCACACACGTGTTTTAGTTTCATATAAGTACGATTTATATATGTGCTGATAAATTATATTCAGTAGTGATTTAAATTCAATATTTTGATTAATATATTTACTATTCGTAAATATTAGTGAATGAATTGTGTTTATAGACTTTTTCAAGTGCTCCAATATAATTGAGGTTATCTATCCGTATGTATTATTTAATGATGCCAAAGAAGTATAACTTCTCACGCGCGTACATAAGTACAACCACCCTTTTTTTGACATTGGCAGTATGAACGTAAACAACGAATCTTTTAATGTATTTGTAATACATGTTATATATAAATTTTAGTTTTTGCACACCTTCTCCATATAAACTTTAACTATACTCAGACTCCTCCGTGCGCGCAATCTGCTTAAAAAGAGGTACAAAGTTTTCTTTTCACCTATTAATATATAGGTTTTCTATTTATTTAAATAGGCATATTTAATATTTATGTAAAATTATTGTCTTCATCCATAAATATGTTATTTTTATATTTTTTTATGAAAGAATTAGATTTTTTTTAAATTCCATGGTTATCGCTTTTTGTGTTTATCGTAGGCATATACTAATATATATTTCGAGATTACATATACAACAGTTGTATAGATAAACAGTCTCTATAGTATGAAAGTTGCATCACTAATTTTTTTCTACAAGAATTATTCAATATTTTAAAAACTATTTTTTTAAGATCAATTGTTTCTGTTTTAATAGTTTGATATGTATTTATACACGGAGCCTTTGGATATAAACTAATCGACGTGAACCATTGACATAAACTGTAGAACACTCAAAGAAGTAATGATAGATGTCGAATTCATTGTAATAAATGACAATCTTCGATATGGCAGATGAGCAAGCGAACCATACGGAAAATTAACGGATATCGGTTTGGACTCCCATTCAAATAAGAAAATATTTCTTTTTCTGGTTCTATCTTTAATTTCAAATTTATACGCTAATAAGAAATTTATCGACACGGGGCTATGTTTCTCCTTCTATTTGGAATCGACGTAATACTATGTTCCTACAGACACTCATATTTCAATTTCAAATAACTAATTTAACTCTGTCTAAGAAGTTGAAAAAGAAGAAGTCGAATAAGATGTTCTGACGATCATGGTTACATAAATTTTAATATAACTGCTGTTTGTTGTTGTATCTGGGTTTTAAGTATTTGTCACTGCAATTGATTGTGAACCATCTAATGCATAATCTTATATTAAACAATTATGTTGAATAAATATATTGTTAAAAATCTCTGTGATCTTTTTGCGTTGAAGCTTTAAACCTTGTCTCAATATTCTAAAACTGAACGTTGTAAATCAACAGGATTTCATGCATCGACACTTTAAACAAAGCGACTATCTTTTTATGTCTTCAAAAGATTTTAAAGAAGTTAAATTGGATCAATCTTTGAAGCATCATTCTAAGTTAAAATACGCGCGACAAAATCAACGATATTGATCGATGGATACTTCGGTGTCCTCGTAATTGGCTTTTCCGGCGTTATCGTATCGAGTGCACAATCTGCGTCCATCTCGATTCATAATTCGATATATCAATCCCGAATAACGAGATCAGCCCGGACGATATCGACGATCGACACGAATCATTGGAGTGGATGTGACGAGAATTATCTTCTCTAATTTCGCCCTCCATTGAATACGAGCCTGACAAAGCTCCGAGTCGTTCGTTCGTCGCCGTTCGGTTCAGTTCGGCTAACTTTACGCCGGGAGGAGGCCTTGCCATTGCCACATATCTGATAATGAGATTAAATCTTCAAACTATTTTAGAAAATTGCCCGGGGCCGGGTCCGGGCGGGTAGAATCATTATTGTCTCGAAATTTTCGCTTTATTTCGCTATCTTGTAAGTGTGTACTTCCTGCGTGCGCTTCGGGGATTTTCCGTTTATATCTGACGAGATTTGCGAGGCGCGTTGCCGGGAAAACAATCTTATTGAAAAGTTTGCGACGTTTCGGTACGGAGATAACACATAAGTAGAATTGGCGTCGGCGAGTAGGAATATGTTGCGTGTGTTTGTATCTGTGCTTTTGATGCCAATTACTATTTTGTCCGGAATGCGGCAATGAACAAATGTTATGCGCCCGAGAATGGGAGCGAACAAAGCAAATGAAAATGCTTTCAAAACTTGTTTATTTGTTATATTTTCCGTTTCAGAAAATATTTAGGCAGGCTAAATATTTAAGATGGAGATTTGCTAATGACGCTTACGTATAGTTATTTAGCCCTTCCTTCAATATTTTAAACAAATAATATTGTATAGCTTATCTCTACAAAAGGGTTAAAGACTGTTTTCTCCAGAACTATGTACCTTTTACTTGTTTTATTTTGTTTAGGTAAAAGGTGTAAAATTTTAGACTTAGGGTTATCATCTGAGTTCAGACGAAGCAACATTCGAAATTATGTCGTATGTCTCACTACTCGAATGTGTCATAGTTGTACTACAGTGGACTATAGCACGAAACCTGTTATTCGAATATTTGATTACATAACTGTTGCTATTATATAATAGACACATCCATTAAGTTTTAGACAAGATGACAATTGACTCACTTTATAAACTATTTTTGTGCATTATCTTCTATAAGCTACCTTTCCTTCCTACCTAGTTTATTAGTTAAGAAAGCAAATTTCTCTGCAATTACTCGTGTTTACTACGAATGGTTTATTTCAAACCATATATGTTTCGTTCTTTACATTTTTAGTTACCCGGCCTTAAAAAAATGACGTTTTCTTGCGTTTCACATGAAATTTTGACTTAAACTCTTAATAATATATTTTTCATTAAAATTATCTATAGGAAAACGTCCACTGCTGAATTGTGGACCTCATTCTGTATTGACACAAAGGTCAATCATGTGCTGCTGTAATTAAGTCATGTTACGTTAATTTATGTCCGTAATAAAATATTAACTTCTCTTTAAATAATATTTAATAGATATTCATACTTTATCGGCTGCGTTACAAGTGGCCGATTCTTACAGCGAACTTAAACCTCTTCTGTGCTCGTTTATGAGCAGTCGGCACTTGCCTTGTCGTAAGCTTACTTTAGATTGTTTACTATTTTTAGCGTACTTCGATAGCGCCTATGTACGTAAATTAATACGGTGATGAGGTTCGCGAGTGTAGATCGCGGCTGGTTTTACTTTACCGACTGTGTTAAAACATCACGGAAAATTTAATCGTTAGCAGGCGCCGGCAGCGGGGCATGCGGTCGAGCTTTTTCATACTTTCCAACTTTTCGCACTTGTAGCACTTCGCGAGGCAAACTTTTAACCCTTGCCGGGAAGTTGACTGAAGATAATAATTCTATCAAAGTATTTAAAGTAAATTTCAACCATTCGATAGTGAAATTTTTATATCAAGGTTTTGTTAATTCGTAAACGAATTGAAAAAGTAGATAATGATTAAGTTTTTGGGTTTAAAGTAAAGGAGATATTCTTGCGTATAAATGTAACTTCGGTATGAAATAAAGCTGCCACCCAATGGCAAATTTGAAAGGAGCTTGTTTTCACATGTTTTTCTTCATTGAATAAAGTGAAAATCCCTACTGTTTTTATTTTTAAAATCATGCGGTAAAAAGTTTATAATATTTTTATAAAAATTACGTAAATATTAAGGTACGTAAATGTTATATAAAAGTTACGTAAATGTTACGTAAAACAACAGTCAATTAAGCATGCTCTCCTACTGAATCGAACATCTTTATCTCAAGTCAAATAACAAAATTCTAAATATTCTAATATAGAAAGATTAAATATGGTAAATTTTAATTTTTTAGACATAAACCTCTCCATAAGTAAATCTTTGGGCTGCAACTTGAAAGAATGTAAAAACTATTTACCATAAATTTGTTCGAAGAGTAGTTGTGACGGGGTCAAGCGAAACCGGTAAATTATTTTCTACTCGAGAGTATAGTCAATAAATAAATATATCGTATACATTTGAATTCTTCCCCTTAAAGGGTTAATTCAACAGACGTAGCGTAGGAAAGGTGCGTGTATAAATGATTGTTTTATTAATGCAATGGTACTTGGTATTTGGCGATGCCGGTATGCGGTCGAAACGCTCCCACGGATGTGAAGCGTATTCTTGTGTGCATGACACGTACGTACATTAAGTGCAAAAACAGAGGAAGGTTATAGATTTATAGGCATTGCCGATCGGTATATGTACGTATGTTATAATTTAGATAATGATATAAGATCTTATCATTTCGTGAGGATCTCAATTTAGTTCGTGATATGAAATGTGTTCGTACGTGCTATATCGAGTTTAGACACCAGTATAAGATCTTATCATGTCGCGAGGGTTTTCACTTCAGTCCGTGATATAAAATGTGTCCACAAGTGCTATATAGAGTTTAGACACTGGTATAAGATTTTATCATGTCGCAAGGATTTCAATTTATTCCACGATATGAAATGTGTCCATACGTACTATATAGAATTTAGACACCGATATAAGATCTTATCATGTCGCGAGGGTTTTCACTTCAATCCGCGATATAAAATGGGTCCACACGTGCTATATAGAATTTAAACACTGGTATAAGATTTTGTCATGTCGTAGGATTTTAATTTAGTTCGCGATATGAAATGTGTCCATACGTATTAAACTGAATTTAGACACCGATATAAGATCTTATCATGTTGCAAAGATGTCAATTTATTCCACGATATGAAATGTGTCCATTCGTACTATATAGAATTTAGACACCGAAATAAGATTTTATCACGCCACGAGAATTTCACTGTAGTGCGCGATATAAAATGTGCCCACACGTGGTATATTATATTTTGACACAGATATAAGATCTTATCATGTCGCGAGAATTTTTATTTAGTTCGCGATGTGAAATGTGTCCATTATCCATATCCATATACGTATTATATTGAATTTAGACACCGATATAAGATTTTGTCATGCCGCGAGGATTTGACTTTAGTACGCGATATAAAATGTGTCCATACGTGGTATTTTAGATTTAGACATCTATATAAGATCTTATTATGTCGCGAGAATTTTTAGTTGTTCGCCATATGAAATGAGTCCATACGGATTATATTGAATTTAGATACCGATATAAGACCTTTTCATGCCGCGATGATTTCAATTTAGTTCGCGATATGAAAAGTATCCATACCTATTATATTGAATTTAGACACCAATATAACATTTTATCATGTAGCGAAGGTTTTATTTTAGTTCGGGATATGAAAAGTGTCCATACGTGCTACATTGAATTTAGCCACCGATATAAAATCTTATCATGTCGCAGATATAAATTATGTCCACTTCTTTCCACACAAACACTCGTGTGTTTTAAGTATAACACATTTTATACATCGCTTATCTATTAACTGTGTTTCTATGTTATAGTTAACAATAAAATAATTATGACTCGCTCCATATTCAAATACACATAGAATAATTTTACTATGTAGTCGTTCACTAATCCAATGAATGTATTTAACGTTATCTTATTACACCACAGTTAGCATAACTAATTTATATAATTGTCTCCATGAAAAGAGTTTTAATCTTTTAACTTGAAATCGGAAAATAAATTCATATTTCTATACGTCAGTCTTTTATTAAGAAATATGAAATATTTCCAGTCGATTTAGAAACATGAAACTTAGCACGAAGTTTGATCATTGAATACATATAAAAGAAAGAAAATTACCAATTGTATGTCGAAATTTTAGTATTTAAAGTTTTGCTATAACTTAACATATATTAAAGTTATATATTATAAAAGTATATAACATGTATTAAAGTTATGCTATAACGTAATCGATAAATAGAAAACATATTTAAAAAGTGGCAGACTCTGAATGAGCTATGACTCCGAATATTTCATCAACACAAGAAAATATAGTATAGATAAAGAAAAAATAACAAAGGTATATAAAATTTAAGTATAATATCCTTTTTAAAACCTACATTTAAAAAGAGACCGAGTTTGAAGGGAAGGACAAGTGGGTTTGTTGGCTTCGCCGATAAAAGAATTGTGAAGTAAATCGATCCCAATTCTACTTAAATTCTTTAAAATATACTAAAAATAATATTGTTTAAAAAGAAAAAAAAATAATTGTTTACTACTCAAAGTTTGAAATTTATCTATTATAATTCAACATTTTTTTTTCGATTTTGCAGCGATCAGTCGAGTAGTTAAGACGTGAAAATGATACGAAAAACTGACTTTCGCATTTATAATATTAGTTAGGGTAAAATTGCCTCAATGAATAAAAATTACAAATAAACAATATGCAAGACCATGCTGCTGATGTGTTATTAACAAAATTGTTTGTTTTATTCATTGTCTCGGAATAATAACCGATGTTAGGGATTTTTTTCAAACTGTTATAACATAAATGTTTTTAGCGACAGCTGGAAAGTTTGTTTTACACTGTTTTTTGAAGTACCTATATTAGGTGTTACTATTATTCAATCGGTTACAGTGTTTCAAAGTGTAATTGCAATTATTACAATGGAAACGCATCCGGACAGGCGGGCACGTGGTTGGGTTATCAGTATAATTAATTCAATAGATTTATTAACTTAGGCTATGTGTAAAATATCTGACAAGTAAGTTGTAAAACAAACCCCCACTTCTGATAGGATTTAAGTATGACCATTTAAGATTACATTTTATCTGCAACATGGTTAATAGTAAACGCATACATTTCTAATTCCTGGGACACGTTAATTTCTATTAGTTAATTTATCTGTACCATATACAAGTCTATTAACTATATGAAATGGTTTTGAGTCACTAATTTACGCTGCAAGTAATGTGTCTGTATAACGAATATTACGTATAAATACGCATCACAGAAGGCACGTAAACTTCCTTTTACTCAAACCGTATTTGGTTTCGATGAGAGTGACGTGTGGGAGATACTTTCTGTGGTTCTGTCCCAAGCGACACGGGGAGTGTGTAGACGAAGAACTTCCGACGGAAAAGTTGAATTGAATGAATACGCTTAAAAGGAAAATTCGCCTCGTCTCCCAGAGTTGAGAAGTGAAATTCTTTAGCTTGTATTTGGCGTGTTTTTTTTGCGACGCACGAACGATGCGCCGAAGCGCCGAAAACGCGGTTATCATTGTTGTATATAAAGAAAAAAAAATTAAATATGCAGAGAACTGACTAAAAAATGGCTGTATATACAGAGAATTAATTGGAATATAATTGAATTGTTTGGAATTTAATTGAATTGTTTGTGTGTAGGAATGAAGAAACTAACTACTCTTATCGTAAGCTATGTAAAAAAAAGGTTGCTGCAAGATAGTGACGGGTAACTTATCAGCACGTGAGTGCGATGTTATACTTTTTCATCGTCTTCTACGCAATTTTAATGAGTCGCGTATGCATGTAAATAGATCGTACAAAAAGTTATTGTTTATGATTTTAGTACCTTATTATTTAACGGTCAGAAATAATGAAACTCATTGCAAAAAATAATTCACATCGTGTATGTGGTTTACTTAGTAATTACAGTTTTGTTTACGGATACTTTGTTTTAAGTATGTCAATATGTATGTAGAAATAAGAATAGGTCATGATTTTGCAACTATTTTCGGACAGGAAAATAGTAAGTTTAAAAAGTATGAATAGCGTTTTGAAAATGTGTTCAAAACTATGGCAAAACAAAAAGAATTACAGGCGCATATTATATTAATATAATATTAATTATTTTTAATAAAACGGCAACAGTTGCATAAATTTAAAGAAAATGCTCTTCCTCGGAAAACGTTGCGAAATTTACTTCAAATATTTGGACAAGTCCTAATGAATGTAAGTACTTCCGGCGCCATTCAGCGAAATTGTGCTGTTGTTTCTAAGGAAGCCATAAGGAGAAACCAAATAAGGCAAAGTTGTTTGCAATTAAATCTAACGATGCCGCAACCGGCGTGCCAGCGAGGCTCCTATTTACATTAGGAATTTTATTAACGTTTCCAAGTTAATTCGGTTATCGTAAACTTGAAATATTAAACCTTTTTAGGCTGTATTACGACTGAAAACGATTGTAAATCCTTTTTATTGTCCCTTCTACTGATTTACGAAGGAAAATTTTGAAAGGCTTTTCCACGTTGGACGGCAGACTGAAATGTCATATTACTGTTATTATTGTATAGAAAATTGCCTCTCTTGTCTGGAGTTTAAAGATATTATTTTTAAAGCATTGAAATGAAAATTGCTCGCGAAATGGAGGAGCCAGATTTTTTTATATCCATTAATTGTTAATTATTCTACTTTCTGAATCGAGCACACGAGTCTGTCATTGCGAAATAGACAATTTTAAGTCGTAGCTGTAGATTCTATAAAAAATAATTATCTAAAGGAATCATAAAGCCGTTTATTAAAAAAAATGGTTTATTTTACTAAAATGATGTAGAAAAGTTCTAAAAATAATAATAGAAAAGATTGAGTTTATTCCGTGTCTGGGTACGGAATAAAAAATATAATAATCAAATACGCGTTGGACTTTGCACGTTTAAGATATCGTATGCCGTGCGATATTGCCGTGAATTATACATAGTTAAGTATAAAAAAAATTGGTAATAAAATAACATGAAATAAAACGTTTATTTGATCTAATGAAGTTGTTGAAATAGCAGACACTTATAAATTTATTAGTATTGTTTTCTTTCGTTTTTTTTTTAGGTAGTTATCGATACTTTTTATATTTTTGTGCTAGTAATATAAATTATGTGAATGGTATACTTTAAGTACGAGAATGAATGAGCTGATTTAAATAAAATCTCATTAAAATTGCTAACATTAGCACATATGTTGCGAACGAATAAGAATAGATATTATAACACAGGAATGATAATATTTTATACAAACTAGATTATGTAAATAAATATACCTTCCTACGAATAATAAAACACAACAAAAATACATACGATGTGCTGTGGAAAATGACAAGTAATGGTTCCACGTTTTGAGGTTCATACGGTAACAGTCGGATCAAACGACCTAGTAAAGCTTAATAGTGCGATGGTGATGCCAAATGACAGTTACTGTCACAAGGTATATACACGGTTACTGGCAGTGACAGTGATAAGTTCGACCATGATGGTCAGACTGTCACAGTATAGTGTTCTCTCGCACTCAAAAATGTAACTAATTAGTTGTTATTTTTCACATAATATGTGTTTTTAGTTTGTTTGTTGCTTATGTCAAGGTATTTTCGTTTACATAGTCTATTACGTACTAAAAATTTTAGTGAGTTCTGGTCTTTTAATTATACAATGAGTGATATCGAGGTATTTCTCGCAGCAAACCAAACGCATTTATGCTAAAGGAAATATTCCTATTCTGAGTTTAAAGATAGATCAAATAAAGACTGCTTCCAGAACTCACTTCAAAAATTAAAAAAAAACAAATTAATTTGGTTGAACCAAATAAGTTTGGTTAAGACTAAACTTACAAATCAGTTTATTTCAATCAGTTTTTTTTAATTATATAACGAGCGATATCGAGGCATTTCTCGACTCATATCAAACGCATTCATACTTACGGAAATATGCCTAACCTGAGTTTAAAGATAGATAAAATAAAGACTGCTTTCAGAACTCATTCCAAAAACTTAAAAAAAACAGTTTGATTTGATTGAAACAAATACGTTTGGTTCAAACTAAACTTGTATCAAAAACTTTAAACATAAAAAATACAAATCAGTTTGTTTCAATCAGTTCCACCTAACCTCAAAAGACTTCCAAAATAAAAAAAATAATAGCTTTTACGTGCATGTACTATCTGGTATTAGAATTAGGTTCTTGAAAAGACTAGGTTTCTTTTGTCGGAATAGATGGACAATTTGAAGCCAAATATTTAAATATTTAATAAAATTGTCACAAACTTAGTTTTTTTTTATTTATTTTCTTTTACCATCCGTTCATTAGGCAATAAAATACCGAAGAATTTTCATTCGAATTTTCATAACAAAGAATTTCTTTTAGTTATTCGACAATTAAACGACGCAACATACTCTCGAAAATAAGTCCTGTATTCGAAGTCATATTTTTGTGACTTCTAATACTGGCAAAAATACACCATTCAATAGCATAAACATGAAACTATGTCAGGATATTACCAAAATGCAGTTTTTCAACAAATCTATCAATCAACTTAGAGTGTGCGAACTGTGTGTATATATATATATATATATATATATATATATATATATATATATATATATATATATATATGTGTGTGTGTGTGTGTGTGCACACATACGTAACGATTTTCTATCGAATATTACGACATTTATATACATTGATGAATTGCTAAAGTCGAAAAGTTTTCTGTTTCTTTAAGTTGTGTAATACAGATACGCTTTAGCGACAAGCGGTCCTTATTTCGCGCATATCGTCCTAAAGAACTCCCAACAAATAAACTTCATTTCCACCCACCTAGTCGATTCTTCACGAGAATATTTCCCGCGACAAGATAAAGCGGTTAGTGTATTAATCTTCCATATCGCGATACGGTTTCCTCTTCCGAATCGCATTTCCATCGTCGGCGGGGGCGGTGTAAGCGAATAAACAGGGTCGCCGCGCGTTCAGCGGGCACGATTGACGGCAGCGAGGGAGAGACGACCGCATCGTTCCGACGGGAGTTTATTTCATAACTTGTCAATTTTCGCTCAGTCTAAGATCGTTAGATCACATCGATCTGTACTTTAGGAACTGGAATGTGATGTCGTGCCGAGTATGTTGCGTTATGAGAGTGCAGTTATAAAACCCGATGTTCGCGAGATGGCGTTAAGTAAATATAATATTTTGATTTATTTTAGAAGATAAAATTTTTCAATGCATTCTGTATGTCTGTGTCATCTTTTTGCGATTCATGTCTGTGTCATCTTTTTGCGATTTTATCAGAGTTTTGATGAAAGTATTTAAATTGTTATAATCAACCTAATTCTAAAATCTATTTAATATAGAATTCCTTGATAGGTATCTAAAATTCACAAGAACTTATATGTACAGAACATTTCATGAAATTGTGTTTATTTATTTTCAAGTTCATATAGAAAAATAACAAATAGTACCACGCTAAAGTCTCTTCGTTTCATTGAAAATATAAATAGATTAAGCTGTTACAATTATAGTGCTTCGTTGCTGCCGTATATCTGGATACAGATGAACATTTTGTTAATACTTAATGGATGTACAAGGATTTGAAAATGCATGGAAACTCGGTGTAATCTGCAAAATTGACGTTCACAGAAATAAAAAGCTAGAAAACAAGCTGTTTTTGAGTACGTAGCGTGTAAAGACGGTTCGCCGATATGCTATGCGTCAATCAGCGAACTGCAACTCGAATTTCTTTAATAATTTTATAGTGATCGTAATAATATCTTTATAGATCTTGATGAGGAAATACAGCACCGCCGATTGAAGAATTGAGGATAATGGAAGGATTAATAGAATTTAAGGCAGTCTACTGAAACTTAAAATATACCTCAATAAAGTACGTAATAAATGAATGCTACATTATTGTTTATTTGAACAAGTTCTTCTTGCGAACTAGAGTTAAATGTAACGATAGTCATTAAAAGTGGCAAATTATTCAAAATATTAATCAAAGCACCTGAGTGGTTTAATTCTCGACCAAGTTCATCTCGCTTAAATCATACTTTGCAAAAGTTACCTTCGACTTCGTCGAAACTTTGTGCATTCAACAAGTGGCTTGCATTCCGAGCGAGATCGCGCGATTTACAGGTCGCGTGGCCCCTCTAATTCAATGTCCGTTCTACTTGCGAAAGTTGCAAAATCTGTCCGATCAACAAGTGCGAGCCGATTGAGAGTAAGAAGCGGATACGGTAATGGCCCAAGCGGCCGGGCCTGATCGTGATTTCGGGCAATTGGGCGGCTGCTTAAACTCAACCGCATTTCGCCCGAGTGCTCGGGCATTCTAAATCGGGTCGGGCGGCTCATTGAGCACCTTTGTGTCGGAGCACTCGAGGCAAGCGCGGCCGACTCTAAATGCTTTCGATCCTAAGTGGAATGAAATACGCTCTCGTGAGAATGGTTTTATTGTTTCGATCGCGCCATTCGAATGGACCGCGCCGTGATGTAGTCGTTACGCCGATCTGCTTAGAGTAACTGTCGTTTAGTTCGTTTCTTTGTCACCCGAAGGTGAACCGTTTGATTTACGAGGTACTGTCTTGTGTGGAACTTTACGAGGAAATTGCACTGCGTATTTGGTTCGAACTTATCTTGTCATTTTATTTTACAATTATTGCCAAAAAATCTCGTGCAAAATACTACTTACAAATTGTTCATATCTCAGTACAATTTTTCTGATGTGTTTATATTTTTTTGTTTTTTTTAAGACCGTATATGAAATATTGGCACAGTTTTTCGGTTTTAAATAAAAATTGAAAAATTTTTAAGCATTGTATAAACGTACTATTCTGACTATTATGGGTTCGCTGAAATTAAGTAATTTTAAACCCCATCATTGCCCACCGGGAAATACTGCGTAAATATACATATTTCGGGATGTAGTTTAGTTGGTTAAAGAAATTCGTTAAGATGACGACAGTATTAATGAAATTGATCTTTAATCTGATCAGGTACAAGTAAAATTAGATAAAGGCCCAATAATGCATTACTAATATTATTCCGTTTTTTATGTTATTGTAACTTCAACGAGCGATATAAAAATTCCTTCGAACTTTTTTCCTAATAAGGGCATTCACTTAACTTTCACAAATTGAATTCATCCACCAATTTTGGAACTCAAATTAAAAGAAAACTTTATTGAGTAATTACTGAAATTCATAAATTTTAGAATATATAATTATTTTAAATTTGAAGTTCTTTGAACAACATCCGATGTTGCATCCCTTACTGGTCGTTGCGTCTCTCAACATGTTTGTGTTTAGTATGTTATGGAATTCAGAAAATCTGACTATTTAATTCAAGGTGATGTGAGTCAATGGATTGTTTCATATACCTTCCTATCGTTTAGTTTTGACTTTATTCAAGAGTTTAAATAATTTGAACTTCCACCTAGTACCTAGTGGTTCTACTAGACAATATATTTATTTTTTACTAGTTGATATATTCACTACTGCTGTCTTTCTGCACGGAAGTCTATCGTTATATTCCAAGTCTCTCTATCGGATACTGCATTCTTTACCCGAACGTATTTTCACATCTTCGTAACACATTTTTAATGAATGCTGGAAGCGTTATGTTATGGAATCCAGAAAATACTGACTATTTAATTGAAAGTGATGTGAGTCAATGGATTGTTTCATGTACCTTCCTATCGTTTAGTTTTGACTTTAGTCAAGAGTTTAAATAATTTGAACTTCCACCTAGTACCTAGTGGTTCTACTAGACAATATATTTATTTTTTACTAGTTGATATATTCACTACTGCTGTCTTTCTGCACGGAAGTCTATCGTTATATTCAGTCTCTCTATCGGATACTGCATCCTTTAGCCGAACTTATTTTCACATCTTCGTAACACAGTTTAAATGAATGTTGGAAGCGATATGATTTTGAAACTAATATTTTGGCTTCATTTTGCATGTAACTGGTAGCTTTATAATATTAAGTATATGGTTTTATTGGAAATATCTCAAGACTGTTAATTTCATTGAACAACATTTTTTTCTTCAAGAAAGCAATTGGTTCACTTCTTATACTATAAAAGTAGATGTCTATGATGAAAATACCTACCTAATTTTGCAATAAATTTTCCTCTATCTATCACTTTACACATGATAAAATCTGTAGAAGTACTGTAATATTATCTTTGCATAAATATGATTGTTATAACGATAGATATCTGAAAACTATCCACTGCGGCCAAGTTTAATATTGTATTAGATATAATATTGAATAATTTATAAGCAAACTTCTAATTCAGTCTTCTAACAAAGTAATTTTAGCGTGTTCATAGTTACCTAATCAAAAAATCTAATCGCCCAAGACTTAATGAAATTCTTCGACAAGCTTAGCTGCAGAATGATATTAGTAATACATTTTAAAATTGCTAAAAGGTGTTTGTTTAAATAATCGAACTTAATATTGGTTACAAGCACATATTAACCCGGTGTTATTGAGGTTGGCTCATGGTGATCCAGGGCATTTTGAATTTTGGTTATCTTTTTAATTTGTCATAAAATCCATTGAAACCTTCCTTTTCTGATAATAAAACAAGTCATGTCTGTCAGGCGAGTATGAAATTAATTTGACCTAAAAATCATTATTTTAGCACCGATTATTAATATTAACAATGACGAGCATAAACCTAGGTCTATGACGACGAACTTCATTAGCTATGACATGAGATGATATGAGATCGATTATTATCAATGATATGTCATTCATATTTTTCAGAAATAACTCATAAAAATAAATGATTTTAGTTAAAAACTTTATTTTTTATGCCCTGTTGAATATATGAAAAACGACTTCAACTTTCTTGCATATGGTTATAGTCTGTAAATTACCTTGATATTATAGAGCAAAAGGTGTCAATCCTGTGTTTTAAATTATTTAAATCCCGAATACAGCAATGTCCTCTTGAAATATTACCAAGTAAATTATATTATTAGTCTATGGATCATACTGACTTGGCCCAACTGACGCCTGGCTAAGGACAAAGTATTAAGTAATCGGGTACTACCTCCGTGTTTCAAAACGATATGTTTTAAACAAACCCTGTTATAATGCTTTTCATAATTTGGCATATATCAAATTCTGCAAATATATTTTAAACAAACCCTGTTGTAACATTATGCTATTCATAATTTGGCTTATACCAAATTTTACAAATATGTTTTAAACAAACTCTGTTATAACATTATGCTATTCACAATTTGGCTTATACCAAATTCTAGAAATATCGTTTACACAGACCCTGTTATAACATTATGCTATTCATAATTTGGCTTATACCAAATTCTACAAATATCTTTTAAACAAACCCTGTTATAACATTATGCTATTCATAATTTGGCTTATAACAAATTCTACAAATATCTGTTAAACAACCCTTGTTATAACATTATGCTATTCATAATTTAGCTTATACCAAATTCTACAAATATCTTTTGAACAAATACGGTTATAACGTTATGCTATTCATAATTTGGCTTATTCCAAATTCTACATATCAATATCATTTCATTGTAATAAATATTAATTACTTTATTCGAAGGAATATGTCAAATTATCTTTCCAGAAACCAAATTTAAGAACTTGTAATTAATTACGTGCCTTTGTAGTATATGTACAGTATTTAAGAGTAAATAAGTAACATAATTTAAAACATTTCACAAAGCGTTTATTTATTTTTCAATTGTTATTTGTGAGAAAATGAAGACAAAACAGGAATAAAATTTCCATTTCCATTTTACATCGTGGCCAAGTAGTATTAACTTTCGAACCGTGACTAATGGATGCGCGGTCACATCCCGCTGAAAGAAGAAAACATTTTCTTCAGTATTGTGATATTTACAACATCGAAATAATATTTAATGAAGAATTTACGAGTAATTCTCTCGCTACATTAAAAATCTATTGCCGTGTACAGTAGCTCTCGAATTCTGACTAGCAGCAGATAGTTGATCAAGTTAGAAAGTTACTGTTGTCCCACGTGCCACGACCTTAAGCGTCATGGCACGTGGGACAACAGTATGATATCCACGTAACGTTGGTACATCAAAATAAGCATAGGTATTTTAAAAATAAGTTGATGCTTAAAAATTGGCTATGATCTTATTAAAAAATTGTTAGTGCTTAAAAATGAACATGGGTGTTATAAAAATACATAGGTTCTTAAAAATATACACGGGTCTTATTAAAATATATTGGTACGTAAAAATAAACATAGACCTTATGAAAATAAATCGGTACGCAAAAATAAACACGGTCTTATAAAAATGGAATGTTAATGTTAGTTTATCATCGTTGTTTTAATTATCTCCGACGTTTGTTTTAAATGGTAGGAATTAAATCTGAAATTAATTATTAATTCACTAATTAATACAGTGCGGTTACTATCGCTGGGTAATTTAAGGGTAAATATTTGCCGCGCATGAAAGTGACGGCTACCAATTTATACTCAAATATAATTTCACACTTTATGCTTAATATTCGCAATAGTGGAAGTTAATAAATGTGTAAATAAATGAGAATTATATAATGTCTAGTCGCAATAGTGGAAGTTAGTAAATGTGTAAATAGATGAGGATTATATGTTTAAATAGATGAGGATTATATGTTTAAATAGATGAGGATTATAATCTTAATATCTAGTTGCAATAGTGGAAGTTAGTAAATGTGTAAATAGATGAAGATTATATGTTTATTAAAAAAAATTACCAAATTTTCACTTTTTTTATTGGTATTATAAGTGTTATTTATGGGCTAAAATTGTAGTTTCCTTGCGTGCGTGGCTTGCGAGAGATACTTCGCTGTGACAGCCCGACAGGTCCAAGAAAAAGCGAAACGAATAAGTCTACGACTTGAGATGCCCTAAAAACTTGATACATAATTCACTCGCCATTTGAATCTAGAATTTTTATTAGAATATACTCGGCCGGTCTGCGCCGTTTTCTTTTGATTGTACGACTGATTGAAATGAATTTTCCATTACGGCGCCTCGAGTTTCTTTTATCTCGGCGGAGTTTCTTTGCTTTCGACCCGACTAAAATTTATTACAAGGTGAGCTCGCAGCTCTTTAATCCGGCATGATCTACGGCGGGACATCCTTTTGCTTATAAAATTATCTGCCGCAACCGCGTTTTCCTTTTTTAATAAAGTACCATAGAAAAAATTGTTGATCTAAAAGAAATTGAGAAAAAAAATATTCAAGACCGTTTTATCTATAAATGAAGCATCCCTGGAGGGTTTTTAATACAAATTTATTTATGAAATTAATAATTTTTATACGAAAATATCTTACGTAAATAGCAGGAAGCCCGCCTAACATCTGTGAAGGAAATTTTAAAACGTGGCGAAATAACGAGAAACATTTGAAATGTTGGAGCTGCCTTTTGAGAATGAATTATATATATATATATATATATATATATATATATATATATATATATATATATATATATATATATATATATATATATATATATATATATATATATATATATATATATATATATATATATATATATATATGTACATATATATAAATTGAAAAGCTTATTATGTTTATTTTTTTAACAAGCTGTGCCCACCACTTAGTTCGCATTTGCCTTTAGATATTATTAATTGTAATATTAATACATATAACGCCATCTATTATAATAATGATAAAAGTAAAAATTTTACCTAAGTGCGCTTTATATTGAAAAGTCATATCTTCCTTTTAGTTGATTGATTGCGATGAAACCTAGGTTATATGGTACGCGAAACCCAATAGAATCCACCAGGGAAAACTTCATCGAAATCCCTGTAGCTAATATAGGAATAGATATATAGAAATACATATAATAACGACACATTTTGTGCGGAAGATGATCGGCCACCACATGTGCCCACGTTGCTTTTAATACATTACATTTTAACATGGTTGCTTACTCAAACACCATTCCACACTTCATCTTTGACTATTCCTCATCGAGCCTGTTGGCTATTTCGCTGTCGAATAGTTAGGCACTTTGTTTGGAACAAAAAAAACTGACTGAAAGCTGCTAAGATAAATAATATTTAATTTACTTTTATTTCTCCGATAATGTAAATAATAATAAAAAAAATTTCCTAAAGTTTCTTTAGAGCGGCTACTTCCAAAACATCAAATAAAAATAATTACGTAATAATTAACCTGCTAATAAATACATAGCGATTTATTGTATATAATAATATTTTTGTTTTATTATATATTTTTCTGTTAAATAATATAATATTAAAAAATACCAATTAATGTGAAAACCAATTAAAAACACATTATTAATCATCTAAGTAGCAAAATTTTTCTCCAATTTCTAAAAAAACTTTTAGCTATTTGTCGTATCCTACTTTAATCGTGATTTAATGTCTTTATGCTTGTTTAATAGTTTAAGAAAAAAATATCACTTGACGGAAATACATCAAGTAAATGTGAAAAAATTTGGAAATAGTAGCAGAAGATAAGGAAAAAAGCATCTGAACAATTTGTTTGTCGAAACGTTTTTATAGGTTACAAGCCTATAACATTTAAACTATTATGTATAGAAGCTAGCTAAATAGAATTTAATGATATAAATAGAATGTTAATAAAAGGAAAAAAAAACAAATTGAATATTTTTAGTCTCAAAATAAAAAAAATGATATTTTTAAGAGCCCCTGAACCAAATGGCAAAAGGGAAATCCTTGGAATTTTGGTGCGTACACATCTGTACAACTGTATACTGACAGCATTATAACTCTTTCAGTCGTAAGATCGATTATGGTGATATTTTACAGGGGAACTTAGTATACCATTATAGTATACTTATATACTACTTAGTATATATTACTGAATACATAAAAATGATGAAAAAGAAATGATGAACTATTTACAGTCGTTTATTTTGTTACGAATTAACTCCGTTATTAAATGAGATCGACGGGCAATATGTACAAATTTTAATTTGAAATCATTAAATTGCATTGAAATCCGTTTTTATAATAAATTTACAATATAAAAATTCATTATAAATATATTTATTGTAATCTTCTTATTATTGTATCTCTACTTGTTATTTCTTTTTAGTTAGTCATATTTTTATATATGATTTATTTCGTTATTTTAAGTAGTGTAGGTAAAAATGAAACCGTTTTAAAGTCGGTTCAATTTTTTTTCAATTAGTTTTTATTTTCATCATTTAATTTATAATTTAAAATATTTTTGTAAGAACAGATCAGGTTTATATAATTATCAGTCGTCTCACTATATTCAGGAATATATTTAGTGGTATACTGTCATATGAGTGAATATTATTCACACTATTTATTTGTTACTTCTCGATTTCAATTTTCTAATCTGTGAAGTAAATATACCACGAGTAAACGTCAGCTCTTCTTACCGCCAGGAATTTAACAGAGGAATAAGCAGATTGGGTAGAGTAGCCCTTCACGCGCTTGTTTGATCTACCTTTGCTGCAGTGGCTCGAAGCTTCAGTTTACACGAAAGAGGCGGGGTGCTTAGGGGCAGGCCAGCCTTTTGTGAAGGGTTTACTCAGTTTTGTAGTCTCCTTTAATAGTTAGGGCATCGTGATTGTTAATGTGTGTTTGAGTACCTGGACTTGAGGGCACATCACCTAAATTGTAATCAGATTCTGCGCTGTAATAATATGTAAAGTTAGGTAGTTTTTTCCAAAAGACTTGGTAGGAATTTTACAGTACTAAAGAGAAAGTATCAATGGCGTGTAATATTTTATAAACTCTTGTAATTCTTGTGTGTATGTTTTTAATTTAAGGAAAATTTTGTGGAGACGACTGTGACATTTTCGTATCTGCAAATTTACTGGTTAAACTGGATCTATTTTTCTTTATTTACTCTTATAAATCACTGGTGCAAACTGTGGGAAACTGGGATCAAGTTCGTTATTCATGTTTGATTTAAGTGGTACTGTTCGACATATAGTTCCGATTATCTTGCCGTACATGATGTATCCACTCAATAAAATTACTCATTTTGCGAAAGTACCAAAGCTAGGGAGGTAAATTGGTTACTAGCTATGGACGTAAATATGTTACTTTTGGAACGTGGCTTCCCTTGTTGTTATGTTCTCTGGGATACTCTGGCGAGTTCCCTTACGGATAGTCTCGCGAGATAATCTTTGTTATTATTGTCTTTTGCAAATCCGAATCCGATTTTGAATCAATATAGAATAGTTATGAAAATTTATGTTTTACCTATGATTGTGATATTCGAAAGTTTGTTGACGTTTATTTCTTTTTGTCCACAGGTGCGTATCTGTTCTGCAAGAGAAAACTGAAAAAGACCGATGCGGTGATGTATAATGAATTGATGATGTTAATTTTAGAAGCTACTAGATATGAAATACCTACATTTAGATTAAAAAAAGAATTTTAGCATTAACAGTTTTTTTAATTTCAAATGCTTTTTTAATGCTCTTTTTATAATTCACATAATTATATTATCATAATTTATTGACATTATTACCGCCCAAGTATAGATGTTATTTAGAATAGATTTTAACATAGTAATAGAAACCCTAAAGGTATATAATTTATATAACCTAGGTATTTATTTTGTTCAAAGTTTTGTTCTTTGTATGAAAATATGGAGTATATATTTAATGAATCCTTGAGTTATTTATTAGTTATTAAAATGTTTCTGTATTACACTGACGAGATGTAAAGTTTCTAGTTAAACGCTAATTAACAAATTAAATTGTTAACTAAGATTTCGAAATTATTGCAAAATGCTTTTAAAATTTCAGTCGTGAATATATTTTTATAAAAATGTCAGCCATATACTCATTTTCAAAAAAAATTCTGGAATATTTTTTTAATAACAAGTAATTTTGCGAAGTGTTTTCTTATATTTAGGGCTGAAACGTAAAACAGGCCTTTTAATACACAATGAATATTAATGAAACAAACTCTCTGAAATGACGTAGAGCAAGGAATTTTTAAAGTATCCCTTTGAAAAGATGATTTAGGGGAAAAATTTAATGAAAATCTCATTTAGATTGTCGAAGGTACAGATTGTGCTCATACAATTGGAATATACAATTTTAACAAGGAAAGGCGATCCTGTAGAATTTTTTATTGAGACGTCACAATACGCTGTTGTAAAAAGATATGCAAAAAAGATTTGCATTCCGGTATCAAAAAAATTGTATTTATGAGACAAAAATTCCTTCCGCCCCACTCGATCATTTCTCTCCGTTATTTTATTAGGCGGAATAATATGAGCAGGCGACTCGGACCATCGATCAATATAGACACGGCCGGCGAAGCTAAAGCGTCACTCCGCCGTCAGATCCCTTCGTAAAGGACGCGAAGCGACGCGACACTTCAAAGTATCGCCGCGCACAGAGCTATCATTTTACGGGATTCATTACCGGTGCGTCGCCATGGCGACCGCTGTCGCATCGCAACGCCAGCAACCCGAGCCGACCGCGGGGCTGCCGTCGGATCAATCGGCATACAACGGCCGTGTCGAGTGTCAATTATTACCGAGTCGTTATCGTGTTTGATTCTGTTTGTCCGGATGGCGCGACGTCGTCATCGGTGGCGGGAGAACCCTTTAATCAGAAAGTTGCCGCGAACTTTCGCGATCCGCTAGTTGCGTCTTTGTTCCCGCCCGCTATCGGGTTGTACGGATCGCTTTTCGAATCTCTTTGTTATTGTTTGTTTTCTGCGTTCACTGGACGGGGGCGGTTGAGTGTATTGTATTTAGGCGAAACTTTGTAATTTACTGTACATCCGTGTTATGTTTATTTGTATCTTTACGTCATATTTGCCGAGATTTTTATTGCACTTTTGTATCGGAGCAGTATCGATGAGCACTTCGAATGGGCTTTAGACGGGGGCGGTTGAGTGTATTGTATTTAGGCGAAACTTTGTAATTTACTGTACATCCGTGTTATGTTTATTTGTATCTTTACGTCATATTTGCCGAGATTTTTATTGCACTTTTGTATCGGAGCAGTATCGATGAGCACTTCGAATGGGCTTTAGAAAATGTTTTATAGGCATATGTAACTGATCTTTCTTTGTACGCTATTTGTCATTCATTGATGTATGTTTCTCTGAGTCCCGCTATTTTCATCTTTTCATGCTCTTCCTTTCTCTTTTGTGCTTTTCTTTGACGTCTCCTCTTCTTTCTTGCTATTATGCTCATTTAATTTAGCTAGATTTCTGTAATTTTTGAATAGTCAAAATCTGTTTATTTTGTTAGGTCATTGCGTCGGTGGAAATTTTTTATATTGCCTATTATCTTTTCTACAAGTGTAAAAACGTGGTACATGTCTAAAAAATTATGACATCAAGAATTATCGCTATAGTTTTACTACACTCTTACGTAGATTTTTAAAAATCCTATTTTTTATTATTTTAGGTTGAGTAGTTTCGGAAATAAGGGCGGGGGCATATTTTTTGCATATTTTACCACAGAAGATTTACTACAAAATCACAAAAAAAGTAATAATACTCTTATAAATGATATTTTAATACTCTTATAAATATATATACACCACACTACATAGGAATTAACAAAAACCGAGTAAGTAATTTAATTTAATTAATGATCACCTCTTGGACTGTTATTGAAAACTGTAAATCTTTAGCACCTTTTTCAACCGATAGCATTAGTAATGCGGCTAGAAGACGCCTTTTGCGGTTTCCGGTTAAATGGTAGATGGATGGTTGGATACAAAATATGATTAAAACAGTGTTACATAATGAGAAAATATTCTACTAAAAAAATTGTTGCTTGGAAGTCACTCGATATCTCATTAAGGAAACTAATGTTGCCGTGTGCTTACGAACTATATTAGATACTATTTGTGCCTACGTATATATATATATATATATATATATATATATATATATATATATATATATATATATATATATATCTTTTGTTTGTAAGGCTTTTCTGTGAAACCATCGTACAGAAAGGACAACTATTTCGCATCATTAGGATCCACTTAGTTCCATTGCCTTCACTAAAGTAAAATTCCTATCACTATTTATTGCTCTATATGTAACGAGACCTTATTTTCTGCGCAAGCCATTCATCATTACATTTCTTTGAGGCCTGCCATTTTCATCATTTCTCATGCTCTCGCTTTCTCTTTTGTGTCTTTCCTTTGACGGTCTCCCGGTCTTTATTAATTTCGTGTCACCAAATATATTGCACAATATCTCATTTCGTTGCCTAATGTTCAATTTAATACTCTCGTAATGCTTATTGATACTTTATATCTTAAGGTCTTTTCATGTATTTTTAATATTATATTTCTGTGCATTTAGAATATTGCCTCTTAGGTTGTTGTCGATTAATAACCGTTAAAAGTATTTCAGTCTATTTATTGATGATTTTGCTTAATTACCACTTTAATTATGAAGGAATCTAATGGTACTAGTATTCGAAGTGCAATAAGGGGAAGCTAATTTTATGAATAATAATAACTTTGACATTTCAAAAAAATATCGATTCTTGAATCGCTTATTATTTATTTATTTATGTGCTTTAATGTTGATACATATTTCGGACTTATTACCACGAGAGCAAACTCTTGTAGCAAACTAATACATCTGTCCAACTCTGCTCAACGAGCGGCCGGGAATCGAACCCGGGTCATCACGATGCGTAGCGCAGTCAAAGACCGTATGTCTTGTGATCGACCCAATACGCCACGGTGATGACTTTTTGTCTTTTGAAGATAATATTATTTGTAAAGATGTAATCTTTAACAATCTCGACAAATGGCGGAGGAACATTTTCACCAGTATCGCTATAACTATTTTGCATGAAATTCTGAAAAAAGTGCTTTTTAGATCTTTATATATCTTCGTTTCAAGTAAGACCCCAACACGACTGAAATTAATTTTTTTGCCAAAATTCCTCCAAAACTTTGTGACAAATTCTGTTTGGGTTCTTAATATTGCAAAATATGCAGGTCAATAACCCTGGTTCAAATTTCCATTCGCCTTTAATTTTTCTATATCAAACAACTTTTGAAAAAAATAGACTCCGTTGGTTGTGTATAGATACGGAAGCGTGAGTGATCCTATACGAGTAGAGATTGTTATTGTACGGTACTCTAAACGATATTTTAAAAAAAGAACATGTCTGGTAGGGTCTACAACTGGACTATAGGATCAATTAAATTTAAATGTAAAAAGTACTTAGCGTGTTTAAATATCCCCTTAAATACGCATTACTTTCCTTAAACTGTTTTTTTAACGTCGTAGTGTTATTTATCATGTTCTTTTTCTGTATTTTATGTCTCCTTTATTTCGTTTCTTTTATGTATTCTAGTTTATCCCTAATATTATCGGTATGGTTAGTTATTAGAGATTATTCTCTTGTCATCAAATAATCCCACTCCTTTGCATATAGTATCCAAATCACTAATGATCTTATCACATATTTCTAACTATTATTCTTCAATTATCGAATCTGATAACTTATAATCAGATATTCCCTCAATCATCGATCTGTTTTCAGTTCTATCTCTGCCCCAGGGGTTTATTGGAAAAGTTAGATCTCAGTAGGCTCTGTCGGGAAACTAACTTCGTTAAGTGTATTAATTATATTTCGGTAAGATTAACTACGACTTCTGCCTTTGCTCCATTTCACTTAGAGACAGGGATTGTCTAGTATTGTGGATTATGGTAATCTATTCATGTTAAATCCGCTTATGTTTAACGTCTATTGATTATATTATTTAGCGAATATTATATTCAGAATCTCTACGTATGAAATACTAAATTCATCGTCCTAAAATGATAACGATTGCTGTTTATACCGTTTTGACTATCAAATCAATATGAACGTTCGGTTGCTCTTTATTTTTTTGTCTAGTGCATTTGTTTATTGTGATTTGCTAGTTTTGATTATTGTATGACTAACGACAGAAGTTTTATCATTGTACCTACGCAATATATAAGATATTTCCGTCACACAGACTTATTCAAACCTTTCAAGCGATTGAAATACCATGTAGGATGACACGATTAAAACTATTTAAAATTATGATATTAATAAATTAAAATGTCAAATTGACAGATCGTTCAATTATTGGCATGTTACAAAATAAGTTCAGGCACTTGGTTGATATTACAAAAATGTACTTTGCATATATATATATATATATATAAATACCAAGCACAACTATTATCTTGCACCATTGCCATAACTCCGCATTATCCTTTATATTAATTTAGTAACGTCATATTCAGCGACACTCGTGACGAATCTCGTGGCGAATCTGACGACGTGTCGCACGTGTAAAATCATTAAGGTTGTTTTAGGAAATAAATTCCAGGCATGCATAGCTCCGTTTTGCGCAAACGAGTAAAAAGCATATGTATTCAAATTAATAATGAAGGAAATGCTTTATCGTGTATTTCGCTAACCTTTAGTTGTCACCTATTACCGAGTGATGTATGTATATCACGCTATTGGGCACGGCGCCTAAAGCTTTGTCCACATTTGTATCATTTTGCCGTATCGTATCTGTATCGCGTAGCACCGATTCGTATCACGATTGTTAGTGTGGACGCAAAAAGATCGCGATCGTGCTTCGCGCCATATCTAATCGCTCACGATCTATGCTGCTACGCGTATCAAGATCATGCTCGCGATCGGATACGCGTATCAAGATCGGTAAGTATGGACTTGTTTTTATACTGTATCGTGAAATGCAGTTATGATTTGATACGTGATACGCCGCGATCCACCTCGTGTCGGTTTTTCCCCGATTATCAAAGGGGATATCAAGAGGGTGAGTTTGTACGTGTACCGCTCCGAGCACCAATCAGATCAGTGCTGACTGTGCATTCGAAGTTGTCGCAGCAACAAGTGTTTATTTAGTTATTATAGGAATCATGGATAACGAGACCGTAATAAGGTTAATTCGAAATCAGTAAGCGATATGCGAGCGAAGATTTTCTGCTTGCATGTTGAAACTTCTAGTCAGGTAGCAATGCACTTCCACCATGTTTTTCTCTACTTCTAAATAATTCCAGTTCTCACCAACGTCGTGGTCGTTTTTCTTTAACCTCCTTACTATTATTATAAAAGAAAGACACATTAATGCTAAATTCGGTGAGCGGGCGACACGCAGCAAAACGCAGCTCTGCACAGACGAACTATCACAATAAAATGCCAAAATGATAGGGCGTTGTGATACCATACGCTGCTACGCTGCGGCTAGCGTCCGAACTATAGCAAGCCAAAATGATACGGCGTTATGATTCGATACGCTACTACGCTACAGCTAGTATGGGCATATTTTTTTCACTTAGGATACGCATGCTCGATACGATACGCATGATCGTGACTGCCGAAATGATACAAATGTGGCCGTAACCTAACAGCGTGAAAACCTAACAGCGTGATATGCTGTGGTTTAGTGAAGCGAAAAGTAAGTACTACGGTTTAACAGGGATAAATTCTAAGAACCGAGATAAATTCTAACTGCAATTATTAATTCGACATTTATTTGTTGCTTTGTCAAACAGTATTCACGGAATTGGTTTGAAATTCAGTAATCACCTGTCTTTTTATTGTCTATTATTGGTATATCTCACTCGTATTTATTGAATGAGACATGCCAATAATTGACATTGGTACAATGTAATTTTTATTCGGAACGTGAAATCAAGTTTTGACGAAAATACGTATTAATCATATATACTCGTAAATCGGAACGCCAGTTTGAAAACTTGAGCGTTATGAAAATAGCTTAGATTTTAAAACGTTGTAAAATATGAACCGTTAGCAGATAGTTGAGTGATGCGTGTACATATATGTAGTTTACGTCAATAAGAACGGTTTTTGAAAATATTTAAGGCCGCGTTGAATGATCCACGCAATTCTCAATTCACAATTCTCGTTCAGTTCCGGCAGGCCTGTTTGCTTTGAGAATGCGTAGTGAATAGAGGCATTATATAGTTTAAATGGAATAAAAGTCATTTTACGAAACGTATAGTGATCTGTTTAATAATGCACATTGAGATTTATAACACTGTTAGTAATAATTTTTATTATATATATATATATATATATATATATATATATATATATATATATATATATATATATCCATAATAATTAGGTTAAAATTATCATAAATTTGTGAATGCTGAGGAATAAGGTCAGTTTTTACTTCCTAGCAGAATTTCAGGAAACAAAAGAAAGAGTATATTAAAAAATGGTACCACTTGCTAAATAATTTATATTAAAAGAATTTAGAAAGATACAGCTCACTGAAACTACCATCTTTCTTTCAACTCTCCCATTTCATAAACATATTGACGTTAATGACACACGGCCTCCTCCTTGTGTGTCATAAAATATGATATATGGGAAAAGGCTAGTTTTCTTTAAACCATCATAGTATCATAAAGCTTAAAAATGTTTATATTATATAAGTTATTAGTTTAGATACTGTGGATCTATTCACGACGAAAAGAAATTTCGAGCCCTGCGCAACTCTAAAGGAACTTTGTTTCTTCATGCGACTAAATTGGCGCAACTACCACCTCTAACTTGCACGATTTAGTGTGAAAACTTTGGTATATTGCCTAGCAAATTAACTGCAAATTGACCTGCGTGTTCGTTTGCTGCCATGGTATAACTATAACGTTGTTGCAATATCGTTTAAACTATTTAAACCTTTCAGTTGTGGGGCTACCGTGACGTGTGTCATTAAAAAATAACGTACTATAATAATTCATTTACATTTATACTGCCACGAATATAATGTGTCGTATCATTACCATAGGGAGCTCCATAAAAATAGCTATGGGATATTAGCATTTCTTATATAGGTCAATGGCGTCATTTCACGCATATCCGCGGTGACTGATATAACGCGGAGCGCAAAGCTGAGATAATTACGTACTGGAGCTAGTGGTACTCCATCATTTTGGCGGTTGTGCACTGCCGCATATTACGTAAGCAATATATTATTGCGAGTAATGACTGCGGGTCGAAGTTTCTTCGAATGCCATTACTGGGCGGATATGCGCTAGGCTTAGACCGCCCATGGGTTTAGTTGGAGCGGGCTCGCGTGCTAGTAATGAGGTAGCGCCGAAGCCGGCTCGATCGGCGATTACTATTTCGCCGCCGTTGTTTGGCCGCGACCGTGAGCTAATGCTGGCTGTCTTGGTGCACCGGAAGACTGCGGAGCTGCGGTGGAGTTAGCGGATGGTAGTTTTAATGGGAAGATGGTGGTTGGCCGGTGGGCGTTTGAAAATTGGAGGGTGGTTACGGTGTAAGGGGTGGGCTGATAATTTACATCCTTGATTACGGGGTATTTATCTATTACTTAAGTAGGCTTTCTTATCGACACAATGCTTGAGTACTTTTTAATAGTTAGTTGGTCGGACGCAGTTATGACGTTGGTGGTTATTATTAGTTTATTTGGACGGATTTTTACTGTATCGATTCGGAAAATTCTGCCTAGATTTTTTATTGTTTAACGATTTGCATGTCTGTTTTATATCGCCTTAGCATTTCCCAATAAAATAACCCGGGCGATAGCGATATAGATGCGCTATTATTCTCATGTGTGTACCTCTTACTCTACTGATTTAATTTTAATATTTGTAAGTCATATCTCGAATCTGATCAATTATATCTTAAATTACTTAAGTAGCCATGAGTGTATATTTTACTAATAGATGTAACTATTTTTCTGCCTCTTGGAGATAATGTATTGAAAGCTTTTCAAAAGCTTTTGCAGTTGCAGTTGTCCAATCTTCTGCATATTTCATTTATTATGTGCCACGCTTAATTTGTGTCATATGTCAATAATTGTTTACATTTATCATTTTATTTTGATCATACATTTTTATTTCACAAGGATAGCCTCACAATATCAACGTTATACGTTTTTTGAGTCCTTATAAATTGTATCATGTCCATCCATTTAAAAAAATATCGACAGATTTTATCTATAGTGATAAATGTTTTGTAAAAAGAAACGTTAGATTTACATGTGTTGTTAAATTCATATTGTAGACTGGGTTCTGTGAGTTTCTGGGTACAAAATAATACGATATTGGTCAATAAAATTTTCTTGTGTTTCATTCTGTTCGTAAGATACATTATTTTAACCTTAGTAAACGATTATATATCGTACAGATGTACCAGGCGCCGTGTAGCATCATCAAAGTGATACGACGTGATACAGGACACTAATTAAGAGAACGAATATTAATTTAGAGAAAGAAATATCATATTCTGTTTTTTTTTGTAATAAATCTGAAATAAAAAAATGTGGATAATTTTTTCCTTATACTTTCAGATGAATGCCAAAAAGAATGATTGATATGTCAATTAACCAACTAATTGTACAAATTAGCCAATCGCATAGTTTTAATGAAAAACAATCGCATAGTTTTAATGATACCTTTTTAATAATAAATAATACATCGCGAATAAGATTGACTGCCTTCACGCCAGGCTACATCTAGTAACTTCCTTCCTACTGTGCTGATGCAAACATTATTCTGTGAATAGAATTATATGTTGAGGGTTGATCCTACTCCTCGAAATATATATTAAAATTGTTGGCGTTTTCTGCTATAAACTAACAGTAATGCTTACAATTTACATGCCGTCAAGCGTTTATTGCAAGTACAAAATTAATCTGCCCCGTGATAACTATAAACCTTGTTAATTAGTTACACGTCTTTACGATCTGCGCGAATGTTAATGTCTACATTAATTTTAATTACAATTAAATGGTACTTTCAGTTAGCTAAACTTTATTTAATTAACTTTAAGATATCGTTAGCTAAATGTCCTTGAATTAACGTTATCATTTTAGTTCTGCTATTGAATTTTTTTTAAATTGGAAAAACTATTTGAATGACTAACTCAAACAAAATGTTTCAGTTTTTCGTATATAATGGCGCTCTAAAGAAACTGTTTATGGAAGGTTATAAGCAATACACAAAGTTTAAATTGTGTAAACATTTTCCAAAATCTTCTCTTTTATATTCTACATTGTTTTGTTTCTGTGTTTTGTGGAAAATGTTAAATGATTCTGAAAGCGACCACACTGGCTTTCATTTTGGGATTGCCGTTACCGTCACAATTTATGATTGCCGTTACCATAAAAGTTTTCCCTTTTACAATTTCTGTTGGCGATTTTAATTTTACTTGGCAGTATTGAAGAAGAGAAATAAAAAAATCGTAGGGTTGAAACTAAGCATCGGGTGGTTTAATTTTTTTTTAATTTTACATCACTACGAAAATTGCTTTCTAAATAAAAACGTGCAGTGTGATTTTGGCGTAGTGCTATTCTTATCAGTGGAATACGGTGCACAGTACGAATCAATACATATAATAAAATTGTAACAGAGTAAATTCTGTACATGGCAAATATTTTAAAAAGAGTGATTGTTGTAACGTAAAGAATAATAATAGAAGCCGGAAATCCTTTTTTTAATAATTTTTGTATGTAATTTTATGCATCAATCACGCAAAATCTACTGGACGGATTTTGTTAATTTTTTTCTACGGTAATAGTTTATAAACAATATCAGCATATGAAAGAGAAAAAATAATTGTTGCTCGTTCAGAATTTCACGCGAGTGAAACCGTGGGGACAGCTATTAAATATCAACGTTAATTCGCGCCGACTATGAGCTTGGAGCTGAGCGAGGAGGGTACCACTGAGCCAGATAAAAAAACTTTAAAAAGATAGTTCCTTATATCGAGAGAAATATTTTTTGTCGAAAAATAATTTTTAAGGGTTTTTCCGAAAAATGTTAAAACAAATTTAAGTGTGAAAAAAGAAGTGATTCCATTGGTAATATTTTTATGGAATACTAAAATGAACTATATCATAGGTTACAACTAATATAAATAAATCCACAATATTTTTAATGGTCAGCGGATATATTAAATCACGCCATTTCCACCTTGCACGAAAACCTTGTAAATATATTTTTTATTTCCGTCGAACAGTTTCCGAGATATTCTCCTGTGAAGTAAGGATGGACGAATACCGAAGTGATTCCATTGGCAATATTTTTATGGAATACTAAAATGAACTATATCATAGGTTACATATTATTACAACTAATATAAATAAATTGATAATATTTTTAATGGTCAGTGGATGTATTAGATCACGCCAGCTATCACATCTTATAATTTCGCGGCAAAGCTAATTTCTATTTATAATTTAAAAGAAAGCTGTAAATATTTCCGAAGTTAAGTTTAAACAATAAATGCTTTATTAAATTCACATTAAGTCTCGTGACAAAAGTTTACCTTAAATAGTGTTAGAAATATGAAAGCTGCCATTAAAATCAATAAATACGAACCCAAGCTTACAAACGACTCGTTTTTTTCCGCATGTGTGGCGATTTTCCGATTTTTATCAAATGTACCTTGAATTTTCACACGCTATATTTGAAAGTAATTGAAAAAAGATCTTGCCGTACGCAATTTGTATTTACAAAGCGAAGTTGGATGACATCTTTGTTCCGCCCACGCCGGCAGATATTCACGGTTGACGTTTCCACGCAGGTAGGAGTTGTCGGACAGTTTGACACGTTCAAATCGGCAGGATCTACGGCGGTGGTTGTTAATGGTGAATTATAAATAAGCGCCACTCACTTTTCCGAGGAACTCGACTGTCGGGAGATGAAATAGACATCATGAAAGAAGATGCCCGAGTACATATTTAAATGCCTCCTCTGGGCGGCTAAGTTTCGCGCTTTTGTTGTTTGTTTTGAACCCGCTCCTTTATAATGGTTCGTACCAACCGAAGCATCTCTGTAATCTGCCCATCCATCTCTGTATTAATGTGAATTTTCTGCGCCGGCGAGTTTTGTGGGCGGTCATTGTTTTGTCGAATCTCAAAAGTGGCAGGCAACTTTTCGTATAATTGTTTATTTGATTTTGGATATAAAGTTATAATATGTATGTTTAAGAAGCTATTTAAAGTAATTGATGACACTTCGTTAGCTATTTATTAATTCACTGTCTTTCGCCTGCGAATTTCTAAGCTTTTAATAAACCGATAAAGTTTCTGTGTAGTGATTCCGGCACTGACTGAGATATAATTATGAATATTGATATTTTTTTTATAAACAACAGTATTTAAATCAAGCAACATTGTAAATTTAAAGGAGAGCGAAAAACGCTTTTCACCTCTTTGAATAACAAAATTACTCATATATATATATATATATATATATATATATATATATATATATGTATATATATATATATATATATATATATATATATATATTATTTCTATGGAATTATTTATAAATATTAATTTATGCACAACTAAATACATTGCTGATTAAATCATAAACGAGCGCATAAACAATCTCTATAATTTTCCTGTAAACATTTAGTCAGGTTTTACTAATTTTATGATTTTTCGTTTAATAGTTACGAAATGGGGGGCAGGTGCTCTATTTCACATATTTTTTAGAATATCTATTTAAATATGGAATTTAAAATGATGAAAAAAAATATTTGTGTACTGTCACATATTTTAATATTCCACATAACGAGCTCTTTCAAGTGAAACCCCACATGATGTGAAAATTAAAAAAAAATTAAATGCTTTATTTACCTTCTCTTTAATTCTTATATGAATATTTTTAAAATATCAGCTATTCAAATATTCGGATTAACAAGATGTATTGCTATGCTAAATTTCAATTACTACTCGATAAATTTCTATGAAAATCACAATTTCAATTTACTACTCGCAAAATGTCTATGAAAAACAGTCAGACGTGAGTTATTTTATAAGGTACCCGTTTTTCTGTATAATTAAACGAGACTTGTCTCGTAAACGCGAACGTCTTAGACGATGATTTTTCGCTGCATCCGCAAATGACACTAATTTTATGTTACATCACTGTTGTCTAGCCCTCTTCGAGAAAGGATGGTTTCAAGATGGGTTTAACTATGATTACGTAGTTACTCGTACAACAGATTTCATCGCAGTTAAAAAAAGAGGATACTCATATATATTGAAGTATAAGAAATATAATAGGCATATAAATTACTTAACGATTATCTAGCAGTTTTAAAATATTTCCGAATTTTCTTTTGTTATTTCCCGAAATTGCCAATTATGACCGGAGCACTGCTTTGAGAATAGTCAGATGGAGGTATTCTTATCGACAATCCAAGGGTGTCAATTTAATTTCAATGGGAGCGAGTGAATCCTATTTGCGCCGTCGCGAACGAAATATAACCCCTGCGTCATTCAAAACGAGGTTAAATTTGACATTAGCTCTGTTGGGTACATTAAATGCTTCAATACTCCTCATATTTCCCCGCACCTGCATAATCGGATGTATCGGGCGTGACACGGGTAAGCGTGTCGGATCCAGCAAATTTGACGCGCGGGTCACCCCTTCAGACGGGGATGAATCGGATCGTAATATCGTAAGTTCCGCAGAATCAGTTTAGGTGCTCGATGCCGTCGCGCCGCCGCGCGCCCTAGCCGGATAAACGCCTTTGATACGTATATTGGATCCGAAAAAAGCTCACGGCAAATTTGCATAGCCAATTTAAATAGCATTCCGTTTTAAACCTCATCCGTCCAAAGTTAATTTTGCCCGAGTATTTTATTATGTTACTTTCATTTCCTTCCGTTCCCTCACCGATTCCTCTCTCTTTTTCTCTCTTCTCTTGTTTTGGGCCAGATGGAGATATGGGGTTTCGTAATTTTTTTATTGGCCCAAATTATGCGACCTCCTCCGGGTCGAGATGTAGACGAATTGTTATTGGCGCTCGTGTATTTTCCTTGATAAATATGACCGGCCCGTGTTTTTTGCCCGCGGGAGGGGGGGGGGGGAGAGGAGTGTTGACTACTTTGATTTTATTTTCGCTCCCACGCCGCCCTCGAGATTGCTCGGGAGGAAACAATTTAAAAATCTGCTTGTGCCTTCGCGGCGAGGTACCTACTTGTATTGAAATTAAATTGTGTTGCGTTTGCCTTCGCAATGGAATGAAATCAAGGAATGTTTTTTTTTGTTGTCGGTATCATCAAAGTAAATATTTTTTAAGCGAAGAAAGGCAATAGACTCGACTATAAATCGCTTACAGAGTAAGACTACACATACATACACATAAATATATAAATGTATTTGTCTATACGATATTATGTTGAACCCTTGTTTATCCATTAAATTCTACCTTAATCTATGAGCCTGCCTCGGACCTTAAGTGTTTTTTATTTAGCATTAAATTTTGAGTAAACTTCGTTATAAGCTAGGTAGGGGGTGTATTAAAACGAAAATGTGTATTTCGAAAAAAATATTTTGGTTTAATTTGATTTGATTTATTTCTTTTGTTTATATTTATTTATATATTTATCAAAAAACCTCACTTCCAACTTACAGGTTGCCCCGAAGCGGTAAACATGACGCAAGCATCAAAAGTACAACAGTTTGCAGTACACATAAGAATATAAACAATAATTAATAAACTAGAAAAAACAGACTAACTCAAATTACGTATAAAATTAACTAATTATCAATTGTGAACTACCAAGCAATTCCAAATGAGCATTCTTAAAACGGTCAGTGTGGGAAAAAAATATCAAGATTTATCTTCTCTCATAATACCGCGTTGATCAACGCAAGTGCGCGAAAAACTGGCGAACGCTCCAAGATGTTCGTGCATATACATATAGTTACAGAAACATTGTAATAGTTATTTAAAAAATGCTAAGGGCTCTAATCAGAATATAGTGAAAAAAAATATTTTCACTCATGAATAAATCAACTCATAATGCGACGGCGATTGAGTGTTAGAAAAGCTGAATATCGTGTGAAAGGCAAAAATTCCAATATAATTTGCTCCAATATGGTATTAAAAAAAAAGCTGGTATTCAAGAAAGATAATGAACCCACTAGTGCAGGAAATTACGGGGTAACAATTATATTAAAGGACTTTCCTAAACCTTTGATAATTAAAGACAGTATAGTGTCTAGATTACGAAATTTGTTCTTAAAGTATCGATAAAAGATCGCCAAGGAAGACATCAGAACACTTTTCATCATCTTGTAATTCTGCTAGAGTGGGCGATCTTGAAGTCAAACCGTTTTAAGAAAAGTTTCAAGAATATTGCGTATCCTTACCAATTACCGAGTAGTCGAAATACGTAATTTCATACAATTTTAGATTGGGCTGCAGATATTTTCGATTCTGTATTTTGCAATTGTATACATTTCTCGTACAAACTCAAGTCATTTGAAGTTTAAGCTATATATTATGGGTATGTTACCTTAGCCGTTTTTTTTAAATATAAGGGTTAGTAGACTATACTGTCAAATGTTAATATTCTCCAGTTTTGAAAACGATTATAAAGAAATCTTCTAAATGTAATAATGTGTTCTCCATATGTTATTCTAAACTTTCGAAATAATAATCTGAAACGTGACTTTAAATTTTAAATAGGACTGAAAAATTATGTTTTTTGTTAGTATTGTGTTATTTATTTTACAATTACTGGGAGTGTATGTTTTTATCAATTAATGGGAGTGTATATTTTTATCATTTTTTTTATGGTTACTGTTTATTTGCAACATATATCATAGTCAAATGATAATTCCTCGAACTCTCCAAGGCATTTGATTACACATAATTTTTTGTATAATATGATTTCTTTTTTGAACCCAGAATAGTAGGTGCAACTTATGAGTCTATAAAAATAAATACAGTAATGAATGTCGCAGACAAGTAATTAGGCTACATTTAAATTCTGGGACTCGTATCCATTTTGAACAGTATAACTTACGTTTGTTTACAAATGCAATTAATAATCCTGGTATACTGTTTATTGCACTGAAGGGATTGATTGATGCTTACAAGCTTCGTGGTTTAAAAAACAAAGTAGTTTCATGGCTTCGTATGTCTCAGAAGCTACACGTGTACGAATAACTTTTTAATTGAATATGTAAAATAAGAATTTAATTTGAAAGCCACCTAAAAGTAAATACTATTGCTAATGAATGTCGATGGATCGTATATAGATTTTTAGTTATGTTCGTTTGTTCTTATTTACGTGCTACTTGATCATTTATTAATCCGTTCTCTCGAGATTTTAAAACGAAAGCAAAAAACTAAAATAATATTAACACTTTATTCTTGTAAACAATAGATAGTTTAATTTGTTACAACGATTAATCATTGGGGACTACTGCAATGTTTTTGTAATCTAGATTTATTTTAGCTTTTTTGGACATAATACTAACATTTTATGATCTTCTTTTTTATCTTTTAAACTTTTATGGGTATGATGATATGTCCAGAAGGTGAAAAAGAGATCTAGATTGAAATCAGAATGGATGTTTTCTTTTCTTTATATTCCGTAGCCATATATCATGCGATCCGGATGAAGTTTAAAACTTTTAACGAAATGCTTTAGTAATTGTACGAGAAATCAGAAATCTGGCTGCAGTATGTTATATTACATTATGTTATATTATATTATATTATATTATATTATATTATATTATATTATATTATATTATATTATATTATATTATATTATATTATATGATATTATATTACTATCTTAATAGGCCTAAAACTGTATTTGGACTAAACTCATTGATACATTGCTAAAGAAAGAAGTGGAACCTTCTATCTTTGTCTTAACTTTTAATAATTTCAAAATAAGTTGCACTAATAATTGCTAATTAAATTATTTCTATGAAACGTTTCTTTGTTAAAAAACTTATAATATTATAAAGTTATTACAAAACTCTAAAATTGGGTTTGGGCGTTGTAATATAAAAAAACTTCATGGATTTGGTCAAACGATAATGTTTATTTAAGAAATTTGATTTTTATCTTTTTTCCTAACGAAGTTATTTTGTTTATCGTGACTTTCGGCAGTCAAAAAACTGTAACAGCTTCGACTGTAGCAGCTTGCGAGTGACGGGCCAAGTTATATATATATTACATTTTTCTTTATTGTTATGAAGTTTTAACAAAAGTTTAAAATTTGGTTTGGGCGTTTAAATGTGAAAAATTCAGAAAAGATAGTGTTTATTTAAGAAACTGGATGTTCATAATTTAGTTTACAAGTAAGTTGTTTTGTTTATAGTGACGTTCGATGGTCAAAAGACTGTAAGAGCTTCCTTACATACGGAAATGTGCCCTTTGCAAGTGACGGATTCCTTGAATTATGAATGTTTGGACTTGATATTCAATATTCGGTTCTTATAAATCTACATTGAACAGGAATTATGGGTGATTTAAAGAAAAAAAATATTATTATAACACCGTTCTTGTATCTAAATTTAAATCTACTCATATTTGAACGTTTATTTGCTTAAAAGTAATTAATTTTTTTGATGTTGCCAAATTGACAATGCTATTCTAAAATATCTGAGTTAGTATTATTTAAAAATTTGGTATAATATTTTTAGTATAATGTTTAGACGTACGCAAGGTTGCCTCAAAGTGAACACTGAAAAATAAATGTATTTTTCCACGTTGCAATTACTTTCTCTCGATACGCAAGTCTCCTATACATGTATATCGTTTGCGATATCGCAATAATAGTGTATTCTTTCATTTTATTGTTGGGTCGTATTTTTGTTATTGAGCTCATAACAAACTAATTATTGGATCCCTTCCCCCTCCCTGCCTTCCCGCTGTCCCATCTGGTCCTCGCTTTAAGAATGCGCTAAATTAATACTTCATTTTTGTATGAGAGATACTTTAATAAGATTTTTCCTAGGAAAACGACCTAGGTTACATCAAAGTTACCTCACATTTCATTATAATAGTTAAGGGTGATTGGGCCTCATTACACTTACGTCATATTCCTTACAGAAGTAATGGTAATAGGCCTCATCAAGCTTATGTTACATTCCATTATAATGGTAATTGATACTATGTTTTCAACGTTATATATAAATGTTGTACCTTGATTTGTTGTGCAAAGAAAAAACATTGGAATTATACACAGAAATATACAAAAAATTATCTCGCGCAACTGGAGGTGATAATATAATTGTAAGAAAATATGAAAGTAGTATTATTGATAAGATTTAAAAGGTTTTCGCGCTAAACTTTTGGTATTGTGATTACGTAAGCATTGCATAAAATTTTCATTTACCCCTTTCCTGTAATGCTTTTGTTATACAAGGGATTTTTGATTAAATAATTATCAGTAATCGCGCCGCTAGATCTCTTTAAAACAATGTTCATTAGGAAACTAAGGCGGCAGCGTTTTAAGCAATACACTGGAGTTACCGACAGCACGCGAATCTTGCATCAAGCCGACGTTTTAATGAATCTGTTTGCCGGTCGCGTGACACTTAATTCGTTCCGTTTGCTTTTTTCTTCTTTTTAATCTAAACTGCACGATTCGCCGATTAACTAACGTGTCGGTAAATGCTACGACTTTTAAGCTCACAGTTCGGCATAAGTTTTGAATTTATGAGCGGGAAAATATTTATCATTTGCCTATTTGATGTATAGAATGTGGAGCTTTTTTATATATTTTTTGCTTTTTACGTTGACAATAATCATAATTCTGTAGCTTCTATGCCAAATTGCTATAAAGGAAAATTGTTTATTTAATGTAATTGAGTAAAGTAATGGAAATGTAGTTTACCTGATGCGATAGCATTTATTGTCGTCTGTAGTTTGGCCTTATTAGAAGTTATTGTACTTTCAATTTGGTGGGTAATTACGTTAATGAATAATGTGGAATAATGTATGATGATATGAAGAGTGAATGTCTTATTTATTACTTTCAGACTTTACTTCAAATTAGCTTAATAGTTTACGGTTAGCTTAATATTAAAAAGATAGTTCAGAATTACGATAATTGCATTTTGTTGTATGAAGACGTAAACATGTTTATTTATTCCTTTCTGAAACTTTTAAATTAGCCGCAATTATTTCTTACAAAAATTATATCTATACGTATAATAAAATTGTAACTAAAGAGAGAATTCTGTACATGGAAAATATTTTAAAAGAAGTGATCGGTTTAGGGTATAGAATCATAATAGAAGACAGAAAAACTCTTTCTAGAATTTTTGTTTGTTTGTCTGTATATTAATTTGAGCTGGTGTCGCGCAAGATTTACTGGACAGAGTTTTGATGAAATTTGGTATGGTACTATTATATAACTAGAAGCAACATATAAGAGGGAAAAAAAACAGAATTTTGTTTCCTACTTACACACGAACGAAATCGTAGGCATAGCTAGTAATAGAATAAAAGGGAGCAAGCAGTTACCGTCCACTTCAAAAATGGTTGATAACAAAGTGAATTCAGTGCTCACAAATCATTGCAAGATCTAAATTATATACGATACAAGAACATATACAGACAAACAAACAAAAATTGTATAAAGAGTTTTTCTGCCTTCTATTATGATTGTATACGCTAAGCCAATCACTTCTTTTAAAATGTATTCTATGTACAGAATTCACTCAGTTACCATTTTATTACAGGTATAGATATAATTTTTGTAGAAGATTTAAAAGAACAGGTAATATTATTTTAAAAAATTGAAGTGTATCACTAGATAAAAAAAAACTATGTTATAAATCTATAGCAACTTATTTTTGTCTAGAATTGCCGGAAAACATAACGCTCAGAGAGAATATTTTTTTTGTTTTGTCCGATCATTATACGATACATTGTAGCCGTACACACATTTTTATTTTTATTATGTTATCTAGTTTATACGCTTGACTCGATTTTTTAATTTTCTTCAACATCTGATAGAGACTCTAGTTATAAAAAGGATATCTCAATTATTTAAATAGTTCGTGTTGTGTTATATTTTGCATTAATTGTCTGAGTGTACAAATATAGTATATATATATATATATATATATATATATATATATATATTTATATATATATATACATATATACAAGTATCCATATACATATATATAGTTGTCTGGTAAGTTACGCTTTAAGATATGAAATATTGACCCTGGAGTATTAGAAACATGACGTAAATTGAGTGAGTGATGTCCCAATATATTGAAAAAATTATAAACGACATATATTTCGTGCTAATTTGATTATACAATAAAATAATAACTATATAAGGTCGCGTAGAACTCACGTTAGGACCGTTCCGTATAAATTTTGGTGCATAAAAAAGTTTAAAAACTATAAGAGTAATAATATTTCTATTCAACTTTATATGCACAAATATAATTATATTTCACAGGCGTAAAAAAATGTTTTGTTTGTATAATTCATTACTTGTAAACCATTTTATTTAAAGTACTTAGTTTTTTTTTTAAACTAAGAATTGTTGTAAATAAAGCCATGAACTTCTCATCAAACTTACGAATAGATGAACAGTGTCATGACAATATCCTTTCCGGGTATTCGGGTATGGAAAACGAAAAATTAAGTAATTAAGTTAAGTCAACAGTTATCAACGTATATGTTAAGGAAAAAGTATGAAGAATTTAAAAAAAGACACAAAAGTAAATATTCATCGACGCCTATATTTTTATACAAAATTATAAATGAAATGGAGACTAACGAAAAGTGATATCGCTATCAATAAAAGACGATACGATTGTAGATTGATTATATATAAAGATTATAAATATTATTAATTCTATGATTTCAATCATAGAATTGCCGTGAAACAAAATACAGAAATTATCTTGAAATTACAATAATAATTTTTTTTAAAAATTGTAATATTAAAGACAAGAAAATTGAAATGTTAAAGTCAAGTATTAAACGATTTTTTGTACGCATCACTACAAAATATATATCTGCTCATATAGTACCTTTCCATATTCACATCGGCGATAGCATGTTAATAGAGCACATTGTCCCCTTTAGTGATAAATTAACATCGGTCAAGAGACGCTCCGTTGAACGGCCTAAGTGCAACGAGCATTTGATCTTTCAGTCGTACGTCCATTACGGTATAATATTAATTCTAAAACAGCAATAAATAAAAAAATTAGTTGTACACTTCACTACAAAATATGTATCGACCCTTTTTCATATTCATAATGTACTCTTTTAACATGCTGTCAGCATGTTAATAGAGTACATTATCTCCATTAGTGATAAATTAACTTCGGTCAAGAGATACGTCCATTACGGTATATTAATTCTAAAATAGTAATAAATAAAAAAATAATTGTACGCTTCACTACAAAATATGTATACCTGACCTTTCATATTCATAATGTACCCTCGTAACATGCTATCAGCATGTTAAGAGAGTACATTATCTTCATTAGTGTAAAATTAGCATCAGTCAAGAGACGCTCCGTTGCACGGCCTAAGTGCAATGAGCATTTGATCTTTCAGTTATACGTCCATTACGGTCATATGCACGGCAATGTCAGATGGACTGCTTGAAGATAATTTGTAACCGAATGGTCTGTTTGGAGGGTACCCTGTAAAGCGGTGGCCTATTTTAACTATCCTCGTTGATAGCATGCATTTTTTTTTCAAAAATGAGGCGGAAAATTAAATCAGTTGCTTTTCTCCAATTTTCTACATCAAAAATGATAAATTTTTTTCTCCGTTTAGCGGCTGTTGCGTAGAGAATGACATTCTTTCCTTTTCCTATCTATTTATATTTTCCTATCTATTTATATTTTCCTATCTATTTATATTTTTGAACAAATTTTCTCTTTTTAATCTGGATTGCTCTAACATCTCATCTCTTTTAAATTAAAATCGTCTATACGACTACCAATAGATTCAGAAACTTGAGATTTTAGCCGTAGAAAGGATATGAAAATACGGAGTAAGGAGCTACTAGAAATTAAGAAGGGAAAAACTAAATATCCTGCGTCATATAATATATGAGCAGCATTGGTCCTCATCTGTTTATGACGATATGCTCCAGTATCAAATGGGAGCTTTGGATTTAATACAATTTTATGATAATTCCAGTATCCTCATTACATCATTTTTCTCGAAACAATTACAGATTTTAGATCCATTCAAACGTTTGAAATTATCGTGATGCGTTTTTAATTTGCTTACCATTCATACACTGATGCTATCGATCTAGAACCGTCGATCTGTTAATAAATGTTTATACTGTAACATTCTTATTTTATCATGTGGAAGCGAAAGCACTGCCCTTTAAGTTCACTTTGTCTGTGGAACGGTGATATTTTTTATATCATTGGAATAGAATTCGATAAATTTATATTAAGTGTGCGAAATGTTTTACTGACAATAAATATAACTGAAGCTTCTAAATATCATTAGGACTAAACAAACCACATCAACTGTTGGCCCGGAAATTTGTCCTCCGTATGAATTCCTCATCGCTGCGAAATTTATTAAAACTCCCAACACAAACATGCATTAAACCCCGATCTAAATACTTGCCAAGTTGTCTATACTCGTCCTCCAGTATCCCTTTTCGTACTTTACTAATTTACCCAAGTTCGGTTTGCTACTTCGTCCTCGGCTCATTGTCCATCGAGACGTCTCGCGCCCCGGGCGGGTCAGCCCCGCGTAATGGACTTTGCGAATTTCATTTCAAAATTATTGCTTCGGCGATCTGTGGGCTCTCATGACACGTTAGTGAGTTGGGACGGCGCATCGTAATTATTGTGACAGGAGGCGCCTAGGGCCAGGTGTGACGGAACATCTTAGATATTTTCTATATTAACATCGTTATATCCGTTAAACTATTTACAACTATTAATATTATTTATCACAACGCAAAAATATATTTGAGAATTGTAAAAATGCAGTAAAAATTTCTTAAAAACTTTGAGTTTCAGAATCATCGGCTATAACTTTCCAGTAAACTATAGTAATGCTTTTCAACTTCTAGTAACGTTTTAAATAATGTTGACGTTAATCGTTTCTTGTGGGCATTTGCAGCGATATATCTAGTTTATTTTACATTAAAGTCTATAACTCAGTATTATAAATACGTTTATTTGTTTCTCAATAGATCTTTAATATCTGAACCAATTTTCGATACTAATCAAAGCTACGATAGACTAACTATCCTTTGTGATTTTCATTTTGGAAAAATAAACAGATCCTTAAGGAATAATAATTCACCTTCTAGTATTGCTTTTAATAATGTTGACGTCAATCGTTTTTTGTAGACATTTGCAGTAATATATTTAGTTTATTTTACATAAAATTCTTTAAATAAATATTATAGATTCGAAAGTATTTAATTGTTTCCGTTTATTTCTTATTTTTAGATTTTTAATATATGAACCAATCCATACTAAATTTTCTAAACATATCAAAGCAACGATGGATTAACTATCTTATGTGATTTTCATTTGGGAAAAACAAACAGATTCTTAAACATTAACAAAGCACCCTTCTGGGCGCATTATTAGGCGGCGTTATTGTTGCTGCGCAGACGAAATCAATTATAAATATTTAATCTACCTATTCTTGAGACAGATTAAATAACTTCGAAGTTAATTTCTGAAGTACACATCGCATTAGAAAGGTTTAAGATTAACCATAATCTTAAACCTTTCTAATGCGATGTGTACTTCAGCTAAATTACAACAACAAAGAAAACAAATGCGAAAAGGTTTCAAATAATTTTCCATATTTGCTTTTGAGGCTATTTGATCAGTGGTATACTGATCGAGCACGTCACAATACTTCATATAGTTGAATGGTCTTTTTATGGATTTGCCTCTTTCTTTCTCCCCTGGTTTTATTTCCAATATCTATAACTGATATGCTTGAGAATCTCTCTACACAACAAAAAAGGAATATTTTAAGTTTTTCATAAATTACTTAGTAATGCAATAATATCTTTCACATATCTATACTTGATTTTAAGGCTATTTGATCAATGGTATACCGATTGAGCACGTCACAACACTTCATATAGTTGGATGGTGTTTTTTACGGATTTGCCTCTTTCTTTCTCCCATAGTTTTATTTCGAGTATCTATAACTGATATGTTTGAGAATCTCTCCGCATTACAAAAAAAGAATATTTTAAGTTTTTCATAAATTACTTAGTAATGCAGTAACAACTTACACATTACTTTTTGAATATTTATCGACTCTCCAAATATAAAATATATTTCTGTATTTGTGATGAATATTCACCTTTTTATTTAATTGATGGAATGATATTATGAAATGGTAAAGGGGTCATGCCTGAGCGCGCATTATGCAAATAGCGAACGGATTTTAATGGAGCTGCTGTTTTATACCTCGAAGCTTTGGTCGATATTTGCAGTAGAAATCACGAAAATTGTTATTTGTCTCGTCTAATACATAATTTATTACTAACATTATTGCTTAACTAATCGATAGCGGCATCTTTTCTTTTTACAGACAACTATTATAATTGTGAAGATTTTGAAATTTTCGACTAGATTTTTTAAAATTTTTTGATAAATATTTTCAATTTTATAATGAAATTATTTTTATTTACATATTAGTAATTAAAGAAAGGTACACTCCGGAAAGAGAAAAGGCGAAAGTCTAGAAATGTGTAGTAAAGCACAACATGAATATTAAGACTTTGTGTAATGTCTTGATGGTGGTTAGAATTATCATTGGATTATATAAATGTGGAACAAGTAAAGTTTTTGGTCTTCCATAAATAATGTAATGAGATTTAAAAACCATGGCAAATACTAATCTTAAGTTGCGATGGGTATGTTAATCATCAAATGTACGTTGTTTATGAAAGTATTAGTGCAAAAATTGTCACGTAATACTGAATTCATATTTCATTCTGATATTTTCGTGCTGTCTGATCAACGAGCAAAAACTATTGTCCGTCTGTTCAATCAATGGGAGTTAATCCTATTCAAAAACGAATCGAATAAGTCGATCCGACCCAACTATTCCGGAAACGTATTTCCGCGCTGTCGCGCGCGCCCGCTCGCTCTATAATTAAAGTGACCAAAGGAGTCGCCCCGCTCTTATTCGTCGCATTCGCTGATCACTAGCTGAGCCCGTCAAGACAGAAGCGTATGTAGAACAGTCCAGGTGGGGCATAATAGATGCTGAAATTCGTTTACACATCGCTGAAGTAGTAATAATAGAAAGCTTTTTCAAGCCGGATGCGGTGAGAGCTTTCATAACGACTTGGCTATTTAGCGGTGCGGATGGACTTGTTAATGAGGTATGGAGTGGGATGAATGAATAATATATGAATATGGGCGAAATTATTATTCTGAATGCGAGATTTCAGTAAAGTTTTGCTACGTTTTAGAAAGTGTTAAGTAGAGCGAGCGAATAACGCACCAGGATGGATTAAATTATTGTTCTCTATCTCTGAATATATTATTATGCGAAATTGTTCTGAATCTGAGATTTGACTAAATATGGTATAAATTCGGTGTTGATTTTAGTGGTTTCCTTTTAATAGTTAAGCAGTAATGTGTGTTATGTCTTTATTTATTTCATTATTTCAGATTAATATTTTTTTATGATCGTGACTTATCATAGTAATTTTGAATTAAGTAGTAGTATTGTTTAAGTACGTATGGATATGTAAAAATGAGACAGGTGAATATAGACCTGGGGTTATAGAAATAGAATATAATTTTTAAGAAATCTAGTATTGTTTAGAATATAATAAGCAAAGAATTCGGTGATTGACAATTAGGAAAATAATTTGTAACCATAAAATAAAACAAAAAGATAGCAATTTTTATAAACGCGTACATATTATACTAATCAATCAAGAAATTGTCAATAAGAAATAAAAATAGCAATAAAGCTGTAACGAATTCTAATAAATTACTACCAAAAGTAATTAATCAAGACAGACTTTTAATATGCGGATATTGCCTAAATTATTAAGATTATTATCTTAATAATCTTATATAAAGATAATTGTTTTATTATGGTTAAAATGAATGTCTCTTGACTCTCCTTTTTCAACGAGCCTGTCGGGCCTGCGGCTTTCACGGCCTAATAATATGTGTTAGAGGAACAACAGGAAATAATCTTCACATTGTTTTAACTTGCTGGTTCAGAGAATTCCGTAGAAAAAATATTTAAATACGATTATAAAAAATAAGCTGAAAAAAATAAAAAAACTTATCGATTTAAATCAAATTTTTAAAAAGCTTATCTTTTAATTTTCTCTATTTAATAGTGTCACTTTTATTATTGTTATACCTTGACCCAACACAATAAGGAATTTTGCCAGAATTCTTTGTTTTTTTTTAATCTTATGAAAAATAATTGATTTATTGTTTTGCTAATTGTTTTCCCCAAACTCGACGTGACATATTTTCTCGTTATGACGTGTCTAAGCAACGCTCTTGACTTTCGGCTTCGTCAATTTTATACGTTGGCAGTGCGGTCGCTAACGTTAGCAATAGGGAACACGAACTAATCACAACAATAGGGAATAAGAACTAATCACAAGCCGCCATGTTATTAACACCGCACGTCGATACTAAACAATTTAGTGATAAATTTTAGGTCGCCAATACCAATTAGATTTAAAAATGAAGAAATGTTTAGGGTTCCGAACCCCATAAGGAAAAAAGAACCCTTATAGAATCACTTCATTGTGCTTCCGTTGGTCTGTCAAGAGCTCTTTTCTCAGGAACGCGTAGAGGTATCAAGGTAGATCAAGTTAAAGGTATCCAATTAATATCAAATGCTTAACTCTACGGTCCCTTGGAGCTGTAATCAAGCTTGTAAGTCAACGCAATCAAGAAGAACCTTAAAAACACGGTCATTTATGTCGCATATTTTATACTCGCAAATAAATCAAAACTTATAAGGAATTTCCCGTCGACCTAGAATCATGAAATTTGGCAAGAAGCAAGGTTTCTCAGCACAAGTCAAGAAAATATATCCTAAAATTGTTAATTTGTATTTATATCACATATTCTCTTTTAAAGTATGTACCTGTGAAAGATATAGTAGGCAATATATATTCGGTCTAAAAATTAAAATGTTGTAAGTAATTTAATAGGAATATTATGTACCATTAAATGTTTGTAAATGGCTGCATATGTACGGAACCCTCGTAGAGAGAATTCCACTCGTGCTTGACAGTTTTTTTTGTAGTTTTTGCCGCAGTTTAGTATGTAATTAATTGATATCTTAAGAAAAAAGGAAAATCAACTGTAGTTTCTACAACTGTGGAATAGACAAGACGAAATTGAAAGACAGCTATTTATTTTTATGGGATTTCCCCTTTTAATTAGAATTAGTGGTATATTAGAATTAGGACCTTATTGAGTCTATGAAGAAAATAAGAACGCTTTCTGTAATTTAATTCTTATATGCCTTCTCCATATTTTATTCAATATCACTGTGGCGACCTAGCGTCGCGTCGCTCATGACGTTTTTTTAATTTAAACTACAAAAAGTTCCCGCCATTTGTTTAAATGAAAATTTATCACATACACGGGATTATTCTTACTGTAACATATATCGGAGGTTTTGGTCAGATAACGTTTTGAAAGAAATGTTTAATAAGATACAAACGAAAATTAGCGTATAATTAACTTTCCTTCTTATGTTTTAGAACGTAATCTAGTCTCTATGTAGGATTGTCAGTAGTAAGAAATAAAAGTTATTTAAAAAGTTTTATTTTGTTGTATTCCTTGTCTACAATTAAATGAAACAAGTATTATTTCTACTTTCTTTAAGTTCTTTATCACGACCTAGGTTTCGTTTTATTACAACATGATATTAGCAACGATTTCATTTAATTGTGAATAATGAATTTCTACAAAATTTATATATTCAGTATTTCTTGTCTTTATTTTTTCCTCTATTTTTATTAGTGCGTAAGTGTTATGTTTATTTTTCCATCTAATTAAACTTTTTTTATGAAAATAGTTTGAAGGCTATTATATTTTCTTTCTGTTCACAGAAAGATTAATGGTCTGGTATTGTTTTCATCATGTATATAACTTTCATCTCGATTTATTTGGTATACTTATTCTTAGATTAGTTTATTTACTAATCATATCAATCATAATCAATCATCGGAAAGTATGACATAATTACGAGACATCATGTAAATATGGACCATTTCTGGGGATTGGCGGTACAGTGATATTTTTTTAATTGAAATTGCCAAAATATTACCTGCTGTAGTCGCGAATTATTAATCGCACATGAGCGAAGCTACGTGTTTGATTAAAAAAAAAATTACATTATAAATGTATTTAGTCATTGAAATGCATAACTTTTGAGGTGATATATTTTGTTAAATATGTTATTAGATTTTACCTGCGCATTAATGCAGCGTGTTTTTCATCCGCATGCAGCGGGATCAAAGTAACTTATATCAGCTTGAACTTTAAGCCGAACTGTTATAAGGATCTTACAATTTCCAGTCATCAGTTCTTGAATCCGCGCATTTGATACTTACTGCGTTATCGATAACTATCGAATTTCAAGTCGCTTATGAAATATTCTATCGGAACAAAAGCTTGACTTAGATTTTAGTTTGAAGCATCATCCTAGTGAAAGCTTCATTCAAATCGGTGCAGTCGTTTTTCGTGATGTTTTAACAAACAGATAAATTGATAAATAGATAAAGTAAAGATAGACGCACGAACAAAATGAACCTTAAAATGTATTCGATAAAATGGAAGGTAGCCTAGATTTTAAACCGAATCCCAAGTATAATTTCAGTAAAAGTTTCTTTTATATCGACTCAGTAGTTTTGGCGTGATATCGGAACAAACAGACAAAAAATTGTAAGTAATTTTTTTGGAATCGATAAACCTAAATTGCCTATTCTAATCGTTTTTCAAAAAGTATCTTCAATATAAAAATATACTTCTCCTATAGTTTTGTAACAGTGTAGTTGTAAAATGATGAATATGAATTTTATATAGTATAATCGTATTGTTTGAATAATTTTTACGTGGAATAACATATGTTACTACAAATTTTAAATTTCGTTACTATTTTTTCATATACTTACAGTATAAGGTGCTTGAATTATTGTGTTCTTTATAGTAAGATAGGATCATTTGATAGAAATGAATTAACCCTAGTTAAAATTATATTAACTCATTAAAAGGGACTATATTTTCGAAACTCAAGCTGGAATATTGAGTTTTCAGTGAATATTTCTTACGTTACTTAGTTTTATTTTCAAAATTTAAAAAGTACAATGCATGTTTTCAAAATAATGTGTGCAAAGGTAATTAAAGGCAATTATTCTCTTCTTCGAATCCACTTGTATGCGTACTCTTATATGAATAATGTTATGAATTTAATAATGTTATATATTTTCTCTCATAAAGAGAAAAATAAATATTTTTTTCAGATTTATATCATTTGTTAGCGCGCATCGTTTTCGATACAAGTGCTGTGGAAATGGCATCGAATCGTAAGCACCTTGGCAGGTTTAACATTTAATAGTTTTAGCAATGTATATATACGCTCGGTGACTCCCCCCACCCCACCTTGGGTCAAAAATATTCCAGAATTAACAATAAAACATTTTATTTTTTTCATTTACATTAAGAGAAATAAAAACACATTATATCGTAATTGTTCACTTTATGTGTTGGCGGCATAAAATGACATTTCAGTTGATTTTTTCGAGGCGAAAAATTAAGTAATTCTTTTCAGTTTCGTCGCAATAAACATGGGCATTTCTGCCCATATACTCCGGCTACTGGGCACGCATTACTCAGCGGCGTTTTATAATGCTAATTCGGTTACGAGTTCCATTGTGTCACGACTTATTATTATCCTCACAATGGTCACGACACCGCCGTTCACGTTTGCCTTTGTCCTTCTGTAAAGTAATAAGCAAAGTGTATACGTATGTAACGCTAATGGTTTACGAGGCGAACGTACGGAGGAGGTGAGTAAAACATACGAGTACATACAAAAGCGTCGCCTTGTCGTGTTGAAATAACATCTTGAGACGCGCTCAAAAGCGGTCTTGTCCGCTTTTCAACTCTGGGGGTAAACAAGTAGCTTTGCGGCATTTGTTTTGTTAAAAGAACAATAACATTTTTGAGAAAGATGCTCTTTCGCGTCAATAACGTAAGGAGTAAGCTTTAAATTATAAAATATGTTAATTTATCTTCAGTCCGTCTTTGGATTACTTTCTTATGTTATTGTGTTTCTTTGTTCGGATTTCAGGAGATGTGAAGATTTTGTTTTTATTTACTGCGAAATAAAACCAAATATAGAGCTATAACAGTTTAGTGTAGATGCCATTGATAATAATTTTAGCGGGTACCACTACGGCAGCTCAGAGAGGAGGTGAAGTTGGCGGGGAGCGGAAAAAATTATAGTCTGTTTCGCTCTTAATAGTTCTACTTGTATATGCGTGAATGAGAGAAAAACTGACAAAATAATTATTTGAATTTTTAATTATTTGTATTTCGTATAGAAAAGTGATAAAAAATATCACTTTCGCTGTTCGCTTGTTAGTATCCAAGTCATCGGAGCAACCACGACCACTCAGAAACTTTAATATAAATAACTTTTATACAACGATACGACATATAACGATTAAGGAGGGGTTAAATAAAATACACGAAACATATTTTTAAACGTTATATACCACGTGACATATCATTTGAAAGAGAGCTAGTAATAAATAAATAGTTAAAAATATTCCTAATTTTAAATTGTATATTTTAAATAAAATTAAAGTAATTCTAAAAAAGGTAGGAGAATAGGGCATTCCTTCCCCCTTCCTATTTCCGATAATATTGAAAAAAATCCTGAAAGAAAAAAGATAGATAAACTCTGACTAGAATATTACATGAAAATTATAGGGAGTGTCCCAGATATTATAATTTTTGAAATATGCACCATTTTTACGCCCATGAAAGATATAGAAGCAATGTATTTACGTAGTGGTTAATTAATATTTCTGGATACTTTATTAAAAATACTATGTACCTTATATAAATGTTATTAAGTGCCTAAATATGTACAGAACTTCATAGTGTGAGTTCAACTCATATTGTGAGTTCAGAACCTCATAGTGTGAGTTTAAGTGTTTGGCAGGTGTTTACGTAAAGAATATTGATTATAATTTGATCTAAATTTCTAAATATTGAGATGAAAAACTACAGAGTTTCTTTAACCGATATGTGCAAGAATTAGATCAAGAAGTATTTTAGTTCAATCTCGAACAAATCAGTAGCGAACTACGTGGAGCTTTTTGCTCTTTATGACATAAAATGGACATTAAACTTAATTTATATGCTGTTTCACTCTTTTTTTAAAGTTAGAGCAGTACCGGGGGGGGGGGAGTATGTTGTTGCCGGATTAAAGAGTGCATTAAGAGATTAACACATTTTTTATGTAAATATTGGAGCCAGTATATCATTGCGATCAAAGATAACAACTTGCGAATGGATATCTTGGAAGGCCATTAAGAGCGGGTAATTCACAATTCGAACCATAAATCAATATGTAACGTAATCTCCTTGCTCGAGGCAGCTTCTTGACCCTTAATCCGCTTCCACGGCTATCCTTCGGGAAACTATGTGGGAGCGTACGGGCGAAGTACTAATCCAGGTTCGCTCCACTTCGACGCGATAAGGGCCCGTCTATTTTATTTTACGTCGAATCTCCTTCGATTTTCAACGCCTAAAGTCTTACAGCCTGCGTGTGGGAAGATATCTATCAAACAGTATCTATCATACGGAGACTTTCGTATGTGTAACCGTCTTAAGAGTTCCAAACAAAAAGTAATGGCTCCATGGGAGTGTAACTATTATATATACGAAAGGGGGTGTCGGCCGTTATAAGCGGTTGTATCGTTGGATCAAATGCGTTTTACGAGGATATTATATTGTCGACGATGCTGTTGAAAGTTTTATACCGAAAATCATTCGTTTTAATGTGGGATTTGTCGTGTTCTCGAGTAGCTGCGTATTATTCTATGAGCGAAACGCGGGGTGGGTCTTTGGAGGGCTTCGAATGTGATTGTTGACACTTACGATGTAGAATTTATGAAGCGTGTTGTGGGTAGTTTCGAGGTAGATTATTTTGTCCTTTTGTTTTCGCACTATGTATTGATTTTATGATATATTAAATAGTACTTATAAATTGAATCCATTAAATTACTTTTCTCCTAAGTCTGAGATTGTTTATGGTCTCTTCGATTTATCTTTGATTATCCCAGAATATACTATTTTCTAAAGCACAGCTACCCCATACTCTAGTACTAAACTCCATGCAATTAATAACGGCAACGTGGAATAAATGACAGGTAACACCTCATATTAATCACAGTTGTATGTTGAGTCTCTGGTGTGTAGAATGTCTAGCGATAGATGTAGCTTGTGTAACATTAAGCCATCACTGAGGAAAAATGTTAATCAAAAAAATCACGCGATCACTATCTGGTTACTCTGACTTTTACATCACATCGGAAGCCGAAGCACCCACGAGCTAAGCCGCCGGCAAAATTTAGTCAAGTCATAATACGAAACTTCTATATTATTAAAGCGACGCATAATGACAAGTGACGTAGTGTAGATGTAAGTATGTCACAAAGTGGCGAAGAATGAGGAAATTTTATGGAATTAATTTTGCTCTAGAAAAAAGAATGGCAAAATTATCAATTATGAGAGAGAGGGAAGAAAATCAAGAGATGGAGAGAAAATCTCCAAGTTTTAATATAGTTTTATAAACAAGTTTTAATATAGACAACTTATATCCAGTTGCACTTTTAATATTCAGTTGTAATTTAGTTTGAATTGCTTTGAAAATGTTTCAGAGATATTTATGGTAAGTTTGCGATTATTAAGAAAAAAACAAAATTAAATGCGGCACAGAAAGCGAAGTGAAAGAGAAATTCGAATTAAAGCTACAGAATTAAACGGGCTTATAAAGAAAAGCAGTCAGTACAAATATTATTAGGCAATGTATTCGTTTGTAAGCCTAACAACAAGTGGGTGTACGAGTGTATTAAACAAAAAATTCGTAGGCGGTCATAGGGACCGACAGGAGTGGAAACTTAAAGCTATGATATAATAGTGGTTTTATAAAATTTTATAGAATTTTTTCTTTTAAAACCCCGAGAAAAATATTATCGAACAACTATAAATTTGTTTTACCACGCTAGTAAAATTACTCCTAAGCCACTATGAAATACTCATTGTATGATATATTGCAGAGGTCAAATAAAATATTTAAACGTAAATATTGATAAGAATATTGGAAATATTTGAAAATAAATTATTTGTTTTTGTTATTCATTTTTCTATGTACAAATATTAACATATTTAGTAATCACAGTGATCCTACAACGAAACAATTAAACTAATAATAAACTAAAACACAATTTGAACGATGCACAGTGTGCACACATTAAACTTTCCAAGTATCAATTATGTATCTGACCAAGCGCAACATGTCATACTCATAGCTACAGATATACTGTTAACATTAACGCATCTGCGACACGAACCCATAAGATTTTCCCCTACCAAAAATCACTCAACGCGCTTAAAGAAGTTTTTACTTCAAGAAGAAGTAAAGCGTATAAAGAAAGTATAATGTACCATTTCATCAGTATTATTAACTCCAGATATATATGTTAGAATACCGGGCGCAATTCAGGAGAGTCTTATCACGCGAAAGAATATAAATATGGTTAGCGAAAATTTCTTAACATTTTCTTTAAATGGCGTAGAAAATACGGTAAAGGAAACACACAAGGCAAGTCAGTGTAGTGGCGGTACCGTTCGTAGACAGAAGGGAGGTGGAAGGCGCCTTATCTTAATTAACATCTGCAATTACGTTAATTAATCTATGTTCGTCGGTTGAGATTTAATTGTGAGAATATGGATTTGTGACAATTTTCCTTAGTTACGGTCTGAGCCGTCTTATACGTCGTTGGAATCATTATCTGGAGAATGATTAGCACTCCATTTTCTAATTAATAATAAATCCTCTTTATTTTTAATGCGACTTTTTCTTCTTTTATATTAATTTGATTGTTTCTATATTTTTATAGATAAGTATTTATAATGTCTAGTCTGTTTTTACTCAGTTTATCATTAATAGCTTCCGTTATTAAAAAAATAATTACTTTGAAATGACACAACGGGTGTCAAATTTACAAGGACGGTTCAAGGTTTGTATAATTTCGATCGGAATTTTATAAAACCCTTAATATTTTTGAAAAAAAATTACTTAACTGTGGTTTACGTTTTCTCCTTTATTTTTTAAGATTGCCAATAAATAATGACTGCCAGTGATATTTTGAAGATATACGTAAGAAAGAATCATGTGTTGTGACTATTTCTCATATTTTAAAAGTCAAAACCAGTTAGCTTAAGATTAATTATCATCGCAAAAAGGTGTAGTATCGCTGATAAGGAATGTTTGGTATAAAAAAAATAAAAGTTAATAAAAGTTGAAAAATTCATATTCCTGTGCCTATCAAAAATATGCTAGTGAATGTATTTACATTGTGAACGATTATAAAATGTTAGTAAGTGGTATAATAGAAATAATATGGATCTTTAAAATGATTGTTTAAGGGTGTACCTAACCCTCGCAGTGTGAATTTTATTTATATTTGAAACATTAATTTCATGTCTCTTTTATATTGTTAATCAGTATCTCTTGGCTAAATTTTTCACCGTATTTCTTAGTTATTTTGACAACGAGTCCCTTTTTTCAATAACTGGGCTCAATATATTTTTAAATCTGATCATGCAGAGCATGACGGATGTATGTTATCAAATTTAGTTCCGCATTTGTTCTCATCAAGAGGCTTCTCTGTTGGCATATAAAGTGTACATCGAGAGTCTAATTTATATGGTGATATCAAGTGCATTCGTTTCAACTAATTGTAAATTCAAGACAAATATATAACTTGCAAGAGGTTACTTTGAGAAATTAGTCAATAAAACGCATTCTACATTTATAATAAAATAGTAATGAGGGAAGAAACCATACAAAAGTCGATCACGCATTTAAAAACTAGCTACCGAGAGAAAATCAAACATTTTTGGAATTCGCGTCTGCCTGTCTGCATGTGTCTTCGACCGATCATCATTTATGTATTTAAAACAATTGCAAACTGATTTGGACTGAACTTTTACTGTTCTATTCTATAGAAGGGTAAGAAGTTTAAGATATGTTTCACTACGATGGAGTATATTTGTCTGAATTGTCACGCAAATGAGTATTGAATATTATACAATTTGTTTGATTTGGCGTATAGAATTCCTTTGCAAAATTTAATACTTATTTGTATGTTTGTGTTTGTATGTCAGTTTATCTCTCTGTATGTTTGTCATAGAATCAATTAAAAAACTACTTAACAGATATAGATAAATAGATAACACTCTTTCCAAATTAATCAAGGACACCTTTCAATTAAATATTAATTATTGTCGGATTTTCTCTTATTCTAAATATTTTGTATTCGTTCATGCATTATGAGTACTTAGTCTAAATTAGTTCTTACACCGCACGTGACCGGATGCGCAGTTATGAAACAGAAACTAGCGAGTTTGCCACCGTGATTCAGTTTAAAGTTCCAGCTAAGACATAAGTTACCTTTACCCAGGTCCATAGTATTTTTGAGACGAAAGCACTTCGCTTGATGAAAAATCTACGCGGGCGAACTTCCGGACAAAGGCTAGTAAAACTTAAATCATTTACTTGATATGAAATTTATACACAGGTCTTTATAGCTTAGAAAAACGTTTTTCGCTGTTCTTTTTAAGATATCGAACAGAATCATCTCTCTGCCACTTTGTTGTATTCAACTTTACATCTTTTATATAGGAAATTTGCTTTTCTTATTTCCTCTTATGCTCGCACTGTCTACCTACATCTTCATTTCTTATTCTCGTGTGTATTAAACAAAAGATAACCGACAAAATATGACTTAAGTGTGATAAAGTGTGGCATCGTCGCCGAATCACGTCCCCGCAGAACGGTACATTTTATTTCAGGAAACAAGCCGAAATAAAATATCGTCGGCACTGTAGACGTCCTTCCATATTTCGACCGCGCATTGGCGGCCTTCGCTCTTAATGAAGCGTACTTTACTAGCCGGGGCCGATTACTCGGTCAAATAAATCGACCGCCAGAAATTAACACACGCGTGCAAAGTCCTCCGTATTAATGTAATTGATCATTTGATTAATAGCTTCGCACGAACTCTTAGTGAAACTTCTGTCGAGACCGGGGATTATGTAAGTTTCAAACTCGTTTCGGGCGAACGTGCCTCTGTACATTGTCTTCTTATATGGATATATACTTTTATATACAGCTCGAGTTTTGTATTTGCTATCGAAAGGAGCATTTTGTTTCTGAACAAATGCTTGTTAGTAAATGGGCATTGTGTATTTCGAATATATTGTATTACCGTCTACTTTATTTATTATATTTGTATTATTATGAATATGCTATGTAGTACACATGAGTGGTGTATTATTATGAACATGCTATATAATACACATGATAAGTGTTTTTTTTAAGTGAAATTTCTATGCGATGTTTCGATAAGTGAGAAGACATGGAACTGATAAATGGTTACCCGTCAATTAACTTAGCCTTAGCGATCGGGCAGGCGTTGATTACGCTCGACGAAACGCATGTGAGGTCGTCGTAAACGCTAGAAGTGGCGGCAGATCCAAATGTTCACTCGATAGAAAGTGCGAGCGGAGATGTGTTTTGAAATTATGTTCCTGAAATTTTGCATTGTTTGCGACAACAATTTAAAGATTGAGTTGTAAGGATTGAAAAACTTATTTATATTGGTGTAAGATAGTTTTAGAGATGTTATCGAAAATGTCCCCAAGAAAGGTGCCCATTATCCCCAAAACTTCTAAAGTCAAAATTATGAATCAGGATAGCGTTAATAGAACTCATAGTATTTGCGAGATTCACGATATTTTTACGCCTGTGCAAGATGTATTAGGTTTGCTCTGAAAAAGCACCTCTTTCAGACTTAGCATAGTTTTGTGAATAAGTAATCTTTGTCAAACTATTCATTATTTTTATCTTTTCGAAATTTTTTTACGTTCCTTTCATGGGAATTTTACGCCTGCGTCCGTTAACGTCCATCCATCTTTGGAATTGTCTGAGTCACATTTGCGTTTATAAATTGTAATTGTATTGAACATTGTATGTAGATTCTTCTTTCATACAAGCATCATTTAGACTGTGGGCCAAATTTATGTTACATAGCAATGTCGGTGTAATAAACTTCTTATATCTATGCATGCAGGAATTTTATTCTGATAAGCATCTGTTCTACTTTAGTATTATTCAAGTCTCACTTGCACATCTAAATGTTAACAGAACTATAATATGGTGTACATCTACTTTCAGTTTATTTTATGTACTTTAAATTTTTACTTTATATAGAGCATTGAAAGAAATTAAACTAGTAGTATTCTTAAATTAAACTGATAGTCGATCGATTGCAAACTTTTTAGTAATTAATCGATTACTCTTAATATAAAGCAATAAGTACAATTTACGACAATTGTTATTAAGCACCCCACGCTTTTTTTACGTTAAAATAATTTTTTCGAAAATCACTTTATTTTTATTTTAATCTTATCCAAGAAATTAAGGATATATCACAACTAGGTATAACCGAGTTGTGAGATATCCTCTCCCTCTAACAAAATTTTTACATTTAAAGATTGTTATTTATTTTTTTAATTCATACTTCTACGTAAGCATATTTTTTAGTTTTCTTAAACGATACTTTAATTTCTTTTAATCTTAAAACAAAATCTTTATGTATAAACATTTTATTTTAAGACTAAAAAAGTTTTTTATGTTTTTTTTTGTAATTTAATTTTTTTTTAATTATTGCTTTTTATTGTTGGTTCTTGATACGTGTACAAAATTTTAAATACGAGTAATTCTGACGTCTGGAATGGGTGAAAATTCCGTTAGATTCATAAATATCGTATACCAGGGAAGTAGATGTAAGCGTGTTAGAAACAGTTTCTGTCAAATTGATTTTCCATTTTTATCACTCTGTATATAAACATACACACATACGAATAGGCACTATTTACCTTACACGGGGGGAGGGGAGGGACAAATTTCTAGCTTCTTTCCTTACGTAAGGTATAGGGATAAATGAACACTAACGTTCAGGTGATTACGCAACTTATTCTTCGCAACTTCATGCGATTAATACTGCTCCAAAGACGAGGGGGAGCGGAGTCCGTGTTGGTTTTTTTACGAGCGGGGCTTGGAATTGTGTTTATGATGAAATTAACGTTGAAAGAAGAGACGCTTTGGTAAACAAGTGTAATGTGGAATTAGAATTTTATGTTTTGCCGTTCCGCGTCTTAATGGTGTTCCTGGGTATTGTGTGATGTCATCGTCAGTGGATGGTGTGGGAAAATTTATGTGTCGAGATATTTTTCCGGAAAGGTTTTGATGTGTTGTACTTACTGCATTACTTTATCAGATTCGTAAAGTAAGGATCGTAATAGTGACTTGCCAAAAAAGAACCGACCGTGGAAAGTGTATTATTTAAAGAATCAGCAAAGGGTTGAAGTTAAAATATACAGTATATATTTTAACTATAGAGCGCCACTTTAATTCTTAATAGTGCATCAAGTATAGACTGCAATACAGCTTTTTTATTTAAATCATACTACTTGTTCCTGAAATTTAAAAATTGTCATAAGTATTAACATGGGGATGCATCAACCTATATCTTTTATTTCGATAAACGTAAGAAATGTGGCAATATTGCATAAGTACCTTTCTTAGCGATGCGATGGTTACTTTTCTAACTATCCCTTTTATTTGCATAGTTTTATAAAGAAGAAAAGGATGAAAGATAACACAGTACGTGTTAAATTTCAAGGTCAAGGTTGTTTACAATTCGTAATTAAAAATGATTGCCATTTGAAAATCATTAACGTCCATAATTCGCCCATATATCTAAGATTATAAAAATACTATTATCGATTTTTTAATTATTATTATTATTACTATTAAAATGACATTGTTTTTGTTTACCATTTAGATAATTTATTATTTGCTTCTTAGTAATAATATTAGTCTAATTTTAATGACGATTTCAAAATAAATCTCCACGGTTTATTTATTCTGTAATATGGAAATATACACAAATGTCTAATTAAACCAATCAGAACGTTTGAATATTTTTGAATAGATAGTCATTGTTTTTAAAATGGCAGTGGATTTGTTTTTATTGTACAGTGGTTTTTGTTTATTTTTTTTAATAGGAATTAGTGAATACGTTTTTAGTGTGGGCGAATATTTGAACATGCTTTTAATGTTCACCAAATACAATTATAATTATTTAGTGTATGTCGAATGCAATACGTTGAGGTACGATGAGACACTTTGGACATAAAATTGAAGTAAGCATATAAATGCATTCTAAAATAGAATAATTTTAATTATTGTATTGTGTACGCGTACATAAATTAATTTTCAAATATAAATATGGACATCATGAACTGAAATGCGTACTTCGTAAATTAATAAATTATAAAGGGAAGCAAACGAATAAACGCTATTTTGTTAATTTACTATTTATTAGTTAAGAAACCTATGGTTTTGTTTTCTAGTTTTTTTTTTCAACAGATAAATAACAAGTCATCTTGACATTGGCAATACGAGACTTGTTGTCAAACTATCAAGTGGCGCTATTTATACAGGTGCTAATTTACACATAATTATGATTTAATACACAATTTAATCTTTGTTTATTTTATACACCAGGCGAGTGATTAAAAAAATTACATTTTGCCGCATTATACGTGATAAATTGCACATATAGTTGAAGTGGTGCTGTTTAGTGAAGATGCATATTGTATTATTAAAAATATGTTAAGATAATTTTGTAACTATTATGATAATTTTATAGTTTAACGTCATAATATTGGTAAGTAAATACTTACCAATACGATGACGTTAAACTAAACAAAAACATGAAACATAAAAGGGAATTTGACTCGTAAATTATCTTAAGCAATGTGTATTTTCAGACGAGTTTGGGACAAACACTGAGGGTGACCTAGTTAGTATGTTTAAATTTAGTTGATTCCATGCGTTTATTGCGTATACAGTAAATGAGTTCCTTAGATTAAAGTTGTATATTGAGAGACTAGGGCAGTCTTTTTGAATTCAAGGACATGAACTGACAGGTGTTGGAATTTAGATCGAAGATACTTTGGAATGAAAGGCTATTCAGGATATTGTATAAATAAATTTAAATACAATGTTAATTACGAGTAAATTTCACACTATGAGAGTGCCATACACAAAGATATATTTATAAAAGTTGAAACATTTGACGCTACGTAGCATTTCTATTAATCTGTTTATAAATATTAATATTATTTTTCACCACTTTGTTATGTTACCTAGTACGTCTTTCTAGATGTAACCAATATCTTGAATTCCTCAAAAAAATTTGGTGTTATGGCTCGTAATTCTTTTTATCCAACTGCGATACACCTGTCAGACTATGTATTTAAATACGTATGTTGGTGTGATTAAAAGAAAGGTATTTAAAAGGTCATTTTAATTTACCTTGTACGAATATTAAATATTGAATAATAATAACAAAAATCAAAATAAAATCACTTATCCAAATCATGAAGGGTATCAGTAAGAGTTTTAAAAACATGTTATGTGACAGGTGACACTTGTTTCTAATTTTCTGTCTGTAGTCCTACGTTATCGTAGTCAGGTATTTTTCTATATTTTTAACTTGTTAGTTCTATTATTTAAACGTAGAAGATGAGAAATATTGGAGCCGAATTACTACTTATTACTGAGACCTTTCTGAAAGTGGTTATTTTGATTGTTCAAGAAATCGTCGTTTTTCAGTATAAACAAAATTAGTAAACCTATTTGTGGTCCATTCAATGAGCCCTTTTTAATGATACCATTTGCTTATGGAGAAAGAAAATATTTTCAGGTATTAAGGGAGTCCTCTCGAAATATAAATTTAAGCCATTTTCAGTTTAAGTTTTGGGAAAGAACTATATATATACAGTTCCTTCCCAAAACTGAAGTCTATGTGGGAACTTTAAGTTTCTATCTTATTTCATTCAAACTTCTGACAGACAGACGGAGAAACAAACGATGTGGTCATGGCAACAGGATTCTGTTTGAACTCTTTGAGTACAGAGCCTTAAAAGTAACGTAGATATCGCCAGTCAGTCGACCCTTGTTTTGCAGTGCTAAATACTATATAAAAGCATTAAAGATATGATGGGTCAGTAAAAATATTCTTTTATTAATTATTTAGACATATGTGTAAATATTTACGACGAAATTTCCAAAAATAAATACGACAGTGCTTGGAGCAGATAGCGCGATTAGTCCTGATTGACCTTACCGGTATGTCTTCTTGACCTTACCGGTGGGTCTTCTTTTTTTGAGAAAATGCAGTTATGTTTCTTTTGCAGACTTGTTTTATTACCTATCACATAAAAATATATTTTATTATATCTATTTAAAAATATCTCTATTTTTGTTTCCTTGCTGTCATTAACTCGTCTGTGTCAGTAATTTGCAGTATTCCACAGTGACATGATTTGCCACTTATCACATTGTGTTCGCTGTGACAGTACTCTTGTTATAATCAGTTCGTTTTCTTTGAAAGTGACTTTCTAGGTTTCTGTAAATTAATAAATAAATAAATAAAATAGACGTAAGATGGACTGTTGAAACACATAGGTAGGGTACAATAAGATGTGAAAATTTAAATTACTCGCAAAAGACATAAATTAATTGGCAAAAAAACAACAAATTAACTCGATTTTCTAGTTAGTATTTTCTAGCTAGTAGCTTATAGTATATTTTCTTTTTATATTTTAATTTTATAATTATCAGAATAAGTACTTTGAAAGAATATTAGAAATATCAAGGAAGATTTTAGATGATATCTAAAGGCATGTAATAAAAATTGAACACATCTGTTTCCTCTTGTATTTGGTAGAAAGTGTTAAGGTTTCAGAGCTTCTTTGAAATATTTTTTATGATGAAAATTGATATTTACGATAATAAAGTTATGAAGAGATCTCTTCCAATTTTTTTTTTGATATTTCATTTCACAAGGAAAACGTTCATCTTATCAGATAACGTTCTTTTGCGCCGAACACAAAGGTCTAGTGCCGTTTAGGCGCGAATAAAATATTATTCATACCATTGTTGAAAAGTTTTTTTTAATTATTCAAACGATTCTTCGAAGTTATGTAAGATATGTCATTAACTAAATGCCAAATGTTTATTTAAAATAATGTAGTGAATAGATTCAAATCTTTTTTTGAGAAGCGTATATAATTAATTGTTTATTATATTTTTATGTCATCTAATTCTATATTTATAGGTAATACAAGGTGTAAATTCACAGGTTACGAAACTAAATACACATGATTGCTATTTATTAAACATTAATGTGTATACTATATAACCTATTATTCTAATCTATTATTGTAATGTTAAATATGTGTACTGTGAAACGTTTTTATTATTACTGTTTAAGATACTTTACGTGTCATCTATAGGTTTCCTGTGCTCAATAATGTGTTACACTCGTAATGTATTTTTTTTAATTTGTGTAATTTGTAAAGGGGACAGCCCTTTGAGTATTAATTTAAACCGAATAACCATTCATTTGATCGATGTATATATTTAATCAACCCTTGTATCCAGATTGCTTAAGTAACCAGGTCATTTTAGCATTTGTGAGTTGTCTTTCACGCGTTCTACAGTTCACAGATTTACAGCACCCAAGATCTTATTTCGAAATATTATTGCGGGTCTGATAAAAAGTGATGTTAGCAAGCATAAAAAAAGCAATCAACATATCAATAACGAAGTTTAAAATAGAGAATAAATTTAGTTAACGCACAGTCGGTAGAACCGTATACCTAATGATTTCATTGAGCAATGATTTTAACCAAAACATGTTGAAGATTTTGTTCACATTTTATTCAGAATTTTACTTCTATGAATTTTGAATGAAATTTTCGAAGAAATTCGAAATCGATGAAATTTGAATTTAATTATTCGAAAATAATTCGAATTTCGTTTGACGTCTAATATATACAATGCATATATTAGACACTGTTTTAATTCTTCTTGTGTATCTTTTGCGATACTTACACTTGCATTTTAAACGATCCGCAATTATAAACAGCAAAGAATAAGGACATTAGTCCTGTATATAGGTAATCATCTAGCTGTTTCTTTTGCGATATGTGAATGTAAAACAGTGTATCTACATCAAAAATACAATTAAAAATACATCAGGTTTGAAGGCGCCCCCTCATTTTTAAGCCCAATGTTAATAACGTAAAATTAACGATAGGCCCTAAAGCGATCAAACCGCCGATAAGATAAAAAGAAAATATTATAAAAAAAAACCCGTAGCGTTACAACATAATCGAGATAGGCGCCCGTGCAGAGTTTTTCCGAAGATTAAGGGGCGTTCGCGCAAATACACAGACGGCTGTTGGAGTAGGGCCGACTCAATTAAAAAATTTAATTCTGGAACGGAAATCGCGTCGGCAGAGCGCCGGGCGCCGTGACGCCGCCGCAAGGGCGGGAGAATTTGTCAAAGTTCCATTCGAAAATTAAACTCTGCGGAGGCGGCCACTTCAAAGGGCCGATCGCGGGCGGCGTTTCTTTATTGCGCCAATTCGTTCTGAAATTAATTCGTCGGCCCGGGCCGGGTATGTTTCGTGTAATTATTTGTATGATAGTTGCTCGTAATGATAATGTTATTGATATTTATTTCGGTAGCGCGTCCTCATAATGATCGTACGTAAGACATTTGGTAATGAGTCTGGTCGCTTTGCAGACGACGTTCGGCGTCTGTCTTTATGTCGGTGCTGTTGAAAGGAAAGTATATGTAACGACGTTTTGTGGCCACTTAGTAACTTTTATTTTATATATTTAGTTAGACTTTTGCAAGAACTGTATTCATAAGAAAAAATAATGCGCAGTCTTATTAATTAGCAGGCCTGTGTGAAGCAGATGTGTCTTCTGTCAGTTTATATATTGTATGAATTTTAATATACCATGGGCCATTGAAAATTAAAATATTTACGAAATTAGTAATTTAAATAATAGTATTCAGTATTGAGAAATAATATTTATATTATTAATATTTTCAGATAATCTTTATCACATGCGATATAAATTGTGAAAAGGGATTCTTGTAACAAGTCTTTTCAAATGATACTCCACATTATATATATATATATATATATATATATATATATATAATATTAAAAAAAAAGTTGTGTGCTTCATTTATCTCCAGTTATTCTATCTTCAATATTCAGTAATAATAATTGTATAATTTGATTCAATATTTTTCCCAACATCGATTGAGAAAAATATGGAAATATACCATAATTTTGGTATATTTCGATATTTTTATATTTTTAATGTATTTTTATTATATTTTAATGTATTTTGCTCGTATGCAAATGACATATGGTTTTTTTGCTATCTATCTAGGTACTCTTGTCCTCTCCTTACTATATTTGACTTCATTTCGCTCGGTGACAAGGTGGAATGTGGTGGTGGGAAAAGCCTTTGAATTAAATATAACATTTGGTTTTTAGAAAATCAATTATTTATAACAAAGATACTTAGTATTTCATAAGTGTAAAACGTTACACCTAAAATTTTCGCATTATCCAAATTCGCAGAATTGTAAAAGTAGAGTATTAGAAATTGATTCAGTTGCTTCAGAGTTTACCTTTTACAACACACGAATGGACATTGGAAAATATTTTCTTCTAGCTAGATCATAAGTTTGTAGTTATCTCTAATAGTTGCCTCTAGGTCGCTCATCTTGTAACATTGATATATGTAAAAATTGTTATAGAAAGAACTGACATTTTTAACATATCTAGCTTAAGTTAAGGCATGTTAATAAGGTTCAGAAACTTACATATTGTTACAATTGTCTCGTCCCCTGTCATTCTAGTTAACGGATCAAAGCTTCCAAAAATGTTTACGGGATTATAAGAAAAAACCGTTAAATAATTTATAAGTTTACAAACATTAAATAAAATTGTTAAGAAATTGATTCATAACAAGACAAAAAGTCCCACTGCTTGTGGAAGACAACCATAGTTTGTCAAACGCCATTTGATTTTTCAATGGTGTTCAATACAACCATTAATCCAATGGTGGACATGTTGTTTAATATTGAATTGAAAAACGTGATTGCGCGGAGATTGGTAAAGGCAGTAGAAAATTAATTATATGTGTGTGTGTGTGTGTGTGTGTGTGTGTGTGTGTGTGTGTGTGTGTGTGTGTGTGTGTGTGTGTGTGTGTGTGTGTGTGTGTGTGTGTGTGTGTGTGTGTGTGTGTGTGTGTGTGTGTGTGTGTGTGTGTGTGTGTGTGTGTGTGTGTGTGTGTGTGTGTGTGTGCGCGCGTGTGCGTGTGCGCGCGCGTGCGCGTTTGCGTGTACGTGTACAGTGTACGTGTACGTGTATATATACACACACGACAAAAATATCTCCCGCTGAATAACGGTGGAACAAAAACACTATTCATAAATTGTTGCTGGCACATTATTATTACGCAGCAATATATAATAAATGAAGACATGCTTCAGTTCGAAAATAAAACCTATTAAGTACGTGTAGAACTACGGCGATTCCGTTACAAATGTGTGTAGAACTACAATTCCGTTACAAGTGTGCGTAGAAATACGACGATTCCGTTACAGTACGTATAGAACTACGCCGATTTTATTACAAGTGCGTGTAGAACTACGACGATTTTGTTACAAGTACGTGTAGAACTACGACGATTCCGTTACAAGTATGCGTAGAACTACGAATCATAAAAACAAAAGAAAACAGCGATGCTTTTGTAAATAATTTACAAATTTTTTTAACAATTTCTAGAGTTTTCCTTCAATCACTTGAAACATAAGTTTAAAATTCTTCTCAGTACCAATTCACTCACCGAGAGTAAGTATATTATTGGCGCCTATGTATGTACCTAAATATACTCGTACATTCATCTTATAACAGTTCTCAAACTGTTCGAGAGAAATGTCCAAAAGCTCTCTTGCTAATAGCAGGCGCTGTATTAGGAGGAAATTCCAAGTAAGGCTTGCTTACGTTGATGCCTATAGGGGCGTAAAGCTTATTAGGCTACACGAATATACTTTTATACTCGAAAAAGCTATCTTTATACCCAGCGTCCTTGTACATATCATGACAGAGTGTCGAAGCTTATCTATTCTTATCATATAATAACTGTCTATCAAAGTCTAATGTGGCGTTTCGGTTCTTTGAGAAATAGCATGTTATATTAAATAAACTACATGTTTTTATTTATTTTTATATGTGTTCTATGTTATTTTGTTGACACTATTATATATTGTAATAATGTACATAATATTAAAGAGGATTCTTAATTTTTAGGTTTGTTTATCCGAAGAGTTTGAGTTTAACCTTCATTTATTAATATACACGTATCTTGTTACGATGTTTGTTTTTGCGTATATCGTAGGCGGATTGAACTGTAATGTGGTTTGCAATACTATACATAATGTATGTATTGTTTTTGTTTTCTATTTTTATCATTTTATTAATTTACGTGAGTATATGTCGTTAATTTTTTTTCACCTAGCTGTTGTTTAGAGCACAATAAGTAGAAAATGAATACGATTTCTTTATTTTGAATAGCGGCGTTGGGCGATAGCAAAATTGTGACGAACTTTCGTTATCTTATCTGTGTTTGAAAAATCTCTAAGGGAAAATTGAAAAAAAAATGTTATTTTTATTTTCATATTTTGTATGTAAACAATTGAAATATGAAATGTTTTATGAAAAAATTTTTTTGTCCAAACGTTTTTTATAAGACCTTCATGGTTTAACGTATTAGTGATGTTTTTGTTGCTTTCAGTGGCTAAAACTTTGCCATTTAAAAAAAACATTTTTTAATTATGAACTTTTTCATCTGTAATCAATCATTTTTGATGTGAAAATAAATTCATTCTTCAAAACGATTATTTGCTATATAAATTAACAGTGCAGTATGACAATTGACTTTTAACGATATGCCAAATTGTCGGAGATTTCTTTATATTAATTAAAGCTCGCAAAAATATACACATCGTCACGAAGGAAGGTAGCGTGTTCGTGAGCACGGCGGTAACAGCGTTATTGGTATACAGAACGACACTAACGGTAATAGGAATAATATATTATTTTTTCTTTGTTTTTAACAGAAGAATTAAAATACCTTTTAGTAACCTCAGGATCAATTGAGAAAAATCATACGAGCCCAGTTTCGATGGCTTTACTATTAATCATTGAGAAGTTCCCACGATCACCTCCTTCTCAGGTTCTCCTGGTTATGAAATGTAACAAAGTGCTCATTAAGATAAATTAAACGATCTCAAACTCGATGAGTTTACTGTCTGCCATTGAGAATTTCCATGACCATCTCTCTTCTGCATCATCAGATCCTTCCGGTTACAATAGGTAACCAAAGGGCATTTTGAAATAAGTCAAACAAATTTAAACTCGTCAGTATTGCAACTGCAATGATCTACTAATTGTTTTACATGAGCATATTAATATAATATAAATGGTAAAGTTTCATGGTTTCTTATTATTTTTTTTCGTTAAATTACATTGTGTTACTCAAGTGAAATCGAATATTGAGCTAACACGACGCTTTTTCCTTTTGCTTATATTCTTATTCAAATAGTATATTATGATATTTTACGTTGGTATCCTTTTCTTTGTAATACAGACAAGTCAAGATTTTGTGGTGTAAACGGACTTATTACCAACCAACAACTTGACAGGTTTGAGTACGTTTGAAAAAATAAAATATCTCTTTAAAATAACTTTCGTTTGCAGTTTTAAAGGGAAGTTCAACTTCTTCAATACTTTGAACAATTTGAATTTCTCCAAACTTCCGCTTTTAACTTAAATCATTAGAACCAAATTCTTGACAGTATACGAAGCTACTGTCAAGAAAATGTTGAAAGACTTACATGTTTTTAGACACCGCAGATATTAGTAGTAATTTTAAAACGAGCTTCGGTCGAGACTATATTATTAAATTAGGATTTTGCACTCATTTTAAAATGTAACCTTTTATAAAAAAAATTGTAAATTAATCGCAACCTTATTGTACGTCACATTTAATTCTTTTTTGTCTCAGTAAGCTTCGTAATTCATTTCTAACCTTAAAGAGGTTGAATATTTATTTCCCTTAATTTTACTCCATATATTCATAAACTGTCTGTACGCGAATTTTGATACGATTTGAAGGTTCACTTGTTATTTTCGTTATGCCGCATTTTCTTTTACAAACGAGTTTAATTTAATAATCGTAAACTTAAGTTCTCTAAACTTACCAAACTTTCGCTTGCTAAAGAATTATTTTCCACGCTTGCGAGCAATAGTGTTGTGTCGCTTTATATTTGCACATCGAAAAGACTGTTCGAACTAACGTTATCCTGTTACAAGAAAACCGGTTAGTTGGTCACCCAACAAGACGAATAACTCGTGACACCATTTCGCGTACGGGAAACTAGCTCCGAGTTCACAAAGGCGCATTTGCCGCAAACGTATATGCTCCTTTGAATAGGGAGAGCAGCTAAGTGGCTTCCAATTTGTCCCAACGGCGGTGGGTCTTCCGATCCATTCTATTCGACGGGACGTTCGGCTGCGCTCCGACGCTGCAAATTTGCATCTTATTGTGTCCGGTATTATGTTAATGCTCTTTCCTTTGCCAGGAAGTAAGGGCTCCCCACTTAATGCCGCTGTCCGAAGATTTTTGTGTCGTCTTTTGTTTTTGCCTCTTTAAGAGCCGGCGGGGCCGACCGAGCCCGCGGCGAGAGACGTTATTTCCGTCGCGGAAGCGGAAGCGATGCTGCGTAATGTAATGAAATGTAATCCGACACGCGAGGTATTGCGTCGCTGCGTCGTTGGTGTGGGAGGGTGGGGCTTTCGCTTCTCTGTAGTGTCGATTTCGCAGCAATTATATGTTTGAGAAACGGGCCGAATAATAATGAGCCGTTGCGCTGTTGGCTGCCGAATTGTGATTTTGCAAGCATCGTCTGTATTGTTATATGAATTTGAAATTGACATTATTTATATGAATGTTCATTTATTGAAATCATACTGCGTGATGTATTTGCCAAGTTTGCATAATTACGTCACTACTCTTCAGCGTGTACACGGAGATGATAATACGGGTCTCTCTGGAAGACTAGACAAATAGTGTTACGGTTGGTGGCTAAAGGATTGCGAACTTACGCCTACGCTGATGATATCACATAATTTGCGATTAGTTTTCGTCATATGGAAAAATTACTTCTAAAAATGGAGCTCGTGGGTCTTGAGTAAATTGAGACAAGACACAAATGATGGTAGTGGACCGTGCCAACAATCGCGAAATGTTAGTGTTTTGTCCTATATCTCCTTAAGGCATGTTTATTGTTTATAAGAAGTTATATCATGTAGGTCGTGTCTTCGCTTTCTTTAAGCCTTAACCACTGACTTGTATTTATTTACATTAATACTGATATACGTCCAGCAGACCTTATGTTTTCCAAATGCCTGTAACTAGTTTTTTTGTTATAATAAAGTTATTATTTAATATACCTATATATGTAGTTTTATATAAGAATGGAAAGTAATATTACAACTTTACATATTTATTTTTATATTGAAATCAAAAACTTATAAAATCAACTTTAACAAAAATAGCTTCTCTTCTATCGGCTTATGAACTTATTTATCAGACTAATATCATCGCAGAACTGATAACACTTATAAATGTAAACAATGTTCACAATTAAATGAAACTACATGATGTAGTAGTATTTCTACTTTCTTTAAGTTCTTTTACCACGACCTAGGTTTCGTTGTATTACATCTTCCGGTGGGCTAGCCCAGAAAGTAGAAATAATATTACATCACGTAGTTTCATTTAATTGTGAATAATGAATTTCTACAAAATTAACGCCAAATATGTATTATTAACAATATTAAAATGAACGTCAATAACATTTTGTTGTTGTATTTTCAAGTTAAGTTTTGTTGTTGAATTTTTAATTTAAGCAGAATAGTGAATTTTTCATATTTGAAAAATTATTAAGGTATCCTTATTTTCATAATTTAAACGCTTATCGATTATTTCATCGTAGATTCGCTTTTCAACACTTTATGACGTTTCGATATCTACGTTAAGAGATATATATACATGATTAAAAAGTACAGTGTGCTGCACATTCAAATGCTTCTCTTTTTGAAAATCCTTCCCATTAAGGGAAGGATTTTCAAAATGCGTCCTTGAGGGTTAATCCGAAAAGATCAATAACTATCTGCACAATCAATAAATATACCACAATCAATAACTATACGCCTACTCAAATCATGATCGTTACAGCATTCCGTAGCACTCTAAGTTTATTTGTTCAACCTCATAAAGGCTTCCCCGTTCGCTAAAAGGGAAGATACGATTACCAATTTGCAAAGAGCCAGTGTTACGTTTTATCAAATTGTTCGGCAAAAAAATTCTTTTTTGCCAATACACGTTGCGCTTTGGGCGCTTTTTGGGTTTGGGCACTTTCATACTGTATTTTTTGCGTTTATTTTCTTGTTGTTTAAGCGTGAATTTGTTTGGAATATTATGATAAATAATGAAAATGAAGGTGTTTTCATAAGATAAAGTGAGAAAAGTAGTGAAGATCGATCCTGCTTCTTCTTACAAGGGTAAAACATAAAAATCAGCATTTATATAATGTGTTATAGAAATAATTTTCATATTTTATGTACACACACACAAACACATCCGCACGCATACGCACATGCATATGCACACGCACATGCACATGTATATTCACACACACACACACATATATATATATATATATAATAGTCATGCACTTGCTATCTTACCATCTCATATATATATATATATATATATATATATATCTTGGTACCTGTCTGCTTGCCTTTGCCGAGGTCAAAAAGGGACTGTCACTGTATATTTTAACCATTTTTTGTAGTTATTATTTAAAATACACGCATATGTGTGCAAATATATGTACATATATAAATGGGTAAATAAATATATATTTACATACAGATCACAACACTCGGCTAATTTACCGAAATCGAAATACGTAAACCCATTAATTATTGAACTTTAATTATATGTTTTTATCTGTTTAACAAAGACAATAGGCAATATTGTCAACCTGCTTGTATCGGCGTAGTATCAGATTTCATCTGAAAATTTGTTCAAGATAATTTGTTATATCAAAATGTGTTAAATAATAATTATAATAACTTCTAACTTCTGTTTTAATAAAGAATCTAATATTGTTACATAAAAATCCTTATAACAAAAAGTAAAACTTTCATATATTTCATTGTTATATATATATTTCAAACAGTCAAACTATCATTCATTTCATTAATATGTATATAACAGTCAAACTTCATTGGTACGTGTATAACAGTCAAACTTTCATAGAATCCATTGTTGTGTACATTACAAATAGTCAAACTTTCATACATTTCATTGATATGTATATAACAGTCAAACTTTCATAGATTTGATTGTTATGTATATTACAAACAGTCAAACTTTTGTACATTTCATTGGTATGTATATAATAGTCAAACTTTCATTGATTTCATTGTTATGTACATTTCATTGAAACATGGTCCGATTTTACAACAAAAAACTCATCATAACATATGTAATAATTAGGAAAACATATTTTTAAACTGTTTTATAGATTTTCATATTGGCTTCAATACGTTATACAATGTAAGTTATTTTAACGTAACTTTACTTGCTTAAAAGTTTAACTTAAATATGCATCCGGTACAATTTGATTCTATTTATTTAAATCGTTATTGCCTGTTATCCCTATATTCCAAAAAATAATTATATATATATATATATATATATATATATATGTATATATATATATATATATATATATATATATGTATATATATATATATATATATATATATATATATATATATATATATATATATATATCACAAGCGTAAAAACAAACTAATTATAAAAATACTTATATAATTCCACATAGAAATCATTAACTTTTAGACCTACCACTATGCAGACTTTCAAGATTTAGGTCGATTGGAAGTACCCTATAGATTTTGATGATCGGTGAGTAAGACTGCTTTATGCGCATAAAAAGACCTTTAAAGGGCCATATCTTTTTGTTGCTTGAACAAAAAAACTTGAAATTTTTTCCAATAATTTAATGTAAGCCTTAGTATACGATATTAATTGAGACTTAACTAGATATCCTAAGCAGTTTCTAAAAAAAACCTATGACATAATGACATTCGATAATACCATCTAGAACAATGCAATGACCAAGACGGACTGATGGACAACCAAATTATCTTATAAGGGTTCCGGTTTTTCATTCCGGAACCCTAAAAATGAAAATAAATTTAATGTACGCCTCAGTCTGACTTTGACTTTTTCAGTATTTGGTGATTGACTGATGCAATAAGCTTATATATTATGAATCCATATCATTAGCCCTTTAAAAGTTATCTTCAAAAGTTGAGGTAATTTTTTTCATCTTAAATACAATTATGTCTTTTATATAAGTATTTTTCTGGACTATGTTTTTTGTATGTTGCGTATGGTACTAATTAAAGTGATAATAGGCAGTATATTTACATAGTGAAAAATTAATGTTTGTAAATTGTTTGTAATATCTAAATGTATACGGGACCATCGTATTACGAGTTGTATGTTTCACATCATTTTACTTTTCTAGCAATTAATAAATAGAACTTCTATCTCATTTTTTCTTTTTTAAGAAAATTCTTTCTACGGTCAGAATTGTTTGTATGTACTGCTCTTACTGGAGACTTTACACTACAATAAATCCATAATTTTTAATTGTATTATTTACAATAGGAAATTATTTTTATACGTACGTATTATATACGTCTTTTATATTAATTATATACATCTTTTATATCCCGTTCTTTTAGATTTTGCAATAAATTTATTGATTTTACGGCCGCGTACACCCTTTTACCTCATTTGCATTTATGTCGAGAGGCATCACTTGGAACGACGCAACATCGCTTAGTAGCTATAAACCCCTTTACATTTATGGAAGTTGTCCACGAATCCAAGGCACATCATCGCGTAATCACATGCTTATAGCATCGCCCAATGACCTGTCTTACGACGGTGCGAACGGAGCGAGCGGGACTCAACCCATTCGGCGAAGGGCAATAAGGAAAAATATAAAAGTTTAGAGGGCCCAGACGGAAATTTACAAACAAGGCGCAGAACGGAGAACTCAACGCTTCAGTTCGTCAAGGCGGCGTGCGACTGGGCGAATCGAGGCTGGGCGGCGATGTCGGTTCGGGTCACAACTTGTGACTACGTTTAAAGCGTATCGATGCTATTCGTTGCTATTGGGTACGACGGGAAATACTTTTCTTTTAAAACTTGTTTTGCTACATATGGTATTATTGTTTGTATTTAATTATTAGGAGAGATTTATGTGCATGTCACCTGTAACTAAATAAAAAAAGAGTTTTTTTATCACTTGCTCATCTCATTATATGATGAAAAAGTCTTAAACAGATTGCTAATCAAAAATAAAGAGACAATAAAAACACGCTAATAAAAGTGCCTCAGTATATGCAGGCATATACTAAACGGGTTTTAAACTGCTGGTGCTTGAATTTAGAGCGGTTTGCTTGTATTTAAAATGTATTCTTTATTAATAGTATTCTTAAAAATAACACTTATTTTTGACCAAAAATTCCGATATCATTAAAATTTTGGAAATAGGAAAATTGATCATCGAAATATCGTATTACACTTATTTTGGTTTGTATTTTGCTCTATGTGAAAAAAAATGCTGCATTTCGTTCAAGAGTATATTGTACAAAATCTGTTTTCTTTAAATATTTGTATATATTTAATGTAAAATTCACATTAAAAACCAATTAAAAACTAATATTGTTTACGAACAACTGAAAACCAATATTGTTTGATGTAACGGAAAAATAAAATGACAGACGATGTTTATACAAACACCAAAAGACCTTAAAAGAGTAAGCAAGTCTTTAAGACTTTATAATTTTAATATTGATAAGTATCTTTGTGTTGTTTATTTCTCGTAAATAACACAGAAGATTTAACACGTATTGACAATAAACGATAGCGGAAATCAGATGCCCAAATCACTATCTAGGATCTGCTGAGCATTACCTGATGTAACATAATCAGCCACATTTTTTTTTAATTAAGTTGACGATAACGAGCACAATAGGAACGAAATTAACGTGATGAGTTTTTTTTTCGGGTTCATTGTATTCTTCAACGAAAAGTAGGATGTTGAGGAATGACTATTACTCACAGTAGGTTTTGAATGTATTTTGGAAAGTTCTTCATACGCAACTGGGCAACGTGAAGTATTTGCAAGCAGTGAACTCGGCCACTTATGTAATATGGCGATGTGATGATTCGATTCGGAAATACGTTTATTTCCTGTCTGCACTTAATTCAAGTTAGATAATATTTACTACCTAAGGCCTACCGCTTTCCGGTTCGGCATAAATTGGAGTTCCTTCAAATATGTCCGTACAGGTAACGAGGCATTATCAAAGATCAAATGTGTATTAAATGATAGACTCATTCTTGGGCGGTTCGATAACGATGGGCGTATTACTTGATATGTGTGGTGAAGGCTTTGATGGCATGAAGGATCGAATTCTAAATAATGACTACTCTTTATCGATTTTCGAATCGGTGTTCAGTCTATTCGGTTGTCAAATTATTGGTTATATAAGCAGTATATAGGTTAATAATATGTCAATAAAATTTGTAGATATAGGTTAATACGTAAATATATTTTCACGTGATGAAAAATTATAATGAAAATCTTTTTAAAATATTATAAATTTTAAATTTAATCTAATATAAAATTTTTAGTGACAATTAAACTTCTATATTAAACGATAGAGCGTGAAGGAAATGCATGATTGCAAAAAAAATGTATATACTGTTTTCGACTTAATAACTTTATGCATCATTTCTTTATTTAATTTTCCTTTTTAGGGTTCCATGCCTCGAAATGAAAAACGGAATCCTTATAGAATAACTTGATTATTGGTGCGCCATTCTATCTGTCCATCAAAGCCATTTTTCTCAGAAAGAGCTTGAGATATCAAGTTGAAATTATGCTATACCGATGCCTTATATTTCTTTAGATGTTTCAAAAAATTCTTGGTTCACACAACAAAAATATATGGTCCTTTATTCATACAATAGTTTTATTCACTCATCATCAAAACCTATAGGGTACTTCTGGTCGACTAAATAATCTTGAAAGTCGGCATAACAGAAGATCTTATAACATAAGTAAAAAATCCAAAAATGTATAACTTCTAACTCTATGAGGAATTATACATTTTTATAATTAGTTTTTTTTGTAGATAATAGGTAATATGTTAACGTTTCAATTTAAAGTCTCTAAACATTTATTCAAAAATATATTTAGAGAGAAAAGTTTACAAAAAAATCTAGAATGTATAGGACGATATTACAGATTATTTATCATAAGCGTTAAAAAGTTATGATAAACAATTGTTAATATACAATTAGGCCATACACTTATATAAAATACTAATAAAATGCCGAATATATAATTAAACCACCACAAACCTTTTTGATAACTATCATTAAAACACAAGAATATGAATATGACAAAGTTCAGTAATGAATCAGATATTTGCTTGAGTGAAGTCGTTGGACATCTGGTTTCTTATAAAGATACTGTGAATGAATATTTATGTCAAAGTGGTAATAAAAAGAACGGTATTGGGGCAAATGGTAGTTTACGACTTCATAGAATAAGTATAGTTTAATTTATATGGAAACGGTTTGCAGTACGTAGCTTCTGATAGTAATCTGATTTCAGAAAATGTTTCTACGATCGCCTCGTTTGTTCTTTTCTGAATATGAACGACTACACTATTAATTTGTTATTGGAAGGAATGTTGAGTTATGAGATCTTATTATGCCTGAGAGACGAAGTAAATTTCTTTATACGTAAGTAAAACTTAATACATGTTTTCGATGGCGTTTGATAGATGGTATCATTTGAAGGTGATATTAAATTAAATAGTAATGACATATAAAACAATGTGACATGCGTATTTATTAAATTGATCGAGATATCATTTAAATAGATGAAATAAATTAATGGTCATGAAGAGTACGCTTGGTTTAATATTGTATGATGTAACCTGTACAACTTTCGCCAAACGTGTCAAAGAAAAAGGCAATAAGCTAGGAGACTTGCATAACAATTGAACTGTACAGTCAAACACTTCTGTCGAGAGAGTTATCTTGATTGATGGCTTCTGAACCCGTCTACTACTTCGTATAGATGGATTTTGAAGACCATATAGAATGACGTCAACTTTGGCGTCGGTGACTTACACTTATAATGTAAATGCAGTATGCAAATAATAATGCAATACAATAATTTTCACGTTTGAATGGAATTCCTTGTTTATAAATCGACGCTATTGATTCAGTCTTTTCCTAGCATATATCCTGATTCGTTATGACACCTAAATTGGCACGTCTTCTATAATTCAAACGCCCAATGCAGGTACTATAGTACCGATGCAGCGCTACCAATTAAGTCGACGATAGGATCTTATAATCCCGGATCCAGCGATCGATCTGTCCCATGGTCGTCGCTACCCGCATTGTCTTAGGCAGCACTGTGACGTATAGCTCCAATTAGTGCTGTGAAATGTTGATAGTTACTTGCTCAATATAGTTAAGTGTTCAACAGGGTGATGTTGAAAAGATGTTTATAATTATTCAAAATTTATCTCATAAAACTTAAATTGTGATGTTTTGACAACAAAATGACAGCCCGAGAAATATGTTTTTACCTGAAAAGGTCGACTTTTATTGCAGTTATACAAATCTCCGTGCCTATTCAGTATTTAATGTAATACTTTTACCTATAGCAGATTTATTGCCACAAGAATAATCTTTTCCAGTTAATGACAACCAAGGAATGGAGTTAATTAAGCCTGAGATAGAATATTGAAACAAATTGGTGTATTGTTACAATTTTGAAAAAAATATTTTTCTATTAAAATTAAAAAGGAAAAGAAGAAAAATAATTATTAATAAGGAATAGTTCTAAATTTGGCATGTCAGTAGGAAAAAGGTAAAGGATGAAGCACGAAGAGAAACTGGATGTAAACAGAAGGAAAGTGATGCTAGTTAAGTCTTGGGAACTCAACTTAAACTATAAATTTGAGGCTCTCCCACTGAACTCATTGTAGCTCAGCTCCAATAACCGGTCCTTTTAATTCCCCATCTCTCGATATCGTGCTTGCATATCAAAGGTTGGAGCTAGAGTAAATTAATTTTGTTGTGCACATTTTTGTGACTAAATATTGCAGTATGATTGCATTAACCGATGTCGTCTAGAAAGTGCTTTGTTTAATACTTTTTTGCAGGTAATATTGTCGGAGTACTTATTATTACTAATTTTTAAGTTATTCAGTTTTTCATCGTTAAGTTTTTATGGCATTCGCGGAATAAATACTTTGGATGGATTACTGGCTTTGACTACTGAAGTATTTTACCCACAAACATTTTTTTCACATCTACTGGGGATGTGTTTGGGATCACCAAGAACATTTACACAAACTTAACGATTTTATATAGTACTGATTTATTGTCATGCTTTCATTGTTAACTTTCTAACGTTTTTACACAAGAAGTCTTTGTTTTGTGTTGTTATATATGTATACATGTTGTTCCGTCTGTGGACTATAATAATATTAAATAAATATTCGTATATTATATTAATACTGGGCAAAACATAAAATATTTTATAAAAGCTGTCAAAGGGCTTCGTGTCCCTTAATTATTGTATTGCACTTAATTGTTGCATGCCCTGGGCATGCGTTAAAACATTAGATAACTTCATACCATAAATAATGTCTGTAAATATATAAGGGCATGTAGAACAATATTTCAAATATTACATTTTCCAAATTCCTCACAATTTCAACAATACTTAAAGTTTTATTTGCTCTCAGTTCCCTCTATTATTTGTCAATGTTTACTAATTTCCTGCTTAATACGATATAGGCGTATCTCATATGCCTTATGAAAATCTCAGAAAAACAAAGAGTATTCCTTGTTTTCCTGATATTTTTTCTGAGGTTTGTTAAAATATTAGAATTTATTCCTTTTTCACATTAGCTTTTGTAAAAAACAGGTGTAATTTGATTTCTAAGTAAAGGTTTTACACTTTTCCGACTATCTATAAACTTGTGGTAAAATCGGACATAACGCAACCTATTTGTATGCCGTTTTATGTAACAAAATTTGACATATTCAGCAGGTATGGTAGACTATAAAACAATATGCAGTCGTGAACATATATAAAATAATGGGTAATAATGACAATAAATAAGCTAAAATAATTGTTTCCAACATAATCGAAAAAAATACCGCGAGTTTAGTCACAAGTCAAAGTTAGTGTGAATACACTGTTAAATACGTGCCTGGTTAAAAATAGCCGGTTAAAAAAATGAATAATAAAAAATAGTGTGCGAAATTCATTTTGCTAGTAATGAAAAAAGTTTAGTTTTCTGTGAGTACTCATTTTGACCTACATTCGTTAAGCGTATTTTTCGTTACTGGTACTTTTTTGGTGTGACAAATTCAATGCGCTATTTGAACACAGTTTTTTTGCTGTTTTCCGAAAAGCCGTCGGAAAATATAAACTGAAAGCGAGAAATGGAAATATAGACGATTAAGTAGAATTCACCGCTACGTGCGACGGGAAAGCGCTGCTCAATTCTACGCGAGTGAGCGCTGCCTGACGCAACTATGGTAGAAGCTGGAAATGAAAATATTTGTTTTGGGGAAATTTCAAATCTATAAACAGACTGCTTCGGGTTAGAGCTTTGCGTTTGTTTTAAAACAAAACTGCATATGCTGGGGGTAGGTATTTGTTGCCGTTGCGAATATAAAATAATCAGTTTGGTATTTTTTGTGAATATGAATTTTAGTTAAATGGCAACAGAATTTCGGTGCAAATATATTTTTGTAGAACTTGATAATTCATTTTATTTTGGATGTGTTTTGATTAGGAAAATCCGAGTCAGATATGAGGGTAGCAAACAGTCACAGAAGATAAGATAGACTTTCCTTCAATAAGACTATCGAAGCATAAACAGAGTTAATGAAAATGATAATTAAAAAAAGTGAAACATAAAGTAAGACACCGTAGAAACGAGAACATCAAACACTAAATGGAAAATGGGTGATTGGATATTTGAAATCACTACGTCGATTGTAGTTCAGAATGAGTATCTACTGAAATTATTATGAAAAGTGATGGTGTTATTATTAGAAAATATTAAAGCTTACATTTTTAGATACTTTGGGCAATTCACCTGACCACCTAATTTATGCAAACATTATATATGTAGGGATCAGATAAATGCATAGTAGTTGAGGAAAGAAATAGATGGCTGCGGTTTGAAAGATATTAACCGAAGACAATGTTAGAATTTAATGAAACAAAGGAATATAGACAAAGCATTCCTTACTCGAACAAACGTTTCTAATCGGTATCATGACGTTTTCTTATAACGAATTGAAGATTATGTTGTCAAAGTTTGCCACGATATACTGGTTTTCTCCCACGGATATTCTTTTGTATTCAATTTGACATAAATATGACCGTATTAGTCTTAAATCAATTTAAACTGTGTCGTCCTTGTCGAACTTTCTAATCACCGTTGCCATTAAAGGATATAGTATAAATTGCTTTGAAGTAATGTTGTAGGAGATGACGTAATTAAAATAACGTTGTTTTTGATATAACGGAAGACTACATTCTCCTTTACAACTTTTCTAATCACCGTTACATTAAAGAATATAGTAAAATTGCTATAATATACTGTAGAACTTAAGGCATTTAATATAACGTTGCTTTAAATATATGAAAGGCAATACAAATTTTATTTACAAAATATATTACGTCACTGTCAAGTCGCCCTTGGACTAACTTATTTAATTTCCCGTCGACTGTTTTCTTTACCTAATAAATGGTTAAGATTGTAAAAAGGAAAAAAAGGAGGACGTGGTGATAAATAAAAAAGCACCTTGATCAATATAACGCCACTTTATTACATTTCAACACCCCTGGGGTCTTCAGATCTTTCTTCTAAACTTATTGTAGATTAATTTTAGGGAAATTTACATATGTTAATTATGTTCAGTTTTCGTACCGATAGCGTTTATGCTCTTATTAATATACACTTCGTAATTTCTAAAATCAGGATGGTTTTTAAAATTAATTATTTAACCTTTTGGTCATAGTGGTGCCGCTATATTACCACAAATTTCCAAGTAAATAATGTGTTAATTAATCGTATTACAATTGTTCAGACATTTTAATGATAACTTCAGGAAGATTTTGTTAACGGGAAATTCAATTGTGTGTGTAGAATATTCATCTACCGGATAGTGTAAATGATTAAATTACAGCGAACACTTTTTTTTATATACTTCGTAATTTCTAAAATTAGGATGGTTATTAAAATTAATAAATGAATTATTTTACCCTTTGAAAACAGGGGTGCCACTATGTTACCACAAATTTACCAATCAATTATGTGCTAATTAATAGTATTACAATTGTTAAGACATTTTAATTATAACTTCGGGAACATTTTATTAACGGGAAATTCACTTATCTGTGTAGAATATTCACGTGCCGAATAGTGTATATGGTTAAATTACAGCGAACACTTTTTTTTTATATACTTCCCAATTTCTAGAGTTAGGATTGTTTTCAAAATTAGTAAATTAATTATTTTACCCTTTGATAACAGTGGTATTACCCCAATTTTACCAGTAAATAATGTGCTAATTAATAGTATTACAATTGTTAAGACATTTTAATGATAAGTTCGGGAATATTTTATTAACAGGAAATTCAATTGTGTGTGTGTAGAATATTCACCTGCCGAATAGTGTAAATGGTTAAATTATAGCGAACATTTTTTTATATACTTCCCAATTTCTAGAGTTAGGATGGTTTTTAAAATTAATCAATGAATTATTTAACCCTTTGATCATAGTGGTGCCACTATATTACCACAAATTTACCAGTAAATAATGTGCTAATTAAAAGTATTACAATTGTTAAGACATTTTAATGATAACTTCAGGAATATTTTGCTAACGAGAAATTCAATCGTGAAGGAGGTGTGTAGAATATTCATCTGTCGAATAGTGTGAATGGTTAAATTACAAAGAATATTTTTTTCCCAGTAATTTTAATTTGCTCATCAAACGGTTAGATGTGAGTAAATTCGGATACAGCTAGTTATTTTCTTTATATAAGATGCACAAGGATCCATTTAATCTGTTAGTAATTATTGCATTTATAACTAACAAATTATTATACTCAAATTTTTCGGATAGAGCAGCTGAAATAAATTCTATCGGATAGAGCAGCTGAAATAAATAAATTTATATCTTTACTTTGGTTAATAATTCACAATGGAACGATGTGTAACGGCAATCTTTAGACGTATGTCTTATTTTAAGGTGTGGTAAGTTACGAACTATGATTTAAGAGAATTAATTTAAGTGTAGCTCTAGTAATATTCCATTCGAGGACCACAAGACTTTTGAAGAATTGCGGCCTAAGTACCTAATAATAAGATGGTAATAAAGGAAGAAACAAATAAGTTAGGCATAGAAAACATTGAAATGATTATAAACCTGTCAAGTACGAGTAGAACTAGCACTACGTATATTTTGAATACACACATTTTGGCGTTAACATTAAAACGCACTATAGTCGGTCGCTTCGTGCTAAGCGTCTATTCTATAGTACATTTTACATCATAAAGAATTGTACAAATTATAATTCATGGTGTTGCGCCGCTCCGCTTCGCGCAGGGTCGTGCAGCCCTAGTGCGTTTTGACCTTTATGTTATTTTTTGCTTCCCAGCGTTGCAAATGGAAAAATCAACGAACGCTGCGTTGCGTTGCGCGGCGGGAAATTGTATATTATAGACGGCGGGAGCGTGTTTTCCCAGCGCGAACAGTTGGTCGGGGTCCGAAATTCGCTCGTTGCATATTTCGCTCTTTATTATTTTGTGCGGTCGTAGAAAAAAAAACTCGTATTTCTCTCTGGACTGGGGGTGCCCAATGATAACCGCAATGTTGAAAATATTTAATGTACTTATGCATGTGTACGTAACGTACCTATCTAGGAGCGTTGAAATATTTTTAAGCGCGTTTCATCCTGCGCTTAAGCTTTTACTCACAATTTCGTATTTTTCCAAATAAGTTGTTTAAAATGGAAAGTGTTTGACCTAAATTTTGGTTTGAAGCTTGTATCCAGTTAGCCAGTACCGAATTAACGAGGCGGCTGTTAGCGCTACTTTTTATTCCAGCGACGACGGCCATATTTGGTTACCTGTATAATTACGTTTTGCTGTTTGGTACGAGTTGAAAGAATTAGTATAAAAATATACATTTTTGTATTTAATGAAGCTTATATTTGTTTCTCGTCTTTTTCGATTTATAAACGTGAGATTTTAGAGCGGTATATCACTGTTTAATTTATAAAGGCAAACAGATTTTTCGACAGTTAGATAAAATTAATATTGCAACACGAGTCGAATAGAAATTATAGCTTTACATTATTTTGCCGCGTAATTTTTTTTTTTAATTTATAGCTTTTTAAATGCGTAGCTTGGGCTCTGCTAATAACATTAAAAGTAGCTTAAACAATCAAAAAATAAGTAAAATTAGCTTAAGAATCATTAATTATGATTTCAGTTTTTGACGTTCTACCGCTTGTTCGTACCTTCGTTCGTTTCTAAATATAGAAGCTCAGCTAACACATATTTTAACAAAGTGATATTAAATCTTAAACTTACGATTTTACAAGGATTTTTTTTTCAAGGAAGGAACGTTCAATTCTCTTGAATGAAGGAGTTTTTTATTTAAGGAAAAAAAAACCGTTCTGCCGATCAATGTTAAATTAAATGCATGTTTGTCTCTTGATGATCGCTTATAAGTTTTGATGTATTTTTTCTCTCCCATGGTTCGGTCAAATGCTCATAATTACATTACATAGTGTTACGTACGTTCCTCGTCGTATCGGTTTCTTAATAAATATCTATCGGACTTTTTAATAATTTACTCAAATAGAAATTTTGTACAATATTAATACGAAATTATTGATTTAAAAATTGACACCTTAGGTGGAGGGCCAACAATTTCAAATTATATACGGCAATAGAAAATGGTTTAAAGATTACACGAATAATTATCAAAAAAAATTATAAAATTTTTTAGCAATTGGTCAAAATTTTTCGTGCAACAGATTTAATTATTGGGACGAGCCTGAAAATTATGTTGGTTAAATAACTGACCTAACTACCTGAAAATATGTGGGTTTAAATAACTAACTTATGGTATAGAACCCTCAATGAAAGTATCCGACTCGCACTAGGGGTTTTTTAAACGTCGATTAAAAACGGTAGTTTGATACATCGCTACATACAGATGAAAACGTGTAGCATGAGGAGCTTACTTGAATTTCTTTAAGTACATATAAATGTACAGATGTAAACATATACAGATTAATCTATAGTTGAAAGGTATTTAACCATACATTTCTCATTGCACATTGGTTATATTCGTAGCGTAATGTCAATCTGGTGCTTTTATAATATTTGCCAAATATACTTCGATATAAATTTAAACAAGACTCAAATATAATTAAAGCAAAATGTATAGCGTTTAAATAGACTCAGACTTGTTCAATCGTACATAGAAGAGATACAGGAAGAGATACTTTAAGCAGTGACGGGGTAGAACGCTGGGCTAAATTTGCACGCTCACATTTGCTTGCTTAGCATTAATATTCTGCCGCCACGTAAGTTTTGTAAGCAGAAGTTGAAATAGGAAAGCACAACGTGGGTTTGGAAGTTATGTGCTTTAACAGCGTCAAAATTGATGTTAATACGAGTGTATATTCGTAACGTAACAGTTATGTCGTATTTTTCAGGGTACCGTAGTGAAACGAAAGAACTCTTTTATTATTTCATTACTCTTCATATGGAAATCTCAATTAATATAGTTTTGTATAGTTTTAACTTATTTTTATACTACTTTAATAACTTACAACTCAATTATAAATACGTTTATATTATTGTAACTTATGTTATTATAGGTATTTTACGTAAAATATACCTAAATATAGGTTAAAGGTCATCTTAAAGACGCACAAATGCCTCGCCGCTATATTTCCACTCTGTTTTTTTTCGGAGCCGTGCCTAACTTATTTTTATACTACTTTTATAACTTACAACCCAATTATACATATTTTTATATTATTATAACTTATATTATTACAGCTTATTTTACGTAAAAATATACATAAATATAGGTTAAAAGTCATCTTTAAGGCCTCCAAGCGCCTCGCCCCTATATTTCCACGCTATTTTTTTTTCAGACTCAAGCTTGTTCCAAAGTATACCGAGCCCTTGGAATGGTTCAAGCCAGCAAGCCATTGAACGCGCGGCCGTCCTCACCTTGCTATTCCTCGTCTAACAATAGTTTGTACGGCATCAGGTGTTCAGTCCATTTCCAGTTAGCCTTTCCATCATGTTTAAAGCATTTCCATCAAGTGTCTGTGATTAGGATCACTGCTCTTATTTATTTATTTGGTACCTCGTCTATCGATCAATATGTTGCGTTTGATTGTTATTTCCGTAGTTATGATAATTTTCAACTAGCTATTACTAATACGCAACGATCATGTATGTGTTCGATAAGTGGGCATGGGTAGCAGGCGTGTGTTAAAAACTTTATTTTTGTCTGTATGTCAATTATTTTCTTTTTAAATATGTATTCAAATTGCCAGTAGCCTTTCCAAATATTTGCTTTTTTTTTGGCTATTTCTAATGATGATTTTGGATCAAAAGTAATGTTATTTTCGAAGTGAGTAAAAATGTCCATAGTTTCCAGAACTTTACTTTCTAGTTTAAAGTTGATTGTTGGACATGATTGCAGCTTATTTAACTCTAACAACATCTCTTGTAGAATCAGCTGGTTATCACTGACGAGAGTAATATCAACATCAAAGCGAATATTTGATGGAAATCGGCATCATATGTTAATGCCTCAATCATCACATTTCATCTACCTAAAAATATACTCTAGCAATATATTAAATAGTTGATGAGTAGTCGCCCCGTTTTACTTCTCTCTTTACGGTCAAAGCTCTACCAAGTTGGTTAATTTTAATTCTCGGTGAGTCTCTGTCATAATTTTTTAATTAAACGTAGGTATTTGTGAGGTATCTCGACACTTGAGGTACCGCCCTACGCGCTTTTCATGGAAAAATGTGTGTACAGAATAGAATGCATTTGTGAAATCTGTAAAGGCGATATAATATATAGCGAAATATAATTGTTATGGTCACTTCCCATGTACATAAAATGTGGGCGAAAACATTTTTTGCGCATTCTATCGAGTGAGATATTCAAATGGTATAAAAGTTCTGTTTACCGTTTTTCTTTTTAAAACCCCTTTTTAGAAATATTAACTTTCAAATTGGCACGTATTGTGCTACCTCTAATTCTAACCTCCCTAATTTTTGCTTTGGGTTTGAAAAGTGGGAAAATATTGTAAATACTAATATTTTTTCTATTTTTTCATTTTCAAACGAAATTATTTTGGTTGACTTTTACTAAAATTTTTAAGAAATTTAAATAGCTACTGAAGCATATCTTATATGTGTTGCTGCATGCACTTTGGTCTTTTATTAAATGGCTCTATGTCTTTTAATATCCTTAGTTGCTATAGTAGTCGAGTAACATGCCAAGGAATAGCCGAATTGTTTGCGTCTTTAGAATGACAAATAATATACGAAATTGTGAATCACATGTTTCGAGCGAAATCTCTACGGAGAAAGAACGACTTTGCCGTATGGTTACATCTTTTACTTTTAGTAAATTGAGTAAAAATAACACTTTTCAGGTGCGGAAATTTGATATAAATAATTCGGTTATAAAAAGCGCAATATAAAACATGCTTTTAAGTTGCCAAGGTGTGATTAAACAAAACAATCTAACAGGTACAGAGTGTCGTCAGTTGAAATTTGTTCAAAGTTTGGTAATATAGATCACTTTCATCGACGATGGGTATTTAAAGTTGGGGCCCTGTGTCTGTTGGGCGACGTTGACGGATTGCTTTTTCCACTTAGTCAACAGGTAGATAAGTTTTTTGTTCTCATGTATTTCATGAGGGGGGAAGGGACAAAGTATTATTGGATATTAAGTTCTAAATAAATTGAATTTGAAAAAAATGGCTTTGGTGAGCCCTGTCACATATATTCGAGTGGTAGTTTTGTATAATGGAAGGTTATTCACGAAGCGCAGAAAAAGGATAAAGGATATTTAAGGCAGAAAAAGGAAAAAGGATGTTTAGGATCGCGCCTGGTGCCACTGATTCGCTATTTCAACCTGATTGAATCATTGAATATTCAGCACTCCGTATTATTTTGTCGAAGCGTGTTCGAAATTTTAGAAACGTTATCGATTTTAAATTAGTAATTAATTTAACGTTGCTTTCACTGTGTGGTTCAATGCTTATGCAGTATGTTTAAATACAAGGAGCACATTATTAAGAGATAGATTATATAACATGCTGGTAGATAAACAGAAATTAAACATTCATTAGTATTTATCGTATCTCAACAATACGCGTATTCAGCATTCTTGGCGTGTACTTTTAAATGATTTTATATTTGTAACGATGTTTATGTAATTCATGTTTTTCTTATTACCTTGACTTATATAAACTTTTTCGCCTGTTCACTTGCCTGATTGATTATAAAATAAACTAGCGTGACCCGTGCGAAGTCTTCGCATCAATTTGCGTGGTAGATTATAAATATTTACACAAGAGAAAATGAACTCACAGCTGTCATATTAGTTACAACAGAGTGTTTAGAGTCAATTTAATAAATCAAAATTGATTGCAGGTATTCAATTAATTTCTAATTTTGCACACTGCTTATTACGTTTTTATTCCATTATGAAGCTCAGATGACAGATCAAACAAATATTTTACTAAAATTGACATATAGAGGCGCAAGTATCAAAAGCATTGAGCTAAAGCGCCACTTTATTTATACGTGAGTGGATTTGAAATTAAACAAAAATTTTACCGACCGTCAATCATATTGACGTTGAGCCGTTAGATGGCAGCATTTCTGTTTTGTGTATATAATTTTAATAATTAATTAATTTGCAAAAACAATAGCAATAATAAATTTTTTAGTTGTGGATGCCGGTAGAGCAAGCAATTATCTATAAAATGATATATAATTTATGTGGATTAGTTGTGAGGTTTTTTCTAAAAAGGGAGAGTAACATCTTAACCTTAGTGTATTAATATATGATGATGATGATGATGATATAAAAAAATATCTTTATATTTATACATTTGCTGTTACCACTCGCCCCTTTGTGCGTGCGAATTTGATGTTCCGTGAGCAATGGTACAATAATTAAAATCGTTTAGTAAAATATAAAGATAGACAAAGGGATGAATTGATGGAGAAGTTACTTGCTTCGTCAAATCCAAAGCAGCGTCATGTAGAGCGGCCCTAAGAGAGGTTTTTTTCTTCAACAAACTTAGTTTTTTTTTTAGTTTAAAATAATCTTATATTAGTGGGAAGTCATTTTTATGTTACGTTTATTCGTTTTTAAAATTTGATGGTCGCGTAACGTTTTAAATAGCTATTAGCAATGTAGGTTTCTTGTAAATTTAATATTTTTCCCACGCCGTTTTGTTATTTAGTTACTTTCATGATCGATGTACATATCCACCACTATATGCCACCGCATCCGTATGTACAAATACGCGTTACGCGTCTTATTATTGTTATTAAGTTTAACATGGAAGGATTTGACGGAAAATGAGCTTATTTTAGGCGATACGCCATAAGGAGAAAATGGTAGACTAAGATAAAAGCGACATCTGGTTCAAGTGTTTCCGCCTGAAGTTATCGCGTGCTCAAATCTGAGAAAAGATCTGTCAACGTAATGTCAGCATTTGGTAGTCGGGTTTTGAATCTACATACTTGTGTAAGTACGTTATTATCCACAAAAAATCTGTCTACCTTTGCATAATATGGTGATCATTCACACTCAAGTTGGATAAGCAATGGTAGTGCGTGGTGTGAATATGTGCCAACCTGTTTTTGAGGCGTGTATATATTAGTGAGCAAATCGAAGGCATGTTTTTGTCTAATTATTTTTAACCAGTGTTTTCGAGGTTTAAATACATTTTGTTATTACGTAAAAATTTATATATAACAAGATTTCTAAACGGCCAAATCTACGCAGAAAACAGATTTTATATATTTCAATAAGCTTAATTCAAATTAATTTCTCATAATACTAAAGGGGTTCTGGTTTAAAAGGGTTCTGTGTTCTTCAGCACTTATATTTCTAATATCGGCTTTATCATTTTTTACGTTTATTAGAATTAATTTAAATTATACTTTGCTCATAGCTTTGCCCGCATGATATTAGGAAAATATAAAATGGTAGGGTGGCGTACCACGCCAGTTATGCGATGGTAGTCTGGACTATAATTTCGTGCAACAATTAACTCATTAATTTGGCGTGTTAAAAAATCAAATGAAATAATTTTAAAACATAAATTTATAGCAACATTTTCAGTTTTTCATGCTGGTTTCATGCCGATTTTGAAAAAAAAATGGGAGTAAACGCTGTAATATGTCCTAGAAACAGGGGACAATATTAAGTTGAATACGGAATCTACCTTTATCAATGTGTTACGTTCAAAGTAGCTAAAGTTATTTTGACCCATAACTAAAGGAATTATAGAGTGGGGTAAAGATATGGAGCTACGAACACCGTCCACACCTCTGATTTTTTTCGGTGGATAATGAAAGTGGTACTTTTAATCACTTTTTCGGCGAAATACAAAATTCGAAATTCAAATAATTCCTTTGTTAATTTTTCTCTTCTTCACGTATGTGCAAACAGAACGATGGAGAGCGAAACAGATAATTATCTTTTTTGCTCCCCGCTAACTTCACCTCCATTTGAGCTGCCCTTTTGATACCCATATAAATTATTATTTATGATGTGTCCGGTAAACCTGCCGTGAGCTGACAAAACGGCCGACCTCTCTGACTGAAGTCTATTTTAACATATATTTAATGCCAAGACGCGAGCTGCAGAAACGGGAAAATTAATTTACTATTTTTTACTCAAAAGTAGTTGTGAAGATGTCACACTATAATTTACTCAACCATTATTACAATTTACTTTGCACTAGGCAATGCGTCTTTTCCTTGAAAAGGATGAAAACCATACAAATAATAAAAGAACAAACAAATTCGACAAATATTATGACTTATATTTTTTCCATTACTGACGCTTTTTAGATTGCTTCATTCTTTTAGATATTTTAAGAAAAGTCCCGATTTGGCATAAAATAGTTTTCTGTCCCATGTACAAATAATTAGGAAAACAGCATCCGCTCTGTAGTTGACAATAGAGTAAACGCGCAAAAGAAACAATGTTCAAAAGCGACTTTTTTCGACGTCAATAACGAGGTACCTATCCTTACGTCCTTCTTTCCACGCGGAGTCTTAAGAAAATTGCGCCTATTAATTTTCTTGCCAGTTAATACGAACCGATTAGTATGCAAATCGTCAACGCGCAGACTTCGCTAGAAAATCTTGTATTTTAGTTTGGCGCTCGCGCTAAATTAAAATGTTTACATGCTTTTAAAAATTAACAAGCCCCCGGCGTGACTGTTTAATTAGGAGGTGTGGAAGGCAGTGGAGCTGCAATTACGTAATTAATTTCGAGGCTTTACGGAGCCCTTTACGCGGGACTGAAAATAATTTGTTTATGCTCGCGGGTGAGGAAACTCTAATTATCTTTTAAATCACGTTTGCCGTCTAAACCTTTAATACTAATGTCGATGTGTTTAATGTATCGCTAGCTTTAGTACATTAGCTTCTTTTCCTGAAACTTCCTTCTGTCACGAAATCGTTGTGCGTCAAAGCTTTACATTAGGTTAAACCTCATTAACTTACCTGCCTCACTATTAGACCTGCCTGTTTAATCGCTCGGATCTCATTTTGTCCGCTATATGATCAGAAATTATCATTTTATTCGATAAAAGCCGTTTATTTTTTCACTTATTTTTGGTTTCAAAAATATTTATGTTCAGTTTTTCAATTTCCTAAATTTATTTCTTTAGCTCATAAAAACAATATTATGATAATAAAATTTAACTTCCTTATTATTATTAGATTATGTTAATATATATGACAATTGAAAATCTAGAAGCTACGTGTACATATTAACGATCATAAGAGTAAAGTGATCAATTAATGTGCATGTGCATTTACTTAAAGAATTATAGTAATCATTTGAAGTACAAGAAATATACATGAAAGTAAGCTTAAGAAAGTATACGTATAAAAATATAAAAAGTACAAGTTAATTAAATCGGTACTATCATAATATATATGATACTTTATTTCATACAAATAGGCTCAGATCCTTTATAAAGTTTGTGCAATTACATAAAAAATACATCTCATAATAAATAAATGCATTGTGTGAAGAGAAAATATACGGGAGAGGGGTTTGATTTGAATTCTATTAATAAATTATATTTTTGCAGTGAGATTCAAACAAAGATTACCGACAATTTAATTTTTTTCATTAAACCACAGCTAGATATGTATGCACTTAAAATACGTAACTACTGACGTAAAATTAAATAAGTTTTTAACAAATGTATGATAAAAAATGTTTTTGATTTGAATTCAGTAGATAAATATTATATTCTACATTAAAATCAACATCGAGATTCGAATTCTGATTTCCATAGCATTCCGTACATGATCTAGCAATTTACCGCTGCGCCGAGCTACTGGCTAAAGTGACGACGTAAAAATATACTACTAACTCGGCTCCTCTCGTTCGTTAACACTCGGCCTAGCGCCGAGTATACTCGGGTATACCCGAAGTCGAACTGTTCCCCCATATTCCGCCTACTACTGAGTATACGAGAAGCGCGACGCAAAATCGCAAATATTTTTCCATCAACAAATTTTGGATAAGGTGAGCCAAAAAAGTTTTCACTTCAAAAATATAAAGTGAATACGTGAAAATCTTAAAATATACCTGTGTCAGATCCAAGATATATGGAAAGAATTTAGGAATATGTCACTGAAAGGAGTAAATAAGGGATGTACCTCTCCATCATTACTGCTTACTCTACCGACGTGGAAAATTCATCGTAAACAAGAGTTAACCTCTCACTCGTTATAATAAAATGAAAAAAAAAAACGGATGATCGAGGTTACTCGAATAATCCCATCGATCCATCTTCTCGACTTTAACTAAGCCGCCCTGAATTTCGCGGCTCAGTGTACTCGACCCACTACAAGTATGAATCACTCTCGATATTGCTTATGCAGATAGGTACTTTATCTGTACCTGTCTATCGGTTATGCATAATTCAACAAAATATAGTGTTGGGCCCCAGGTTTTTTTTAACGGGAGGATTTTATAAAGTCGAAACGCAAAATAATCATAGTAGTTTTGAGTAACCATGACATGTAAACTCATAAATAATTATGATTATAGCACTGCAGTTAGTTAAAAATAACTTAATGTATAATTTATGGAAACTACGATTTTAAAGGCTACCTAAGAAGCAAGAAAGAAACTCACACAATTATGAAAAGTTTTCAGATTCGTTGCTCTATTACATGTTATAGTGTATTTTGTTATTTAAGTACATTTCTGCACAATTATTAAATTACCTCTATAGTTTTACTTTTCAATTGGAGAGGTTATTATAATTTCAGAATTAATGTTATGATTTCTTCTGATATTATTTACGACCTTTCTCTTACGATTTCAAATTATTTATTTATTTTTCCGTGTATAGTAAATTCTTTTAAATAACTAATGTTTGCGTACCTAATATTTATTTAAAAATTATTAAGTCTGTTAATAAAAAGTTAAATTTAATATAAAACGCCTTCTCTGTTCTTCTGTCTGCGTGTATGTGACTGCACTCCTAAGCGGCTGGATTGATTTTTATGAAATGTTGTGTGTGTGATTAAGTTGATTCGAGAATGGTTTATATATAAAATTTGATCCGGTAGGCAGCGTTGCGATCGCGTTTTAGAATTTTTAAACATTTTTCACATCGTGCGAAGTTGCGGGCACAGCTAGTCAGTTTATAATTCGTTGTTACATAAAACAATATCAACGTATTGAGGATTGCGGCAATACAGTAAATTGGTATAAGTGCTACCGAGTTCCGTTATGTCTTAATAATTTTAACTGTATTAAATTGTATCAATCTCGTGTAACCAAGGTTCGAACTTTCGTTTTTACTTTAGTTACCAATGTTGCGTGCTTGGTGTTTTTTTCTGCTCCATTAAATGCTTCAGAAATGCGGTCGTGCAGTTTCTGTGTCATAATTTTCCGCTTGTCTGTTGATTGAAACTGCTGTTGATTTTATACAATCACATAGTTTTAATCACAATAAACGGAAATGCTGATGTCTGTCGATATTAATAGATTTCTCTTTTTTGACATTTAATTTCATTAAAACCTCTAGTGATTTTCTGTGATTTTGATCTGATTCTGACTTGAAAGTGATTTTATAAGAAACTGAATATTATATGAATATTAGATTTCCGCCTTTGTTTATTTTTAGTTTGCCAACAAAGCAAATGTGTTTTGTATTGTTTGTTTCTTAAATCTTTATTATTTGCCGATGTAAAAATCGAAATGAATTTTAAGTGAAATTAATTTATTTAGTGTATACAAGCAAATTCACTATTTTAGAAATTAGTGCTTTAGCTAAGTGTTAATGACATGAGAAAGGTATAATTATGTATTTGGAAAAGTTAGAGCGAATGGCCATAATTTCTTTTAGTCAATGATGAAATTAATGTAATGTTGTTCATATACAATGGCCATTTTGAGTGAAATTCACTTATTTAGTGTATACGTATATAGTCCCTATTTCAGAAATTAGTGCTCTAACTAAGGTTTTAATGAAATTAGAAAGAAATAATTATGTGTTAGAACAAATAACAATAATGTCTTTAAGTCAATGATGAAATTAACAGAATGTCATTCATATAAAATGAACAAGAAAATTTAATATATGAAAAGATATTTAGTTTTTATGGAAGATAATTCATTAACATTGTACTGCAATTAATAAACTATCTAAATCGAAGTAAAAAAGAAGTCTGGTTTAAAAAATCCGTTCAGTAAATTTCTAATTCAAACATATTATTTTGAACCTTATGAGTTCTAAAAATTGATATAAATTCTTTATTTCGTTAATGGGTAATAACATATTTCAATAATTGATTCTTCTCTTTTTTAATTATTATTTGAAAATTTAATGTACTTACATATATATATATATATATATATATATGTATATATATATATATATATATATATATATATATATATATATATATATATATATATATATATATTATAAAGACGTAACTCTTGAAAATATATCACTTAATTTTTGTAAAGACGTAACTCTTGAAAATATATCACTCAATTTTTATAAATACGTAACTCTTGAAAATATATCACTCAATTTTTATAAATACGTAACTCTTGAAAATATATCACTCAATTTTTATAAATACGTAACTCTTGAAAATATATCACTCAATTTTTATAAATACGTAACTCTTGAAAATATATCACTTAATTTTTATAAAGATGTAACTCTTGAACATACATCACTTAATTTTTGGTCTTTTGTACATCTTTTCGTATTCCTTTCGTCACTTTAATAAATATGTCTAAACGACATTGTTTAGATAAACATTTTCAATAAATATCTGCAATAACAAAAGCTAAGATCAAAAACAATGCGACAGTGTTTTAACTCTATTAAAATCATCAGAATTGTATAGAGTTGTGGGGTGCAAATATTTGCGTGCAGGAGAAAGCGGTGCATGAGAAAGCGTTCTCTATACCCTCCACGTGGCGGAGGTAATTCCATTTTGTTTGTTTACTTTCTCCCTGTTTGTTTGCATTGTTTGTTTGAAGTTTATAGAAAACAAATAACTAAGCGTCTTCGAGGCGCGCTCTCGACGACAGTCTGTTGTTCTGTAGAATCGACAACTGCTTTATACCGGCTTAAACGAGTAACAGTTCCCAATTTCGCGCGAACACGCCTGTATACAAATGCCCGGGGCGTTACGCGGTGGTGATATAAATTTTTTTATTCTATAATCTGCCCCGCGACAAAATGTGAGGGCCATTGAGAGGGCGACTTCCACCCTTTTACGACGTAAAAAGCGTTGTTATCAGTGCGTAGCCGGTCCTATATTTGCACACTAAACGTCCATTAGATCCTCGTTCGGTGTTCGACCAGCTTATAATGTGCGTTATGAGTTTATTGTATGTGTGTATGAGTGCCCCTTATGGTTTTGAGAGGAGAACACTGGTTTTGCACTGCCTTTTTGGTTGGGTCGCACTGTGGCAAAGAAAAATTGTGTTTTGGTACTGTTTCAGAGTGCAACTTAAAAAAAGACTGGAATTACTTAACAAAAATTAAAGCAATGTTAAAAAGAGGAAATTTTGTTTGTGGGTTTTCATGAACATTATTCGATTGATATGAAAGTAATTTATTCTATTGACTATAAAAGTTCATTATCCGATTTAATATAATGTCCTTATGGATATAGGGTTTATAATGGGAAATGAGAGATGATTAAGTCGAAATTCATTTAAAATATTTCGACTAACCGAAGTAGCGATTTAGTCGAAGTATTTTGAATGAATTGTTGAACTATAATATTTCAAGCACTATAGCGATATAAGGTTTATAATTCCAGTCTAGATTGTGTGGGTAATGAGAGATGATAATTTAAGTGTAGCGATTTAGTCGAGGTTTTCTGTCATAAAGTTTTCCGAGATTACATTATTTCCACGATTACCTTTAATGATCCTGGTTTTGAACGAATCGAAACTTAAATTTCCAGGCTGTAACTTAATGAAAATGAGTGCATTTATCATATATTGTTATGACGTATTATATATATATATATATATATATATGTATATATATATATATATATATATATATATATATATATATATGTATATATATATATATATATATGTATATATGTATATATATATATATGTATATATATATATATATATATATATATATATATATATATATATATATATATATATATATATGTAATATTTGTTTACCTATAATATTAAAACAACTTTTGATTTGTTTTACATATAGTTGTATTGCTAAAGTAAATAAATTTTACAGAAAAATAACATTATTTTTCTTTATATAAAACAAGTTTATTTTAATTTTATCTCTATTCGAAATAACATTATTTTTCTTTACTCAAAACAATTTTCTTTATTTAAAACATTTAAGCAGAAAAATAACATTATTTTTCTTTATTTAAAACAAGTGTATTTTAACTTTATCTTTATTCGAAATAACATTATTTTTCTTTACTCAAAACAATTTTCTTTATTTAAAACAAGTGTATTTTAACTTTATCTTTATTCGAAATAACATTATTTTTCTTTACTCAAAACAATTTTCTTTATTTAAAACAAGTGTATTTTAACTTTAACTTTATTCGAAATAACATTATTTTTCTTTACTCAAAACAATTTTCTTTATTTAAAACAAGTGTATTTTAACTTTAACTTTATTCGAAATAACATTATTTTTCTTTACTCAAAACAATTTTCTTTATTTAAAACAAGTGTATTTTAACTTTAACTTTATTCGAAATAACATTATTTTTCTTTACTCAAAACAATTTTCTTTATTTAAAACATTTAAGCAGAAAAATAACATTATTTTTCATTACTAAAAACAATTTTCTTTATTTAAAATATTTAAGCAGAAAAATAACATTATTTTTCTTTATTCACAGGTAAGGAACTCACAAAGTCACAATTGTTGCAGAATCAATGCTCTATGATGAGGATGGACTGAGGGAGACGTGTTTTGTAACTATTTTCCTAACTATAAATCTGTTTAGTTTAAGTTAAGTTTTTTAATCGAATTCAAACATTGACAAAGTTCTCTTTTAAAGTAATATACCAATTTAAGTTTAGAATATCTTCACTGAATTAGATCAAAGTAGACTGTTATTTTTGGCTCTTGAATTTAGAAAATTATGAAATTGTAACTAACCACTTATTATTTGTGAAAAAAATAAGTCTTTCGTATAAACTTCTGATTTCTTTGAATCGGGAAAGTCAAGTTATGTTGTCACAAAAATTCTAAGTTAGAAGATAAAGAAATTAATTATCTGTATCATGAACGTAAAAAAAATTATTAACATTTGAAAACAGTTGGCATTTAACATGATACTTGACAAGTAAATTTAATTTTAAGAAGAAATTTTGCGTATTTACTCTATTGTCCCCTTGATTTCAATTTAGTTGAGTGAATTTAATAACTTAGAGCGGATATTATGTTACACATTTTAATATCTTACTTTCTAATCAATTCCGGTAAAATTGTTGTGAAAGCAAGGTGATCGTAATTGATGATTTTCTTGGTTGTGAAAAGTTTCATATTCTTATAAAATTGTTAATCCATATTCGTACTATTTTTCCTCGTCTCTTTTTTAGGGTTCCGTAGCCAAACTGCAAAAAAGGAACTCTTATAATTTCGTCCTGTCTGTCTGTTCGTATGTCAAAACCATTTTATTTGGAGACTGTTGGCACTATATACATGAAATTTGGATGGTAGGTGTCTCCTATGAATCTCTATATCGCAATGAAATACTGGAATTGTGGAAAAAATAATATTAGGGTTGGGGCATTTTTAAGTATGTCTAAAATTAATACAGAAGTTCCAAAATAACTTTTGAAGTGAAAACTTCTTTAGCATCGTTGTAATTTGAAAGTCGATGAAACGAAAAAGCGACAATAAAAAGGGACAGACACATAAATTCGTAAGATTTAACGTGGGAGAAAATGAGATAGGAAGCGTATGTGTATTAATACGTGTTTATGCGGTCTCAGTGTTGTACGTATGTTAATACGTGTTTATGCGCGCATGCGTAGTACAAAGCTTGAGAAAAGGCATCGCACAACCGTGGTGTTTTGTATACGTGTACGTATTATAAGTTTGTAGAGTTTTTTCATCATTTTAAAAATAAAATTCTTCATAATTTTTATAATAAAATTCTTCAAACATGCCGAAAACGAATGCAGAATATTGTCGCGATTATCGAAAAAAAAGGGAAAACAAGATTAAAAAGACAACAAAAAGTTCAACGGAACGTGTTCCTGAATTTCGTGCACGCCGAAAACCGTCATTGAATGTGGAAAATGAAAGTTTTATTATGCATAATGATGATTTTACTGTTCAAAATAGTGAAATTGATCATAGTACTCAAATATTTTTATCACTATGATCATAACTAAAACCTACAATTATCCTCTTCCCGAAACTTTACATTCGTCTCATTATCTTGAAGCCAACATTTTTGAAGGTTTCACTTCTACCACGTGTGAATTGCACACATGATTTTTTTTATAAGTCTATTGTTGATGAAATATGCGCTTCTAAAGTCTTAGAAAATATGCCACCCCTTCTTTTACTTTTCAAGTAACAAATGTAAAATGTTTGAAAATATTAAGGTACTTAATTAGGTACTTTAAAAATAAGGTGATATGTACTTAAAATAAACTTCAACGAAAATTGGTTTGAATCAGATATGTTGTGTAGTTTTTTGTGACATGGTAGATTTTCGGTACTGCAGCAATATCTTTTGTTTTACTCAGTGTATTTTGGACAATGCAAACTTATAAGTTTAATATCGTTTGGTGCTATGGAAACGTCGATGCTTGAGTCCAACTTACACTTGGCCGTTTTTTATTTTATGGAGGATGAACACATCAGATGTTCAGTTATCATAACGAAGAGGATGCCTATTGTTTCAATAGTCGACATTTTCTATTTTATTACGCGTAAAAATGTTTCATGAAATGGGACCTGTTTCTGCATAAACAGACCGCACTAAATCATTCCTGTGCCGTCTTCAAATAAAAGGTAATGCCTTTTTATTTCGTTATATTTAATCTTGACATTTTAAAATTTTATAGCTTTTCAAACTTTTCCAATGAACAAAATTTTCATTTAGGCTTCGTTCTGTGTGACTGTTGAGCCTTCAGTGTCATGTTTCTATAAAAAAAAATATTCGAAAAATCCCTAGTCTCGTATGACCATCCTTTTATTGTGAAATGGGATTCTTTATTAATAAAACTTGCCTGATATTTCTCATGCAAAAGTGTTGTTTATGGTGAGGCCGCTCCAAGCCGTACGCCCTGAATAGGGCTAAATTTTATTCTGAGGCTGTCCGGTCGTGCAAGGGCTATTTTATCGTATTTAGCGTTACGGAGGGTAAAATTTAAGACGTGAAGAAAGCGGCAATTTATGTGAATTTTTCCATATAAGTTTTTCCTTATAAGGGCCAAGTCTTCAACGGTTGGAAAAAATTTCTTACAATAAATTGATAAGCCATTCTATGTAGACTTTTGGTATTTTTGGTAATATTGATTGTTAATAAGTCACATTTAATAACCTGCTATCATTGTTGAAGTTTAATTTAATTTTCCGTCTGCGTAAATGTATAGAACAAGAACTATTTGATTTTTTAAGACGAATGTTCTGTAATTACTTGCAGACGTATACATGTTTAAATATTATATTACCTTGTAATGAAAGAGTAGTTTTTAAAACCGAGCCTTTTTAAAATTAAAAATGTTCAATATCAAATTTCATCCAGCGATATTCACGCAAACTCTTCTAAAATAATTTTTCGTAATAGTTCGCAGAACTAAAAAAAATTGTCAAATGCAAGCTATACTTGCACAATTAGTGCTCCATGCCATCTTCTACTTAAATAATAATACACTTCGACTTTCTGTTTATAAGGTGTTAAGGTGTTGCGCCACCGCCGCCGGTCGCCGTATTACATTGCGTATGGGTTGGGGGACAGAGATGGGTGGGGAGCTAATTTGGCTCAGTCGTCAATTTAGCTGGACTGAGCCAAATTGGAAAATTTTAAAAACCTGTAAGGACAAAAGCTGTTCATTACGTCATGAGAAATATTTTATGTAGAATAATTCTTTCTTTAAAATTTTTTTTCAGCAATTATACTAAAAGGATAAGGAAATAAACAATTAAATTGTTTATAAAAACTAATCGCGCTGGAATTTTACAAACGCTGAGGGTTAAATTACGTAATAAAGTTATAATTCTATCCTAGAGCCATCTGACAGTCAATTGATATTGACGACATGTTTTCAAAGACAGTATCGTGAACGACAAAAGATATTACAAATGGTTGCGATAATTCGGGGCCTTTTTCCTTATAACTTAATTTAAATTATGGGCGACATATAATATCTCATTCCCAATGTTCATGGATTTTTTTAGATTTTTCTTATTGATCCTTATGGTAAAAAGGTTGGTGGACAGCAAATTGTAGGTATTATTTCTGGAAAGTATTTAAAAAAAATTATATATCATATATATATATATATATATATATATATATATATATATATATATGTATATGTATATGTATATGTATATGTATATGTATATGTATATGTATATGTATATGTATATGTATATGTATATGTATATGTATATGTATATGTATATGTATATGTATATGTATATGTATATGTATATGTATATGTATATGTATATGTATATGTATATGTATATGTATATGTATATGTATATGTATATGTATATGTATATATATATGTATATGTATATGTATATATATATATATATATATATATATATATATATATATATATATATATATGGTTGAATTCGTGTTTCAATAAGCATTTGTTTAATATCCTAAAATAATATTTTTTTACTTCCCCAAGGACCTATCCCCTGAATCAAAATTCACTTTTTATACCTTCATGTCTATTATTACGCCACCATACTCTATATCTGTGCCAAATTTTAAATTTTGACGTTGGATAGTTTTCCAGAAAATTGCCTGCGACAGAAGAACGGACGCACGGACACTGCAGAGATTCCATTATTTTTCCGTTTTGACAATTTCGAAAATAATAACGAAAAACAAGTAAATCGATTTAAAATATGAAATAAAATAAACCTTTGCATAAATTCAGAAACTTAGATATATGATGTTTATTTTTTTATATATTAACACAGACCTATAAACACAGACCGCTATAAATAACATAGTTCTGTGATAAAGAGTTAACAAAACACTGGAGCAAAACCATCGGGATTTCGTCAGAGTTAAATATTAACTTTATTGAGAATGCTTTTGTAACAGATTACTTCATACTTAAAGTTTAATCTACAAAACTTTTCATCGTCTTCGGCGCCGCGCTTTTAAATAATATTTCTTATTATTTTTCGGCTTTTTCTGCTTGGAGGATCTTTTTCTCGCCTAATTTCTCGTTTGCGCAGCGCAAACTTAGTTTGTAGTTGAGACTTCGTAAGTCACGTCTTGACGCTAAAAACCTACGAAAATTTTGTTGTAGTAGATACAATTTTTAAAACATTGATAAAAATATAGTGGGACGAATTAAGTCTAATTTACGATTTATCTCTTTAATAATAAATTAATTTCGCCTAAATTGGAAAATTATAGAAAGAAAACTCTCACTGTTTTGTTAACGTAAAATACTATGTTATATAGAAAATATTTGTTTATTAGGCTTGAAGCCAAAAATCTACGAAAATTTTATTGTAGTCGATACAATTTTTAAAATATTGATGAACATATAGTGGGACGAGTTAAGTCTAATTTGCGATTAATATCTTCAGTAATATATTAATTTCGCCTGAATTGGAAAATTATAGGAAGAAAACTCTCACTGTTTTGTTGACATAAAATATTTTGTTTTATGCATTAGCAGTTATTGTACGTTCATTTTATAAACAACCTGATTACGACTGTCGGTGCAAAACATATTCAGCGAAGATAAATCATTTTAGTATTGTTCAGAATTGGTGTAAATACTATTATATCTTTAATTCTCTCAAAATACTAATTGGACACTCATTTACGTATAAATTTTATTAGCCATGTAATTCAAATATTGAGCTAGCATCAAAAGAACGGATACAATAAAAAAGATGTCACATTGAGGATAGAGCCAATGAGACTAGTAAAAATGACGATTTTTTTAACGTTTAACTTAATCTGCGTGTGTTTTTATGTATTTCCTTCATTTAGTTTCTCCCATTTAACATTACGTGGTCTCTTTTAATTCTTGAAATATCGTATGTTTGAATACATTTTATTTTATAAATATTTTTACTTAAACTTATTCTTATTATGTATGTGTCATACTGTAATATATTTGTTTATTTGTAAATATACTAAAGTTGCTTTAGGTATAATAGTGATCGCGTGTGTTTTTATGTATTTCCTTCGTTTAGTTTCTCCTATTTAACATTATGTGGTCTCTTTTAATTCTTGAAATATCGTACGTTTGAATATATTTCATTTTATAAATATCTTTACTTAAACTTATTCTTATTATATATGTGTCATACTGTAATGTATTTGTTTATTTGTGAATATACTAAAGTTGCTTTAGGTATAATAGTGATCGCGTGTGTTTTTATGTATTTCCTTCGTTTAGTTTCTCCTATTTAACATTATGTGGTCTCTTTTAATTCTTGAAATATCGTACGTTTGAATATATTTCATTTTATAAATATCTTTACTTAAACTTATTCTTATTATATATGTGTCATACTGTAATGTATTTGTTTATTTGTGAATATACTAAAGTTGCTTTAGGTATAATAGTGATCGCGTGTGTTTTTATGTATTTCCTTCGTTTAGTTTCTCCCATTTAACATTATGTGGTCTCTTTTAATTCTTGAAATATCGTATATTTGAATATATTTTATGAATATTTTTACTTAAACTTGTTCTTATTATATATGTGTCATACTGACATCATGTATTTATTTATTTGTGAATATACTAAAGCTGCTTTAGATATAATAGTGATCGCCTAGTGGTCGAAATTCATTAAATTTTTAAGTTTGAACATTTTTGAGGTTTTTTGTGAATGGTAGGCGTGAGTAAAATACTCACGCCTTTTGCAATGGGCGTATATTAAGTAAACTGACGGATTTTTCCTTTTGCAACAGGTGCATATTAGGCGAGCTGTATTTTACTAATATTTATAATACAGATATCTATTACGCAAAATACAAAATAAACGCTTTTTTCCTGACATACACTCCACAGATTAAAAGGAACATTAGAAATCACACAAAATTCACAGCTCTAAACTCAGTCAATCCGAAATTTTTAAATTCTTTGACGACAATCTCTACTCTGTGCGACTGTTTAACTACAAACTATTACGTGTTTGACATTGACAGTATTAACGTAAACAATGAATCTTTTAACGTATTTGTAACATATAATTTAATGTATTTGTAACATAAATATTAATTTTACATTTCTGCAATCCTTCTCCATATGTACTGTAACTATGCCAAATCTCATGCTCCGTACGCATAATATACTTAAAAAGGGGTAAAAAGTTTTCTCTTCAATATATCGATTTGAAATATATAAATGAATAATTAACACTTGAAAAATCGATATAGATAAATTATCGATAGGTTCTCGCTAAATTCTACAAGAACCTCGGGCATAATAATGTGCCAAATAGATGTTTATTGCAGCTTTTGTCCATAAGCATAACTCTTTAATTACTTTCGAAGTAATATATATTTTATTTCATTCTTATAAAAACATTTTAAGCGTTAATACAACCACCGAAATCAAAAAGCCTTCCAATTACGGACAGCTTACCTTGCGAATGCCTCCGGGAAGTCGCATAAACGTGACTGACGTAAAAAAAACACGACCACGACTTACCTGTACGACATTTTACCCTCGCTTCTGTGTAGCTTCTGGGCGGGCGGCCGCTACCCCTGCGACAGATAGAACAATATTATCATTACGCAATTATGCTAACGCAGAAAGAATATTTAGCGCCCAGCCAAATATAACGCACGTCGGCGGTCCCTTCAAATATTTTCGCAACGGCCCTACCCGGGGGACCACTTACTGCCCGTTTAGGAATTCGTGTAAACAATCCGTGGCCGTGTGCGAGCTGGGGGTTGAAGATTTTTCCGGCTTTGTTTTGTCGTCGACGATCAGCGGGAGAAAGTCGTCGTATTACATGGGCGAGAAAATGAGGGTGAATAAATATTAATCGTACGGTAAGGGATTGAGTCAAGGTGCAAAAGAAGATAGGAAAAGGCCTTTTGGCTATTGTGAGTGAAAAATTAATGAAGAATGGCTTAATTAATCAAAGCTTTTTAAACATTTTGTGACCCTTGATTAGTATGACGTTTACCCTAGACAAATAGGTGAGAGCTTTTTAATTTTGTTGACAAAGAATTATGTAAAATAATTATTAGATGAGTATTTTAGAAGATTTTTTAAAGGTTTTAATGTGAACCCGCTAACGAATGAAGCTAGGCTTAAATTTATTGAGTTCATATTGAGTTACGAATAAAAATAAATAAACGTAAAAATCCTATTTACTCAACCTTTTACTTCCGATTTGCAGTGTTCTATTTTGGTGTAAACATTTCTTCCATTCTAGTAACAAAAATTCGAAGTATACATCGAGATAACTGTAAATTTTTCTCTATTAAGACTGTGACTCAAATAAGTGAAGGTATTTGATTAGTATAGTCAGTAAATTAAGGTAATTTAATATCTCATTAATATAATATAAATTTCAACTGTGTTGAAATTATTTTACATTTGGAGACATTTGATTACCTTAATATACTGACTATATTAATCAAATATCGATTAAGGAATAATTTACCGAACACTTAAAGTTATCCAACGGAAAATGAAGGGGAATAGCATTGTAAAGTGATGAATAGATGAAACTTCTTACACGGCTTAAGCAGAAATCTAGTACATTGGACCTAATATAGTCAGCAAAAACGATAAAATGTTAGTGAGCCAGTTATACAATGAGACTCAGAGATGGTAGAGGTAGAAAATATTGTGCTGTATGGAACCTTAGATACCTCATGTGACTGGTGGCAAGACCTATAGAGTTGAACTCGTTAAAATTAATATGACAGTGGCAGGATATTGATTTCTATACATCGCAACAACTATCACTCAAAAATATGAATATGGCAATTTTTGAGTGGGGTAAATGGAGCACTCAAATTTATTTTTTCGTTCATATTTCTGTTTGAAAGGGCCAGTTGCATGGAAGCTAATTTAATATAAGATGGGTCTAGAAATATTGTTGAAAATGACCAGGATATACATATAAACTGAATGCCTGTAAATCTCACATTTTCTTTTTTAAATATTGAATATTTTTGTAAGTATATTACTCAGAATAATATCCATTTAATTCTATTACATTTTATAATCTCATGGGATAACAGCAATTTAATTTATTACCCTCTTTAAAATACTTGTTTATTGTATAACTTTAGAACATATAGTAAAAACTGTACCGTTCCCCTGCAATAAACTCACTAACGTAAGCAGTGGGAAGACTCGCGCAAACCCTACTTCCGCTATTGTTTTGTGTAAGATTTAAATGCTGTTGGAAGATCCTAAGAGTTAATCTTTGTTAATTACAACGAAACCTAGGTCGTGGTAATAAATTTAAATAAAGTAGTAATAATAGTACATCACCTAGTTTCATTTAATTGTGAGTTTTTTTTAATTAATTGCATTTAGTATTTATATATCTATAAAAATATACCAGTCATGATATTCGGGTGTGACAGATATACTAAAAAACGTATGGGTGATGAAAATAATGTTAATATTTATCATTAGTTTAATAGAAATGTCTGTACACATAAACGTGTATATGTGCCTTAGTTAAGATCCTAGTACAAGTTCTACTGGTAGCAAGCAAGTTTTATTAATTTTTCAGATAGCAAAAAGTAGAATGACTAGTTTCGTTCTAGCTTTTAACATTTATACATCTGAAGATGATTTATCGGAATTATTAATGATATCGTTTACTAATCTCATTTTGCTTTATTTTGGATTATATTTCAATTACTGTAGTTAGGTACAATGTACTAATCAAGTTATAGTAACATGTAAGCAATAAATATTTAAGTTGATATTATTATTCAGTAAGGTATGTATATACCTTCAATTAACGATATCTATGTGTGAGTTAATACCGAATTGGCATGCTCTTAATTAGTTTTTAGCTGCAAAAAATTGCTCTTGTAGTTATGTTTAAAGTTTAGATTTACGGCTATACATTTATAAGTAAATAAACAAAGGAAAGAAAATCCATTCAGGGAGGTAAATAGAAACTACGATAAACTCCTAAAGGAGACTACGCCGTCGGCACGGATTTTATTGTATCAGCGCTTGTCGGAAACTTGGAAATCGTCTTTTGTTTCAAAGCCGATCGACTATTTGCTTTGGTGTGTATAGGTGTACTTGTATGTACGCGTCGTCCACTTTTATTCTTCCTCCGCTGTCATCTGGCCGGTGTCCGGATTTCGACGGAAGTACCTCGTTCCGACAGTTAAGGGTATAAAGCACTTGTGCATTTCTCTAGAGAAATGTGCAACTTTATATCGTTTACGTGTTTTTTATCGGCGGAGGTAAAATATTTCACTTTGTTGTTAATGAAAAAAACGATAAAATGGTACCACTGCGTTAATTTTCCTCCAGCTTCAAATCGAAACACGATTCATTAAAGCCAATAAATAAGGTTATCACCCTACTAAATATGTTAGATAAAATAAAGCAGTAAAATGTTTACACCATGACATGAAAATATCAACATCATTCAATCATTGTTGGCGTAGAGGTTGTCACCACGTGGATAATTACGAAATAAAGTTAGCAATGATTGCATTAAATTCCAAATAGTATATTGCAATAAAATTTTCGAGGATTATGCCTATGAGCACAAAGAAAATAAAACATTGAAACTAGAGGCACAAGCCTGATGACTTGACATTGGACTGTCAACAAAGGCATAAACGGAATTTTCAAATAAAACTTCAAAGCAAATCGTAGAATCTTGGTTAAGGCTTGTGGCTTGTGGTAGTTGTAAGTTGTTTCTCTGTAGATAGTTGTCTCTCGTTCAGCGTTTAAGGTGCTCGTTTTCAATATTCATGGTTGTAAAGTTCAGAAATATTTCACATCAATATATATGTATACACTCGTACAGAGAGATTCGGATCATATCATTTATTCTATACTACGTCCAACTTAAAAACTGAGTTTTGTTTAGATATTTGCCGGTAAAATTAAAGTGATGTTTTTTTAAAATTTGTTCTCATTCAAAGTAACCAAAATAGTACTGAACTTTAAAGTGTACAAAATTTTCAAGAGAACCATTGCTTTTCTCACGTTATTGTTTAATTTATTATATTTTTCGTCTGATCAGATGAAGCCTTCAGATTATGTCATCGAAATTAAATGCTTTCAGACCATTAGAACGATATCGCTCAGCGATGTGCACTTTAAAATCGTTTAAGAATTCGATGCATTTTCTTCTTTTTCTCAAAATTAACGTGCCGTACATTCTCACGCAGCTGCTCTAATGTTCAATTCGAAATTTTTCGAATGCCAAAAAACAGATTAAAGGAATCCCCCGTCGCGATAGTGCGGACGCGCGCGCGCCTCAGCGTTTCCACCTAATTGATTGCACGTCGCCGACGGTCGGGGCGCATCGTAAATCCGGCGTCGGACCGGCCGCGATAAATCACCCGTTTGACGAAGGGCCAGCGCGTGACGGGAGCGCCCACGGCTGCCCCTGTCACCGAAATGTTCGACTGAAACGATTTCGCGGTGAGATCCCGCTTCGGCCATTTCCGGCCAAATCGAACCCACGACGCGAGCTAACTACCTGCAAGGAAAGATTTTTTGCCTACGATAATGGCAGAACCGATTATTTTAATGAAAGATAAAAGAAAATTGCATCGTAAAATCTGCGCTATTACATTTCCTAATCTTATCTTATCTATACTCCTTGTTTTGTAACATACCGTACTGATTGTTTACGGTAGCATAATGTCTAAGGATTTCCTATGAAAATTTGTAAGAAAATTTAGTCAAATTTTACGTCAAATTTCTTGGACATTTTATATCTTTTTTGTTTTAAATTTGGTTGCGTTAAAACTTTCGTCTATAGGGTTAATTTTCTTGAGAAACTAATTTATTGTGTGATTTATATGAATTGAAGTTTTTATTTCTAATTAAAGTTTAGATATGATCAGCCATCAAAAACTTGGTGTAATTTAATTTTTAATTACTTTTCAAAATATGGAGTTAAAGGAGGAAATTAGGGGATGAAGAACTAGGAATATATTTGAAATAAGTAATGTTACCAAAAGAATCAGATTTGTTAATTTTCTTTGATACGTATTGATATGATAATAAAATATAACATTGTCATAGGAAGTCTATTCACCGCATAATCGCACACTCGCAAATTTTGATATATTTATTTCATGAGTTGCGACAAAACTGCGTATTCTCTTGGCCTCCATTAAAACTGTGTGTCTCTATCTTTTATGCCTCTTATTGGTACAATGCGCAATCAAGTACCTTACAAGTGTAAGGTGTACAAAGCTAGTGTCACGGTGTGAATATCAACATTAATTGAATGACGTCATTTCTTATGATTGTTATTTTTGGAAAGAGATAGATTTGCATAATGCTAATTCAATGAAGTTAAGGAATAATAAGAACGAACAATATAAGCCCTCGTACGCAGCAAGAAGCGAACTTTAACATTATACTTCGCTGAGATTTTTGGTGTTATGTATAAAGTAGCTGATTTATAAAATATTTTTGGAAAAACCGACTTCAAAAAAGAAGGTACTGAAAAGTAAAAAAAATTGACCCAAAAGAAGTACCTACTTATTCCCATTGCATAACTAAGTTACTTATTGTTGAAGCCGGTGCCAGTACTGTCGGTCAACTGAAACTTTTTTGAATTTGGATTTTTAAAAAATATTTTATTTTAGAATTTTTAGTGATGGATAATATTAACCATCACATTATACCTAACCTTCAATTATTTTCTGTCTTAGAACATAGTATTATTACTAAAAGTCACGGGCAAAAGCTAGCACACAGATAATTTCCTATTTGTCTAAAGTTGGTTATCAACAATACACAGAAACGAAGTCATAGTAGTAGCCGCCAGCAGTTAGCCGCCGCCAGCTGCTAGCTGTTGAGCAGTCCCGTTCCCCATATCCAAAGTCCAATGTAAAATTTTGCAAAGTAACAACTACCAGTATCAAATATTTGAAATGAGGGTTGATTTACTCCCATCCCATAAGGAGTTACATTGTTCATCTCCATAACTCATCATCAGATCCTGACCTGGCCGATGGTGTAGTTATATTGCAAAATTTAAATTACCAGTAGCAAATATGTTGAATTTCTTTTAATTTACTACCATCCGTTAAGGAGTTCCCTTGTTCAGAACTCATCATCAGTCCCTAACCTAACCGACGGTGTAGTTATTTTGTGAAGTAACAACTACTAATAGCGAATATATTTAATTACGATTGATTTACTAAAATACTTTAAGGAGTTCTGTTAGTCATCCCGAGAACTCATCATCAGATCCTGATCTGGGGAGCGGTATAGTTATTTTGCAAAGTACTACCCGTAGCAAATATCTTGAATCATAATTGACTTCCTGCTATTCGTTAAGGAGTTCCATCGTTCATTCCCGGACTTCATTATCAGATTGTCCTCATATTTATATGGGACCACACCTAGAGTACCTCCTTTCATATAAAAAAAGAATCATTGAAATCTGTCCATTTGGTAAATAATTATTGATGAACAAACGTAAAAAAAAGATTCCGACGAATTGAGAACCTCCCCCCTTTTTTGGAAGTTGATTAAAAAGTAACTTATGTAGAGTTCTTAAATGTCGTCATACATACATATAAGTCGTATTAGGACAGGAAGATTTCTTAAACCTTTGCTAGGTTGCGTTTGAAAAGGGTGACGTTTGAAAAAGTCGATTATTGCATCCATTATATTCAGTGGAACAGAAATAATATATAAGGTATTGAAAATAACATAATTTATATATTTAAATTTTGACATAAAAATTTAATGGTAATTCTGTGTAAACTATGTTAAAATATTAATATCACTATTCACCGTTTAAATATATTGCCTAGTATATCTTTCACAGCCATGATTTAGAATCATCGCTGTGGCTTTCCGGTCAATTTATGGTAACGCTCTTTTTTACGATTTTGACTTTAGCAGTTTTAAAATGAAGGGGGAGGAGCATATTTTTTGTGATCACGTTCAGAAATATCATTAGAAATATATTGTATAAAATACTTATAGTAATGTTTTGGAATCTTTATATATATATATATATATATAATATATATATATATATATATATATATATATATATTATATATATATATATATATATATATATATATATATATATATATATATATATATATATATGTATATATATATTTGATATTCTGCACTATATATGAATTAAAAAAAATCGATTATTTTGTTTATCTCCTCAAAAATTTTTTATTTTATATAACGATTTTATATTTAAATATAGGCGAGTTAAAAATTCAACGTTTTCTGAGAAAAAAGGGCTATCATATACGTGAGTATTAACGTGAGTTTAGGTATGGCATTTTAAAAAGTATAAATAGCGAAATACAAGATAAGGGATTGAAGTGGATTGAAAAAAAATTGTTGCGCATTAATAATTATATGTAGTAAAAAGGGCGTTAGTGAAACTTACGTATTAAATAAGAATTTTAATATTCTGCTTACAGAATAGTTATACAATATTCTAATAATCTTAAGTGTTATTTTCAACTCTGTCTCTTCTTGTTGAGTTAGTGCTTTTACACATACGTTGCCAGCTCCATCTTGATGGATCAGGACCACTGTCATTCGGTTGTCTGATTTTTTGGTGCTGAATATAGTTTGCTGTAAAAATATCCGTTTGTCTTCTATAAAATATACAGTAATATACCTTGTCACCACTTCTTCTGATTATTGAGCCCATCAGTCAATTTTTGGTGGGCAAAACCAATCGCTCATCTCCCACTCTCTTTATCTTATGCTATCTCCGATGAGTTTAATATTTTTAGGAAACTGTAATTTTTTTATATTTTCTGATGATAGATGAACGAAACCTATTTTTACCTAAGTCTCCGCAATTCAATGGTAACTTTTGAACGTGTGTGTTCGTACTTTGTAGAATGCCGTATAAATAATCCACCCACATTTATATAAAGGGTACTATGCAACTTTATCAGGGCGCGACACCTCAACAATAGACAGATTCTTTGTTAGAAACTGTCTGATATTTCGCTTCGATAAATATGAATAGAGAGTGCTTACGAGTTTTCGAAAACAATACGTTTCGTATCGCCTTTCATTAAACGTAGATTACGTACCTTCGCCATTACGGTGCGGTAGATAGTCGCCCGGGTCTATTCCATCACGGGTCGCGCGGAGACAATGGCTGAAGGTAAAGGTAAAGGGCTCAGAGTATTATGCGGACATTATGTATCCGGCATTCAAACGTTTCAAAGAAGACGGCGCCGGGATGAGCGTGGCTTTTTGAAACCGCGATCGGGCGCGAGCCGCGTTGGTTGTTATCGGTGTCGCGCGTGTGTCAAGATCCCTTACGTGTGTGCGTTGCGTTTTGTGTGACGCGTCTATAAAGGGTATATTAAACGTTTACTTTGTTAGTCGGAAATGGGTTGATAACCTGAACGGTTGCTTTTGTGTCACGGCCATATTAAATCCGAGGTAGTTTAGTACGACTTGTGCTTTAGGTATAATGTGTTTGTTGCGTTTATATGTTAAGTATTATTTACTCTTTCTGCCTCCTCAAATCGGGATGATCAGTGTAAACCATGTAATGCATTCCTGTTGTACTTATAAGGGATTGGTCTTGAAAATAGTTTTTGTTGTTAAATTAATTATGCTATCATGTATGAAACTTCTACGATTGCCGATAAATAAAAAAATATTTTATTGTTTGTTAAAATCTCATGATGAAGCTTGATCTTAATTAGCAATTAGATAAGTTCCTACTCGTTCCGACCCTCCGTCAGCAGGAAGGATAAATTATGGATTTTATTAATACTTTTTGGATAACGTTATAATTTATGATTATTTCAGCTGTATTTAGTAAATGTTGATCGAATGAAATTCAAAAATAATTGGAATTTTGTCTTATTTGCATAATTAATTAACAGACAGTTTTGATTAGCAGACAGATCTTGCCTAAAGCGTAATAGAAATTTATAAATTTTGTCATGAATTTTACTCGTATGTTTAATATTCTATAGTAACATACTGTATTTTCTTCTAAAATGCATTTAAAACGAAACTGTAGGATCTAGTTACAAGTTCCAAGCTTTTGAGCTCTCTAGCGTGTTATAATTTTAAGTTATGCATACTTAATCCAGCTTTTATCTCTCTATTTTTTTAAATAGCTATTTAGTTTGACCCCACATCTTCCATTGAATCAGTACATTTGTTTATATATTTAGAATACTGTTAGATGCAGCGCAACATCTTGTGCATTTAAAAGTTACTCACTAAAGCTGTTTGGCATATAAGAATAAAAAAACACTCAAGTTGGTCAACTCTCCGCAAGTGATGCCGCTTGTTTACTAAATCAATTTTGCCTCAGTAATATAAACGAATTTTATAATGCAAAATACGGTTTTCGGTTTATCAGTATGCTGGAAGCGTAGACGTAAATAATGACGTTTCATATTATTGTTATAAACCCGGCAGTGCCCTGTCTCCTCCAGAGCCGACCTCCGACCCCAGCTGTTCACTTTTGCATGTGACACTCAATTCGGCCCTAAATAAGACGCGGCCATAGGTCGACCCTTTTGTGCGCTTTGTTATGTTCGTTTTGTCGCGACACAATGTGTCCCGTGACTCGCTCGCGACCGGCGGATCGCTTAATTGTCTAACCCCGGATATAGTGGGAGATTAAGCCGGGTTACGAAAATTAATTGAAGAGTAATATATGGAGAAAATATGGGGTGGGCCTGGTCAGGCGCGGCGGTCTTGCTGCGGTGCTCGGGTGAGATAACGGTTTCCGTTGGTTTTGTTCGTGTCGGCGCGGCGTGAAGGGGGTGGGTGACGTTCGTATTGGGCGTTCGCTAGCATCGAATAGGGGCCCAAAAGGGATTTTAAATTGTTTAGATAGGTACGAATACGATGCAGTAATTTACCTGGCAAGTTCGTGTTTTTAACATTTTTTTTTGAGGAAATATTGCGAGAGTCGTTTCCTGTAACGAAGTTATTAAATATCTAATTTGCACTTAACGTGTCATAGTCGACTTCTTTCTCACTTTGTATCTGCTTTCGTGCTCTTGATGTTCCTAATTATATAGTAATTTTTAGTCTCGTAAAGAACAAGAAATCCTTATAATATTGTCATTTCTTTCCGTCCCTCTTGTCACAGCCTCAGAGTTTCTACTGTTTTAAATATATGCGCATAAAATTTTGCAAGTAGTTGCTTCATAGAGAGACCTCGATAACCTCAAAATATCGAAGAAAAAATATGTAATGTACCTCTCCATGTATGTCAAGTGTGGATGATTTTTGCCCATCCCATATTTTATTTTTAGGTTACAAATGTTAGCTACAAATTGATGTACAATGTGTTTCTCATCCTCTAATTTTGTAACATTGGTTTTGAAAAAAATTGGAAAAGAGTTATTGGTACTAAGAGTTATTGGGCTAGAGTTTTTAAATGAAATTATTTTGGTTAACTTACATCAACAATTTTGAGAACTGTGTTACCCTTGTACGTATCTTGACCCGCACTCGATCTGTTTATTTAGTTTAGAAAATTGTCCGAAATATGACCTAAGTTGATATAAAAATAGTAAATAAATCGATGGAATGTGCGCGAAGATTCGATCTTGCTATGTGTATTTAAATTTCTTTCAAGATTTTACGGCGTGCTAATTAAAATATCTGTGTGAAGCATCTACTGGCAAAGTATTCATAGGTTTAAAACAGTAAAAACTATAAGGATGTGACAGATAGGGACGTATCGAAAGACGGAAAGGTGTGACCAAATTGTAAGAATTTTATTTTTGTCATTTGGGTACGAAACCCTAAAAATATACGTGAAATGCACGAAATTGTTATAAAAGTCAGTAAAGAGCCAAAAGTTGTTTTCGTTTATGACTTTATTACAGCGTATTTTTTTGCTTCTTTCGTAAAAATTGATTTTGGAACGTCGGTGTTTTCCTGTGTTGTTATTAGCTTTGATTGTATGAATTTTCGTCGGATTTTTATTTTCGTAAACACTCTGGTTATTAACATCGATCCGGTGTATGCAAATTCGCCACCAAACTCTAGATCGGAGAGTTTTCTTGTTTGGGCAAGTTGGTCAATTATGTATTTATAACAGTTTTGAACTTCAGTAAATATATCACTGAATCGATAAATTTTTAATCTGTATACCATTAAAGTCACAATTTCAAATACCGCGGACGTTTGGAAAAATGCCTCATGGCGTGTCAATTCCTGTTTAGTTTTTAACAAATTTTAATTATCTTCATATTGTTTATAAACCTGACAATTCTGTGGAATCTTGTTGGTAAAATATTTCTTTCAATAGGTCCGTAATGATAGTGATTTCATATATAAATGCATTTCGCTGATTTTTCCGTGATATATTTTTTTAATTCACTATTTTTCTGTGATTTCATTTATAAATGCATTCCGCTGATTTCTACGTGATATTTTTTATTAATTCACTATTTCAAGGCATGTAATTTCATTTATAAATGCATTCCGCTGATTTCTACGTGATATTTTTTATTAATTCACTATTTCAAGGCATGTAATTTCATTTATAAATGCATTCCGCTGATTTCTACGTGATATTTTTTATTAATTCACTATTTCAAGGCATGTAATTTCATTTATAAATGCATTCCGCTGATTTCTACGTGATATTTTTTATTAATTCACTACATCAAGGCATGTAATTTCATTTATAAATGCATTTCGCTGATTTCTACGTGATATTTTTTTATTAATTCACTATTTCAAGGCATGTAATTTCATTTATAAATGCATTCCGCTGATTTCTACGTGATATTTTTTATTAATTCATTATTTCAAGGCATGTAATTTCATTTATAAATGCATTTCGCTGATTTCTACGTGATATTTTTTTATTAATTCACTATTTCAAGGCATGTAATTTCATTTATAAATGCATTCCGCTGATTTCTACGTGATATTTTTTTATTAATTCACTATTTCAAGGCATGTAATTTCATTTATAAATGCGTTTCGCTGATTTCTACGTGATATTTGTTTATTAATTCACTATTTCAAGGCATATAATTTCATTTATAAATGCATTCCGCTGATTTCTACGTGATATTTCTTTATTAATTCACTATTTCAAGGTACGTAATTTCATTTATAAATGCATTCCGCTGATTTCTACGTGATATTTTTTTTATTTCACTTTTTCAAGAATAGAGAAAAACATTAGCCTATTGAAAAAATTGTCACTTTAAAAGCATACACCACTATTTTTATACAAAACCTATGCTATTTAATACTTCATCTTAGCAAGCGTGTATAAAAACAATGCACAATTTAATTATTTTTCCTCAATCTTCATCCATTCCAAGGTATATTAATGATTATAATATTACGGTAGTCACTTGTAATATTTATTAATCATGATTCTATACAAGTCACCGTCGGTTATTCGATTATGTATATAAGTATACATCAAACAGATGGAAAATAAGTATACATCAACAGTAGATGGAAAATAAGTATACATCAACAGTAGAATAAGTATACATTAACATTAGTTCATTGTCGCTGTCTATTCTGAAACAGGTGCAGACGTCTCTAAGCGATATGTGCTTTAAGTAGTATACTTAATAGCATCGATGATTAAGCGCCAGTTTGGTTTGAAGTGCATATTTGGTGAGACGCCACGTCGCCCAGTTGCTCAAATGGAATGAAATAGCTCGGTGCATTAATTACTATTTCGCGTCTATTTGCAGAGCCGCGAAGAGGTGGATTAGAGACGTTATGGTCGGTTGGCGCTGCGCTCATAAGCTGCCGGCGCCGGCTTAGCGCCGGATAGGAGAGAAATGAGACATAGATGAGAGAGAAACGAGTGAGTCTGCACCGTTGCGATTTTAACTCGACCGTTCGTATTGCGAGTTTACTGAAGGATTAGCGTCGGAGCAACGCGGTGTGTTATGGATAATAATATTGGTATTTTTGGGAAATAATTTTGTGGCCATAGTTTTTCTTGTTTCTGTCAGTTGTCAATATATAAAGGCAAGATCGTTTCGATTCTGGGGTGTCGCTGGATAATTGTAATTTTTTTCTAAATTTATTACGACTACTATTAATTTAATATATTTGCTCAACTCTGAATATTTTATCTCATATTGGTAATATCTTCAAAATTATAATTAATATGGTGTATCTATACATTAAAGTATTACGCATACTTAGAGTACATAAATACTTAAATATAGATAAAAATGGTGTACTGAGGAGAACGAGTGATAAAAAATAAAAGTGTATAATTTTTTTAACCCCTCATAGATTTAAGATATTTCCAAAAACCATAATTGGAACTCAGAGTTTATGTCATTGTGTTATTACTTCAACTATAAATAATCATTACGTTTTTTAATGGGATATACTATTTTAACTTGCAAATAAATATACATTATTTATTTGCATGTTAAAATTAAGTTGTAAAAAACAAAGAAAACCTGTGTTAGAGATATATACTGTTTGTGTATGATATTGCTTACCTAAAATGTTTTTTTTATGTTTCATATTATTTCAAATGCTAATGTATTCATCAAAAATACATACAGATCACATACAGATTTAATTTCAAACAATATTTTTAAAAAGCTTTGTTTCCCTAAAATACGTATAGACATTTCTCCCTATAAAACCAATTTTTATATAAACGGAATAGCGGGTATAGATAGTACGAAAAGTGATAGTTGTGAGTATAAAATATGAATTGTTTATTTAAGCTTTGAAGGTTTTTTTCTTTGTTTTTAAGGTTCTGTACCTTCAGAGGAAAAAAAACTTTGTAAGATTGTATATGTGTCCGTTCATCTGCCCATATCAGCCATATTTCTCAAAAACCTTTAGATTTACTAACTTGAAATTTGGCATAGTAATAACCCTCTGTGGTGGATTAACCGCCATATAACTTAATAGTTAGCAATCCAAATTTTTATTAGAAAATATTATATGGCTCAAATAAAATTTTTTATTTTTTTAATTTCACGTGTCGTTTGGGATAGCGATTAAAAATATGAAAATTGTGTTTACTTGCGTGTGATTAAAACTTTAAATTAATATTATTTCGGTCAGTTCGCATCGTCAGTTTAAAGAAAAACAGATAACTACGGAGAACTCTACTTTCTGCGTGTTTTATCCCGGTTACCCGGTTTTTATACAGGATTTCTAGACAAAATTGAATTTCTAAAAAAAATATATTGAAAATTATTCTTATTTAGTGCATATAGTTGAAATTATTTTCCCCACAGGTATTTTAAGTATTAAAGAATAAACGGTCATGGAAATTTATATTTTTTGTTTTGTTCATCATCAATATAATTTAGGTTAGATTCATAACCAAACTTGTCCTTTACTCAGTTATTGTAGAAGTTGAGATTGCCTTTCCGGGACGGTTGCCCAAACATCCTGGGACAAGGAATAAATCAAGAATTAAATCTAAAAATAAGTAAAAATATTTCTTTATTTCTTTACTTATTTCAAACTTTAACGAACACATGATTTATACATTTGGCGGACTTTTTGCTACACGAGCAATCTCTTCCAGTTAACCACTTGATTCAATATAAACATTTTGTATGGTGGAAGACTGTAAAATACATTAAGCAATCTAAATACAAACAAGAGAAAAAAAGAAAAGAAATAAATAATTATAGATGAAGATATTGTTGGAAACAAGGAAAGGGGAACAAAGTGGAATTAGGAAAGGCAGACCTAAGGGATTATGAGAGGAAGGATTTTTTCAGACGGTCTTTGAACACAATTACAGAGGGCGAGTTCCTGGTATCCGGATCCAATCGACTTCAAAGTGTCATAACTTGGAAAGAGAAGAACTTTCATAAAAGGTGGTTGTATGTTTGGAAAAAAAGAAGACTGAGCTGGTTTTCCATACCAAGATTTCAAAAACTAGCATTTTTGTGTAAAAGACCATTGAAGAGAAATCGAATAATTATTTTTATATTTCCTTTACTTCCTTAGACGAGTCAGTCTTTATATTCCATACAACTTTTTTTAATTAGAAGACAAACAATCTAACTGATTGAACAATGGAACAAAATACCATTCGACACTCGACAATGAGTGAGCAGCACTCGGAAACTGCCTTATTGAAACTCTGCGAATAGGGCTGTCCTTGTTTTACTCTAGAGGAAATTACTCCACCCTCCGCGGGGAAGGTTTACAAATCGTCGAGCTGCACCAACAACTGTTCGCTTAATTCGCTCATGGATAAATAGTTAAATGTCCCAGCTGACGGTTGATTAAGTACGGCTGGATGTACTCGGACTGTTTATCCATTTAGTATATAGCATTGTACAGTGAATGGTGTTAAAGTTGCTTTTTTTAATTAGAATGATAGCTTAGTTTCCTATTTATGCTGTAACTGTGAAGAGTTAGCGATACGGGTTTCAAGTTTATTGATAATTTTATCCGTACTTGTTTAATGTTTTAAAAGCAAAATCAAAGTTTTATTCATATTTTAGGAAACTGATTTTACAAAGGCTTAATAAAGTTTTTATTTTTTCAATTTATGTTTCATTTACAAGGTTATGTCCATAGAAAAATAATGAGTTTTTTTGAAATAAGTCAATTACAACTATTAAAAGATTCGCTTTTTTAACTCCTCTTGATATGATTTAAGAAATACTCGCAAGATAATGTCCAAATTCCCAAAAAAATATTTAAAACTTTCATTACAGTCAAACATTTTTATTTCATTTTTCTCAGGGGTTTTATATGATGCAAGTAGTAATGATAATTTTGCATGTGCTGCTTATTAAGGTTCCCTAACTAAATTAGAAACCCTTATAGTCTCGTCGTGTCCGTTTGTCGGTACGTCCGTATGTTACATCCGATTCACGCGCAGATTATTAGTGCTATAAAGCTGATCAATGGTTTGGTGTATTTATACAAATTTATATTGTCTACAAATTTATGAAATAAAATATTTTTAAAAATGTTAGGTAATTAGGAATCCTTCCTAATATGTTTAGGCAGCGTTGAATTTTTTTTATTCGCACAACCTATTGTATAAGGTATAGTTGAATAGGTCTTTCCAACACGTTGGGGGTGTGCCAAAAACACTTTTCTGATACAGGGATATGTTTACGAAATATTAAGCTTTTACTTGATTTTTGTTAGAACTACGTGTCCCTCATCCCCTAACAGCTAAACCGCTATTGAGCCGCTTTGTATAGCTGATAATGATTCCCTACGAATGACATAAGTCATTCGGAGAAATAACTTTGTGTTTTAAATTGTATATTTTGTTATGACTATGCGTGATATACTAGGTAATATATCAATATATTTAAATTGTGAAAAATAATGTTAATATTTGTAAAGAGTTTGATAGGAATACTATGCACGCTTAAATATTGATATGCGTCTAAGTTAGTGTAACTCGTAGTACGAGCTTCACTTGTAGTTAATTTTCCTTCACTTGAGGTGAAAATGCACTATCCTGCTATTTCCCTGTCCGACAGCGGTTTTGCGATGCTAATATACGCGCAGTTAAATTCGAGCAGTTAACTCGATATATGGCATAGTGGCTTCAGTATAGCATGTTAGCAAATGGCAGAGGATTTTCATTGTACCAGAAAATTTTAGCGATTAAATAACGTATAGAACATAGGGCCGTGTACCATGTTATATTTAGATTATGTTGCTTAAAGTTCATTTATATGGAAGGGTTAAATAATCTGTATTAAGAGCAAAATAATTGTCATAGAATGTCACTATAAATTGCGCTCGTCTACTGAATTTTATTATTTGTGACATAAATATTAAGTGATTATGAAACAAACGAATGCGCAATATTCTGTTTCCACTAGAGTAACCGTTTTCCGTTATTATATTTGTGTCTTTTGTGTATCGTTAGAGTTAAGATTTAAGTAATACGTTCTGAAGTAATTAAAAGTTGTCTGAGTGTTGTTTGTTAAGTGAAGCACTCCGCTAATGGCGTTCAGCGATTTTGATATTTGAATCCTTTCCGTTTCGAAACAATTTTCGTCCAATGAGAGAGGCAGTGCATTTTGTACCATGGTAATAATATGATTGATTTAAAAAGATGTTTTAGCGTAAGTATTGTAGATGAGAATCGTCTACGGAAGTTGAGTTTGTATTATTTGAAAAGTGGACGTTTTAGTACTATTCTATACATATAATAAAATTGTAAAGGAGTGAATTCTGTACATGGAAAATATTTTGAAAAGAGTTATTGATTTAGCATAAAGAATAGTAATAACAGCCAGAAAAACTGTTTTTAGAGTTTTTGTCTGTCTGTATGTTAATTTGTCTGTCAATCACGCGAAACTTAGTCAGCAACATGTGAGACAAAAAAAATCCAAAAACTTTTCTTATTTCGAATTTCGCGCGAACGACTTTGTAGGCACAGCTAGTATTTAATATATGTTTACTGCCCTCGGTATGAAGGTCCTATGACCTCCCCTTTTGATCGAAGTGACCTTTTGTTGCTTCCATAATCGTTAGCAAAATGCATACGTTAGTTCGAAAATATAGCAGTAAACTTTTATTAATACATAATATTGATAACTCGTTTCAAATGTCATATACTATTTAATGCGGTTATAACGGATGGTAATATAAATACAAATTTAAATAAAGAATTTTTAAAAATCGATATTAAGCAAGGACCTGATATATTTCCGGAACCTGATATATCACTACGACCTCTTGATTCTGAGTTGAGTGGGCGCTGATACATACAGGAGAAGGAGTAGTAAAACTTTTTTTCGTGTAGACAAATAAGATATAGTCGAAAAGAAATCTATGAATAGATTACTGAAGTATTCTTAACAAATAGCGATGTTGAAGGCCGCTAAAATTGCCGGTTTTAGATCTATTTTGTCTATCTGTCTTAATAAATTAACCTGGATTTGGCAAATATCGTGTATTTCAACAATAGCTACTAAAATTACGTTTAATTGTAAAAGTTTGTAAATTACGAGTAATATCAAGAGAAGTTATCAAAATTCTTTAGTTTTTGGAGTTAACTCTTTAAGAATCAAGTTTCATATGTTGTTCCCGGTATGAAGTTTTATGGGGAATAAAATCAGAAGTTCAGATCGTTAAAAAAAGTGTAAACGTTAGGTGGCCTCTCCGCGCAACATTTCTCCTCATCTTTAGAGTGAGAAATAATTTTTTTTATTTGGCATTTTCTAATGGCGTAATCGCAGTGATGGAGTTTGATACACATAGGCTTGTATTAATAAACAAAACGTTAGTCTAGATTAATATAAATTGTCGTATTATGTCTCCGACGGTTCAATAGATGCATATTAAATTAGTATTAACTAATCGAGTTTGGGAAATCAAAGATTAGCCGATCGGAGATTTATGTTTTGATTCAATACTTTCGCCTGCGCAGTACGTACTGGGTATCAATCGTTAGCTAATTTCAGGCACATCTTGACATATCGAATTATTTATTGACAGTTGTAAGCACAGATCATATACTAAAGTTGTAAGCGTCGTTTTTTTTGGCCGAAAGCAAATGAATGCAATAAAAGGAAACTATAAGGATAAAGAGAAAAGGCTATTGTGTCTCTCTTACAAAGATTTAATTGAAAATAAACACACCGACGGAGCAAGCATGAAAATAAAAAAAAAACTCTTGAAAAAAACGCGAGAAATATAATGCTAGTGATATTATTAATGAAAGGGTGAGTACACTCAAAGGTACACGTTTATAATGAAAATAGAACACAGAATTAATTTGTTTGCACGAATGTTATTTCTTTTTTTTATATTTATATACAGTGTTAACTATTTTATACCTTCCAAGCAATCGTACTTAAGGAGTAAACTCCAGTCACGCGTCTGAGCTGACACGCACGATTTTTTTTTATTATAATGTTAATAAGTAAATTTTGTGCCCACATCATATACATTATATTCATAGTTTATGTGACTATAAAAGATTCCATATTATGACGTTTACGTACATAAACTTCGTAATGCAAAATTGTTTATCACTTGGTCACTATTTTATTACATAACCATTACCGTTTAATAATAATAATCAAATATCCTCAATCGTTCTTGTCTATAAAGTTACTGTGCATCACGTAATGCATTAAGTATATAAGTGTATACACATAGTTTATGTGACTATAAAAAATTTCATATTATGACGTTTACGTACATAAACTTCGTAATGCAAAATTGTTTATCACTTGGTCACTATTTTATTACATAACCATTACGGTTTAATAGTAATAATCAAATATCCTCAATCGTTCTTGTCTATAAAGTTACTGTGCATCACGTAATGCATTAAGTATATAAGCAGATTTAACCTTACCTACTCAATCTGCAAAGTTACGACTTCACATTTGAAGAAATATAAAATTTATTCTCGAATTTATTATTTTCATTCAAACGATACGTTATTGACGCTCTAAACACCTTGCAATAACTCGAAGGGGTGTATACGAATGGCTTATTTAATAGCAATATTGGATGTAATGGTATAAATTTGACTCGTATTACATTTGTATATAAAGATTTTCAGCTGCCTTCCTATCTCATTGTTCGGAGTTCTGCAGTCGAATATCCTGTGGTACATAAATCTGAATATCGTATTTACACTCGGATGATGTTTATAATCAGTATAAAGCTTTAAACGCTTAGATAATTCTTAAAAGGATATGTGTCAACGATTTGCTTCAGACAGACGTATTCATAGATAGACACGTGAAATATTAACCCTCAAACGTTTACTTGCTTAATGTTTAAACCAAACGTAGGCGGGATTATAAAGGGACAGTTTATTTTAATCATGATATTACGATTGTATATAAAAATATTACAGTTTGTAGCTTTTCTTTATCAAAGTAGTTTTATTATGTTATTACAGATTTTATGGAAGTATAAATCAATTTGATAAAATCATTATAGACCTATGATTTTTTCGATTTGATGAAAGATGTATGTATATTTAATTGAAGTAATATTGTGTAAAAGAATACGAACTTAGAAAAAAACATAAAATCCAAGAAGGAAACAGACTATTTGACGGTAGCAAGTAACTAATCATTACCTAGTTAATGGATTATTTGAAGGTAGCGTGTAATTATTCATTACCTTATAGTAATTATTGATTATCTTTAATAGTCTTGTTAACTGTCATGGTTTAATTATTGCACCATGATTTATCTCAATTTGATGAAATGTATAGGTATATTTAAGGGATATAAAATAGTGTGACTGATGACGGACTTAGAAAAGACAAACCCATGAAGCAGATAGGTCATATGTAAATAACCTTACCTGCCGGAAGCAAGTAATTCTTAATTACCTTATAGCCGTTTACAGCTGTTTAATATCACGGAATCACAACTACACCATGATTTATCTTAATTTGATGGAATGTATACGTGCATTTAAGTGATGCTAAATAGTGTAATCGATTACGAGATTGGAAAAACATAGAACTCGAAGACACAAAATATATGGAAACCAAATTAGATCTCGGTAGCAAGTAATTACTGAGTAACTAATAACCGCTTACATCTTTAATAGCTCTACTATAAATATATATTTTTACGCTAAATAGATAATAAAAGTTAATTGTGATTTATTCGGGCCTATATATTTTGAGTTTATATGTTATCATTTTGTTTTATATTGGAGTAGAATTTGTTTCCCAAATAATCTTAAAAGTCGCCATTTTTGAGGTGAAAATAAATTGAATTAGAAATTAATTTAAAATTTACTTACTTAATCGATTATAATTGTATTTCAACATTTACATGCATGGGATCGTGCGTCATCGCCCCGCCCGCGCAAGGGCCAAGTTACTTTCTTATTCGTGCCGACCTAAATATTGGGGTATTATTATCAAGCTGATAAGTTTATTTTATCCTTGTATGCGTTTGGTATATTTTTCTGCGTTTTTCCGATGAGTATAGAGATATTAGATTAAAATTGCATACCATTTCAACTTTAATCTATGTTTTCTTTAACAAAACTCACTTAAAATTTAATGTATTATAGCTGAAAACGAATTGATAGATCGAAGACAGTTTTTATTGATACAATGTTAGAGTGCAAGGCTATACTGAGTGGATGCGTATCGTTCGTTCAAAATATGTAGGTTTTAACATTCTTTACTTTTAAGAGTTGCGCTGTGATCTATATAAAATTTACATACGAATCTTTGTTAATTCAGCTACAGAACGATGCCACCTTGTTTACCTTCGATACTTCAGAAATTGTTAAGGCTTTATGAAATGATTTCATTATATTTCACTCATCTTTTCATCCCGTAAACTTTAATATTTTCCTAAACGAAAATTCGTATTCACATATCTTTCTTCAAAAATAACATACTGCAAGGTTTTGACTGACCAAAAACAGAGGACAAAATGAGTTATATGAATTTTTAGAAGAAAAAAAACAAAAGAAATTTAAAAATACTTTGCGGCCCTGGGTAAAAGTTACCCGGCTACGTTTTTGATGTTAAATCCGGTAGCCGCCCATGCGTGGCGGTATAACTCAATAAGCGAACATAAGGAGGCACGCTTCGCGCCTCGTTTGGCAAAGTCTGCGGATTGGCCCGCGGCCTGGCCCGGCGCATTCCTACGCCGTTTGTGTTCTCGCGTGTTCGCGCAAGTCGATTCGCTTCTTTGCGCCGATGCGCACTGGGCCGGGTCGGGCCTATCACTGTGCAATTGAGTTAAGCCACAGTGAGTCGCTTTGCCGCTGATAAGAACGAGGTGGAAAGACAAACGGCTTGTTAAGTAATATAGCTTTCGTTGTGTCGACTTTGTGGACGTTAGTGGAGTGTGAAGGTCAAATAGGTCGCGGTCGGAGCTGAAGAAATATTTGTGGACTTAAGCCCAAATATTGGAATCTGAGACCGGTATTGGATGAAAATACTGTGAAGTTTGCGTAATTAATATATACTAGTACTTTCTCTTTTTTTTATTACGTACAACTAGTTTTAACCTGCGGCTTTGTTTGCGTTGAAAAGAGAATGAACGGCTTTGTAAATTAAAACTTATTTACTATTTTATTTAATGAAAATATTAGATCTGAGTACTGGAAAGTACTGGAAAGATAGTCTGTAATGCACAGATTCGAGAAAATCTTGCGAAAAGGAAGAAGCCTATGCCCAGCAGTAGGCAACCAAAAGCTGACATCTTGTCATGATTACCATAAGCTGACATCTTGTTTTGATCCATAGTATGTTCATGCTCGTCAGTGAGACTGAGATATGATTTGTATTATATTGAATTAACATAGTTTATAGATATGAAACTAACAATATGTGTGCGTTCTATATTATAATGCCTAAACCAATGGATCAGTTTTAATTTAATTTGGCGCATGTTAGTTTCTTATAATTACGAGTATATTCAGCCAGTTTCTTATTTTTTTTTGATCTCAAGTTAAAAATATTTGTTCAAATTTTTGATATTATTTCTTCTTTATAACCCCAGTAATATGCTAACACTAATGATCACGAGAAAACATCGAATAGGGAAACCAGTGCGGAAATACCCTTTATTAAATATATAAAGTTTATGTTAGATTCAACTAAATACCCTCTACTTCTTTTTTTAAACTATTCAACCGAAAAATTTAAAATTTATTCTCAGATTTGTATGATAATGTATGTTATACTTCAGTTTAAGTTCAATGCGCATAAATGAATTTTAAAATGTTCCCTACGTTTTATGTAACATCTTCATAGAATTAATTAAAAACTTAAAGAAAACTAACCGTGTTAACTTTTAAACGGATACACGGGTTTGGAGATTTTTTTTTGCAAAAAAGATATTTTAGGTCTACAGCAAAAAATAATTAAAAGGGATTTTTCTAATCCATGTCGTTTTCTCATTTTCTAAACTCAAACTCTAATTAAAACTTTCTTCAGAACCAACTTTAAAAGTTTTTTAAATTCATTTTCTTTACTAAACCTTTACTTCCACGCTGTTTTTTATCGATTTATATTACACGATATTCACAACGTTTCACAATAATTTGATTTAAGAACACCTCTGAAAGGGTAAAAGTTTTCTTTGGATTCTCTCAGTGCATCAGCATAAAACAAGTCTCCAATTTTAGCTTTCGGTCTTATTTTTGATCGCTGGCAATTCCCATTAATATGTTAATCAGTTACCGGTATCATTTGGCGGGTTACTTATCCTCACTTGTTTTTAACACTTGTGAGTGGTTAACTATGTCTTCATTGCACCAGAAATACTTGTCTTACATTACTTATTTATTATTTGGCAATCTTAATTAAAGCTTATTGTTCATCCCATGGAGTATACATGTATTACAAGGTACGTACCGACACAGATTAGAATGCCGACGTTCTAAAACGCCGTAAAGTGCTGCAGAGGATATGATCGTCGTCTGCGATGGCATTAGCGGGGCCATTATTCACATTTATGCATCGGCACTTAGCCTATCGGAAAAAGTATACTTTTAAAATTTTTCTCCGACAATTTTTCTCCTTGTTTCAACGGGGACGTGCTGTAATAAAAATATGTGTATGTCGTTTGGACGACGATCGATTCGGGACTACGAGACAAAGTTGTTGATTCGTGCAAAATTTAACTGTAGTCGCTGTCGTGTCTGATAGTTTTGGTGATGTAGGCTTATAGTTTTGGTGACGATAAGAGAAAATTTGAAAGATTAATGGCTTATATGTAGGTAATCGAAAGAAAATGTATGATTTTTAAGATAATTAGTTCATTTAATTTTGCGCTAGAGCCATCTACTCTGTAATGTAACTGAAAACAATGTAACCCAAGCATCAGCTTTACTTCTTATCGATAATTGTATGTATTCGATAAGAGAACATTTGAAAGACTAATGGGTTATATGTAGGTAATCGAAAGAAAATGTATGATTTTTAAGATAATTAGTTAATTTAATTTTGCGGTGGAGCCATATACTCTGTAATGTAACTGAAAACAATGTAACGCAAGCATCAGCTTTACCTCTTATTGATTTCAAGTTTTTCACGTCTTTATGGTTATTACACAGTCAAGCTAATTTCAATTACTATTTTTAATATGGAATTTTCTTAAGCTGATAAACGTATTTAAAAAAGTCTATTAGTTAGTCTAAGTAAATTCTAAATTATTACGATTGCGAGTCAGAGAGTTCCTTTGAATGATTATTTTACTTATCGTAGGTAATAGCTTTAATGGCTCTTTAATTTCGTTCTCTTTAGTTGTAAAAAACCTGCATCTATTGACTGATCAAAATCTTTCAAGTGACAACCTTAAGTTGCTAATGTTGGCTACATACGCTTAAAAAAGCACATTTTGTATAGTAAAAATGCACTCTTTAAAGTATTATTTCAATGAAATTATTAAATTATCAAAACTAAATGATTTCAATTAAAACTAAAACCTTGCTTCATCAGCCACTTTTATTATATTAGATTCGTAACATTTAATGATTTTATGATCCATTTCTCTTCAGAGTTATGAAAAACCTATTTCTAGTAACTTATAACAATCTTAGGTTACTAATATCTTCTCCCGTTCTTTAAAGTACATTCTAATTAAAACTAAATTCCAGCTTTTACAAACACTTTATTATCTTTGCTCGGCTATGGAGGAGTGTGATATTTAGACGTACTTAATCGTTACACTTTTTACCTTTTAAAATATTATAATTTTTCGCAGTTTGTCTCACGATTACATTTTAAAACCCACAAACACTTACTCAACTCCTTATTTCTAATGATAGCTTTGTTCCTTCACTGTACGTGTTGTCAAACCGTGAACAAATTTAATTCCGATATATGAAATGTATGATTATTTCAAGTTTTCGAAGTATTAAAAAATCTTTATTTATCCTTTTATTTATTTTCTTGTTCCTCTCTTCAAGTTTATTAATATTTAATCTATCAGTTCATATAATATAGCAGTTAATTGGAGAATTTTACATACAATCTATCGAGACTTACGTTCAAGTCTTCACTATATAAATAATACTAGAAATTGTAATCGCACTCGACAATAAGTTTTAGTTTAACTGTTTCTATGCGTAATATCAACGAAGTATATGTACGTGACTACCCCAACATTGGCTCGATTCAGTCAAAAATTTCTACATGTTAGCCAATCCTACCTAGTCCCGATCCTTTCATAAACTGAAGCGGATCTCCCTGTTGGGAGTGAATAAACACATTCGATATCGTGAGTTTTATCGCGCCCCAACGGGACAGACACGGCGGTATGGGTAATGGGTAATTTGTGAGCGGCCTCATGCGCGAGTGAGGCCGTTAATAATTGTTTAATCTCGTCGTTAAGCGGCAGCGGCGTGTCACTACAGCCACGTTCGCTCGGGTACGCTGTGAAACCGTGCCGTGTGGGCGGTGGCCTGTAATTGAGTGTGATTGTTGGAGATAATGATTTACAAAAACGTTCTTTAATAAAAAGTGTTGTTTTCAATCGATCGTTATTATCTAGTTCTTTTTATGAAGCACGAAAGGCAGCATTGGAATCGCGCGTAAACCAGACTTTGCCCGAGGCTTTTCTGGTTCGTATGAAATTGTTTAACAAAGTCGATGGTAATATTTGAAAGTTAGTCGTTAAAAATTAAGAGAAGTAAAACGAGTGCAATAAAATGTGGATGATATCTTTAAAGAATACATCAATGTAGAAAGATTCTGACTTTATTAAAGGAGGTATGTAAAACGTTGGCGGTTGGAAATTACAAGCTTTATTTTTTTGGAGGGAGAGTTTTTTCAATAAAGTTTAGAAATTCTTATGGTTTTGTTTACATAAAGTGCAATAAATATCAAAAACAATTTATGGCAACATGAGCAGGATATTGAATTAAAAAAAAAGTTGAACTTGATTGTCTTTGGAATATTCTTGCAATAGGAAAAGAAATGTAATCGCAAATAATTTAATAAAAATAACTACAACGAACTATCAAATTTAAAAAAAATCTTGTCTGTCATTATCTATGTGATGTATTAAATGTAGGTAATAAAAAGAAAACGTTTCGACTCATTCCAATTCTCAAATCGAACAGAGTGGTTTAGAAAGTTCCTTTCCTGTGCTTTATTGGAAACTGTGTATATACGTTACGTAATTAGCATTGAATAATGTTCAATTACCAAGCTTTAAAGCTTTATTTTTTGGGCTGCGAACCTCCAGAAACCATTCAAGGAAATTTGGCACAATTATAAAATATATTAATCTTCACATACGTCAATAGTTAACACACACAAATATTTATGTATAAATATTATAAGTGTCAAATTAAGTTCTTCTGTACTTTCTTTAATTTCAAGAACCGCGCGTGTGTAGTATCCAAAAAGCGAGCTATAAGAATTTCAAAACGTATATTTCCAGAATTTTATGTATGACAGTGTGTTGATGAATTTATTCAAAAAAATATAAACGCCCTCCTAATTCCAGAACTGATAAAGTCAAAATATTTACTAAGTTAATATTATAGTGATGACTCTAAACCTCATAGATTTAAAAAAAATTACAAGGTGTTACGCCTGCGAAAGATATGCTAGGCAATATTAGAAAGGACAACACAAAACGTATTTTTTTTGTATTCACATCCAAGGCCTACCATGTCGTGTCACTTGAAGATGCAATTTACAAGAGGAGCGCGCGTTCGTAGCATGCTCGTGCGTTATACCGCGAGTCGGCATTCAGTCGAGGCGGAGATTGTACCTTGCGCTTCCGCCGCCTAGTAGAGTGCTCTCCAAACTCCACTCGAGACGTGTGTGCATTATGCAGGCATGCGGGGAAATATTTTGCTGGCAAATTTTGTCTCGCGACTAGAAAAATTGTTTTAAATAATAAAGCAGCCCCGACAAGCCAAGTTCCTTTCAATATATGGTTAAGAATAAAAATATTCGAAGAGAATGTTGTATTGAAGAAAGTGTAATAAAATGAAAAAGTAAAAGTTTTTATGATATTGGCGCTAACAGAAAAACTGAATTTGAGCAGTGAATTGAATATCTTCTAGGCTATTTCTAGGTTTTTTTTAGAGTTCCATAACTTAAAAGGAAAATGTGAACTCTTACCTATAAGATCGCTCACATATCTATCCGTACGTCTGTTTTCGCAGAATCCACTTGACTAAGAAACTTGAAATTTGGCACATTAATGAAACATATTAACCTGAATATGTCGCAATAGCTAAAACTCAAAAATTATGGTATGGAAATTTTAGAAAATCCAAATCAATTATTCGAATTTTTATTTTAATTCCATTTATGTGGCGGAGTGTTGTTTGAAATGACTAGTTATTAAGGTCTCAAAAAAATATTTTTATAGTTTTAGTTATTATGTTTTCAGAAATATGTGAAAAATATGTTCACTCCCCTTTTTATGGAAATTTTAGAAAGGCCAAATTAATTATTCGAATTTTTATTTTAATTTCATTTATGTGACGGAGTGTTGTTTGAAATGACTAGTTATTATGGTCTCAAGACACTTTTTTTATAGTTGTAGTTATTATGTCTTCAGAAATATGCGAAAAATACGTTCACTCCTCTTTATTTCATAAAGAACTCAACCTAAAATTATTAAAAATATATGAGTTTTTAGAAGCCCACTCAAAGGTTCTGAGAAAACCTTAGGTGATTGTAGGTGTCCTAATTTTGTAAACATTCTCTATGTTTTTATGTCAAACCTATTTCCAAGGTCAATTTTCTCAGAAACGGCGCGATACAATTCAACCTAAAATTATGAAAAATTTATGAGTTTTTAGAAAGCCACATAGAGGTTCTGAGAAAACCACAGGTGATTCTAGATGTCATAATTTTGTAAATATTATATGTTTTTATGTCTACGAAAGGTAAGAGGCAATATATTTATATGTTTCTATTTTCAAAGCCGATTTTCTCAGAAACAGCGCGATACATAAACTTGAAATTTAACATGGTAATACATCCTATTAACATGCATATATTGTACATCACCAACTTTTTATAGAGACGAGGAAAATAAAGATTTTAAATTTTGTTTCGTGTTATATGTTATGTGAAGTATCATTTAAAATGTTACTTATGAGGAATACAAAAATATGTTTTCACAATTTTACATTACATATTTAAAAAAATATTCTAAAAAATATCCATAAATTTAGTATTTCACGCCCCTTGTTTCCGAAGATACTGGGTCATAAATCATAAATAAAATAGGATTAGTGAAATCTAACCAGAAAATTATAGGAAAACTATAGTCTAGACCTTATAATTTTTAAACATACACATATTTTTAAGTCTGTGAGAGATATCGTACATAATACGTTGCATTATATTTATGTTGAGAAAAATTAATATTTGTAAACAGTTTAATAGAAACGCGATGTATACTCAAAAGTGTAAGGAGCCCTCGTAGTGCGAGTTTTGCTCATGCTCGACAGGTTTTATTAAGTGTAGCTTATGGAGGAATATTTGAAACAACAATTTATATGAATAAAATAGAATTTGATAAAGTAGGATCAAATTTTCCTTGGTTCAAAAGTTGCCTCTCTATCTTCCATACAAGTTCAAGCATTTTCTATGTATATATTACAAATAAATATTTACTTGAGTACATTTAATAAATTGTCAAAGAACTTTCTCTTTACGATGAATTATTACGAAAATATTGCGTTTAGATTATTATTAAGAAGATTTAAATATAAATATTATAATAAATCTCTTTTTATTAATATATAATTAATTTTTTTTCTTTTGTGCCAATTTACAAGTAGAACTGGCACTGCGAAGGTTTAGGACACACTTAAGCACATACTTCTATAAAAAATTGAAAGATAAATAGTATTTCCGTTAAAATAATTACAAATATTTATATTTTTTTCCGCTATGTACACATATTGTTTAGTTATCTTTCACAGGTGCATAGATCTGGAATTTCTAAAAAATACTGTAGCATTATTAATCTTTACTTTTTACTATTGTATACATGTTTAGTTCTTGTAAGTATATCTTGCTTAAATACGGGTGAGTAAATTAGAAGCGAATTAAAGCTTTCTACATAATGAAGTTTTTGAGATAGGATGGTAGAACTAATATTGAAACGCATTTCATTGCTCAGATTCCATTGAATAATAGAGACGAGGTTATACATTAAAAGCGTGCCTATATATTTATGTATATTTTCACTACATTTTTCTACATTCGTCTTAACTTTTTTATTTGTTTTCTGAGATACGTATTTTAACAATACGACAATATTGATAAGGTCTTTGTGAAACGCAAAAATCATTGAAATTTGTTCTATATTTCTCAACAAAGGCATCTCAAATATCGTGGTACCGTATGTATTCATATTACTTATTGTAAGTACATAAAATACATTCTCATACACATAATGAAATAGAAATGTCCCTTTTATGAAGCCGGCTTATAACAGATCATATGTATGCGAATGTATAAGGACGAATGGCGCAGAAAGATAAATCGTAAATTATTTTTTTTTATGTGCTTATCGGTAATTTTTCTATTTATCAGAAACATCGATCAAAATAACTTTAGCTTAAATGTTGTAGTAAAATAGATTGACTGTTTCCAGAGGTATTTTAAATCTTAAAAAAGAGCCTTTATTTTTACTGAAGAGTAATTCTTAATCTTTTAATGAAAAATTTGATGCTAAAGAGTCATGTTTTTCTGACTCAATTAGTATTTTTTTCATTCTTGTAAACACAGTATTTCTAGTTTACATACTCAGCATAGAGTATACGTACAATGATTCACTGATATTATGGAAACCAGTTAATTTAGTATAGATACGACATACTTCTCGTGAGGTTCTGTTTTATTTGATATGTGTAATATTTCATTAGGGCTTAAATTAACGTATTGAGCTAGATCGACAAATCGATATTTAATGCCCCGTAAAGTAGATTTTGTGGTAGCAAGCTTATTTATGTTTCCACGTGTGAGGTGGAAAGGAAGGTTGGTAAGGACGTCGAAGAGATTATTTCAGAATTAAGCAGAAATTCATTCGGTACAACTAAATATTATGATTTTGATTCAGTATGATATACGTTCAAAGATTGTTAACTCTCGAATTACTGAGAATCGTTTAAGTCTCTTAAACAAAAACGCTACTGAACGTTTTAGTACGTGGTTTGTTCATAAAAAAGTAAAAATTGTTTACTTACCACATTCTCTAGCAGAGAAATAGCGTAGGGAATAAAAAAACTGAATTTCGAAAACACATTTGACTTATAAATTACATATTATTTTTGTTGTTGGAAGGATTTTGAAATTTAGTTTGTATTGTAAGTAAACGTAAAGAAAATTTGAGAAAAGAAAGGAACCGGGAGCGAGTGCTCCCGTAAAATCAGCTGAAATTGGGTGCTTTATTTTCTCTCACGTCTAATTTATTTGTTTTTCTTTTTGAAAAATTGAACTAGGTACGCATAAAAAAGATAATGATTATAGTGGTGTTCGGCCTTAAGAGTGTGCCATGGGAGTTCTATATTTCCAGGGAGTTCCATATACTAGTTTCATTTCTACGTATTGATAGTTGGCATAATGATCATCGATTCAGGCTCGTTTATCTTATTTTGACGAGTCTTTTACACGGAAATAATGATGAGAATTTCATATGAGAAATCAAAAGTAGCGAGGACTTCTCTGGTAGTAACTCCTCATTGACGAGCAATAGCTTCATCGACTTTGGGCTCGTTTAACTTGTCTTGACTTAAGCAAGAGAGTAATAAATTAAGTTAATTGGTAGAAACTAAATGTATGTCGAAATACATTTTAGAGCTATAAAGTACTAGGATATTAAGTAGATTAGAGTAGCAGCTATCTGTAAATTTATTTTTGTCCGGAAATGATATTGTGTCGCAAAAGTTTCAACTAACTATACGTATTTTTATTATTTTATTCAGAATATTTTTCTTATTCCATGGTTAATTGAAGTCGGTTCAAATGCTGTTAGCAAATTTTATTTTGGTTAGTGGTTTAACGTAATACATGGAACACGTGTTAATAAGATATATTCATCTAAGCAAAATCTTTTGCTAGACTCGAAATTAACCTGAGATTTCTATGGCTACACTATCAGTGTAAATAAATAAAGTGAAATAAAATTGTCATCAGAATATGCCTCCGTAAGAGACCCAGTGAACAATTAAGATAGAGTGTGGAAGGTTACTGTTTCGAGACACTGATGAATTACTCGATCAATTCTAGTCTTTTTTGCTGTTACTAAAGGAGATTTAGGTAAAATTTAGACACGCATGTAAATATATTTTTTTTGTAAAACTAACTTGAGTTAATTCAAAAGTTTTTTCATATACATATAAACCACGTAAACTTAAATCAATCCTGCTCATAGTGATTTTACCTCCATGACTCTGACAGTAAATAGTCTATCGGTTCGCCGTAACTAAGCAGAAATAGGCAAATCATTTGGTTTATTCTAAACTTCTTCCGATATTACTTTTCCTTATATTTGTTCAGTTTGTAACTTACCACCATAATAATTATCGTAAGTCCAATATTTAACTATATTTAATTATCGTAACTCACGTAGGGTTAAAAGGATAATTAGTTATTTACTTCCTTTGTGTGTTTGCATATTCGAATTTGTGCAAAATAAATACCCTACTTGCATTATATATTATAGCCCATTATTTCTTTATTTAATTTTTAATTATATATTTTTGTTTAAAAAATATTTTTTTGCGATCATTTTTCGATGAAGTTCCACTTGCACCATTTTATTTGATACTGAGTCGTAATTTCCATGTAACATTTTAAGAAATCTTCGTTTGATATTTGCTCGGATTAGAGTATTCGGAGAATATATTTAAAGCAACGGTTGAGGAAGACGTGGAATGGTCACATGAGCTGTTTCATTACTTTCTGTATCTAACACCCTTGGAGTAACAAGGTTTGATATTAAACTGGAATATTTTGATTTTCCGTGTCAGTTTCCATGCCTGCCATTTCCAACACTCGAGTTACTCGAAGGTCGCCCTGTTCTTGGCGATTCATAAAGCGATGTCCTTTTCTGTTCATCCTCTCTGTGACATTATACTCAAAAAATATGTTATATTTGATAAGTTCCACTTGCTCTGCGCCAAGCAGCAAAGGCATTGTGTTGTGTTTTGATAGTTTATTATTGAAAATACTTTTTCGTACGGTTATTTATGAGAAAAACATTAAAAGTACTTATTAATATATCTCATTACGCGTATGTTCAAATATATGTCCTGTATCCAGTACGGTTATATCTCTAATATATACATATAATATAAAGTACATATAGATTCAGAGTTTCACCTGTAAAAAATTATGGTTTGTTTTATTACAATATTTTATGAATACTTACCTGTCCGCGCCTTAGTGGCCATCAAAATCATTGCGTCTGCTTACTGTGAGCGCCAATGAAACGTACGAACAAAGGCTCGTCAAAATAATATATCACGTCGTTTATTTTGTTTGGTATCTGGCTTATGGAACTTATAACGAATTCTTGTATGATTTCTTGTAAGATTTCTTACTTTCAAACATTTGAAAGTACAATAAATTTGCAAGAAATTGTCTTCAATTTTGTTTAGAAAATTTAATATTATTGTAGATGAAGTTTTGTTAAGTCTAATTTATGATAAATAGTTCCTTTCTTTGTCTTGACAAAGTATCACGTCTTTATCGTATAACGGTCTTTTCTGGCATATTTTATAAGCTATATTATCGTAACGATAATTGACATAAATAATCGTACAAAAGAAATTTAATTCTGTCGATTGGTAATGCATGGGCTCGTGGAGCTTTGTAATTGATGTAACTCGCATAGTAACTATCACGAAAATACCGATAAGAAAATCATAAAATTTATTTTATTACAGAGATTCAAAAGTATAAAAAAAGTTTTTAACTTATTAGGTATTTCTTATCCAATAGCTTTTAGTTGAACACTCATTCTGGTTTTATACGAGACATACAACTGCATTGATTATCGAAGATTTCAACAGTGGTATTGGTTTAATTTATTACAGGATTATTTAGATTTTGTTGACAAACATTAATTTTGTGTGCAATCTTATTTTTTAATAATTTCACTTATTTTATAAATTAGCATTAAATATACAGGCTATGTGGTTAATGCAAAGATTTTAGAATATACAAAGACATATTTAGGACGCATTTTAAGGATTTTATATTTTTATAAATATATTAAAATTTTACCATCTAAAATTATTTACCATCAAAAAACTGCCTGGGAAATGAAATCTACCGTGTCAAAAAATTAAGAAAGAAAAATTAAATTTAAACAGGGTATGTCTCTTAGAAGAAGGAACTCACCCGTTAGCGTGCTACGATTAGTCTTTGTTACTATTAACCTTTTATTTTGGACCTTATATTGCGCGGACATTTAATCCTTCGGTTAATTGTTATAATGTTGCAAGAACATATATGGATGAAGGTTAAAAATGTGCGCAAACAGTAAGAAAATATGCGTAAAATTTATTTGCGCATTATTAAAATTCATGACGGTAATTTATATACTGGAAGTCGAATACTAATATGAAATAAATTTAATTAAAATAAAAAAAATGCAGGAAACTCTAGGAAAAAACATAAAATGTAGGGGGAATTCGGAAAATTAAAATTTGAATAATATGCTAATTTTTGTTCAACTTTCGCATGAGACTTAGGGTGTGCTGTAGCTGTTATTATGTATGATTCGTTTAGGTATATTAGTTTGTTTTTCTCAATTTTTCTCGTTTCCCTTCCGCATTGAGTGGCAATAATCGATTGAATTTCATGCTATTTCCTTACTGGGTGTCTCTTATGGAATCTAATTGAAATAAAATATTATATTTCTTTAGAGTTACATTGCTGATTGATTCAAATATTTATGAAAGATTGATTCAAATATTTATGAAAGATTGATTCAAATATTTATGAATATTTAAAAAAAAACACTATTGAGTCGTACATTTGAAAGCTGAATATTGTCGCTATCGCATATTTGAATTTTGACAATGGTTTTTATGCTTGATTTTAGTTTAAAAAAAATGGTAAGAGGGCACAGTAGCAAAAGTGCCGTAAATATTTGCGAAAGTCAGCGTATTTATGAAAGGAAGTGTACAATAAATATTTTTGTGGAAGAAAAAGGAAAGTAAGTGAGTTAATTAAAAAAAACTAAACGGATATGCTTCTACGTCTTTTTGCAGAACTCGAGTCGATAAGGTATTTGACATATATCTAATTTTGGTAGGCGAAAATTGAAAGTAATAGAATTGATATATTTTCGTTTACGTATTTGACATAACTTTTACGTATTTGACATAATTTTTTTTCAAGTTTTTCTTCAGCATTTTTCTGATCCAGCAACGGATAGGCGAATGGACCAAAATAAGTAAAGTACGAGTATTTTCAAGAGGATTCCTTTTCCATTTAGAATTACGTAATCTCAAAATTAATCGAAAAGCTCAAAATATATAAAATTATTTTGTCATATTAGAAGTACAAATTCAATTTCACTCTCACACTCTCACATCTTTGTGACCCCACAATTGAAATCCGATTGTCACAAATTGTGTTTTGCCGCAGACCTCTCTTGCTTTATTAATAAGAATGAGTAACATAGTTTGCGCCCAAGAACACAATTTACCGAGCGGTTTATACCACGCCGGGACGACGGGAAAGAAGCAGAATAAAAAGCACATTTTTAAAAGGCTATTTGTATAAGGCGCCTCTTATCTACATACCGCCGTCGGCGCAGACGCCCGTCGCCGCCGCTCGGCGGCGTTTTGTATGATAAGTAGGATGGGATAAGATATTTTCGGCGCGTTCCAGCGCCGCGTTAAAACGCGCACATGTGGACGGACGAGCGCGCACGTGACTAGTAATATATTACCACTCGGGCCCGGGGCGCATTTCGCCTGTCATTTTTCCGTCATATTCATCCGACTGAGTTAAGTGATTCGAATAGTGGGCGGAATTGTCTTGCGCCGCGCGAGTATTCTTTATGCGCGCACTGGCGCTTATTGAGGCTTATGCGGTCTTATATATGCGGCGTCTACGCGAGTGAGATGTGTGTGCTTTGGGGGGACGAAACGAGGAGTTATGCCTTTTGTGTGCGCGGGAAAGGAATTCTGTTGTGCCGGCGAAGCAGATAAGGCTATCGTTTGGCGTGGAATGTGAAAGTTTTTCCGGAGAGTTTTTTAAATTTTGCTAAAAAAGCGGCCCTAGCTTAGAGCGCAAAGGAAAATACTGCATTTTAATTAGTCAAACTACATTTGTGGAAAATAGTGCTAATTGAGTAGTTTCATTCAGGTTTTCGCCTCTTTTGTGGTGATTTTCACAGTACTTCATTTAGATAATTGTTCAATCATTAAGATGTTTGTAATAAGCGACACTAAACCGTCACTTATACTTCATCATGTTTTTTTTTTAAATTATGTCCCATCCATGACGAGAATAAAATTGTATTGAAATCAGCTAAAGCAAAAATGATAAAATTGAATGCAAGGAATATATAAGTCAAGGGGTCTAATTCTTTTCATCGGAGATTAAGAAGACTCCGTTTTAAATTTTGCATTAAGGTATCGTCTACATATGTACTCATAAGCAGTCTTGCTCCCAAAGTATGAATTAACATTTTTGAACCGTAAGTTGTAACAGCGTCCACTTTAATTTTGCGAAATTGATATTTCAATATAACTTTTTTAAGATTTTTTTAAAATGTTCAGCCGAACCATTAAAATCGATGATGCATTTATTTAATAGCGACAACGCTATTTAGAACATTTTGAGAAGCACAGTACTTATAAACATATTTAGAATAACCATCATACGTAAAGCTATTGACAGTGGATGAAAGATAGACGGATAAATATCGACACAACATAGATTTGTAAAACATTTACGTAAAACTTACAAATACCGCGTATAGAGGCCGTCAGCTGTACATTTGTTTTGATAATTTTATAAGTCAAAAACTAGGTTAAAAAGTTTAATATTTAAAAATAATATCAGTGTAGTCACTATTGTAGACCACACGAAGAAAAAGTCTTTAAATTAAGTAAGAATTTTAACCATGTCTTCGACGTACGGTGCCAACGCGCTAACCATTCCTCCATATTCCAGGGCTGATCCAACAGAACTGAACTTTTAATAAATGTCATAAATTATTATGACTATTATTAATTATCGTCACTATTATTTCGTTTTTATTTATTTTTGCAATATACATTTTTTGCAATATCAATTTTTTGCAATATCAATTTAATTAATAGATGGCGTTGGTAGTGCAGTAAAAACGTTAATAGATGGCGTTAGTAGTGTCATATCCTAATATTCGCCAAGTCAGAATTTTCTTTTTTAAATTTGATATATCCATATCAAAAGTATCCTATATGTTGCTCAAGGAAAAAACTATTACCTTACCATTAAATATAGCGATACATTGAAGTTAGACACTGCCCGATGACGTTCGTCTTAAAATGTCAAAAAAACGCATGGATGTTTTAATAACTTATTTTCCATGTAAATTCATATTAATTTCCTAAAGATGAGATAGATTTAAATATTTTGCAGCTCTCGGATTCATTACAAATAATTGTTCAATAAATAGATTTTAATAAATTATTTACAAGCCAAACGTGATTTCGTATTTAAATTTCAATATGGTTTATTTCAATAGATATATGATTAAAAATTGTTGCTTGAATTGAAATTATTTAATTAATGTTAATATTGACGTTCTTAAAACTCCTTCCTCTAACCGATTATCGTATAGGTTTTTGAACAGTGTCAAAATTAAGAAAAAGGCGGTACGCTGATGCGAGGCTAATATACTTTTTCAATTCACAAAGCAGTGAATATTAAAGTCCTTAATACACCTAATTTGTACGCTGATTTCTCGAAAATCGCAACACTACCTTGAAATCAGAACACTTTACTTGTACGCTGATTTCTCGAAAATCGCAACACTACCTGAAAATCGGAACACTTAACTTGTACGCTGATTTCTCGAAAATCGTTGGTCGTAGCGAGCCAGCGGATTAGGACTGGCGGTAATCAATTACTTTATTTGAAAATCTATTAAGTTTATTTGTTATTTTGTAGAACTGAAAAATAGTGAATTTTTTGGAAATTTTGCAAATTTTATTCCTAAATCAGACACTTGGCTTTAATCATTTCAAATGATTATGTACAACTACCCGACAAATAACTTCGGCCAAGATCTAGAACGATTTTTCAAAAATTATCATCTTTAGCGTCGAGGAAAATATCTATACATAAATACATATATAGATTCATGTGCATGTACATATGCATAGAAATATACATACAAATTTATGTATATGTGTACATATAACTCTTGCAACGATCCATTTTTCGAGTTACGGTTACATAATCAGTGGAGTTGTAATGAAATTTTCGACAATCTCCGACATCAGAATGACCTCAATAGCGTTTGTTTCCTTAGAGGAAATTCGCTAATACGAACTTATACGAACGATAACCGATATCCAAAACCTCATTGGTCGGACCGAATTCATTTTCACCAAATGTTTCGACAATGAATTCATTCTCTAGGCAATCGTATAAATTTACAAGATTGATATCTTTCATTTTGCTGTGGCTGTGAATTCATCGTTTTTGTATATTTTCTCCAACGTCGTTTCGACATTCAGTGTCATATTTTATTTATGAAAGAAAATAAAATTTATTATAGGAATGAATAAAACTTTTGATGCTTCTGTGAAAATTATATATCTGCAACGTTGACTCTTGAACGTTTTGGATAAAATCTTACATTACGTCTTTTCCTGTACATTGTATTATACGTGCGATAATTGATGTGGCAATAATTGATTTTAAATTTGATGTGGCAATAAACACAGTTAGTTGTAAATAAACCACGTTTTCTGCGAAATATTTAAGGACTTAATACCGAAATTAGTTCTATCATAATTATGAGTTACTCGAAATTATTTAGATATCATTAGAACGGGTTGTCTGCTAATAAAATTTTGATGCTATTGTAAAAATTATATATATGCAACATTGGCTCTTGAACGTTTTGGGTTAAAACTTATATTTGAACTTTTCCTGTCCGTTTTACTGTTCCGTGTGAGAACAAAAAAAATTATTCATTTAACATTTTCAGTGACAATAGAAAAATTACATGTAAAATAAAAAAAAACCTCTCAGGCACGAGTAGACCTCGCATTACGAGGGTTTCGCACACATTCAGGTGTTTATAAATATTTAATGGTACATAATATTTCTGATAAACTATTTACAAATTTCTATTTTTAGAAAGAAAATGTATTGCCTACTATATCTTTCACAGTAGTATATTTAAAAATGATTTTCTATGGTATAAATTAACGATTTTCGGTGCCGTGAGGCCTTGCTTCTTGCCAAATTTCATGATCTACGTCAAGGAAAAGTACCTTATAGGTTTTGATTTATTTGCAGGTGTCAAAATATGTGGTACAAACGGCCGTATTTTTTGATAGTGTTGAGTTAGAAGCTTGATTTTTTCACAGCTCCAAGGAACCGTAGACCTAATTATTTGATATTAATTTCAACTTTATACCTCCGCATGTTCCTGAGAAAAGAAGTCTTGACAGACATACAGACGGGCAACGAGGTGATTTTATAAGGGTTCCTATTTTTCCTTTTGAGGTACATAACCCCAAAAATAAGTTTCCTACTCGAAAAGACGAGTAGTCAAATTCTGACTTTAGTTAAATCATTGTTATCAGTTATTTTAAGTTATTTGGGTATATTTACGTGTTAATCGTTGCAAAACTTAAAATTCTAATATCGGCATAAAAATGAGTTATGATCCCTTAGACATATAAAGAAGTAAATAACATCAGGAAGCTGAACATTGAAAGCGATGATATATTTGACTGATACTAAGAAAACAACAAGTTGGGTAGTTTTTAAAACTTTCCAACAATATCATAATTTCGTTATTATAATAAGTTATGTTTGATGGGTATTATATATTGTGACTTGATTCCAAGTTTTCCGACAAGAAATGCATTCCGTCTAATACCGTATTAATTATTTGGAAAATTCGGAAACCATTGACGAATAAACAGCTACCTTAAAAATATAGCTACTAACTGAGTTTGTTAATTTTTATGTACGTTCGTTTTTCGTTGTTTAAGTTATTTTCATTATTTGTACTTAAACTGTTGTTGATGGTATTTGAAATTGTACGTTTGCTAGTTTATTAAGTATTTGTCTATGTTAAAAATAGTAACAACCTTATTCTTAGTCAAATTAGAGTGCTTAAAAATTAATCAATAAGTTGAATCTATTGAATAAGATTTCGAGTAGAGTTAAATTTTTATTAAATTCGTAGCCATAATATCATATTCATAAATTAAAAACTAATCAAAAGGTTGAATCGATGTAGTAAAACCAATTTATTAAACAACCGTATTTGTAGCCATAATATAGATTACTTAAAAATTGATAAATAAGTTGAATCACGTATTTATTAAATAAATGTATTTTACCCATAATATTTATTACTTAAAATTGAATCCATGGTTTGAACCGATACAGAAAAACTTATTAAACAACTGTATTCTCAGTCATAATACAGATTACTTAAAAATGAATCAATAAATAGAATCGATACACGAAAACTTATTTATTCTTAGCCAGAATATAGATTACTGAATAATAAATGAATAAATGAGTTTAATCGATATAGTAAAACGTATTTATTAAACGACTTTATTCTTATCCATACGATTGATTACTTAAAAATGAATCAATAAATAGAATAGATACAGGAAAACTTATTTATTCTTAGGCAGCATATAGATTACTAGTAAATGAATAAATAAGTTGAATCGATATAGTAAAACGAATTTATTAAACGACTTTATTCTTATCCATAAGATTGATTACTTAAAAATGAACCCGTAAGTTGAATTAAAATATTAAAACATAGGCTTTTTTAAATATTCATTTGTGTCAAGTGAGGTATCAGAGGTATTAAACTTAATGTTTGGATAAGGACTTTTGATGTCATTTTTGTACCCATGTTGCACCATGTCTAAATTGCCATATCTAGGTTGTTCATCTCTATTAGAGCCAACCGCATGGTTTCTAATATGGACGCGTTTGAAGAGTGTAGAGTTACAGAATAAAATTATATGAGAAATCCTTTGTTTAAAAATAAAAAATAATATTAATTTTTTTATATTTCAAATTTAATTCAAACGTAGTCAGCGCTCACGAGTCAAATTATTTTCCATTATTCAATTTGTGTCAAAAACACTGTAAGTGTTTTCGTACCATCTGTCCAAGCAACGTGGGTACAAAAATGACATCAAAAGTCCTTATCCAAACATTAAGTTTAATACCTCTTATACCTCGATCAATTTTCAAGATTTGTCAAAAATTGTTTCACTTCTTATTAGCTCGTCCATTGAACTTATGATTTATAAAGTAAAAAGTCAAATAATTTGTATTTTTTAAGTAACTATTATTCATTTTTATATTGGTTGGTAGCAGAGACCCGAGCGCTTTTCTTATAAATCCAACAATTTAATACTATTCGAGTGAAAACTTTCGTAATTTGCTCATTTATTAAACCGACCTATTTCAACTCGGATTAAAGTGACAACAGTTTTGTTGTGAATTAAGCAAGGTCATCGCGAGTCGACGACGATTTCTATTCACTTATTAAATAAAATTTCGCGAGCTGCGAGCGGAGCGTACGCGCGAAACTTCAAAGGGCGGCTCGCGAAACGTCGCCTCTGTCGAAACACGAAAATAATGACTCGCGAGTCGGAGAATATCGTAGCATCCCGCGTGGGATGCAAACAAAGGCGGCTCGGGCGGAAGTCGAGCGCGGCAGACTCTCGCACGCCGTGAAATTGACGCGCGGCGCTGAATACAGATGTCGCGCAACGCCGCGCCGTGCCTATTGAGTGCGGCGCCGGCTTGGAAATAATAAGCTACGGTTGTTTATTTAGTTACCGGTGTTCGCTACGAAGGCTACGCCGATCCTCGGAAAACTGTGATTGTTCGTTGTTATTTTTGAATTGTTGATGATCGTATAGATACATAGTTACGTCGACGATGCACAATTTTCTTTACAGAACGCGATTTTTTATTTATTTGGAAAAATCTACCGGGCATAATGAAATAAAATACTTTATATTTCTCTTTCTTTCCTTGGAGTTAATAATATGTAAAGAATTTTCATTTCTGACCCACGTGACACCCACGCACTCTATCTTTTAATTATTTTTTTTTATTTGTATTAATACGAATATTAATTGCTATAATCTTGACACAATTATTTTCCTTATCATTATGTCTCTATTCATATATATATATATATATATATATATATATATATATACATATATATATATATATATATATATATATATATATATATATATATATATATATATATATATATTATAATCATTTGGGGCTTTTCTACATGAACATTCCAGAAAAAAGAGTAAATGTTATAACTATGCTAAAATAAATTCGGTAAAAAATAGTTATAATAAAATTAGCACGCGATTGGCGTATTTTTAACTAGAATTCCCTGATTTCACTATCGGCATCGCAGTAAATAAATAACGGCTGCGCTTATCGTTTATATCTTTTTTCTGTGAATTTTATTTCGCTTTAGTCTTTTTTATTTAGTGTTTTTTTTGTTTGTCGATACCGGAACATTTTTTCCATATTTATGGTACGATATGAATATGTGTGCGCGCATATTGTGCTCATACAACGCTGTATCCATTCGCGGATCTCTCGGGGACAATACACAATGGTAATAAAATTGTCGAATTTATGCATTGAATTTGAAGGAAAGCCTTCCGCCCATTTTTCATGTGTCACGCGTAATATTCATACATTTCCGTATCCCGGCCAGTATCTGCGTTCGGTCCCGAACACTCGCTCCGGCTCGGCTGTATCTCGTAGATTTTATATTATATATGTCTCGTGTAAGTACACATTTTCTTTTCGCGCTATACCCTTTTATCAGACGTGGGAATATAAATGCGTTATTGATATTTTCGACCCACGTTCAGCTGTCAGATAAAGTAACCCGTGTCGTAGAAGGCTGTTTATGTACGCGTACGTACGTGAGGACCGTCCGTCTGCCATCTACACTATTTGAGTGTAGTTCGATTGATATTTTTTGCATATTACGAAACGCCCTTTAAAAACGGCTGAGTCGTTCATTCTCGCAAAGTGCTAATCTGTTTGATGTGCTGAGACCGAAGCGAATATTATCGTTTTGCTATTACACGGTAAGTGAATAGTGTGATGGATAAAAATATAAAGTACCAAGTAAAGTAATAAGTTACAGGTTTTAATATAGGTTAAATAAATCTGAAGAAAAAGAAATATTATTTTTAGGCTTCGTAGCCTAGCCAAAATTACAAAAAACCAACGCTTAAATTGTATAGTGTCTGTCTGTGTGTTCATCCATATGTCACAGAATTATAGCTCTTTCAATTTAGAATATAACGACAAAAATTTACAGAAAGACGTAACTGAATAACGTGAATACACCAAAATAAAGAAAAAAAGTATTTTTGAAATGTTATTTGTGTATGTGGATAATGTTTTTCACACTAATCTCATCAAATATGTCATTAAAGATGTATTTTTAATTAAAATCAAAAATGTCCAGCAATTTTTCCTGATACGGTATTTCCTTTGCGAGATAGGAGATCTTAAAACAATATTCAATGTCTGCCTCCTTAACTTTTTAATCAAATGTGTTTAAAATTGGAAAAAAAGTCAGGATAACGATATTTAATAAGTATTTCAATGCATAAATATTTCAATCGACTTGCATATCAAAAGAAAAGGATATAGACAACCAAGTTATTTGTGTTACGCCTATGTAAGGTACGCTCATTTTGCATATTGGACAATATAAGCTCATCAAATAAGAAGTATCCGATTCGAACTGAAAGTTTGTTTATTAGATATCAAAGAACGAGCAACGTAATTAATCAACACCTAAACTACTGACACATTGCTATCAGTATGCATCTTAATTAGTTACCTTAATGGTATCTTGTTAATGCTAGCAGCGACGAAGCCTAGAGAGAGTGGTGATAAAATCGCCGGAAGCGTTTCCTACAGCTTGTAGAGAACGAAATATTTTTCCTTGCAAGAAATGATCTAAGATCTGGAAAAGATGCTAGTCAATTGAGACAAGGTCCAGGCAATACAGAAGGTGATAGAGAGTTTTCAAATTCAGCTCCTGTAGTTTGAGCAACGTTCTTTGTGCAATATGTCTTTGAGCATTTTCCTGCAAAATAATTTGGCTATTTTCTCGGTACCTTAATCGCAAGCTCTCTCTTCATTCTGTCTGATTGATTACAGTAGACACCGGCTATAATTGTAGTGGATACCATCAGCACTGGACCACCAAATATACACCCTTAGCTTTTTTAGTGAATATTTGGCTTCAGAGAGTGCTTTGGCATTTTGCCTTTATCCAGCCGTTGTTCTGAAAGCTTGCAATTGTCAAAACGGATCCATTTTTCATCACATATTACAAATCGCCTTTATCTTTATTTTTCACCGTGATAGCAAAGAAAGGCAAAAATATTTCTTCCCTGATGCTCGTTTAATTCATGCAGAATCTAGCTTCTTAACCTTGCCGATTTGTTTTAAGTAGTTCAAAATTATTGGGATAGTGACGTCAAATCTTGTTGCTATATCACGCGTAATTTGAGATGTATCCACTTCCACGACAGGTTTTAGTTTCTCATTATCCAACGTGCTCCTGGATCACCCACGTAGCTCATTTTGCATATTAAAATCTTGAGATTGAGAGTTTTTAACACCATCGATATGCTGTGCATTCATTAGACACATTGTTGCCAAATATTTCGTTGATATTTCGGGCTACCTCCGTTGCATTTGTTTCACGATACAATACATATTTGAAAGTAATGCGAATTTTTGACATATCCATAGCTTGCAAAATATAATCTAAATAATCTCAAACAAAAAAATACGCGTTTGAGAGGTTAATGACTTAATTTAAAATATAAAAATAAAAAAGTTATTAAAGAGAAATTTCCTGTATATGGGGAATCAAACTTGTTATTTGAGGTTTTCCAACATTTCATACTTAATTGACATAATATTTATGTAGTGCTAAATAATATCAATATTTGTAATATAATAGAAATGTTTGGACTTTTAGAAATGTTTTGTTTGTATGGAATCCCCATAGCGAGAGTTTAAATAGATTTTTAAGGTTCGGAAAATTGCCTAATTTGGAAAAGTTACAATCATTTTACTCGCACTTTATTGATGTTATAAAGCTGAAATTCTTGGCATGATGACATGTCCAACGCATACGAAGTTATGACATAAAATATTTAAAAATTTTTTTTTAGGATAACTGCTCAACGTATAAAGTAGACGTGATTTCTTTTATAAAGACTTCAAAGATTCGAAGAATGTTTTTCATAGATTTCATTTAAGCTCTTGTAGCTCAATTTGTATTTCTACTATAATCTATTTCTACTCTAATCTAAGTATATCCAATATTGATTACCATAAATAACCGTCTGTTTTGTTATTCCATAGCTTCGATCCACAATAGTGGGCTGATTGACTAATGATTGTACTGCATATGCCGTTTGAAAATATGTCCTTATGGCGTAAATAATGCTTATTTCATTCTCTTTCTTACAGATTGGGGCACTCAAAGGATATTACCTGTTGTCTCATCACGAAGTGCACAAGCGATCGCTGAACGCCAGTCACCACCATCACAGCAAATTAAAAGATGAACCAGGGGTAATTATTCATTAATTCTTATTTAGCCAAATTAAATTGGGAGAAACAGATTGAAATCTAATACGTTGACGAATCCAGTATAAAATGGACATATAACTATTTTTCATATGTTGAATGGACTATAATATTTTTTTTTGGAACTCCGATTGGGCGACAAAAAATTTCGCTTCTCTTGTTGACCGGAGCTGAAAGTTAAATGGTTTTCGTATTGATTTTGGAGATATTCAACAAATATAGAGATAAATGAATATTTGGAAAACAAAAATTAACCGCTCCTATTAATAAGATCCTTGAAAAAACTAGTATGGCTTAAACTGTTTTTAGTAGTTCAGACAAATGCTGCAACGATTTGTAAAGACACTGAACACAGAATTCTATTTTCTGGCCTCGATTGTATTGGAGTCTTATGTCTTCTCGATGGAATATATTACGATAATCGATTTGAAATGTTATGCGATAAAATATATTACGATAATCGTTTCGAAATTCTATACGATAAAATATATTACGATAATGGATTCAAAATTCTATACGATAAAATATATTACGATAATCGACTCGAAATTATATGCGATAAAATATATTACCATAATCGATTCGAAATTCTATACGATAATTTGTATGACTTTTCAACTTTCAAGTTACAGAGATTCGCGAGTTTTTATGACCTATATTTAATTAAAAATGTGTATTAAGTATTTTTTTATTTCGTTTATTTCACCACAATTACCGGAATTCCATTGCACTAGGATTAGAATAGACTTTGTTATCTAGTTTAATGTGCTTCTGAATAAAATTTTGATATCTCGTGATTTATAAATCGATTTATGTATCTGCTCTGGGAACAAAATATCTAAAAATATTTGCGCATTTTACTTATAGTCCGAAAACAATATTTTTGTATGTGTTAATATTTTATGATCGTATTTTTTGCATAAAAATCTTAAATTATACCAAAGTTAGAACTACTACAATTATTCATAACAAGTTTCGATTGCGAAATGTTGTTCTTATATTAGGTTTTCTATTAAATGTTTAACGTAATACCTACGTAATTCCATTCTAATTAACAAGGAAAATAGATTGTAAAACATACAGATTCAAGATGAATTTTGTTTAAGAGCTTTTGCTACTTAGCAAATACAAGAAGTACACTTTTCGTCCAACTAAGGGTCGGTTTGCTAAGAGTTTGCATTCTCTCTCCGGATGGCAGGGCCGTTATGTCTGCAAAGCGATTCGTATTTCTGGAATATAATGTAATCAAATAATCTTTTGTCTTTTATTTAACCCCCAGGCGCGATACCCGTAGGGCGGGGCTCTCGCCGGTCGTGCCCGAAATATTTAAACAGTTTCGGAGGATTGGTAAATATTTTTTTGATATTATAAAATCTCTTTGGTATTAGACTTCGGGAACTCTGTGAAATATAATAGGTTGCGGCTTTAGTTTTGTTGGCGAATTTGTGGGATTACTTGATACGGATTGAACGTAAGGTGAGTGGAAATTTATATTGGATTCTTAGACAATTTTTTCATCTTTGTTTTTTCTTGAAAAAAATCACTCACCGTGTATTTGGAAGAGATGAGTAAACGAACGAATCGTCTGTACAATTATTGTTTCATTATTCATTGCGAATATCTGGCTTATAATTTACGAGATTGAATTCCATCAACAATAAGTCATAAGAAATGCATTTTCCATCACTCTGTATATGACAGATACATTCACAGTACAGTATATCGAGATTCATTGTGCAGATTTTCATGAAAAATTTGATAATTTGCCAACAAAATCTTCTTAATAAGTCCAAAGTATATACCGAGTGGCTGTATTTTAAAGTTAAAGTAAAATGTCGAAAATTGTTTATCCAATATTGTTTTTAAAAACTCTTAACCAAATTTATGACGTTTATGGAAACTTGAAATTTGGCTTGCGGGATGAATTAATGAACATTTTTTAAGAACTCTTTCTTAACATTTAAAATGTTGATGAAGCTCTAACTCTTTCATAACATTTAAAATGTTGATGAAGATGCAACTCATACTCAACTAGTTTTTTCGCGTTTCCAAATACGGACATTGCGTTGACTCTCTGCTCATGTGGTTATGATAAAACAATTGAGTTGGAAACTTAACATTTAGTTTGCGGTATGAATCAAGAAATGTTTAAGTCCTTATGAAACTCTACGACTGTAAATCGTATTCAACTGATCTTTAACGTTCTGTAAAACCCTAATACAGACGTATTGTTGAGAATTTTTTTAATTATGTCAAAAAAGTTGAAGTTGGAAACTTGACTTTTGGCTTTCGGTATGAATTGTTTGAAACCTCTTGCATTTAAAATACGGATGATACTCTATGAGTGTATATTCAACTGGTTTTTAGTCTTGTGTAAAACCCTAATGCATATGTTGCGTTGCATTCTCTGCCTTTGTGATTACCACAATATAATTGAAGTTGGAAACTTGAAATGTGAATAAAGATATTTTATATTGCTTATGAAACTCTACGAGTTATACTCGTATTCAGCTTATTTTCAACATACTTCTCATACGGATGTTCTGTGGAGTAACTTTGTAATTGTGTCAAAAGTGTTTAAACTGGAAACTTGAAATGTGGCTTGTGGTATGAATTAATGAAATATTTTAAATCCTCTTATGTTTACATTGCTGATGAAACTCTACTCTACAGTCTCTCTTCTATAAAATCCTAAGTTACTAAAGTTGTTCTGTTAACTGACTATTTTTGCGATTATGATGAAACGATTAAAGGTGGAAATTTGAAAATTGGCTTGCGACAATTATATATTAGTCTACGCACATAGAAATAGTAACATCTTAAAATTGTACCAAATTTACCCATTTTTTTTTAAATTAAACATGAAGCATAAGATTAAAGTGCAAGATGCCAGAATTAAAAAAAAATTTTTTTTGACCAAATTTTCTTCAAGGTTTTGTCCGCAGAAGTATGATAAATATACAAATTCTCTTTTCTTGAATCTTGAAAATTATACAATTCTATGAATCTTTACATTCCTAAATTTTTATACTTTGAGATCAGTCACGTTATGGTGACCTGGAAAAACATATTTTTTCAAAACAGTTAAGTACACCTTGATAAAATTATAATAACGAAAAATAAAAAGAAATTTATTAAAACAAGACACTATACTTTATTAAGTTTCCCTAAAATTCCTTTACTAAATTTCCCTCGTTTGCCTGGTCCGGTGTGCGGTGTTGCCGTATGATTGCGTCCGAATGGTTAACCCTTCGATGACTGAGGGACATATATGTCCCAAAGAGAAAATTTACGGGCAAAAAATATCAAGAGTTAAAGCTACTTTTTTATGTGTTATGAATTGTTGAATGTATATTTTATGGTTTTCTTACTGGCAATATAGCGTAAATGTTATCTACCAAATTAAATTGATACTGACAAGTCACGTTTCAAAACGCACCGTGTCTTTTGGTTTCGCAAAATTATTTAGACGTAATAAATTGTTTGTCAATTTTTATAGTGCGAGGTACGACAACGCTGGCTAATAACTAAATTATATTTGAACTTTATTTATATCAAGGTATATGCAATTTACATGATTAGAAAAAAAAAAAAAATATATATATATACATACATACATATATATATATATATATATATATATATATATAATACGGAAGTAAGTATAAATAAAAGATTTTTAGAAATATTTTACTTTTAATAAATATTTCCAAAATATGTTTTAAGAAGTTATCATAATTAAATAAATTTTAAGGGGAAATTCCCTTAAAATCATAATTTTCGCAAAATGTAGCCGTTAACGACACACATGTTCCGAGAAATTCCAAAAAATCTATACATGTATTTTTTATTTTGATTTTAAATATGTTTATACGGCCCTAAATTTTATATCACTTAAAGTATAGTTAGTATCCGTCGTGTAAATCTTACGGTCCTGAAAGGGTTAAAGTTGGAAACCAACAATTTGGCTACGTAACCCTGTATTCGTTTAAGGTATTATATTTTACAGGCCTTTTTTTAATTGATTACGTTAGAGAATAATTTTATTGACACCCATTTTTTGGTCCTTTATAATTAGTAAATTTACTAATTAATGCAAAAAATTCTTATCTCGACGAGATTCAACCTCATGAGAACGTGCATACATGGAGCATTCTGTTATATTGATTGTATTATTATATTTCATGTATATTCATAAAACTCGTCTATTTATCCTTCCAGGTACACTGGGTCCAGCAACAGCTGGAGAAGAGGCGGTCGAAGCGCGACTACGCTAGTCTGCTTGGCGCTCCATGGCCGCGGGCCGCCGGCGTGCACCGAAGCAGACATCGCGCTTTGGCTTCCGCCCAGACGTTTTTCCCGGATCCACTCTTCAAAGAGCAGTGGTATCTGGTAAGTGACGAATTTTTTAAAATGGAATAATTACTATCTTAGTTGTAATCTTGCATAGCACTTTGGTAGATGCAGACTTCATATCGTTGTTTTGCGGAATGATTGTCAACGTGCAGGGGTAAGTATAGACTTTCCATATAAAATTACATGATACTCTAAAACATCTAGATAAGACCGGTTGATTATTCCCGTTAGTTATCAATTAAGAATGAATGCTTTCAAGTACTTTTACTTGTGAAATACAATCTTCTTTTGCGTTCAAAACATAATGTACTTGATATTGAATATATTTGGCGTTCATTTTGTAGAAATTCATTATTAACAATTAAATGAAACTACGTGATGTAGTATTATTTCTACTTTCTATAAGTTCTTTACCACGACCTAGGTTTCGTTGTATTACAACATCTCCAGGTGGGCTATTAGCAAAGATCCCAAGAGAAAAAAGGAGATTAATCTATCGATTAAGAAAAATCTTTGCTAATAGCCCACATGAACATGATCTAATCTTTCAAAATATCTGGATGTAATTACTTAGCTTTACGATCAATCAATGAGAAATGATATCCGATGAACGATAAACTATGACAGGATTATCGATATTCTGTGTAATGTATTGTGCTGTTGCTAATAAAATATGACGGTATTCTAAGTTCTATGATGTATATTTAATGAAGTATTTCTTCCGGTAAATACTTAATGGTGCGTTGTGTGGACGAAATACCTATTGACCTCTTTGTATTTTCTGGGAAAAATTGCAATGACATATATACGTGTACGTATAAACATATATATATATATATATATATATATATATATATATATATATATATATATATATATATATCCACATGTGTGCACGATGAAATTATGAATTGTTTATTACTAAATACCCATGATTGTAATTTAGATGTGTTTATTTTTTTTAAAACTTCAGTAAGCTTTTAAGGTAAGATATGAACTTGAATGATATGATGCGAAATTCTGAGTAAGAAACTCCCAATAAAAATAATGTAAAAGATAGAAATGTTTTTGTGATTTGGTTTGAACAATACAGATAACCTCATTACGGGTGGATGAAAGTTATTAGGTTGAACGAGATGAAAAATTAATAGACACAAAGGTTGAGAGCGGAATTGGAAAATATAGGAAGAATCACGTGAAACAAAGGATTATCAGGCTGAATCATATCAACATATAGCCATTCATGTCAGCATATAATGTCAGTCTATATTAATACGATTGAGGGCAATGTAAACAAGAAATGTACTGTAAAAATTTTCGGGCAACGTCTAACAGAAATTGCTTAAATTATATCATAATAAGAAAATTAATGCGATTTTTCAACCTGATAACGACCCTAAGCATAACTCGATATTAGTAAACATTTAAAATCATAAAATATATATGTCAAAACCTGTATTCTGGACAATGAAGACTGAGTTCAAACTCATGGATAATTTGTGGTCATATTATAAAGTGATTGTCTTAATCAATGTTACTCGGCACCGACGAATTTTGCATATAATTAGTGGTACAAAATTTCATTCGCGATAGCTTGTTAATCGTAACAAAATAATACAAAGCAAAAGAGAAAAAGTCCCTTAAAAAATCTTTCTATCTGCAGTAGGAACGGGGTTGACTCTAAAACTAGGTACTGAAGCTAGTGACATGTATTTGAAAGCGGCGGGTAGGGGAACGGGGGGAGGGAGGGAGGGAGTGCAGGCCGGACCCTGCGGGGTTTTCCCTAAATATTAGTGTCTAATATAAGATCATAAAATAAACCCATTGTATACTGCGTTCGCATTTCGAAATTCCATGCGGAAAAAGTCGCAAAGCATCGTTTTATTATATAAAAGCTCGTCTATTTAATAATCTTTAGAAATGGTAAAAAAGTGATCCAATTGTTTTTCAATTAATTTGTGTTCACTAATTAAATTAAAAAATATATATTTTCTAACAAGAATTTGTTTAAAATAAAAGCCTTCCCTTTTTTTTATGAATGATCAAAATATTTTAAGAGTTGCTATACATTATTTGAAGCGGTAGAAAAGTAAAAAAATTATTATTTAATATTAATATAAGCTCGGTATGTATTAAATTTTAATAAAATCTACTGAATATTTTGGTATTTTGATGAAACTATCCGTCTATTTATCTATCAGGTGATGAATCAACTGATAGATAAATAGACGGATAGTTTTATACATTTAGTTTTCCGGTGTCGGTAAAATATAAACACCTACAGAAAATCTGTTATCTATTTTTTTGACAGTCGCGATAATGAGTACTTTTATATCACTCCGGAATAAAATTGTCAGCCGCCCTTTATGAATAATGACCATTTAATTCTGAAATCTTCCCTTTGAATAACACATCTTTCAAATTAAATCTTTCAAATTAAATCTTGCATCTTATATTCATGTTGTTTTCCCCCCGATTGGTCAATTAACTAACCAAAGTGTTTTGAGTCAATCTTGTTTACAGGAATTCGACTATACATTTTTTTTGGGTTCCGTAGCTAAATAGCAAAAACGGAACCATTATAATTTCGTCCTGTCCATCTATCCTTCTGTCTGTCCGTATGTCACAGCCATTTTACTCGGAGACTATTGGCACTATGTAGATTAAATTTGAATGACAGGTGTCTTCTGTGAACTACTATGCAAAGTAATAGTGGAATTATGAAAAAAAAAACAGTAAGCCGTCACGGCACGCCTGGCAGGTGTGAAACATCGTGTTCGTACAAGTAATATGCATAAAAGACAAGATTATTACAGGAACTAAATATAGCATAATGAAAAAATAAAGTATTACGAATTTCTTACAGAAAATGGTGACTTTATTTAATAAACATTTATTTATAATTAATACAAAAATAATAAAGCACAGGTTATGTGTACCGTAGTAAACAACAGCGTCGAACTGAGTGGGGAGGGGGTCGCGTAGTCGGTTGCGCATGACGACACGTTGCCATACCGTACACTCTACTACCTATAGACTATATATATATATATATATATATATATATATATATATATATATATATACCTTAGTATAGCGTAGCGACCCGTCGCCACGGTATGCGTCACCACGCCAACGATCCAGTTTATACCTGCGCCTTGTTGATGTTTTTGATGTTCATCAAAAAGTAATATTAGGTGTGGCACTCTATACATGTAACTGAGAAATGAAAAAAAAATCCAGTACTCATAGACGTATGGGGTATCGTTAGATAGGTCTTAAAAATGGTACAGAGGTTCCAAAATAAGTTCTTTATTTAAGTCAATAATTGGTTAGATATGAGCTTCTACAGTTTTAAAAAGTGCCCCCCCCCCAGTAAACATTAAGGTAGCAGGATTTAAAATAACCTTTCAAGGAAAATTGGTTTGAATAACATATGTTGTGTAGTTCTTGAGATATGGGATATTTTCGGTATCAACCGCAGCAATAACTTTGTTTTACACAGTGTCTTTTGAGAAATACAAACTATAACTTTAATATTGTTTGGTGCTACGGGAATCTTCGTGCGCAAGTCCGACTCGCACTCGATCGTTTTTTTTATCGAGTGTTAATAACACTTTGGTAGCGATTATTATCTATATTATTTTTTCGTATCTTATCCTGTTTTTCAGATAACTATTTTATCGTTAATGCAAAGGTTACGTGTCCTGTAGTGTACGCACATTGAGCGCCGCGCGGCACGATAAAAGCAATGCGGTGAACACCTTATTTGGCCATGAATATAGTAAGATATGGTAAAATAATTTCACAGAAGAGATATTAATTATATTGGTACTTCATTATTTTACTGTGTGTTATTGTATACAAACATCTTTTTATTTTTTCCAGTAACACCCCATAATCCGCCTGCTACCAACAGCATTTTTGAGTTTGCCATTTCTCCTTTTCATGGAAATGTGTTTTTATATGTGTCTTTAGAATTAGATGTTTATATATGAAAATCGGTACATATACAAGATAGACGAGAATTTTGGGCGATGTAATCAGTTTCTGTACCATATTGAACTTTTATTTTGTTACAATGTTTCTTCGAAACGACTGTATGTTACGTCTTTTTGACGTTAAGTCTTTTTGATGTGATTTTTTCAGAATAACATGTATATTTATATCTTGAAAGCTAAGCTAAGCACTGTTATGATATTTTTAAATATTTCTTAAAATTTAATATTGGCACCTTCATTACCTCTGTAACCTCTCCAGAGTAACCATATATATCGTTTGTATTGTATATAGATATAAACAATTGTTATAATTTTTTTCTTAATATCTATTGTTGGTAATAAAAGGAAGTTTTTCATTTGTAAGTAAAATGTTATTATTTTTTTATAGAAAAAATTTTAACTAACCTTTTAGACGTAAGCATAATTTTCCTCTAATAATTTTGGTTTTGTTTTACACTCCATAGTATTATTTCTTTCATTCACTTGGTTTTTATGTGGTGCAAATCTCCCTTTAAAATTAAATGTAATAAAAATTGTGCTAGTTTTGGTTGAATATCTACACAAGATATTTGTAAAAAAAATATGTTTATTTCCTAATTTTTCTCTGTCTTTAGTATTTTTTTTAAACTTTTCTCCATATCCTTAACCCCCTAAAGCGCGCATGTCGCATTATTGTGACATAAGTGTTTATATATTATAATGTCGCATGCTCTAGGGTTACGGTTTACTTGTGTGTAAAATTCCCTTTTGCATTAAATTTCATGAATTAGTTGCAACCAACAGTTTAAAATATAATGCGACTCAGTAACATACAGATAAACTGGTGAAAAATGTATGTTCCATGAGAAATATGTAGAATTTAAAATGACTTAAAATCTTAATATTTTTCACATTGAAAACTTAAAAATTCTTACTTATTTCGTTTTAACTAAAATGTTGTGTACATTTTAGTTATAACGAAATACGACCCTAACGAAATAAAACCCCGATTAGAAATTGTTTTTCATGTTAAATATTAATTATCCCTGAAATATATAATACTAGCGAAGCCGGAGTGATTTTGGATTTTGCATCATCGATTTTGCAGTTTAGAATTTATTTTAAGCAGGTTGAACATAAAAAAACTAATATAAATCAATGGATATGGCTTAATTGTAATACTTGAAAAGTTCAATGAATTCAATGATTCGACAAAGCTTGTAAACAGAATGTTATGAACTTTGAAAAAAAAACAACGAAGACTTCTTGTACGACATTAATGCAGTAAGTGCAACTCTCGATGAGCAAAAGGTAACTTAAACTATTAGTGTAATTTCAATGGATGAGAAAAGTTGTATTGAAACTTTCTAGTATAAAGCTGCAGTTTATGAAAGAAAAAATACATTTTATGTTACTTTGAATTCTATTTTTCTTTATTTTGAAAATATATTATATCGATCATAATTATGAAAGAAGTAATAGTAATTGTTCTTTAAAATGATTGACAAATAATTAAAAGTTTCAACCTTAATATATACGCGTTATGTAATATGCCCTGCTTTAAAATTCAAGAGGCATATTCTGATTTACCCAAGCATAAAATAGCCTGGAGCGATATAAGGGTATTGAAGCATTGAAGTTTTGGGGTAAATCTCGTGGATGGTTATTATTTTTTTAAATCTTATAGCCTGCGAGCGATAGTATAATTCTATGATGCTTCACATGGCTTAACATGTTAACCGTATAATGTGCAGAATGGAGATTGATGGTCTTGAGAGATCGAATTAATGCCTAACCTACAATCTATGGTTGAGAAAACTTAATAGAATCACGATACGTCAATCTTTTGTGTTCACATTACATGTATAATGTGAACACAGAAGATTGACGTATCTTTAAGTCTGAACTAAAGATTCGTATGACTAGAGTGATTTAACTTAAAGACATGACAAGTTGAGCAAAAAATATTAATATTTCATGGTGCTTTTGAACTTTGGTATACCTAACATATCTGAGGCAAAACAACAATATAAATATATTAAAGATATACGTCTTTTGTTTTACACGTCTACGGTATATAGCTGGCATTCTTACTATAAATGTGATATAGATGTCAGTGATATTTGTGATGGTTATTATTTTACTATCATTATCTGAGAGGGTCTAGGTTTCATATGGCAAGAGCTAAATATGCTCGTATGTAACTTACCCCATCTGAGTGCTCTGCACAAGTGAGAATCAGATCGCGCAATATCGAGTGAATATGTTGATAGTACCAGTAGAACCCAGCCCGACTCCTGTTTCGTTTGATGATTATATAAACTATATAAATCTTTTATTATCATTTCAGTTAATAGTTAAGATTAATGTTAATTAACATAATGATAAATAGAAAACGTTGCATTTTTTGTTTTACATATTTTTTCTTCGACTTTGAGATCACCTAGAAATAAAGAGGCTACTCTCATGTCTGACGTAGAATATGCGTTACGATAAAAATATGCCGTTTCTTTCCAATGTATATTATTGAGTTATTACCTAATACCTCTAATAATATTGGAATATAATTAATGATTAACACCCGTTTAATTAATGACCATCTTATAATTAAGGATTAACACCTCACCTAATCCTCAATATTAAGTTCGACAATTATGGTGAGATATACGATGTTATGATTGGTCTTACGTCCAAGAGACATCGAATTACCCGTGAATATTAAGTTTAACGTTTCTTCACATATTTTCAAAATTACTCAGAGTGAAAGTGGATGTTGTTCTGTTAGCGATTCCATAATCAAATTGCATAAATGGAACCTTTATAACGCCATCATGTCCGTCTGTTCGTCATATATGTCACGGTGCTCTCGATAGCTCTGCCAGTTTGAGATAGTTGTCGCGTGACAGTAAAATCCAAAATTTATAAAAAATATTTTATTGAAAATTATTTGTTTCCCAGAATTTTAATATAACATTATTTTACATTGATTTAATTTTTAGACAAATAGCTCGACGCGTTTTTAGAATAAAATTAAATGTGATGAAACTACAACTCGTCCTGTAATGTTAATTGTACAATTCTCGAGAGTGATTTTTACCAAAACTAAACGGTAAACATTTTTTTTCAAGATTTTAATAAAACATTATTTCACAGTCACTTAGTTTTTTAGACAAACCGCTGGACGCGTTTTTAGAATAAAATTAAATGTGATGAAACTACAACTCGTCCTGTAATGTTAATTGTACAATTTTCGAGAGTGATTTTTACCAAAACTAAACGGTAAACATTTTTTTTCAAGATTTTAATAAAAGAATATTTCACAGTCACTTTATTTTTGAGACAAACCGCCGGACGCGTTTTTAGAATAAAATTAAATGTGATGGAAATACAATTCTTCCTTTAATGTTAATTGTACAATTTTCGAGAGTGATTTTTATCAAAACTAAACGGTAAACATTTTTTTTCAAGATTTTAATAAAACATAATTTCACAGTCACTTAGTTTTTTAGACAAATCGCTCGACGCGTTTTTAGAATAAAATTAAATGTGATGAAAATACAACTCTTCCTGTAATGTTAATTGTACAATTTTCGAGAGTGATTTTTACCAAAACTAAACGGTAATCATTTTTTTTCAAGATTTTAATAAAACATAATTTCACAGTCACTTAGTTTTTTAGACAAATCGCTGGACGCGTTTTTCTTAATAGAGTTAAAAGTGTGGTAAAATTATTAGTTTTCCTGTAATATTAAGTCTACAATTTTTGGGAGCGATTTTTAGCAAAACTAAGTGGTAAATCATTTTTAATTTTTAAAATGAGTTACATATTTATAGTTTGAATAAAATATAAAAAAATCAGCGAATTTCATCGGCAGCGCGTTTTATGCGACAACTACCTTAAAAGCGATTATGATGAAGTTTTACAGGAAACCATAGTTAAATTATAGAATAAAGAACAGAAATTCCTTTTTTGAGGTACGATACATCACATCATCGAACTTTGGGGATATTTGGGGACTTTGGGGATACATCGAACTTTCGGGAAAAATTTTTTCTCAAGGATCTCATCCAGTAAGGCGTCAGTACGTTGTTGTGAACCAAACCGTTTTGTATTGGCCTTAAACTTTTTAACCGTGGATGTCAAAAATGTTTCGATGAATTTGCATTAACACAGTTAATTGTCTTTATCTGTGAAATATTTATCAGTGAGTGTATTTACATAGTAATAATGTCAATATTTATAATTTAATGAAAGTACTATGTACTCTTAAATTAAATATTTAACAGTACATAGTACTTTCATTAAATTATAAATATTAAGTTAAATATTAAACATTTAAGATTACATAAATATTTAATCTTTAACTTTTATAACTAAAGTGTGCAGGGAATCCTAGTAGTGCAAGATCTATTCTATATCATCACCATCATCATCATATATTAATACGCTAAGGTTAAGATATTACTCTTCCTTTTTAGAAAAAACCTCACAACTAATCCACATAAATTATATATCATTTTATAGATAATTGCTTGCTCTACCGGCATCCACAACTAAACAATTTATTATTGCTATTGTTTTTGCAAATTAATTAATTATTAAAATTATATACACAAAACAGTAATGCTGCCATATAACGGCTCAACGTCAATATGATTGACGGTCGGTAAAATTTTTGTTTAATTTCAAATCCACTCACGTATAAATAAAGTGGCGCTTTAGCTCAATGCTTTTGATACTAGTAAAATATTTGTTTGATCTGTCATCTGAGCTTCATAATGGAATAAAAATGTAATAAGCAGTGTGCAAAATTAGAAATGAATTGAATACCTGCAATCAATTTTGATTTATTAAATTGACTCTAAACACTCTGTTGTAACTAATATGACAGCTGTGAGTTCATTTTCTCATGTGTAAATATTTATAATCTACCACGCAAATTGATATAATGCGAAGACTTCGCACGGGTCACGCTAGTTTAAGAGTTTATTTTAAATATTCTTCTACATCCCTTGACTATTTACATTTGATCCAAAAAACAAAAGACGAACGGCTAGACCGATAACGATGACGAGAATTTAATGGAAGCGAACACAGCCACGTAAACCGACAAACAACACGTAATTAAACGCTGAATATTTGCCCGCTAACATTATAATTAAAAGATATGAATAATAGAGACTTGATTAGGCATCTTGGCGGGATGCCGAAACGCAAAATTCACCCGGAACGGCGGCGGCCATAATGGGAGTTAATGAAACACTTAAAGAGTACGCTGAGGATATTCGTCTATTTACGGACTAGTAAATATTAAAAGAGATATTCTATTAAATGAAAGTCGTGCGGAAGTTGCTCGTTAAGACAATCGTTTAATTGCTTTCAAATACATTTACCGCTGTGGATTATAGTGGAATTAATCCAATGTTGTATGACTGCAGAAAGAGAAAAATCATCCGAGAAAGGAATTTTACAATATTTAACACCCTTATAATTACAATATATGACTAATGGTAATTTCCAATATTGACCCATAAACATGACAGAGAATATATGAAGAACCATAAACAATGTTAAACCAAAGAACTTTTTGTAAGAAATTGGTGATTTAAATGTTAAGCGACGTGAGATCTTATAACTTGCATAAAAATGAAATATGGCTAATAATTGTTTTGTGTTAAGTGAAGAGTTTGAATAACAGATACTGAAAGGTCTTAAGGCCACATAACAAGAAAGCTCAGATACGTACAATAGAAAAAAATCATAATAAACAAATGTCTTATTTTTTTGTTCTTATGCTATTTGTATTTTATTTTTTGTTTGTTTATTTACTTCATCGCGTATGAATTATATCAGTAACGGACATGACAACATCTTGCATGCGAGCAAAATTCAACAAGAAAAATGTATAAGGTAATTAATTATTGATTGTAAGTCTCCTAATAAATATAGGAACTGGGTAGATAAGATCATAGCGCGATTCGGAAAATAACTTGGATATGAGATTTTTGGATAATTATTAAATTAATTCATCGATTTGAGGTGCAGATATCAAAGAACGGAAACTCACTTCTCTAATTCACACATGAATAGTGTGAAAGTCTATGTTCACATTATCTGTAGTTATACAAATTTCATTTGAAGCTGTTAAATAAGAGTAAGGTCTTAATTTATTTATAAGTTCTGATTCAGATATGAATTGAGTGAAAGTCGATGTTCATATTATTTGTAAGATATACAAATTATTTGTAATTGTAAAAAATCAATTGCCATCCATGAAATGATATATGAAGCTGTCAAATAAGAGTAAGGTCTTAATTTATTTGTAAGTGCTGATTCGCATATGAATAGTGTGAAAGTCGATGTTCACATTATTCGTAGTTATAAAAATTAGTTGTAACTGTAGTAAACCAATTCACATGCAAGGAATGACATATGACGCTGCTAATAAAAGTAAGATTTTAATTTATTTGTAGGTGCTGATTCAGATATGAATAGTGTGAAAGTAGATGTTCATATTATTTGCGGTTATACAAATTAGTTGTTACTGTAGAAAACCAATTCATATGCAAGAAATGACATATGACGCTGCTGATAAGAGTAAGGTTTTAATTTATTTGTAGATGCTGATTCAGATCTGAATAGTGTGAAAGTTGATGTTCATATTATTTGTAGTTATACAAATTAGTTGTAACTGTAGAAAATCAATTCACGTGCAAGGAATGACATATGACGCTGCTAATAAAAGTAAGATTTTAATTTATTTGTAGGTGCTGATTCAGATATGAATAGTGTGAAAGTAGATGTTCATATTATTTGCGGTTATACAAATTAGTTGTTACTGTAGAAAACCAATTCATATGCAAGAAATGACATATGACGCTGCTGATAAGAGTAAGGTTTTAATTTATTTGTAGATGCTGATTCAGATCTGAATAGTGTGAAAGTTGATGTTCATATTATTTGTAGTTATACAAATTAGTTGTAACTGTAGAAAATCAATTCACGTGCAAGAAATGACATATGATGCTGCTAATAAGAGTAATGTTTTAATTTATTTGTAGGTGCTGATTCAGATATGAATAGTGTGAAAGTGATGTTCATATTATTTGCGGTCAAACAAATTAGTTGTTACTGTAGAAAACCAATTCATATGCAAGAAATGACATATGACGCTGCTGATAAGAGTAAGGTTTTAATTTATTTGTAGGTGCTGATTCGGATATGAATAGTGTGAAAGTTTATGTCCATATTATTTGCGGTTATACAAATTAGTTGTAACTGCAAAAAACAATTTCCGTCCAGGAAAAAACATAAAAAGCTGTTAAATAAGAGTAAGCTTTTAATTTACTTGTAGATGTTGAAATTTTATCTTCCACTCATTATTTATATCAGAATTAACTTGAAGTGTTGGGTAGAAACTACAACGAATCAGATAGTTAAACTAAAATTGTGATTCGAGCATTGTAACGTGACTCCTTAATAGTCATCCAATACTGGATCGATATCGTCTTAATATTCTACAGCTCACAAATTTTGAAACAATCAGATGATTGCTTTAACAAGCAACTTCCGCGCTTGTTTCATCTTTAAAACTTTCAATTAATGGAAGACCTCCTTTGATATTCGCAGTTCCGCAAATAGGTCAATGATCTTTGAGTGTTTCATTAACTTCTATTATGGGCGTATCCGCTTAGGGTGAATTTCGCGTTTTGCTATCTTACAAGGGGTCTAATTAACTCCCTGTTATTAATAGATTTTAATTATAACGTTAGCGGGCGAGCATTCAGCATTTAATTACCTGTTGTTATTCGGTTATACTCATGGATGTTATTATGGTAGTGGTTAGTAGCAAGTGAATAAATTTTTAATTTGGTTTTCTTAATGTTATTCGCCAACTGTGTCTTGTAAATAAGGTCATTATTAAAAATGCTAGGAATGTATTTATATTTATGCTAGAGTTTTTTCGTTATTATTTACAACGGAAATGACCAGGTGTCTGGAAAATAAAATTGTTCTTGCTACGAATATGGGTTTTAGAACATTAAAACTACCGCAACGTTGCTTAGTTAATACAGAAAATCTGGCTAAATTTCAGGCGTAACAATACTTTAAAACGATTTTAACGTTTATAACATAGTATATAAGGTGGTAGTATAAAAGGTAGGTGGAGTAATAAAGCCCTTGATGAAGATATCAGCTTAGTACTTGATTCTTGTCTGATAGTTGGAACTGATAGGATACACAAGTTTAACCACCAACTTCAACTTCTGGATAATCAGCGTAATGTTAGTTGTTAAAACCATTATATCGATAGTGTTACGGTCGCTGCACAAATTAATTAAAACTAGTTTGTTGACTAACACCGTTGTACGAAAGCTTATAGGAGAGTTTCATGATATATGAAACAATTTGTGTTTTACAAAAATTAGTATTTTGACAAAAATTAGAATATAAAAGTTCAGCCGAAGATCCGCAAGAAGATGGCAGTAATAGATAATAACCAAGTAATGAAAAAAATCATCAGAATTGGTCGAAAATCGTAGCGTGTCCTCGTACGTAAATACGACAGACCAATGAACGGAGATGCATATAATCGAAGGCAAATTTAGATCATAATTAATACAAAAAAAATGTTTTAAAATGGTTCTATTCTTTAGAGAAAAGTTGATTATGTGTAAAATACCTGAATTATAATTGCTTTTGTTATCAAAATCGTGGCAGACGCGTTAGTCGACAATAAAGTACACAGCCGCGGCCTTTTTTGCTTGCATTATTTATGTTGATATGTTTGCTTGCATTATTTATGTTATAACAAAAAAAAACACTTAATCCTTTAAAGCAAGACCTCATCTTCAGTCTCAATATACATAGTAAAGGCTAATCGTTATTAAAGCAATTTCATTTCTTATCCTAGTATTTACTGAATATATGTAAAATGCCTAAGTTATAATTGCTTTTGTCGTCAAAATTCGTGGCAGACGCGTTAGTCGACAATAAAGCACACACTAGCGACCGCGTTTGCTTGCACTGTTTATGTTAAAATTTATAACAAAAAACTTCTTAATTCTTTAAAATAAGTCTTAACCTTCAGTCTCAATGGGACATTGTAAAGGCTTACCGATATTAAAGCAGTTTCATTTTTTATTATAGTGTTTACGAAATAGCTTGTAAAAATAAGGTTAAAAAATATTAGTTTATGGTTTTCATTTTATTTTGAATTTTATTATTTAGTGGGATAATGTTGGACTGTTACTTCAAGATATAGACGCTGAAGTGAGAGGCGATTAGCACAAGTACCAATGTTTTTTAGCCTTTAATTGTATTTTAAAGCGTTATTTGAGACATTGTAGATCTGTTACTTTGAAATATAGACGCTTAAGTGAGAGGCGATTAGCATAAGCGTGAATGTTTTTTTACCTAAATTGTATAAAGCGTTATTCGAGACAGAGTAGAACTGTTACTTCAAGATATAGACGATGAAGTGAGAGATGTTGAGCACAAGCGCGAATGTTTTTTTTTAACTTTAATAGTATTAAAGCTTTATTTGAGACAGTGTACAACTGTTATTTCGAAATATAGACGATGAAGCGAGAGGCGATTAGCACAAGCGCGTATGTTTTTTTACCTTAAATTGTATAAAGCGTTATTTCAAACAGGGTAGAACTGTTACTTCAAGATATAGATGATGATGTGACAGATGATTAGCACAAGTGCGAATGTTTTTTTTAAACTTTAATAGTATTAAGCGTTATTTGAGACAGTGTAGAACTGTTACTTCGAAATATAGACGCTGAAGTGAAAGAGGATAAGCACAAGCGCGAATGTTTTTTAAATTTTAATAGTGTTAAAGTGTTATTTTAGACAGGTTAGAACTGTTACTTCAAGATATTGAAGTGAGGGAAGATTAGCACAAGCGCCATGTTTTTTAAGCTTTAGTTGTATTCATGTGTTACTTGAGACAGAGTAGAACTATTATTACGAAACATAGACGGTGAAGTGAGAGACAATTAGCACAAGCGTGAATTTTTTTTTTAAAACTTTAATAGTGTTAAAATGTTATTTGAGACAGGGTAGAACTGTGACTTCAAGATATAAACGCTGAAGTGAGAGTCGATTAGCACAAGCGCCATGTTTTTAAGCTTTCGTTTGTATTAATATGGAGACAGAGTAGAACCGTTACTATGAGATATAGACGCTGATGTGAGAGACGATTAGTACAAGCACGAATTGTTTTTTAAATCCATAATTCAACTTTATTAAGAATCCTTATTTTTAATGACTGAAAAGTCTGTTAGAAATTTAACATTTTTAATTCTCACCATCTGTTCGTAAATCTGTACAAGTCCCCAGTACTCACATTTTACCACAAAATACCGCATATTGTCAACTTGCGTCGTCCACGAAAACTTTCTAAAAAGAACAAATCAAAACTATCATTATGTTATCCTGGTTGATTTAAAAACGCTATGAAAAAAGCGGACTTCCTTAATTTACTTGTCATTTCACTGAACTCGGCCAGTTTCCCTATGCGCAACTTTTAATATAAAGTTTTCTATATATTTTTTTATTCATTTTCCTGCGGCAGCCTTGCAAAGTAGCGAAATATTCGAAAGAATATCGAAAGTATTCTACGCGAGCAAGAAATAATAATATGGAGGGGAAAGTGGGCCGGAGTTTGTCCCGCGTCTGCAAACAGACTCCAACCTTCGCACGGCCGCGCTTCTTTCCACTTCAGTCTCTTTTTAATGTCGCTTCTCAGTCCGAAGCAAAACAATGTTTTCGAATAATATTTAGATAACTTTTCGCTAATAATTGCGTGGTGAGTTGCACGGTGTTTTTTTTACGATTTTTTCTTGAATAACGTTAGACTAATGAAATACGGAAATAGAAAAAATCATAATAAATGTTCGGTGAGTTATGCTATTTTGTCAATTGTAATATGATACAATTGTAAAATTTTAATGCTTATAATGTCTGTACTTTATTAGTACGACATTGGGACATACAGTTCAAAGTTCCCCCGTTCAACCAACTTGAAGAAGTGGCGCTTGCGTGCGAGTGTGTATATGAATATATTGAATTTAATTAAAATTAAAATTATTGAATATATTTGGCGTTAATTTTATAGAATTTCGTTATTCACAATTAAATGAAACTTCGTTATTCACAATTAATTAAAATTGGTTGCATTAAATTATGTTTTATAACAATTTTAATCACATTTAAATGAAACTACGTGATGTAGTATTATTTCTACTTTCTTTAAGTTCTTTTTACTATTAACTAAATCTTTGCTTGTTACCTGACGATAAGACGATATTGTAATACAACGATCCCACCTGACGATCTGACGATATTGTAATACAACGAAACCTAGGTCGTAGTAAAGAACTTAAAGAAAGTATAAATAATACTACATCACGTAATTTCATTTAAATGTGTTAATTTTTGAATAATCAATTGGAAGCTACGTTTTTATCTTCGTTTCTAAGGTAATTTGCGATTTATCACATACCACAGTCTTAAGTTCAATGGTTCAGAATTTTTAAACGACATGCATTTATGAAATTAGAAACTGTAATTTTTCCTACTTTCTAAGCTAATATTCGTTTGAGCATATGTATCACGAAATGCATTACGTATTTGTGTTACTCCGCCCGCCTAAAATCCAACTTATTTGAGAACAGTTTCAAGTATAACTTTTAAGGAACTACCATTGTTAAACAACTTATTAACTATCACCAATTACATACTTACGTAAATTAAAAGATAAACTTTTATTCTACTTTCTTAGCTAATTTACGATTGAGGATATATACCATAAAGATGTTACTGTTTGCATTTATTGCATGAGACTCTGCTCACCTAAGATCCGAATTATTTGAGAACAGTTTCAAGTACAACTTTTAATGAACTAACGTTGTTATTTGAACTACCGTGGCATTTTATTAACTACCACCAATTCCGCACTTATATAATTTAGAAAGCACATTTCATTTTAATCTCAAATCTTGTATGCGATTGAGCTTCTGTATCATGAAAGGCATTATGTGTGTCCGCGACTTCGCCCGCCTCAAATTATTTGAGGACAGTTATAAATACATTTTTAAGAGTTAAATAACCAAGTACGTACTAACATTTGTTGAAAATTTTTTTTTGACAATGTGTCTAATATTTTTCTATTTATTATATTTAATGTTTAAAAACCTACTCTTGTTTTAATCTAATATATGTCTTCTATACTTCTTGCATTATAATGTACCATTATCATTTAATAATTTAGGATTCGCTTGTTTTTTCCTGGAACGGTAAAATTATATCTTAAAAGTTTTTTTCTTTGCATTTATCGCACATGTTAGATGTACATTATTTATGTCGTCAGACGTGTAATTAGAAAGTAAATTTTTATTTTCACTAATAATATTCATTTTTGTTAGAATTATTGTAAAGATACTAATTTCTATCAAAAATATTCCACATAGAAATGTTAGTTCTTACTTTACCATATTAAATCAAATATTCTTTGAATCAAACTAAATTCCTCTAAATGAAGTATTTCCAAACATTCAGCAGAAGCTAACAAGTAACGAGACAATTTATGCCGCGGACTTTTTTTTTCTTCTATCGGCAGAAATAAAATTACATGCGTCATTGAGAATTTGCAAAACAGACTATGAATAATTCATTATTATGATTGGTAATAAATAAACCAAGCTAAATGGTCTGCGCTCCGTTGTCTATTTATACGTTTCACTTTCAACGTCCTTTTTTTCTCTTTATTTCGGCGCTCGAGTCTTGTTGTAATCTGCATGAAAATTAAACTGTCGGGGAACTCAACTTTAACTTAAGTCTGCAAAGTAATATAAATATGTTTAGCTCGCTTTTTATTAATTAAGATACATTAAATATCGTTGATAAGATCAGATGGCGATTTGCAGTGTTGACACGAATTTTCCCATAATTTTAATAGTAGGTGTGTTTTATCATATTATTATGAATAGGAAAAATTAAAATAAAATTATTTTGTTTACGAATATATATATATATATATATATATATATATATATATATATATATATATATATATATATATATATTAATAATTTTTATACATAGTTGATAATTTCGTCAAAGTGACGGACAACAGTTGTATGATAAAAATATGCGCGGAAAATTCTACTTACAATTCGTTTTATTATAATTATCGCTTTTGTTTAGTATCTCAAAATTTAACAAAAATTAAATCGGATCATGATAGAAGATAATCGTTATCTTAGCGTTTCATTAATGGACTTATCTATTTTTGAAGTGCAACCATTTAGGAGGTAATCATTAACCCAGCATCAGCATCCTTATTGGACACGGTTAATGAAGAGGCAGTTGAAATAATTCTCGAATGTCAGAACTGTACAAAATAACATGAGAATGGCAGTCTTATTATTAATGATATCCAGAATTATGTTAATATTGGGAACGTCATTACAAATGTCAACGTCATTTAACATTCAGAAAATTTGAATTGACGGAAATTAAATTGTTAATTTGTGTTATACCATGGTTAAATTAATATCAGAAGGAAGGGTTTGATGAATATACATTGTATCAGCAATTTAATCGTTGTAGATTAATTTATCTCGGGGCAAAATCCGGTAGTTGACTCGTTCTAAATTTTAATATTTTTCGTACAATATTGTGATATATAAGTTAATTAAAAACCAGTCTTGAAAAAAATTCAAATGAATTTTAAAAAATGATTAAACAATAAGCCAGTTATAGGCTTCTAAATTTAAAGATGCGGATAGAGTTGAGTATATCCCTATCCTTTTTTCTCTTATAGAATATAATGTGCAATATTAAAAATGACCTCACAACACTGTATTGCCGTCCTTGTCTAAAGGTTAAATTTAAACTTTTATAACTCGGTCAATTTTTAAGATTATTAAAAAAAAATTTCAGTTTTCTTCAGCTTGTACCTTGAAATTATGATTAATGAAATAAAAAAAAAATTAGTCAAATACCCAATTACTGAAAATGTTTCTTAAGTATTGTTAGTTTAAATAGCAAGAGAAATGGTGGTATTGCTCTTTTATGATCCAAGAGAGCAAATATACTTTGGGAGATTTGCTCTCTTGGATCATAAAAGAGCAATACCACCATTTCTCTTGCTATTTAAAGCAAATATATTTATAACAAATATATTTATTCGATTTTTTAATCTCTTATCATTGATATAATTTATTATGTTTATGGTCAAAATAGTTGATAAGAAAGCTAATTGGACATAAAACCGATAATTACTAGTTTCATTCGTATGTCTAGGTTTCATAATTCTAAATCCGTCAAATTCAAAACCATCTAGCGCTTTTAAATAGGCAAAACATATAAAAAATACAATGATTTTGATGGAATTCATCAAAAGTTGAAACTCATAGAACAAGGATATTTATAAATGTGCAGGAACTAATGGCACCATTTATTTGAATTTTATTATGAGTTCAATTTCTCCAGTAAATATTTTTATAAATTCATTGAAAAGTTTTTTTTATTATAATCAGCCCAAAAATATAGGTCTTTCGAATAATTTCCAGCAGTCAACTTATGGAATCTTATGAAGACATACTTTAAGAGCGTTCTCTTAATAAGAAATTTAGAAAATAAAAGAAATTAAGAATAAATAAGGGTAAATGTTTGAGAATCTAAGAGTATTGGAGGCAAGGATTAGGTAGCTTAAGTTAATATTAAATGGTTATTTATTATGTCAATATAACTTGGATTTAAATAATATTTGTTTATTGGCCAGTATTATCTACTTTCTTTCTTTTAAATCAGGTAACATGTGTGTGATGTTGCCACAGATAATTACACTATTAAAGAGAAAAAAATACTTTCTACTTATACGATCGATATGAAACTTTCACTATCCTGTAGCTTATTGTACCTAGATGTACATATAGTACATAGTATCTTTTCAAAATGTGTGGATAATGCGTAATAACAATTTAAGTAAGATGAGTCAAAGTGTGTTCGGTGCGTTTTTGAATTCAACTTTTAAATAATTACAGTTACGTTAAAATAATGCATGAAATCATAGTAGAAAACACAAGAACCTTTAAAAAAGTTCTATGGCGTATATTGTTATTAATTACAGATTGTCTCTTGTGATCTTTTTTCTGTTGCGAAATCGGATATTGGAAGAATCGCGTTAAGTAAACTAAACCGCTGTAATCTGCAAACTAGTTCCCGAACGTATAAGACCAATTACAAGTAACTCGTAATTACTAAGTCCATTCTGTTACTTTCACTGTCGTTTACAATTTCCGATTCTGTTCTCGATTAGCCCAATCTTGTACTCTTGAATTAAATAAATCAAACTGTTATGGCTTCATAAGGATACATTCGAAAAAATTGTGCACGGGAGTGAAATCTATATAATAATTCCCCAACGTATATGATTAATTACAATTAACTCGTAATTAGACTATTCGTTCCGATATTTTCACTTTCATTTACAAATTCCGATTGTGTTCTCGATTAGCCCGATCTTGTACTGTTGAATTATATAAATCAAACCGTTAAAGCTTTATAAAGATACACTCGAAAAAATTGTGTACGGGGTGAAATATATAAAATAATTCCCGAACGTATATGATTAATTACAATTAACTCGTAATTCCAATATTCATTCCGATATTTTCACTGTCGTTTACAATTTCCGATTCTGTTATCGATTAGCCCGATCTTGTAACGTTGAATTAAATAGATCAAACCGTTAAAGCTTCATAAAGATACACTCGAAAAAATTGCGCACGGGGGTTAAATCTACAAAATAATTCCCGAACATATATGATTAATTACAATTAACTCGTAATTACAATATTCGTCCCGATATTTTCACTGTCGTTTACAATTTCCGATTGTGTTCTCGATTAGCCCAGTCTTGTAACGTTGAATTAAACAAATCTAACCGTCATGACTGCATAAAGATATGTTCGGAAAAATTGAGCACGAGGGTGAAATCTACAAAATAGTTCCTGAATGTATACGACTAATTACAATTAACTCGTAATTCCAATATTCATTCCGATACTTTCACTGTCGTTTACAATTTCTGATTCTGTTCTCGATCAGCCCGATGTTATAACATAAAAACTGTTTAACAAACAATCTATATTAATTATTATACGCTTTTTATTATGGGCGTTTCTTTTATTACAACATTGGGTACAGTTTTGTACTCGATTAAAGCACAAAATAAATAACTAAATCGTCGAGAATGCCATTAATAAACTAATATTAAATAAATATTATATAAGATAAAAACGATCAAAGAGTACAGTCATGATTCATTATTTTGCTGGATAAAGTCAGGGCGAATAGCTAGTCTTTAATAACAGAATCCTTGTCAATTAATATCTAAAATAATATTCTAACAAAGAGTTAAAATATCAAGAACTTAATTTTCACTAACATTCGGCTAAACGGAAAAACTCATCTACAGTATTTGCACTTCGTGTTTGCTCACAGTTATTTCTCGTAACGCGTAACGCGACTGGAGAAAAAAAAATGCAGCAGCGTACATTCTTTATAATTATAGTTCACTGAGAGAGACGTACAAATATTGACGCATTTTAAAGCGCTCCTCTGTTTTGACCAAACATTTTTACGCCCTCGAAAAATGGAGTTTACTCGCTGAACGTAGTTAGGAGCAACGCGAAAATATTTTCCCTGTTTTCCACAGTTTCACTACCATAATTTTAATTACGATCTTGATATATGCTTTAACGTTTTTACTTTAACAAATTAGTGACGCTCTTACGCGATTTACTAACATTTCTTAAACCTCATAATTTTCAACGAAAAATATTGTCATTAAGTGAAATGATAGGGATTTTAAATAATGATATATAATATTGATTTATAATAATTGATAAATATAACATTTTAGGAAATTTAGAATCCTTTCTAGCTGGAGTCTGATTGTTTCAATATTTTTGGATTTAATTTATTTATGCAGGTTTTAATAAAAATAAGTTATTCGTAATTAAAAATAGACTATATCGTATAAGATTTAAATTTTATCTTATGGTTATAAGTATTAAGTATATATTGGATATAAGAATATGGATTTTCAAATATATTTTTCTACTAAATATAAATTAATAATTATCGTGGTAATATTAAGGGTTTACGAGATATTTAACTCGAAACTTTTCACAAAGATGGCGCACAACGACACTTAATAATATTGTCAAAAAATTAACTTAGTCTAACTATGTAACAAAAGTAAAATTTTACTGGACTTTTCTAAGTATCAAATAGATAAATATACAAATTTGATTTACTATTTTTTTTGCGTTTTTCATGGAATTCTACCAAATTCATTTCATAGAGATATTTCCTATTTAAAATATTGTTTGCATAATAATAATTTTTTTCAAGAAAAGTATCCTCAAACCGTCCGGAAAAGCTAATAAGTTGGAAGACAATTTACACAGAAGACTTTTTCTTGATCCACAGAAATAAAATTGCGTGAAAATTTGTAAACGGGATATGAATAATTCATTATTTTGATTGATAATAAATAAACTATGCTAAATGGTCTACGCTCAGTTTTCTACTTATTTTTTACTTATTATTTTCTATCTATATACGTTTCGCTTTGGACGTTTTTGCTTCTGTTTTCCGGAGAAATATAATAATCATGGAGGGTGAGTAAGTAATTATTTGGGTGTTAATTTTTATCCTCCCGAAGTACAAATGTGTTTAAATCAAATCCTGTTCATTGAAATATGGTCTTTTGCACAGAGCTACGAACCCCTCTCCCCTCCTCTAATAAAGAAGCTAAAGCGACTTTCGCCGTGAATAGCGAAAGTGATACTTTTATCACTTCTCTATACGATACACAAATTATTCGAAATTCAAATAATAATTGTTTTTTACTCACCTAGTACAAATAGAATGATCGGGAGCGAAACAGATAATTATCTTTTCTGCTCCCCGCTAACTTCACTTCTTTTATAAACTACCCTCGGGATATCCTTGTAAATTACTATTGATGGTGTCTCCAGCGAGCCCGCCTCTTCTTGAATACATTCTTTACATGAATATCATTATGTTGCCAAGACGCCTACTTGGCTACTATTAAAATGTAAATCAAATTGACACGCAATCGGAAATCAGATGCTTAACTTTAGAGTTTACTTTTATTTCGTGTTAATATGTATTTTGTTCTACTTGCCTAAAATATTCGCTTTAGGCATAATATTTCGATGAACAGCATATCCTTTTATTGTCTAATATCATCAAGATTTGGCTTCATCACTTTGATTATTTCAAATACGTATATGGACAAAAAACTACATTATCGTAATATATTCGATTACCAGCTAGTTATTTTTTACTTCTAACTCTTAGTATTTCTGCTTGGCTTGGTAAACCCCTTAAGGTTTACGTTAACTCCTTCCACTATGCAAGAATAATGTTATATGTAGATCCAAATAAACAACGCAATCGCTTACAAAACAAGATCAAGCAAGCTATTAGAATTAGAGAAGAAAGTAAGAAAAGAGAAATCATTGTGTAACTACATTTGAGAAAACCTGTTAGTAACTAAAATAATCATAAATTGTTGTTCTTATTTTTGTCCCGTACTCGGTTTAATCGATATCATATGTGAAACTAATGGTAATTAATAGCCAAAAGGGTGGTGTTTTCGTAACGACTTTCGACGTGGTATAAGACGAAGAAAAACAACAGGAAAACTACCAAATGTAAGAGAAAAAAAGTGAAATTAACATGATTTCATTAATCGACAACGTACGTGTATCTTGGGATGCTTTAAATAATGTAGATTAAACCGACTATAGATTAATAAAAAAATATATGTATATATATGTATATATATATATATATATATATATATATATATATATATATATATATATATATATATTATATATAAGTATGTATTAGCTGATCTAAATATGCACAGGCAAATGCTACTTTGAGAAGATTGTAAAGTTTCTGTCATAGGTCTCGCTACGGCATTTTGATTGCTTTTTAAGTTTGATCACCAGTACGAACGCAAAAGAATTTCATATGTCAATTTTGAACTGAAAGGAGTTTAATTGTATAACTTAACAACTGCTACGGTTGCGCCGTATTAACTGGCGCTTTAATGTGTCTCTGAATAAGATTGCAGCTAATTTCAGCACTAAATATATTTATATTATAATAAATAAAATGGTTGCAATATCTTTTATAATATTTTATGCCAGATTGTACATTAATCAGATAATATGCATAATACATTATGTTTATATTTTAATAAGTACAGTCTACATTGCTTTTTGAAGCAAAGAGGTTTAAAAATAAAAAAAATTATGTATGAAATCTCAATTTTATATTAAAGGACCTTTCAAACAAATTTCCGAAAACTTTTCAAATAAACGACCGAACAAATTTGTCTCACTTTACGAAAAAAAATTATTTTACTTTTTTCTTTAAATATTTACTATGCATTAGTTAAAATTCCAATCCGTAGTAAATACTTGTAAAATTTCTGCCGCGTAGGTTTACAACTATGGAAACTATTATGGGCGGATGGACGGTCAAGGGGAAGTTAAAAGTTTTCCTCGTTTCATCACGTTAAAAGTAATTTCACTTATATTTCTACCAAAATAACATTAAACAAGGGGCGCCATCTATAAAATAATTATGTGATCGCGTTTGCTGTGATAGTTATTTTTATAATTTTTTTTATAAACTCTTTAATAAAAAATATTTAGATAGGGTTTCAGCCCAAGAGAAAGACGTAAAGGAGTAAATGAAGGAAAGCCAAAACGTATTTTATAATTATATAGTTGTACATAGTGAGATTTCAAGTGTGATATAGGTAGTTGATTACTAAACAAGAAAGATAGGTCCTATGAAAAAATTATAGATTCATCACAAATTTTTTTCGAATTTAATCACCCTAAAATTTATCAAAATCTGACATTCATCCAAGCCATATAAAACTTCCCGGCTTTAATAAGTTATGACAATAAGGCATTCCGTGTTTGATATTTGTTGAAAATGGCGCATTCTTATCTTGTGAAAAAGCTAACTTTTAGCAAACTGAATCATTCTCAACATCTAGTTACCTAGGTTGGATGATGATGAGAGTTAGCCCGAGATTTTGTATATTTTAGACTGGAAACTGGAATACTGGATATATTATGATATTATTAAATAAATATAAATTAGAACACATTTTATACATACGTACGTTCACTTTTACGAATACTATTTTATCTACGATCAATCTCGATCAAATATTTACTCTAGCTTCAATATAACTGTGAAACGGACTGATTGCGAATGAAAAATATTAAACTGGATATTGCAGTTTTTGCTAATATCCGGCTTGACAGAAAAGTGCTACAATATACATGGGACACGTGTGTGCATTAAATTATTATTACACGTTAAGTGCAATGAGACCTATATTCTTTTACGCCTACGTTCTTTTGCGCCTATATACTTTTGCGCCTATATTCTTTTGCGTCTATATTCTTTTGCAATTACCGTCCGTCTAGAGAGAAGTACAAATATTGACGTATTTCAGAGCGCCCATCTGTTTTCACCAAACATTTTTACGCTGTCGAATAACGAAATTTATTCGCCGAACGTGGTTGGGAGTATTACGAAAATACTTCAGTCATTTTTTTGTTTTACCTTTATTCAAATTACGCAGTATTTAAGTATTATAATTTTAACTTTAGCATGTTAGTAAAGCTCTTTTAAAATCTACTTTATCTGTAAAACTAAATCTTAATATAATTACGTTTGAGCTTTTTATATACCTGGCTAAATACTTAGATTTGAACAGAATATTTTATCGTTGGCTTAAGTAATGTCGTTTTGTTCACATAACGAATAAATGTTTCAGATACTTTTATACAATTGTATACCTTACTAACATGTGCGTATAAATAACTTTCAATGCTCATCAAAGAAAATAACTTCTAAGGTAGCACTCAAAAAATTATGTGATTTAACTACAGGGGGCGTTCAATAAATTCTCGTATTGGTATAATTCAGTTAAACGCAATTAATTATATCGTAGATTAATATTCATTACCGGTACCAGTGCAAGATTCATATTTATAGTATTAATTAGTCTCACTTTAATTAAAGACCCAACAGAGGTACCATGAGCGATACTTTGATGATCAACCATCCAAAAGTTATGACTTTTCTAACAAAATAAAGAAAAATCTAAAAATAATGAAAGATCTGTGCTATTTAGGGATAATCTTCTTGTTATCACTAACATCGCCGAAGAGGTAAAATTATATTGGAGTATCACTAAGTGGGAATTGCCAACTGAATTGTGATGTGATGAAAAATATTTTAATTATTAATTGCATCAAATTTTAAACTTGACTTATAATCTTGGGAAATGCTATCGACAAATATACCTAAACCATTTCATTGGTCTTAGACCGATCTCAAAATTCAAATGTAAACATATATGAAGTTTTATTTGATGAAGTTATTTAAGCTGTTTGTGGCTATTTACAATATTAAAATATAAAAGAAAACTAAATTTCACAAGAATAAATGGGTCTGTCTATTTTATAAAAAAAATTAATCAAATCGTGACGAACTGTACATGAGATGAAATACTAAATACAGTTCAGATAGACGTGTTGTGTGTACTTAAATGTTTTTTTCCCATGAATATATGCTTAGATTAGCATATTATTTCAACAATATCAATATTTTTTTCATTAAAATGTTTTCAACGTGTTATTAATCACACTAGTAGATTAGCTGTTATTTAAATAATTTAACTTAAATTGTTTTGCAATTTCAACAAAGTCGAAAAAATCACCTACTTTCATTAAACAACATTTAAAAATAATGTAAGAAATAATAAGTCCGACCACAACGAAGTCTGATGTAACACTAATCATTAGTGTTACATCAGTGACTAATGCAAACAGGCCAAATAAGTGCGTGAGCTACATACACTCCGAACTAATGGCGAATTCGATGGGTGCAGGAATAGCATGCACTCCATTCTAATGGACGGGCGCTCTAGAATAGCGAGGATAGTTTCCGATCGGAGTACATACTTCGATCGGAAGGGGTACATCAAAGGCGACTATAAAATGAATTCTTTTTGTGTTCAGGCCACCTCAGCAATAAGTGTGCGTTACCTGCTATAAAACGTTTGGAGTAACCAGGAAAAGATTTCAACGATATTTTAAAGAGGATTGCTAATAAAAATAAATTCTGCATACCTTACTATGATTAAGAAACCAAACCGGAACCGATACACTGGTATGCCTAAGGCACAGACCTGCCTAAAATGTTCAGTGTAACTCCATTTTTTGACAAGGTTACAATCAAAGTTTTCTGCGACTCTTACGGAGTACCCCTGAATATATTGATTTTGTGGAAGATTCCAAAATAGGTTAATGAGACTTAGAATAACGCAATATAAATAAAAACGACTGAATGTATGGTAGTCTGTATGCAAATCTAATTAGGTTAGATTAGCCATTATAATAGTAAGAATACAAAAGGATTGATATGAAAGCAAATGGGTCATTTTTGGTAAACTTTGCTGTATTTATATTATAATTATATGTTTCTATATGATTGAATTTCATATGAGATTAGTTTATCATGTTGAATCATGTTGAAATGTTCTGTAAACTAAATTCATAAAAAAATATTTCAACTAATGGTCTCTTCTGTTTACCTTTTAAATTTTCTTATCATAAATAAACATTATATTACCACCATTATGTAAAAATTAATTAAACTGGTCCCCGACTAGAAAAGTAAATAAAATATTTTTTTATATATCTCATAAATGCTATATTTTCTACTTTTATACGATGATAATTAAGTTATATAAAATTCAAATTATCCTTATATTAATACTGTAAAGTATGATGAGCATTATGCACGTAAAATTTAATAATTTTATCATTAATTTATAATTAAAAATAGTTCCATGTTATCCATATCAATAATTTATTAACAAAATTTAATTAAAATTTTTGAAACCTGTGAAAATTATCTAATCTATACAACACTGATTTGTGATAAGAAATATTTAAGTTCGTTTCTGATAAAATTCCACTGCATGTTTTCAATAATTTGAAATTTATTTTTGTTTAAATTTTGTCTTTTTAATAATTATTCGATTCCCCGTAACGCAAGGATATGTGAAACATATATTTAACCGTTTTAGTGCCATGGTCTTTTACTCATATGTACTTGAAAATGCCAAAGAAATCTTTTGTTTTTGATGTCATTTTCCCTTGTCCCGAAAAAAACTGTATCTCTTCCAAAAATTATCCAATTTTAATAATTTTTTCGGTATTTTCTTAATAAAAACTTGTACAAGGATAATTAAATACAAAGAAAATTATGGAAATATATATTGTGAACAAAAATTGTAATAAAACTGAAATCAAGATCACATCATATTTTCGCAGTCCGGTACATCCTCCGTATCAGCAAAATAATTGTTATCGTCACTATTATCACTACCACCCAAAATTTCCATTACGCCAAATTGTGAGCGCACCACAATGTCACTCCCACTATCACTTTCTTCACAACTTGAAAAACGATCATTTTCACTCGAATTATTTTCGTATTGCGACATTATGGATTACAAATTTTCTTTTCCTGGATCCTTTTTATATTGTAATTACTAATAATATTATAATTTAAACTTTATGTAACACGTAGAAAGATAAAAAATTAGCGATCCGTGCGAGCGACCTAAACAGCAATTGATTTCGTGAGCGCCATCGCGCTCGTGGCAAATTTAGTTAGTACGCGCACGTGCGCGATGGGGCTCCTCGGCATTAAAACGGTTAATAATAACCTTTAAATGGGCATGACTAATATTGCTGAATGAAATGCTGTTGACGCGCTACATTACTGAACAACGGAAAGCTAGAAAAAATGAGAAAAAAACAAGTGGCTTATAAGAAGAGGAGTGGAAAGTTCGATTAAATGTAGTTAAGTTAGATGCGGGATTTAGAGTTAATAAATAGATTAATGTTAAGAGCTTTCCTGAAATGCATATTTTTAATAACACTTCAGCAGGGACGGCGTAATGCAGTAAGCCTCTTTACTACTACGTTAGCTCAACAATTTTATTCTGTACCTCCATTTGTTACATTGTTACCATCTGCTATAAACTCATAGCGTCTAATTTATTGAAATATTTCATTGTAACAATTTATGACGAAAATTGGGTATTTGACTATTTTGTTTTTATTTCATTAATCATAATTTCAAGGTGATGAAGGGTGAATTTTTTTTTAATAATCTTAAAAATTGATCGAGTTATAAAAGTTTAAATTTAACCTTTAGATAAGGACTCATTTAGATAAGGGTCATTTTTTAATATTGCACATTATATTCTACAAGAGTAAAAGAGACAGGGATATCCCCAACTCTATCCGTATCTTCAAATTTAGAAGCCTATAACTGGCTTATTTTTCAATAAATTTTTGAATTTTTTTCAAGACTGGTTTTTAGTTAACTTATATTTCACAATATTGTTATGAAAAATATCAAAATTTAGAATGAGTCAACTACCGTATTAGTTTTTCAACACGATTCAGTTTTTTTATTTTAGATAGGCGTTTATATAAATCAATTTATTTTTTTGGAAACATACACGTGACTTTTTTGTTCGTTCTGGTAAGTCACCTGCAAAATTTTGTCCACTTAATTTATTTTAAAAAATAACTGTTGAATTTGTCCCCAAGTCTTATTATGTTAATCGAGCCAATGACTATGTTTCGTATACAAACGCACCCTCTTGTTTAGTAAGCGCTCCCTACTCTCCGCGAACTCTCCGCTCTCAATAGCACTAATTCCATCTCCCATTCGCGTCGCTCAGCTTCCGTCCTTCCCGCGAATCCACCCGCCCATATTGAATATCATCAGCGAACTCGATTATCATCCGTGTCAATATTGTAAATCAATCGCATACGGAAATTGACGCTGTCAACAATAACAGACTCGACATTTACAATCGAGCCATGAATTTTAAGCAGATGTCCGCCAGTGCCTGCGAACGAACAGGCCTTCACTGATTTGAATTATAGCGAGAGATCGTGTTTATGATATCGATTGAATTAACAAATAATGCCGAAGCATTGAAGAAAAATAGATAAAAAATGTATTTTTCTTTCCGATGTCGTTTCGATGTTCGAGTTTTTCATCGATGAGTTTGTTTTAGCTTTGTCGGAATGATTTCATATCTTGTCGAAATATTTGTTCGATTTATTTAGTCAGTCATTTTGATTGAATATAAATAACTATTTATTTATCGGAGCCTTTACTTCATTTATCATCAATAATGCCCAAATTACTTAATGTTGTTATCATTAAATTTGAACGTGGCGTAGATAATTATAGGTAGTAAATCCAAATGGATTATGATAAAAGGCCTCTTTATTCTTTCTAATGATAAATTTTGCATTGAATATGTAGATGTTTGCTTTTGCTACAGTTGAGAACTTTGGTCTATCGTTGATCATAATAATTGGAAATTCAGCATGGAAGCAACTACCATTAAAGTGAGATTAGTCTAATGTTTCATTTTTGTAATTGGTCAATTCCAGCTAGACCTGATAGAAATCTTAGATCTTTTTAAGGGTTACTGCTACAATACTATTAATTATTTTTAGGGACTCATTTACGAAAGATCTGAATGTTTTCACGTCGTTTAAGAGAAATTAACTTTATAATTTTTTACGAGTGGGGAAGATATACTAAGCAATATGTTTACATAGTAAAAATAATTATTAATATTTGTAAATAGTTTAATATAAATACTATGCGACCTTAAACCTTTAAACTTATATGTGTATCAAAATGTAATCGCAAATTCCATAGTGCAAGTCCCACTCGGTATTTAACGGTTTTTAATGGAGTCAGACTTTTACACGATCTCACAATAAGTCGAGCAGGAGACGGTTTCTTATACATGGCACATGTATAGACAATTAAAATATAAACAATTAATGAAAGTTAGCGATTGTTATTTTATTTTTATAATATGATGTATTTGATAGTTTTGCACTGGAAACAGTAAAATTGTCTAATGTTTTCAGAAAATGTATCTAAAATCCATAGATTTTCTGAAAACATGTTTTACTATTTCCCGGGCCTATATTTTATATCAAATAAATCATAACATAAAAATAGATTACCATCAGAATTTCTAAAACTCGTAATTAATGGTTATTTTTTACAAATATAAATTCATAAATTATGATTTTGAAATGATTATTTTATTATTACAGAACGGTGGCGCCAAGGACGGTCTCGATATGAACGTGGGGCCGGCCTGGCAGAAGGGCTACACGGGAAAGGGTGTGGTCGTCTCAATTTTGGACGACGGTATTCAGACCAACCACCCCGACTTGGCGCAGAACTATGTGAGTTAAAGGCAACTTTATTTCGTCGTAAATAACCGCAGCTTGTCTTTTTGTTGTGACTAAACAGATATTCTACTTAGATATGAGGTAACTCATATGTTTACTATATCCGAGGAAGAGATTTAGGAGATTTGCCTCCTCTGTTGCTAATAACATTAAAGGTGACAGATTACCCAGATCTTAATTGAGTTAACGTGCTTCTTGTTGTACACATATTACATCTACGAGGATTGATTGCTTGTTGTTTCGTGAATATGCGTTGTTCTGGATTTATGAGATCAATTACAGAATTTTTATTGATAACGCATATTATAAATCTGTCGAGAGACCGATGTGAAGAAATATTATTTTGGTTTCAATTTATTTCAAGAAATGAAACAAGCGCTCCTTCGTATTAATATCAATGCGAAGATGATGATATTAACGTTTAATGGTAATTTTGATTAAATGTTCTCATGATGATTAATCGCAATTAATATTTTGAATATAAAATAAAAACTAATAGAAACATATTACGATAACATGTAGTCTTCATCCTGGAAAAAAATAGTGCTTTAAGAAATTAAAAAAAGCCTTTCTTAGAACGCTAATAGATGGTGTTGTTGCTATTTTTTCTAATAAAATGAAATATCACCATTGGAAAGTAAAATTCGCTTATAAGTGATTTTTTATCGAATAAATCGCGTTCGCAATTAAGAGCCGGTTATATGTATATAAAAATTATAAAAATATATGTTAACTTAAATTGCAGTCCAATATCTGTTGTTTATTGTTCAATTTTAAACAACTATTTTAATTAGTTATATGTAAGCTTTACGAATAGGTTCAGTTTCTATGAGAGCAAGCTGATTGATTGTCCATCAAACCATATTGCCACTTTAACAATTGTTAATAAATTAACTCAATGTTAGCCATTTTTCAATGTCAGTTTTAACATTTTACTACTTTTACTAACGTAATTTTAACACGTTTTTGCGAAAAGTTTAATTACTTGTGTTATTAGAAACACAGCTGCTTTTCGCGAGTTGGAGAGAATGAGGTTTATATACTAATAACATTTTGCGCCATAACTTTCATACCGAAGCATTCAGTTTTCACAAGAAAATTTATAGCACACGTGAAGTACGGGTCGCATGCGATGCGCGATCAATTTTTGAGCAAACTTTGTTACCTTTTCAAGTAAACTTTGTTACGTTAATGTTGCATTAACTTGATAAATCTTCAAACTTTAAAAAAACGGTTTAAATATATGTTTTAATACAAAATTTGTATATCTATTTAGACAATAAAACTGTGGAATTGACTTGTCTGTACTAAAGATATTTTTGTCCACCTGAAGATGTTGTAATACAACGAAACAAAGCCGTGGTAAAGAACTTAAAGAAAGTAGAAATAATACTACATCACGTAGTTTCATTTAATTGTGTCCATACATAAAATAAAATAGACTGGTGCCGTAAAGGTATTTACTAAAAAAATGATTTAGGGGAATATAACAAAAGTTATGAATTAAGTTATTAAAAACAATATTTTTTTTACAATGTTCGTTCGTTTGACTGTGAGTTTGTCTATTTTTTCCCGTATCACATAAGCTTAGCTAAAAGGCTTTCTACGAAGTTTTTACTTGTAGATTCTGTTAGGTCTGGGGTAATATATAGGCTATATTGTTTTATCGCAATCTATCTTTAAAAAAAAGAAGATATGGTAGTTTGACGTTTCAATATAAAATGTACTTACTTCAAAAAGTTTACCTTTATAATTATGATAATAGATGGCGTTACGTATATTAATCTTAATGTTAATAAAATTTTATAAGTGTCTACGCGTGAACGAAGATTCTATTCTATTTTAATCGTAATTTCGATTTAAATAAGTAAGGTGTTGATAACAAATATATGTAAAATTTAGAAGTACTAGCATTCACTTATGTGAAGTGGACTGTTGATATTCAGTTGGTTGGTGCTTTATGTAATTTGTTTTGTTTCATTTATTTGATCAATTTTCCACGAGTTTATAAAGTATATAAGGAGTACTAGAATAAGAATTTAATATTCATTCGACCGCACGATTTAAAAAGATTTGCATAATTACTTTGACCCACTTCGTGCCAGTAATCTTTTCATCTTGGATGTTCATGTTTATGGAACACAATCTCTATGCATTTTGCAACTATGCATAATGCACGTCTTACTCATCGTAATAAATTGCATTGCGACTTGTGTTAATATCGTATGATTATTTTATAGATAAGAAACGTCCTGTTGTGTAGTTCTCGTGGAGAGTTCTGTGAGGAATTGTAAATATTATAACTAAATTTATGGATTGCCGGTGTAGATTCGTATTAGGCGAGTGCAAAGTTATTTATATAATCTGTTGTATATATATATATATATATATATATATATATATATATATATATATATATTTAGGTGGGTAATCATTTGCGGGATATTTAGTGGTTCATTTTATTTGACATTTTTTTATTTAAATGGACTTGCACTTATTATTAAAGTCAGATATTTATTGCCGCAACATTTTTAGCATTCCTTAGCCAAGAAACTTTTATAGTTTTATTATAAATGTCCGTACTTGGGTCCGTATGTAAACCCCAGCTCAATTACTTTCTCATTTTTACAAGTAGAAAAAAAAGGAACTTTTAGTATCTTTTCCCCCCATACTATGAAAATGAGGTAAAAAAAATGTTTTATCTTTACCTTTTACCCATTGATGGAGTGTCGTTGGATAGTCCTTTTAAAATAGAATAAAATATCCCTCTACCATTAAATCCTTTGAATGCCATTAAATCCTTTGAATGTCTTGAAATGTTTATGTTCAAATTTTCTTCCCTTCCCTTTCGCCTCAACTTATAAAATATCATTATAAAAATGTAAAAAAATACAGAAATCCAACCCTTACTTTCATCGAAAATTTTAATGGATCCTGCATCGGATACAGTTTCAGAAAATAGAAGAAACCTCTTGATGTAATGATGAAATGTTTTGGTAAGGTTAAGTAGCTTTTATGATCTATTACAAAAGTTTGTTAATTTTAAGGTTGATGTAAGAAAAAAGAACATATGTCAATTTGACGTTTCAAAACACCATTTTAACCGTGAAACGTCATTTTATCCTGTCCATTAAATTAAGTTTATATTTCATTAAGAAAAGAAGTAACTAAATAATAGCTTAGTCTAGTAAAGTCTAGTAATAGATCAACTGCGCGGCAAAGGTTGTAATATTATTATTGACAACGTGAAATAACGCACATCTAACAAAGTCGAAAAGCGATTTCAGTAATTCTAATGAAAATTATTGCAAGATGGTTACGGAAACCTACGTGAGACATGCACTCTTGACCAGTATTCACTTTCATAGTCTTGGAGCAAACACAAAACATTAAACTATACTCCATCTACGTAAGCAGTATAACATATCGGACGGATAGAAGTAGGAAAATATAAGGAAAGTAGAAAGGAAGTTAAATAAGAAAGAAAAGAAAATGTTTTTAGAAATTTTCAAAAGATGTTGCATTACACAGAGAATAATGATGTATTATGTGTACATAACTTTTAGCGGCAAAACAATTTTAAGGCCATTATATTATCCTCAAAATAGAACAGTTTTTGCTCTCCTTTGGTTCTCTTCTCATTTATATTGGGTATAGGGGATAATTGGGTACAATTCATTGGTTTTATAAAGACATCTGCATATTTCTTTAATTTGCCACAGATGGATTAACTTAAGATCGGTAAATATTTTGTTTTCAATACGTGTGACAAACTACAGTTTATTTTCTGTTGCGTAGTACCAAAGTTCCTCTGATTATGTATATACTGCTTAATAGTTTGTTTAAAACTTAATACAATAATTTAAAATATTGAATATATTTGGCGTTAATTTTGTAGAAATTCATTATTCACAATTAAATGAAACTACGTGATGTAGTATTATTTCTATATATATTATATTATATTCTATATATATTATATATTATTTCTATATATATATATATATATATATATATATATATTCTTTCTTTAAGTTCTTTACCACGACCTAAGTTTCGTTATATTACAACATCTTCAGGTGGGCTATTAGCAAAGATTAACTTTGCTAATAGCCCACCTGAAAATATTGTAATACATCACGTAGTAATAAATAATACTATATCACGTAGTTTCATTTAATTGTGTACAATAATTTAAATAATGTAACCGTATTATGTACGATGCCAGGATAATTGTTAACGATTCTGTCAATTGTTAAATGACCCAATATCGCCAAATGAATATCCTGATTACTTGCAGGACCCGGCCGCCTCCACAGACATAAACGGTAACGACGAGGATCCCATGCCGCAGGATAACGGCGACAACAAGCACGGAACGCGCTGCGCCGGTGAGGTGGCTGCTGTCGCCTTCAATTCCTTCTGCGGCGTTGGCATTGCGTATAATGCCAGTATTGGCGGTAATTTTCGACATCAATTTATTAAATTTATGAGTATTTGACAATCTTACAAGTTACATAATTAATGTAAGTGTTGTGTAATTGGTTAATGGCTTTTTGCTTTCATTTCTGATCTACTGTGTTACGTGAAATATACTTTGTTTATTGGAATAGTGTGTCCACTGTATTTAGTAGTATGAGTGCCAAGCGGTTCTATCAATACAAGATAACGCCAATGCAAATAAAAAAACACTTATGTCATTAAAACTCGTATTTTCTATATTGTTTTGTTTCTAATTTAATTATTTTGAAATTGAAATTTATTCCCAAAAAAATTGTGAGCTTCTTGAGTTCTGAAATTTTATTTCTTCGTCTTCAAAGATTGGTATTAAGAGATGATTTACACGACAACTTTATTTCTGCTTTCTTTTATCGTCCATTAATTATTATGTATGCTCGGGGTGTAAAAATGCATAAATTCTTTTAATAATGGTGTAAAGTATTTTATTTCAAGGTGAGGCGTAGACATGTAAGAATGGATCACAACATTTTAGATGTCACATCTTGTTGCCTTGTTATCTTACTATGTGTATCTGACGATCTAGGAGGATTGAATTATTGACCAATTATCTTATTTATATCCACCAGGAGTACGCATGTTAGACGGTGTAGTAAACGACGCGGTGGAAGCGCGCGCTCTGGGTCTGAATCCAGACCACATCGACATTTATAGCGCCTCATGGGGACCTGAAGACGACGGCAAAACCGTCGATGGTCCGGGGCCGCTGGCCCGTCGGTGCGTGTATTTTATACTTTATATTCCTTATATATAAATTTTAGCCAAAATTATTAAGCATGCTTGTAGAATTCAATTAATAAGAACACTTTTTAAAAATACCGGCTGTTGTTAATTGTTATTTATTGGATGCTGATAAAGTTAGTCTAAACTATAAATAATAGTTAAATATAGATCTATATAGATAATATAGCTATAATAAGATGTTACATTGTAAAACCATTATAACAATACTACAATTCTTCGTCCAAAATATTACATAGTGTTACAGTTAACTACTTATTTGCACAGCTGAGCCATTAATATTTGTTATGTGTGAAATTCGGTTCAGGTGTTCAGAAAACATCTGGGCACAATTTCTCATGAAATGAAAATAGTTTACATCACGTCGGACACAGAACAGTTTATTTTTAATTCGTTTATTTTTAATTTGATAATTCGATTATTGTTTTCTCTACTAATTTAAAACGTACCTACTTGTTTTTCATTATCAGTTAATATACTGAAGAATACACTAAATATATTTGCCGGTTTTAAATATGTTCTGTATATAAATGCATAATTTAACGCTATTTTTGTCATAACTTATTTAACACATTCGTTTTTTTAATGTTTCATACCTAAAAGGTAGAGAAGGAACTCTCATGGTGTCAGTTTGTCCATATTATATCGGCTATTTTCCCCAGCAACTATTGTTGCTATCGACTTGAAATTAGGGCTAGTTGTAGAATTTACTGACCATATCAAATTTGGAAATATTTTATTTTTATTGAAAATGGCTTTAAAAATGGGGCGTGAAATTGGCCATAATCTAGACAAAGTAATAATGTAAACATGCATATATCGATTATGTGAAGTGAGGTTATTATTGCAATTCATAATGTCTTTGGTACATAGTCATTGTGAATGTGAATATAGAACGCGTGGCATCGCATTATATCATCTAAATAGGCTCTTATTTACGCAAGATTTTCTTTACTGCTGGTGTACAATTTGAACTAAACTCTTCTATTAAGGTTTTATTACAAACGTGTAGATATTATAGGTCTGTACAACTTGAAACTATTGTACCGAAGTGTAACAAACAACAAGATAAATTCAATTTGAAGCTCTTATGCTTAGTCGAAGGAATTCTCGGTCGTGAACTTATACATAGTTGTCTTTGGTTCCATCAATCTTCTTGTAACTAAGTTTACTTTATTGTTTCAGGCTAAAAAGTTCATGCACATGTGCCACTTTTGGAAAACTCACGAGAAGTTAGAAGGTCACATTATTCTAACCTAATAAGCTAACCGTATTTTTTATTCAATTTTGGCACGTACGTTCTATTTTAGGTAGCCTAGTGTATACGATAATAGTCATCGATCATGAAATTCGTTTAGACGAAAGTCCAGAGAATGTCTTATAGTGATAAATTTATTTTTTCATAAGTGATAAATTTCTTTTTTCTTTAACATTAGGGCATTCATCTATGGTGTAACGAGTGGGCGCCGTGGTAAAGGTTCCATCTTCGTGTGGGCTTCGGGCAATGGTGGCCGACACACTGATTCTTGTAACTGCGACGGATACACCAACAGCATTTTCACACTCTCAATATCGAGCGCCACTCAGGGAGGCTATAAGCCCTGGTACCTGGAGGAATGCTCCTCTACTTTAGCGTCGACCTACAGCTCAGGAACACCGGGACACGATAAAAGTGTAGCAACTGTCGATATGGATGGGCGTCTGCGGCCTGATCACATTTGCACTGTCGAGCATACGGGCACTTCTGCCTCTGCGCCTCTCGCCGCAGGTATTTGTGCGCTAGCATTAGAAGCCAATCCAAGTTTGACCTGGCGCGATATGCAATATCTTGTAGTTATGACTTCACGCTCCCAACCACTCGAGAAGGAGACCGGCTGGATTATGAACGGCGTCAAGCGAAAGGTCAGCCACAAGTTTGGTTACGGGCTTATGGACGCTGCCGAGATGGTCAATCTTGCGGAACGCTGGTCACCGGTGCCGCCCCAGCATATTTGCAAATCACAAGAAATCAACGAAGACAAGACGATAGATGCCACATACGGCTATACCCTTAGCGTTCACATGGACGTGAACGGTTGCGGTGGTACGCTTAACGAGGTTCGTTATTTGGAGCATGTACAGTGCAAGATCTCTTTGCGATTTTTCCCGCGGGGTAATCTGCGAGTACTGCTAACGTCACCAATGGGAACAACCTCGACACTACTTTTCGAACGACCTCGCGATGTTGTCAGCTCCAATTTTGATGACTGGCCGTTCCTTAGTGTTCATTTCTGGGGCGAACGCGCTGAAGGTCGTTGGACTCTACAGGTGGTTAACGCGGGTAATAGACATGTTAACCAGCCAGGTATCTTGAAGAAGTGGCAGCTTATATTCTATGGAACAGCCGCAGAGCCAGTGCGACTGCGCGCTCGTGGCTCTCCGTCGCGCGATGCCGCCGCATTCGCTTTTCCTACTGCTGCGGACGACTTTGATGCCTCGGCTGGGGCAGATGGTTTTTACAATTCGGATCTATACAACTCCAATTTCCAGAACTATCCAAATGTATACGCTGCAGCGGGCTCAGAGCCTGAGGCGGCTGTGGCGCCCCTAGACGGTGGAGCAGCCCATAATATTCCCACAGCACAACGTGAGAACGTAATGGCGGATGCTAACAATAAGCGCGTGTTGCATAATTGTGATCCAGAGTGTGATAAGCAAGGCTGCTATGGCAAAGGGCCCACACAATGTGTCGCCTGTAAGCACTATAGACTGGACAAGTAAGTATCACATATTCTATTTGTATATTGTCTATTACATGTATCGATATATGTAATATCTATTGCAATTTTTGTAGTTCGTCGAAAATATTTCAAAACGATTTAAATAACTCAAATCAGTTTGATTTATCACCGCAACAGAACGTCATTTAATTTTTCTCGCGAAAATTCCTATTTTACACGATTTTTGAAGCCTACTTACTGACCTTATTTCCAAATTTCCGTGATGTTCGAAAATCTATCAAAATATTTCGTCCTTTGTACTTTTATCGTATCCACCATATATATTATTTTTCTTCATTTTCGAACAATCATATTTATGTTTAATTTTAAAATTTTTTAATCGTTTTTTTTATTTTACTAATATGTATTGAGGTCTTCCATAAAATTATTATTTTCCTCAAAACGAAAACCGGTCATATATTATTTTAACCAACCCAATAATTCAACTTATTCGCAAGAATTGCATTTGATAATTTTAGGTAGAATTTTTCCCTTCGTTTGGACATACATACAAACAATAGTTTATTTCAAAACTGTTAAAAATTGTGCTGATAATTGGTGTCTTCGCTGGTAATCTAAGATAATTTTAGGAGTATTACGAATAAACTTCTGAGAACAAATGATCAGTAAATTTTTGAGTTTAAAATAATAATAGGTACAACAAAAAAAGTAATTCGAGTTATATTGTAACACATTCTAGGAATTAGTTATGAATTATTTTAAACTCTTGCATTTAAGGAACGCAACTTTTTTCCTTTTATTTTTCTCAGTGTAAATAAGTGACTTAAGTGTATTTTTATGTTTAAAGTAAAGTGTTGGTTATATTCTTAAAGTGTATTTTTAAGTTTAAAATATTGTTAAAAATGCTTCTCTGGTTTTCCAGCACGTGCGTAAGCCGGTGTCCACCTCGCAGCTTTGCGAATCAGGGCGGAGTTTGCTGGCCGTGTCATGACTCTTGCGAGACATGCGCGGGCGCGGGTCAGGATTCATGCCTCGCATGCGCGCCCGCCCATCTGCTGGTCGCCGATCTGGCCGTCTGTCTCCAGCAGTGTCCTGAGGGATACTATGAGAGTTAGTTTTCCAATATAATATACTTTAATTAACCGTTGTTAAAATATTGTTTAGAATGTGGAAATTAATTTTATTAATTGTTATTTACCCATATTAATGGTTATTACATTTACGTGTAGACTTCGAGCTGAACACGTGCGTCCCGTGCTCGGCGAACTGTGGCAGTTGCCAGGAGCGGCCCGATCACTGCGTTTCTTGCGACCACCACCTTGTGATGCACGAAAACAAATGCTACGCGGCCTGCCCCATGTACACGTACGAGACGGAGGACTACAAGTTAGTTTTGCCACTTTCATTGTCGAAAAAAATATTTTGCCCTAAATACATTATTGTTTGGCCTATAAAGTTGAGTTTAAGTTTTGTATAGACCAGCTGTGACCGTTAAAGTTTAATTTAAGTTATAAACCCTCTGTTATGAAATTGTTATGAAATAATATTGAAAATCGTGACATCTATGTACTGTTTGTTTAAAATTTTACGTACCTACTTTCGTCTATTTCTCGATATATTTTCCATCTCCGATTATGTAGGTATTATAAAGATATTGAAGATTTCAAAAGACGGAGAATATTCCATAGACTTCATTCGATGCATTTCGATAAGAATTTTTGCTTTGTTTTAAGGAATACTTTGCTATATTTCTGTGTAATTCAATTATAATATAAAAAATGAAACATGAATAATTATTAGCGTTTCAGTAACTTTTTACCTTCTATAATATAAATTGAATTACTTAACGAAAAGCACAAAGTAACGTGCTTATATTCTCTTAGCAGGAGACGGGTAAAATCCATATAGTGTTGGGTCCAGGTGTTACAGGACTAAAAATGACAGTAAAATAGGACAAATGAAAATAAAAAACCCTGAAAAGTTTTATTTAAATCGTCAGTCAAGCAAATGAGGAATCTTGTATTTTCTATGAAAAGTCAAATTATTTTTCATAATAGTTTTTTTAAATTATATTTCTACAGAACTTTTTGAACCAGCAAGATGAAAGAAAGTGCAAATTGTGTCTTATTATGTCTTCCGTACACAGATGTAACATACTAATCCATGAAACTGGCAAGAAAAACACGGAAAAATTCAAGATTAGGGACAAAAGACATCCATTTTCTTTTATTCTTTTATTCTGTGACGATCTCTCCAGACAGAACTTTTGCCAGTATCAAGTTTAGATTTGTTGGCTGGGCAACACTGACTAGAGATTACATTCCAAATATTTGTCACTATTGCTTGATAAGAAAAATAAATTAAAGAGCAAAACTAAAATAAAATAGAATTTTACTATGCTACAACAAATTAAGCGAAAATATAAACATCAAAAAAATTATAGATAATACAAAGGTGACAACAGTAAATAGACGACTAACAAGTATATACAAACAAACATAAAAATATACATAAATATAGAAGGTCCTAGATTTTGATGTCGTTCTTTCTTATGTATAGAATGATTAAGTCTAGAATGGTTTTATTAGTAAAGGATAGAAGGAATCTAATGTTAATAGGTAATTTAATTTTGACAATATATTTTTTGTATTGACATTCGTTCTGCCAGTTAAGAGTTTATGTTTAATTAATTTAAGTAATGACAACTCATTAGAAAAAAGGATAATTGTTTTTAAATCATTAAAATGTATTTTATTATAATTTAGTTTCTTATTAACATTTCTTGATATATTATTAAATATAATATAGGCACGTTTATGAAGAAGGTTTTTTTATTGTTTTGAACTGAATTATATGCTGTTTTATGTTATAAAAATATCGATTTCTGTAACACAGGGCCTTTTTGCTAGTATAAACTAGTTTTTTTTGCGGCAACCACTTTCAAAATTCGAATTGGATTCTTTTTTACGTTTAAGTTTTTTGTTGCTAGGGACATATTTTCTTCCTATTAGCATTTGGCGTATTACGTAACCAAACTAATGTCATTTCTCCCTGCAGCTGTGCGTCCTGCCACGCGTCGTGCGCGACGTGCAACGGCTCGTCGGAGACGCAGTGCGTCTCGTGCCGCGTGGGACGGTTCGCGTTGCACGGCGAGTGCCTCACCGCCTGCCCGGTGGGGCATTATGCCGATAAGAAGCGTCGAGAATGTTTACCGTGAGTCGCTTTTGTTTATTTAATTTATGGTAATGATGTACGCAATTGATAGCTAAGTTTACGGATGTATTTCCTTTAAGATCACTCACGTTTCTGCCCGTCCGTCTTTCGCAGCCGTTTTTCTCAGAAACTGTTTGAACTATTGCATATTTAAAAGATATTCTAAAAAATATACGTACATAGAACATTTCCCCCATTATTTTCGAAACTGCAGAGAAAAAATCAGAAAAAAATGGGATTCGTAACAACATATCTTGTAATGTTTTAAGTTTGATCCATGTTTTTATGGCTGTAAAAGAGGCGTACGGAACTTTCGTAGTGCGAGTTCTACTCGCACTTTACAGACTTTTTGCATTTAAAATTCATAAATATAATTTATTGTTACGTAATCTAATATTTATTACACATATATTCCAACTATCTTAGTACATATTAGTATTATTATTATGACTATATTTTTATATACGTATTACTGCTCTAATGCAATTCTCAACTTACAGATTTATTCAAAGCCTTGCACATATGGAAATACCATAAGTACAGATAGCTATAAAATGTAGCACAATAATAATGAGTATGAGAGCAAGCAAACAGCAGTTCAATAAACGTTACTCTAACTAGTCATTAGTCGTGAATCGTCAAGCAACTCCATAACTCCATTCTTGTAGTGGGCGATGGAGCAGAAAAAATAATAAAACTGGACACATCTCGAAATATCGTGTTAAACAATGCGAGTGCGCGCTCTAGGTAGATCAAATAAACTATGACACCGTCCACTCATGTAACAGCCAGAAACGTAGAGCGGTACTAAATTCAATACATTTTTTGTTTTCCTCATAATCTATAGTGTAATATAATATGCATACCTTTATTTATCTCTTTATTTAGTTATATATTTTAATACACTAGAAATAATTTTAATTGAAAGTATTGACTTTAATACTACTTTCGCGATATTTTTTTTAAAATATAAAAATTAAAAAAAAATTAAATGACACTTGAACTTATAAGGGAGATAAAAAAAATATATTGTATGACATATTCCATTTCATATGAAAATATCTATTGAACGACACCTATTTTAGTGCTTTTCGCGAAGAGGGAGTATTATGTTTTACACTTTTCATTCTATGACTGATAAAAAAAAAATTAAAACGTAAATTTTTAATAACATTAATTTGTATAAATATATGGAATATCATTTAAAAGAGCTACAAAGCTGTTTTTTTTATTGTTTTTACCCGAAAGAGAATAATTGGTGGAACATCAAATTTGACGTTTTAGAGAGAGAGATAGAGATAGAGAGAGAGAGATCGGGTAAATATGAATCGTTTTTGTTACCAGGTTTCTCTCAAAAATGGCGTTACATAGGAAGCTGTAACTCTAATATTTTTTCAGTCCTGGTTTAAATAGAAAGTACAAAACAAGTTACGAAAAATGAAACCAAAGTGTGTTTTTAGAAATTCACAATATTGCTCCGCTTATGAAGACATACAAGGCATTAAATTTACATAGTAAAAAAAATAATATTTACAAACAGTTTTATAACAAAACATATATTTGTAACGGTGACAAAACCCTCGCAATGCGATTTTTCACCGCACTTACAAGTTTATTTACTATCTTCGTGTGTAATCGCAATAAACCTCCGTCGAAATGTATTATGGCATTAGATATTGCTGTTGAACTGTAACGAACAATTAATTATAATTTAACGTACCAGCTTAACCTATTGTGTGGTACTATTATAACCTATTGTGTGGTACTATTATTTTAACTTTCCTGCGAATATTTCTTTGATGAAATTTTTTAAATCAGTTGATTTGTCGTATCAAAATTATGGTAATAAATGTATTTAATTATTAAACAGAAAAATTATTTTCTTTCCAAATTCGAATTTTTCCATCTAATGCGAATTTTTCCATCTAATTACGTGGCTGGAGCTCTGAAGAGCAAGTAGAATATTTATTTATTTACATAACGTTACAAAAAAGTTGCCATTTTAACAACTTCGTGTTTCAATAACAGTAACAGGACAATTGATTTCATTTAGTAATATTACAACGTATAACGTTGACACACTTCAACGAGTTTACTTTCACTCATCCCAAACACGTCCCACTCTGGTGCAAACTCGATCAGATGGTGGAGGGAAAATAAATGTATTTAATTATTATACAGAAAAATTATTTTCTTCCCAAATTTGAATTTTTCTATCTAATGCAATGTTACGTCGCTGGAGCTGTAAAGAGCAAGTAGAATATTTATGTATTTAGATACCGTTACAAAACCGTTACCATTCTAACATCTTCGTGTTTCAATAACAATAATAGGACAATTGATTACATTCAGTACTTTACTCTCACTCATCCCAAACATGTCGCACTCTGACGCAAACGCGATCAGATGGTGGAGTAATTGTATACCATGGGAAAGTGGAAAATTTTGATATAACTCGGTTCTAGATAAAGCAAAACAAGTTGTGACTGCACACAGGCAGTTAGCAGGTGCGAAGAGCAAGAGTTTTCCAATAAATTGGTGCATAACATCTTTTCATTTAACCATCGGAAAATAAATTTCATCAAAGGAATTTCTGTCCTGTACCGCAACGTATAGTAGTCCAGCGTACCCAAAATAAAATCGGTAAATAGAAAAGGGAAGTAACAATACAATGCATAGAAGTAACCATTGTCTCATGTACAAATAATGATGGAACGTTTTTTGGATACGTTTGGTCATTAGGTAGTGTTTAATTTCATGTGTGCTCCATGTAATAGAGCTGGCTTCTAACTTTTTTGTACTCAATTCAAATACAAGACGTTAATTGAGGAAACGCATCGGAAGTCCCAAGCATTACGCAATACAAATCCAAACCTACCAATCGAAATGGAACTTCTAGATAAACTACATCAAACGGTCGGTATATTAATTGATTGTTCATTATTTTTACGTCTCTTATGCAGTTGTCTATTTGTCGCCTTCTTCATTGTTAATGTCATTGTTTAAAGCGTTTGCTGATAGACACGTGATACTATTAGGGAACCGTTGAAGGCTCCCTGTTTTATTTGGGAGGGGATGTTACGAGTTCCTGGAGGGGCCCTGAGACAACCCGGGTGGAAATGTGGAAATAGTGTTTAAATCATCATCATTGGTGACTAACTTTGATGAAACTCACTCATCTCTAGTCTTTCTGAACATCTCTTGTTGTTACCTTTGTTTAAATTACCACTTTATCCAATAGAATTGGAATTATAAGCTGAATTTTCTTATTTGTCATATTACGACGTGTGACAATATTACGATGCATACGTGAATAGTAGACTTACCTTTCAGTGTTATATTCATTTTATATAACATTAAATAGTTAATAATGCGACCGCTGCACGACTTCTTACATTAATCTATTTCTCTCTTAAAAAAATATAATTTCGACTCGATTCACAGAAGAAGCACCCACGCGACGTCACTTTGCACGTTTTGACACGTAATAAGTAATACACACGTGTTACGTACACGTGTGTCCAGGGGCCTTACAAATAAATAACGTGAGCGGGCGTCCGTCGGCGTCGGACGTGTCGACGTCACGTGTCCGCTCGTAATTTTGCCACTATCGATTACCCCGTGAATTGCTGGGTACAGGGGTACTTGTCGTGAGGCACGGTCGTAGAATAGATCAACGTCTTTGTTGAAGCGCCAATTTGACAGAGAAGAAGTAGAGTGGATCCAGATTTGTTGTTTACATATTAGCAATGTGAAATCAGTGATATTTGGAAAGAAAAACAATAAATTTTACCGACGGAAAAAAGATAATAATTTTCTTTTTTATTCATTGAAAATAATTGGTGACATTACAGGAACCTCAGTATTTGCATTAGAATGACTTATTTTAAATATAAATATTAAGAAGTATATGTGGCAAATAACACAGGTACATCAGAGTGAATCTAATATAAATGCTCCCACGTTCTTCTCTTGTATTGTTTAAAGAATTTAAAAAGAGTTTCATAAAAATAGGAGGAAGCATGTGTTGATGTCGGTAATTATATGTAAGACTATAAGATCTGTGTCAGAAAGACTGTAATATCATATAAGACTAAGATATACATAAGACAACGGAATAGGGTAGAAAATAGTCTGTACGTTAGTATAGGTATCTGCATATAAATTTTGCTTTAAGTAAATTCAATATCCTGGAATATGTATGGACAATAAATCTTACGCTAATTCAATAAAAACCGTAAACAGTAATTAAATATTTTCGAATTTGTCTCCTCATCTATGGAAATTTTGGTAAATAGTTTTAGTGACAAATGCTTCACATGACAGCAATCAAATTGATATGCAAATATCTAAATTATGGAAGGTCATTCGCTACACTACAGATCATTCGAAGAGATTCACTCACGAAATGAAATTGAAATTGGAACCTAGGTGCTATCATTTTTACCCAAAAGCAAAGCTGATGGGCCTGACGATACCTTTCTGCACTGAACGATGCTCATTCACTCGAAAAATTGCTAATCAACTTTTAGAACGCTATATGATAGGAAAAATGCGTCTCTATTTCCTTTATGCTAATGTCATTATCTACTGACACTTTTTACAAGATTAAAATCATGTCTGAATTGTTATAATTTATAAGCAAAATATTTCGAGGCCATGCATATATTTAATAATTTTTTCCCCGAATAAAATCCACGCATAGAAAAGACCGCATTGAGTCTGTACTTAAAATGAAAATGTTTATCTACCGAGCGCCAAATTGCTGCATATAGGGGCGACCCATGAGCTTAGCATAGATACGATTTAATTCATTTACAGCCCTTATTATGTACCGCCGACAGACCGAGTTAAATTTGCATTAAACGCGGTATGTTATTTACTTGAAGCTAGGGGTTGAAACGGCAGACTATTGTAGGGTATATATATATTGCGGGATGTATGCGGTCAGTCTCTTTAGTTGGCCCTCATTTCTCTTTGTACCTTTTTGAATAGATGGCTGTGTTTGCTATATTTTCATAATGTAGTTTACTGTAGTGTAGTGTATTATATCGTCTAGTTATTTTAGTAAACCATATTATGGCAGTCTCAAACAAAAAGTCTTTCTAACGAATTTTTTATCTTCGACTGTGTTCTATGCAAATCATATCGGCAGTATTTTTCAGCAAAGTTTTATCTTATTAAAGGATTCTTGATCCATGCTCTCTAAGTATATTTTCGTTTCTATTCAATTTATTACGCCATGGATTTGTTTAAAATTTACTCAGTCTCTTTATATTTACATAAATTTTTTTTATCGAAAACCTTAAAATTAATTTGAAATTAAGGATTTTTTTAAAAGCTGCAAGGAGCTACAGGAAAAAGGCTTGTAACTCATGACGCTAAGATCTTATTCGTCTTTCTTCCCTCTGCACATTGCTTTATTTTATTTTTTTTTATGAAAGTTTCTAATTTTATTCTTCATACTAACAATACCCACAAGAAAAGCCGTACTGTGTTGGCTCTTCCCACAAGAAAAGCGGTGTTATGTAACACATCTCTGTATCTTAAATTTTATCCTCAGAGACGCACCTGGTTCTAGAGTCTGGTAGAATCAGCTATTACTAATATGCAAACCTAAATGTTATATGAAATTGAAAATATTTATTTGAAATAAAATAAATATGAAACATTGAGTATATTTGGCGTTAATTTTGTATAAATTCATTATTCACAATTAAATGAAACTACCTGATGTAGTATTATTTCTACTTTCTTTAAGTTCTTTTCTGCGACCTAGGTGTCGTTGTATTACAACATCTTTAGGTGGGCTATTAGCAAAGAAAGTTTTCTTCTTCTTTTATTAGCAAAGAAAACATTTTTCTCCTTCTTCGTTCTTTGCTAACAGCCCACCTGAAGATATTGTGATACAACGAAACCTAGGTCGTGGTAAAGAATTTAAAGAAGTAGAAATAATACTACATCACGTAGTTTCATTTAATTGGAAATAAAAAACAGTCACTTGGTCAATGGAGATTTATGTCATTATAAAATTACTTATACAATTAACAGATATGTTGCTGTTAAATAATACAATTAAGCCCGAGTAGTTCAGCTCATTCGTATATTATATGAATGAACTGCTCAATTCGCACGGAAGCAGGAAGATGTTAATGTAGATTTTCACAAACTTTGGAGGTATAAAACTGTATAGTTTCATTGAAATCTGTCCACTTATTTGATACGCGTACAGATGTATCCTAAAATAGAATACACAGAAATGTTTTATTGATTTTAATAGTGTTTTACACTTTTTTCCCTCTATTCCGTTATCTGTTTTATTTTTCCATTGCACATGGGTAATTATAATCTATGATATTTTATTGGATAATTTCTTTTTTAATAAAACTTGAAATGATCCAGGATACAAATGATTGGATTACCTTTATCAATAATCGGGATGAAGACAGCGAGAGCGGAGACGAAATTTATTCTAGGGACTCGTTAATGAAAAATAGAAATAGAGTCCATACATCGACAATATAAAATACTGAAACCGATTCAGTAAATTTATTTTTCAAGCACTTTATTTCAGCTCGCTTTATTTATGACTTAATTTATAAGCCTAAAAGAGCGAACGGAAAACAGCTTACAAAGTAATTAATTATGAACTTAACACTTAATTAAGGTAAAAATAATTATTATGGGAAGCTTATGAGTGGAAATTTATTTTAATAAAATGGACTGTATTTTGTGGCAAGTTTTTGATAGTAATAGCGGTGGACGGCTTTTCAGGTAAAGAGCCTTATTGGTTTTCTGTCCTCCTGACTATAAATAATATATTGCGTATATTTGCGTGTAATATGTATTGGTACACAAGTACCTGCCAGAATATATATATTCATGAGAATGAGATATATTTATATACGCATACATATTGCTTTTGATATATGTGTCGGTTCCAATCACAGATTTTGTTCACTTTCATATCTATTTCTAGGGCCACATTATGTCACAAACATTCGCGGCCTGTTGTCGCAATAAAAACTTTGATTGTACCCTTCGTGCTACGGCCTCACTATCGGACGAGCATTTGTGGTGTATAGTCGCGACAACATCTTTGATGCGGGATAAACAATCGAAAACTACGTTATCGTTGTTGCCCGAACGCAACGAATTTTCGTGACAGGAAGTGATTTTTTTGGCTTTACCTGTTGCGATAACGCGAATCTTCGCCCAAGTCCGATAGTGTGGTCGTATGCCCGATAGTGTGGTCGCAGGGTATCTACTTTTTGATTTGCATACATAATAATTATGTTTCCACCTTATTCCTTGTGTTTAAATGACCTTAATATTTCTTTTTAATTTATCTTTTTTAACACTTCCGTGACGGCCTTGTACAGTTCTTGGGTGAAATTTACTGTCTATACAGCAATAGCATGAAACCTGTCTTTATCTGGTTCGAATCAAGGAGGCCGTGTAATTTATGATTATATTATAAACAGCTCACTAAATCTCCACTTTAACTTTTTTCCGGTCAACTCCAACCCTACGCTCTTCGAGCTCTCATCGCCGGCCACTATCCCCTCGGAATCTACCCTTCGCCATTTAATTAGACCATCATAATATATAAAGGACGTACCCAATTAAAGGCCGGAAACGATACGGCCGAGGTGTGGCGTTCGGGCCTTGAATAAATAAAGGCTATAGTCGCAATTAGTCGGTCCCGCGGACAATTAGTGCGCATTTTATTTTTACCGCTTCGCTTTTCAATTGAATTGGGAGATAATGAGGAGTCCGCTCCGTTCGCCGGCCCGCCGCGGGCCTGCGCTCGGGTAAATAATTACGTGTTGATCTCCTCTCTCCGGGCCGTACGGGTAAGGGTACTGCAATTGTGCGGTAATCAACGGTTTAGCGTTGATATGAGGTTACCGAGAGCGATAATTTTAGTTTTATGCTATAGTAAGTTGATAAAATAAATAGAGCGATCTAACATTAATTTTTATTAATGTATTATTATCTTCTTTACTTAAATATTGGTCTCCAGTTTAAGTTGATAGATAAACTGATAATCCTTATATGGCCATCAACGGTATGCTTTTCATTTTACTGCAATCACTTTAAATCATAGTATAGTATGATTGAAGGTGATTGCGTTAAGTGACATTGGTAGTTTAATGTTTTGCAGTTAAATAGTTAAATACTTTTTTTATAGGATCGTATTTTTATTGTAGTTACAAATACTTATGACGTGTTAAGTTGTAGTTATATGGCAATCAACAGTTTAGCGTTAATATAAACCGATCAAAAATCTATATATGTAATAAAACTGGATGCTGCGTGTTTGTACATTGAAAATATTGCGAACAAAATAATTGGGGGATAGAATATAAGTGATTTTTTGGTGGAATAAAAAATACATCATTTCAATTATTTTCGATATTTTAATCTTTTTTTTGTTTTTACTCTCAACATTAAAAACTATTAGTCCAACTCAGATGAATTTTTTATAAAAAAACACACGATAACCACAACTTGAAATAATATTTAGTTTTTATTAAATCGCAATCCATTTACTAAATCAGAAGATATCCGAATGTAATATTTTCAAAAATTCATTCATATTGCATTGGTATAACAAAAAAGGAGTGCCTAGCTACTCGACAAGTTGTAATTACTCAAATATATATATATATAGTATATATATATATATACATCGATAGATGGCGCTACTGTATTTTAAATCGCATAATAAAGTTTTACACTCTGTCATACATTGAAGTACACTTATAAACTATGAAGGTATTTAAAAAAGTCGTCAGTAAGGCTAGTCGTTAAGTACCTAAAATATTCTACTGCGGAAGCCTAAAATATTCTGCTAGGGAAGCTATTGTTACATGATAAACGGCCCTACAAGATCAAATGATTGAACGGCCCTACAAGATCAAATGACTGAACGGCCCTACAAGATCAAATGACTGAACGGCCCTATAAGATCAAATAACTGAACGGCCCTACAAGATTAATCAATATCGCTGTCTGTATGATGGTGTTTTACTCATATGTTAAAGAAACAGAAAAAATGATTTGCTGAATATTGTTCATAATTTAACTTCGATAAGAAAAACTTTTTAAGTATGATATTTCTAGATTTGGGCTTATTTGTTGTATATTTTATTGAAACTACTTTCTGCTTTGAACTATTTATATTCTGACAGTATTTTTGAAAGTTGATAACTATATATGATAACGATGGTACTAAAATATTCTTTTTGTGTTTTTCTAAGGATGGAGTCTGAACAATGACCTTCAGGCAGTCAAAATTATTGCACAGTGACGATAATTGATAGACATAAATTAAACATGGGTTTCTCATGCCACATTCTTCTTTTTTAGTAGTTTTACATATTTTCATAATTTTGTAATTTCTCGTTATTAGTTCGTATTTATTTTACTTTTTAATATGTTACATGAAAAGGAAATTTTTTTTTGTTATTTATTGGAATATTTTGGGCTTAGTCCAGAGTATTTCTATTGCTATTAGTCAATATTTGAAGGATAGCTATATTTATAAGTGGAAACGATGTAATAAATTCTATGTAATTGAGATGTGTTATAAGAGACAATGGATAATATTAAAAGGTGGACGTAAAATATAATAATGGCAATAGCAAAAAAATACAAAAAAAAATAATGAGCCCTCATGAGACGTCTGGCGGAAGTGAAACATCTAAATTTTTTTGTATTTTTAAGTTTATTTATTTTTATTTGAACGAATTGAAAACGAAAAAACCAATAGTCAGATAGTTGTTAATAATAAAATATTACTTTATTTTTATAGATTAATTTATCACAAAATATTTCTTAACAATCTATCGAAAATATATTTTTAATTTTATAATATTGTTAGCTGACAATATGCGAAGCCGACCGTATTAATTCGGAAAGAGCTGACAAGACGCGAAGCTGGCCGAATTAAGTTGGAAAGTGCCGACAAGATGTGAATCTGATCGAATTGAGTCGCAAAGATCCGATAAGACGCGAAGCTGGCCGAATGGCACGTCGCGACGTGCCATCAGAACATTTTAACTCTCATCCAAACGCGCCATTAGATGTTTTACATCAAAAAAAGATTTAGGCAATTCAAATTTTTCCAACGTCTCCACTATACTCACATTAATAAATTACGAAACACCTTGAACAAAGAGAATAAGAAGTTTGAAGCATAATAAATTGGAAATGGTGTAGTAGACATTTCGCTTATTGTTTAGAACCATTGGAAAAAAATAGCGACTCATTCACTTATCGATTTGACTGAATCGGGTCTTAAAATACACCATTAGACCGTTCATATAGATAAGCGAAACATTTAATACTGCATTGCAAAACATTAACTTTTTTTATGAATGTATTTGTTCAAAATAAATTTTCTTCGTTTCTTTGTAAAACAATAAAAATATGTATTTTGTCCGCGTGGATGAATTGTGTTAATTTGTTTTAAAATTTTTTGAACAAAGAGTTAAGAAATCATTAGAAGTCATTTGCTTTCTAGGATTTAATCTACAAGTATATAGAAAAACCTATCTCGTTAGGTGATTACTTTTTGATGTATACATTTATTCGAAGCAAATGTTTCCATTCGCTCGTTATACTGTACCTTGTGTAGGTATATTTTAAATGTTACGTTGAACTTTTAAGCCAACGGCGCATAAATATGACATTAAATATCGTTTAGTATTGTAGTTACTGTGTGATTAAGTTAAGAACGAACAAACAATTAGGAAAATTAAATCGGGTGTAAACGTCGTACAAGCTTTAAGTAAAGTCTGAATATGAAATATTTAATAATAATTTGTTACACGAAAATTAAGTATATCTAATTATAATTTTGGTAAAATATAGAAAACATTCATAATTGAATTGCTTCATATCGATACAAACAATCAGCGTTGATTTATTTCGACGTAAATATGCGTACTAATGAGAGAGTGTGAGCTGTTCGTTACATGAAACCAATCTAGTTACAGTTTTTCTAATAACTAAATTACTTTCGTAATTAACTTATTTCATATCGATTAAAGTAGTACAGCATTCGAGGTAGGCCTATTAGACGTAAACGCTAGTAAGAGATGACAATCTAGCTACAGTTTTATTAATATAATATACCTATGGATATTATTCATAATTATATTATTTATATCATATCGATAAAAACAGTATAAAACTAGAGGTGGGGTAGGTCTCCATCGCTTCGTTTAGTAAAAGAACGTAATTAAATCAGTTCATGTCGACAAAAACAGCGTTGTCTTATTTCAACGTAAATGACACATTAATGAGAGAGTGTGAGTTGTTCGTTACATATATCTAAATAACATTTGAAATTAAATTATTACAATTTATAATAATATTAATTAAAATATATCGATAAAAACCGTAACGCACTCGAGAAAGGCCTTGACCTGCTTCGATATAAACCTGCGCGCTAGTAAGAGAGTGTGAGCCGTTATTAACATAATTAAATCGGACGGTTGCGCCGATATAGTTAGTGCTTTGTTTTTGGTCTTAATCTTATAAAATTGAATAATTTATGTGTAAATGAGTGTTTACTGTATTCAATAATAATATCTAAACAATCGGTACTTGTAATTCATTAATGAATCGTGTTTTAGGTTTTATGTACACGTCATTAAAAATTATGATAAAAGTGAAAATTAATTTACTGTTAATAAAACGGTTGAGGCTGTCGTAGAGTAAGATTAAATTTAGTATTTAGATAATATTTAGAGGTTTAGTATATTAAATAGTAATATTAATGAAAGAGATTTTGTTCATTTATATTGTTAATTTAAAGTTTGTTATTGCAAAAGTTTGCAAGTTGCAAAAGTTTGCAGTTTTATTTCGTATGTCTTTCCAGTTCAAATTTTTTTCTTAAATTTTACTTTACTTCTTATCCGATTATAATATTATATTATAATCAAAATACTTGTCCGCCATATGGCGGCGCGAATATGGCGGACAAGTATTTTGATTTGTAGTCTGATTCTACTGAAATTTGGTATCAGGAAATTTGAAAAGTCGCAAATAATGAATTTAAAATCAAAATTTGTAATAGCGGACAAATTTTGTCTTTTCGGATTGATTCGTCTAAAAATATCTGAGGATATTGAAGGTAAGAAATTACGAATTTGATGTCAAAATTCAGAAATTCATAATCGGATTCGGCTGATAATTAGTATGGTATCTGGGCATGTTGTAAGTCACGAATCACGAAATTTTAGAATTCAGAAATTCAAAATGGCGGCGCCAATACGGCGAAACAGTTTTGGCTATTGTGATCCGATTCGTCTAAAAATTTGGATCTGGGATTAGGTTGCAAAATGGGGGCACGAAATAAAAGCTTGCAATTCAAAGATCTCTTTTACTTAAATATGTTTATTTCACGATAAACAGCGTAAACAAATGTTTACGGCCTTAAGCTGTGCTGTCGAAATATGGTTATAAATTACTTGCACAGTTGATACATAATATTACCAAGCAGTGAAATGTTGTGAATATATAAGTCATACTTATTATTTATGGAAAAATTAAAGTATCTTATTTTTGTTTAATAGTGTAAGAAACTTTTTTCCTTTCGGTTACTTAACTTTTTATGTCACTGTCAAAATTGTTTCTTTTATTAATTGAATAAAAATATGGTAGTATTACTAAGTGATTGCTAATGAGGCATTTATTTAATTTTGTTTTGTTTTTAAACAGATTTTATCTACTTTTAAAGATAATAATGGTTTATAGTACACATGTGCACACACGCGCAATATTAACGATGTTTGTTTTTTACAAAAACTTAATCAACTTAAAAAACTTAATCACTGACAATGTCTCGGTAATTGGCTTCCATCATTGGCCCTGATATCAAATTAAAGAAAAAAATTTATTATGTCTAGTTTAATTTACAAAAAGAAAATTTCTTAATAACGATTAGACCTCGTACCATGCGGATTTCTTACACATGTCTAAACATATAATAAAATTGTAACAGAGTAAATTCTGTAGATGGTAAATATTTTAATACAGGTGATTGAGTTGGTGTATAGAGTGATAGTAGAAACCAGAGGATTTGTTTTTAGAATTTTTGTTTTTCTGCGTCTTAATTCGTTTGTGGAATCTACTGGACGGATTATGATGAAATTTGTTGTGATAATAGTTTATATCCTCGAGCAACATATAGGATACTTTTATTTGGATATTAGAAATATAAAAAATATATTGATTTGGTCAATATTACGATATCGGTAATGCCAACGCCATCTATTAGCGTTTTAGTAAACTTTATTTATTTTTTCTCATTATTCATCTTCACAACTATGTTATACGAAATTCTGAAAAAAAAGTTGTAATCTATATAACTTGCTCTTTCAATTGATACCGATGTATACAATTAAAAAAAATGTATCCTGTGACTAATTATTTCATTTTTATTTAAAAATTTTTATATAAACATTTTTAAATGTTTACTATAGAAATATAAGTAAGTTAATATGGTTTATCACTATGACAAATTATAAGTTTCAACCTGAAACCGTTACTAAAAAAAATGGCCTAGATATTTCCAACAACATATCTAAAACTAAATTTTTTCGACGAATATTTTTAGTGTTACTATCGAAATATATTTTGGTAAATGTTCCTCATCATTCAAGTACCTGCGTTAAGAGTTTTCTGAGAAAAAACGGCTGTGACCAATGAGCACGCAGAGTGATTTCTTTCTTCTACCCTAAAGAGGATAAAGTTATGAAGTATGAGTAGTAACAGTTTCTAGTGCAACATCGAGACATAATTTCGGATTTTTTTGCATGTTCTTTTTGTTTGAAGTTGATTTTATAATAGTTACGTATTTTTTATTCGAAATTTTTTTGCATTGTTTCTTGTTTGAAGTTGATTTTATAATAGTATTTTTTATACACCAATCGTACATTTTTAAATGCTTATAATTTTTTTACATCCTAGCGTATACAAAATAGCAATTATAATTTCGTAGTGTGGAGGTAAGTTTTTCAGGCACCTGGTAATTTCTACTGGCAAAATGATCACTTATTGATATTTTTGGTCTCTACCGTCGTTTTAATAATAAACATCATCAGAGTTTTAAACATTGTTCAAATGCATAGACCTCTGATTTCTATATTTACATAACTTAATGTAAATAGAATAAATAATATCTGAACGTAGAAATAATTAAGTGACGATCTACAGGTGTCCCCTGGGCTGCGCTACGTGCAGCAGCGCACTGTGCCTCACGTGCGACGACAAGTGGATACTCAACAAAAAGGGGAAGTGCATTCCGGAAGGAAGTAATCACTGCGATCAAGGTGAGACTTAATTTGGCACGTATTTTATAACGTTTAATCGAAATTGTTTTATAGATGACAAATAAAAGGAATAGGGTGAAAAACCATGCTTTGAAAAAAATCTGTTCTTGTAATGTTTTTTTTTAAGTAATTTCCGATTATCCGTGGTTGCAATTATGCATTTATTCACTTTTGTTTATAACCAAAATTAACTTTATTTTAAATAGGAAATAAAACTATGATTTGTTACTTTATTACATGCATTATTATAAATAATATTATTTGGCTATTATCATTCCATTTATCATATTGTGTTTTATGACTAAATATCTTACCTTATTTTGTGGATCAAATCAAATACTGTATTAAACTTATCTTGACAATTGTGCCTGTAATTAACGCTTTAGTATAAAACAAACGGTACACTTGAAGTAAAGGTATGCTCTGTCGTGTAAACACTTAACGCTTTTTGCACGGTACAGTTGATTAAAAAGAGTGCAAGTGTTTATAAAGCTGTTTTTTTAATATTTATTGTAGTTTTGTCTAATGCTAAAGTAAAATCTTAATATATACTAAACAACAAAGTATTATTACAAATTATTAAACACATTTCGTAAAGTAGTCGGGCAAAAACTGCGGTGCACGGATAGTTGCACCTCCTAAAAAAGTCTTAAGAAAAACTAATTCAGCCTAGTTCTGTTGCCATGATTTATAGCATATCTTATGTAACGGCTAGGCAAAATAGCGTTAGCGCCAAAGTTGCGAACAACCGCCACCAAGCTGAAAAGAAAAATGACAGGCGTAAATACGCAAAAACCCGCTCTCGCCTTCCATTATAAAGATCCGAAGAGCGTAAAATAATAAAAATCTATTTATAAATTTTCAATTCGTTTTCTTGTCTGCGGACTCGGATCGGAGTGAATAAATAAGTGGAATTACGCCGGACTTTTTTCTGTTCGGGCGCCGCGGTAATGAGAAATTTCGCATCAAAAATTCAGACGCGTATTTTTTTTTCAATGTTTACGTAAATAGTAATGTTTGCGTAATTAATGATTGAATGCTATTTTCTATTGTTATTATGTCAAATTTTAAAGTTTATGTCGTATTGCAACTATTCAAGTCGCCGTGCCCTAACTTGATAATCGTTTGAAGAGAGAGAGAGGTACCCTTCGTTTAAACTAAAAAGTTTTCAGCTTCTGTGCATTTTATTTCCATGTAACACCTCAAAACATTTAACATTCACAATAACATTCCAAAAAACTTTTTCTGGTGTGTGCTTACGACAACACGATAGAAGTGAAAACTTCTAATTTTAAAATACAATAATAACAATTACATTGATGTCATATGATGCATATTAGTTCGGCGAATCACGAACGATGAGAGATTACTATTTTAAAATATAATAACATACACGTATTATGTTATATTACTGTCAAATAAAATATTAATCAAAAAGTGCACATGCCTAAAAAAGTAATTAACTTGGCCGATGCCGGAGGGAGCCGAGTTTACCCGATTTAGAGTCACGGATCCCAGCGCGACGGCTCATTTTCGTTCGCTGCTCAGAAAAAGTGTGCAGGTGCTCGCACGTAGAGAAGTGTTTACTTCAATAATAAAAAAACTTAACTAGTGAATTTACTTCAATAATAAAAAAAATTAACGTGTGAATTTACTTTAATAATAAAACAAAATTAACGAGTGAGTTGTAGTGTCAAATTAATATAAAAGCCTCCAATTTAGCTCGTCATTTTTAAAAAATTAAATAACCTTTAAAAACGCCCGTAATGTTCAAGGTGGCATGACCAATGCAATTATATTGTAGAACAAAACCCGTAACTGATTAATAGCTGTCATCCAACAAATTATAATTTGGGTGTAGGCCGACCAGTACTGGTTGACACAAATCTGGTCGAGTCTTATGTGACATTGGTATATAAGATGTAGTTAAAATTGTACATATGAGATTGTGTCTTGTGGCCTGATTGTAAGTATATCTGTTATGTGGATCTGTATTGAAAACTCCTTTCTGAGTATTTATTCACTGATACAAAATTTGTATGATGTAAAAAGGAATACTTGATAATTTTGTATTAATGTTATGAATTTACTCACATAAAACGTTTACCGCTGTAGTAGAGTATGGGCTATTGTCGCCGTTAATTATGTGTATCACATTTGACGTAACTTGCCACGTGTGACACCTATAATTTTAACAAATTTGTCTCATGTCATTAATAAAACAAAACGCGGGATATGTTTGATGTAAATATAGCCATGACATGACTTTCAGTGACCCACTGCTTATGCTACTTGCAGTGTAAATGGCGTAAAAGTATTAACTTGTGGCACAAACAAAATAAAGAAGACGTGAAGTGTAAAGCTTAAAAATAGTTACCAGTTAAGTGGACACAATAAGTATTATCAACCTTTGTAATTATAAACGGCTCTCGACAATTTTAATAAACAATATAATATTAAATAATACAGTATTAATATTATATTATTTTATTCAATATTAATGTATAATATTATATAAAATAATATAATATTAATACTGTACAATGGTTCATAAGATGTATTTTAAGAAAGTATGATTAGGGAGTTTGCAATAAAGGCTCGAATTCGAAAACGAAACCTTGCTAGAATCATATGGTGTCTGTTTGTCTCTTTATCCACAAGTTATATCTAAGTTTTTAAACCGATTGGCGAAATATCATAAATTGTAAGGATAGGTAGGTATTATTTACCTGAAGATCGGGCAAAAAATTGAAAAAAAATTAAAAACAAAAAAAAGCAGAGGTGCAGTGGGAGTCATCGAATTTTTTTCCTACAAAAGTTTTGTGTATGGTGAAATGAAAGCTGGTATGTACCCTCTAGTTTCTAACCTTTTTTATATATTTTATACATTTATACAATAATTAAAGAAGTTCGGAGTGGTTTTGCATGATCCTCTGCTTTTGAATCTGCTGAGGACATTTTGAAAATATTTATACATGCAATGAATTTATAAAATTTATAGTAAGACAATTTGAGTTTTGTGGACCTATTTGGAGAACAAAAAGTTATACTTCCATCCCCCATCCATTCCAGATTTATGTCTTTCGGTTTTTTTTGCATGAAGCGCAAACTTTTAGGTTAAAATCATTAACAGTACTTTAAAAGAAGTATGTGTCTCATAGTCTACCCATTAGTTGTATTAATTTGTCTGTTATAATATTATTTTTTTTAAATGAAAGTTAATATTGTGTTCTATATAAAAAAAAGCTTGTAATCTTTTTTTATTTGTTATGGTTTATCAGGACGTTTTGACGACTTCAGCTCAAGAAATGGCATAGACTATTTGATGTTAGGTCTATCGTATTGTTAGAAAATATGTTTTTATTTATCAAACAGCTTCAGATACCAATGTACAATAAGTGTATTTGCATGTCTGTGATGTGTTTATCACAACTGCTGAAAATAAGGGAGATGTGGGGGTCGAGATATGTTGATGAAATAAATGTTTCTGCAACTAGAATAATTTTGAGGTAAGACTGGAAATTGAAACCATTTACAACGCATTTCTACTGGAAAAGATATGTGATGTGGTCAGACGAAACATCCTCCACCAGGCGAAGTGAACAGTTCCCATTGATGGAAAGTATGGTTTCTTTGTAAATAGTTTCGGTGTAACGCTGCTGCACTAAATTTGTTCGTCCATTTTCTTTCAGGCATTGCAAAGCTGGTATCGTCATTATATACGATAATATAAATAGTGACATCGTTTCACAACTTATTATAAATAAAAAATGGAGTACTTTTCGTATAAAGTTCATATCCCATCTATCTCTGCCAATTGCAGCATACGAACCTTGGAATAACGCCATTGAAGGGAATACATTTTTAATGTTCATTTTATTTTTCCAGTAAACATCGGTACTGTATTTGAACATTTTCTATGAATAAACAACGTATTTAAATTTGGAGAAAAAAATTCTTTTCTAAAACGATCAATTTGGCTTCCTCGTTTGCACAGGAGGCTAAATTTCAAGCCTACAAGATTTATGGCCACATTTACATTTTAACGCATTTCGTAAATGAATCTGAATATTTTCTTTATTCGCATTATCTTCGGCCTTAAAACCGAAATATTCTCTTTACTTTTTACTTACCAGAGTGAACAGCGATTGCTTTGGAAATTTGGAATACTTGCTGTAAGTTTTTACTTTGTTTTTATTAAGATTTTGGCTAATTGGTATATAAATATTACAATATGTGTTAAATCTGGTTTAAAAGATGTCTGAAAATTTGGCAGGTAGTAATAGATATTTGAAAACAATTCCTCTCCGTTATTAACTAACAAAATTATAACATTTTTTAAATTGTGCTATCTTTAATATATACCCTAACATCATTTCAGGAATAAGCTTCAATAAAAGGGATTTGATTAAAGACTTTCGAATATGGACACTTATTTCTAAATGTGTGTTCTTCCTTACTAGTTTTGAAAATATATTTAAAAATACCTGAAAAGATAATAGTGTATTTGTTTGTTAGTATTTGGAAATAAAATGTGATTTTATACTATATAAAAATTGCGTCTATACAAGTAAAGTTTTGTTATTAACAAATATTCTCACGCCTTATTATTCTTAATTCGTTATTAGATTAGGTTAAGAGTTACTCTAGATCACGTATATATTTTTTAACAATAATTATGTCGACAATCCTTCAGTGTTTCGTTTTGTGTTTTTGGCTATCATATTTGAATTAGAGAAGGTTTAAAGTTTTACATCTAACAAGCGCAACTCAATATTTGACAATTTCCTCACTTAGAGGCCATTCCATCTCTCACTTGGGTATTAAACACTATCCCGGATTTTGATATGTATTCTGTTGTTCTGGAACTTTTTTATCGTTCATGGTATTTTTCTATATGTTAATTTAATTATTGTGATTGCATTGTATTTTTTATATATTTATCGTTCATTCAATGTGGTAGTCTCTAACATTAATATTGCATGAATATATATAACCCTTTTTATCTTGGGGACTAAGAATACTTCGGTGTAATTTTCACTGAATTCGCTCCAATATTTCCTATCATTACTGTATATGAACAGAGAAACATATAAAACTGTATATATTATTATTAATTTGAATTAGTAATTTGAATTAAGTTAACGTGACTCAGGTATATATCTAAAACGTAAGTATTTTTATATCTGTAGTCCAATAGGTATATTCTTAATTTCTGCCTGTTTTCTTAAAAAAAAACAGTATTATTTTGCTCTGGCAAGTATTTAATCTTATTTTTCTGTTCTGCTGTGTTAACGTTGATACTTGCTTTTTAAACAACTTAGTTTATTTCTAGTGACAATTTCTTAGATATACATTAACGATTTTAATTTTACTTTATTAGAAAAATTGAAATCGCTAATATATATGTAGTTTTGTAGACAACTTTGTCGCTTTAATAAAATAGCATTTTTAACAGGTATTAATTATCCGTCTAAAATAATGCAGGAATTTAATCTAAATGATGGACATCTTCAGCATAAAATAGTTAATCGGCTAGAGGCGGAACAAACGACGCGTGTCGCTTCCCGAGGGTGCGAAAGCGCTTCATGCGCTAACAAAACCGACAAATTTTCCAGAAACGGTATTAATTTCCGAGCAGCGGCCTCAACATTTTCCGTAACTCACCCGACAACTAGGCCGAGGTAGCGACAAGTGCCGACTCGGCCCGTTAACCACAGATCCGGGAGCAATATCTCGACGAAGTAATCAGCGAATGTGTTTGCTCGCCGATGCACGCGCGCGCCGCACGGATAAAGGGATTCTGCTTTGCGATTGTAATAAGGTAATGGCTTTCCCGCTCGGTGACGCGAGCAACAGGTGCGCGCGCCGCAGCCGGTGCGTATTAGAAATAATAGATTGGGCTGCGCTCGCGAATGTTCGGGCGTGTTACGGCAGTTACTTTGGCACGATTGTGGAGTTTTATTGTGGTATATTCTTTTTTTATTTTTACACGTGAGCAGTTTTAAAAGCTGTGACAAACGTCTATACCTTATTCTAGTAACTTGAAGAGATAAAATTTAAAATTTCAAGTTGCGAGTGTTTAACGCACCACTTCAGTAAATAATTCGATGGCTATTTGGCAGTTTTAGTTATGGCTTGTTGCCTGATGTTTTTAGCACTGTTTTTTTGGTAGAAGGGGTCCTTTTAAAGTCCTGTAGGCGAGTGGCAAAAAGGAAATCTTTTGCACAGCGTCGTAGCTCTTTTAGATTAACAGTGATCGCAGTGAAATTTTACAGGAGGAGGTAATTTAATTATGTGAGAGATTTATATGTTTCTCTGTTAATCCTTTATTCTGGAACTTTTTGATCTATAGTTGTGTATATGTATATTTATATACAAAATGGTGGGTTAAAAAGTTCACAGAATGTAGGGAATGGCCAGAGGTAGGGGTTTCTTATTCACATAATCGCCAATGAGATACTCATTACGAGTAGTATACCAAGTTTCAGCTTAATTGTATCATCGATCAAGCAACTCGATCGAAAATAAACATTGACTATGGAAAAAGTCAAATTTCGAACTGTCATGTATTTATTTCCTGATAAAGCAATAAAAACATCAAAAGTCATATACTCTTCAAATAAGGCAGAGATTTGATCGAAAACGACTCGCACACAGGACAACTAATCATGGCTACTTCCTCGGACACTATTGAAAAACGTATTGAGTGTTTATGCGATTTATTGGATCTCTGTAGAAAGAATAAGGATGAAGTTTAGAGCTGAATTGTTATGGGTGAACGAACTTAGTTTCATTACCCGTAGTGGGAGTCCATGCAGGCACCCCACCTCATAAGAAGTTCAAGGCGAGGCTGTCGGCGGAAAAGTTATATTGAATCATAGGATAAGGAAAACTTGTTTTTAATTTTTACCATACATCGAAATTGGGGATTATACATTTATTCTGACGTGCTCCATCAAGTGGGGAATCATTCAAAATAACATTTAAAATGCAGTCGAAAACGTTCTAGTAAAATTGTATTATACAGCACCTTTTTCGCACATACGAGTCTCTAAAGATTCCTGCAATATTCCATCTCAAACCCCAATTAATGTTTTAATCATCGTATATCCCATATCTGAGATATATGTATTCACTTTGGTTAACTCGAATTAAAAAAATAACGAGATGTAGGCAGGCACTCAGAAAAACAATATCAATATAATATAAGCTAATAGAAGTTCTTTGTGCAGAATTGATGACCTTGATGTTTTGGGTACCTACGTAAGCCTGAAGCCTTCATTCAACCATTTTGTTTGAATGATATTTATGGCTGTTCGCCCCAGTATTTTAAACAATTGTGGATTACTTGGTTTTGCTATTGCATTTAGTATTATTAAAGAGCGTGAAAGATCAATGATACATTTTAACCTTTCTCACTAAAATTATAAAACTAAAAAAAAACATAACTGTAGTAACAAATTCTATGGTTTTTTATTCGCATATTTTTTTCTTGATATGGATATTTTTTTCTTAATATCCTGTCTCGGTCGTCTTCATAGAAATCATCGATCGCAGGGAATATTGTATTCAAGAAACCAGGATAGTCTAGCTATCGCCAGTTCAAAAAGGAATATTCTTATGCTTTCTAGGGTTCAATACAACGAATACTGAGCCAATGATGACAGTGTTCAGTTGCTTGTTTGTTCGTTAATTGCAATCGTCGAGGCTATCGTTGTGAAATCCATCATAATTATATAATCAGTATGCATAGACGTAGTGCAACTGTAAATATTTACGAAATACTTTTTGTTTCTGAGAAAATCTAGTAAGATCGAAAAGTGATTTATTTCGATTACACTGTGAAATTGTTTTCATAAAAATCTGAATGTGCTTGGACCTATTAGTTTTATTTTAAAGTACTTCAATCAGAAAAAAATGTTTTGGTTTTATTACAGTCTTTAAGCAACTTAATGAAATAATTATTTTATGTATAACTATGTACTTGTAGGATAGAAATCAAGAAATTAATTGTAGAGCAAAGATAATGTTTCTTCTTGTTTATAGCTTAAGAGGCAGATACGCATTCAGTTTTCCTGTTTTATGGGGAATCCAGAGAGTGCATGCGTCCCCTTCCTTTTGAGATTCTTATAACTAAAGTGGTATTCTAGTCGACTACATGAAGTACATGAAGAATTTAAATAGTAACTTAATAATAACATTGCTGTTGTTTTACAGAAGGTTTCTAGCTTATTTACATTATCGGCACAATATTACCAGGCAAATGTGTCGCTGTTAATATAGTGCCGCATACAAAAATATCGTTATTTGTATATATAATTTTTTTATTATTTTATAAAAACTTAAGTTTTATTAGGTTAAGATGACTTCAAAGGACGTAAATTTGATTGGATAGACTTAAATTCAGTGGATAAAATGAAGACAAACTATTCCAAAGGTTATAATTTATACACCGTTCGTAAATTACAAAATAGAGAGGTGACGTCTTATTAGAAAAGGGCTGATGATATGGTTAGGTGAAGGATAGAAAAAAAGAAACGATTTTATGTCAGGCGTGCCGTATCACAATATGGGTTAGCCAATTTTTCGCATTACCGCACATTTTTATTAATTTTGGCATTGTATATTAGACCATGTTTTCATTTCTTGCTTAAAAAAATTTGATTAATTTTAAATAAATTTGACGATCTTACAGGTTTATTATAAGGAGCATGCTAACTATTTTATATAATCAGAATAATATGAAATTATTTAAGGTAAATTTGAAGATCACTTTGTCACAAGGAAATCTGTACTCTTACAAATAGCCGACTATTTTTAATATATTGCAAAGAATACGAATATTGTACAAATAAAATTCACGATTGAATGTATCCATTAATGGCCAAAGATTTCAGATGACTTGCAAAAATAAAATCCTCTATGTAAGGCGCTACACCGAAAGGAGAATTACATGCGCAGCGAACTTACATCTCCATCTAGTCGATTTATAGAAGAAACTTGTGAAAATATTTTTGGTACTATTAATTTCGTTGTACGTCGTTATACTAAGTGGTGTACCTATCTACTTCATAAGAGACGAAAGAATTATTTATTGATTAATCAATTTTTGAATTGAGTTTACCCTTTCCCAAAGAAGTAACGTTTAACCTTTACCAAAATCGAATAACGTTGTATGGAGACATTTTTTGCGATCGAATATATTAAAGATAATGAAGAGGAGGATGTCACATATGATATGCGCATACATGTGGGGTATAAGGAAATTTGCAGTTTCTCTGTAGACTAGTTGAATCCCGTAATGTTTTTCTCCATTATATCTCATTTCATGGTATTTCTAAGTATATTCCATTATATCTAAATCCATGGTGTCTCTTAGTGAATCGAATAATACCTTAATCCATGGTGTCCCTAAGTGAATTCCATACTATCCCAATCCATGGTGTCCGTAAGTGAATTCCATAATATTTCAATCCATGATGTCTCTAATGAATTCTATAATATCTCAATCCATGGTGTCTCCAAGTGAAGATATAATACGATCATTCCAAGATTTTAAAGTTGCAATAGGTATATTTCTCCCCGATAATTGTATTTCTACGAAATTCACCTAAAATTCAGTTCTACATTTCACTTGCATCGTAATAAAGACAACCTTTTCGGCAAAAATATTTAAATGTTTAATTATAGATGCAGTGGTGCTGATTGATTTGATTGGCTGTTTGGCATTTTTCTGTGTCATAAATGGTCATCGAAAGAGTACTGACATATTAAATTATACTTTGGCTTCACCACAGTGTCACCTGGATGGAAGTATTGGAAAAACTGATAAATCGCAATTAATGAAATTGATGAAGAAAAAAACAATAAAAATTAAGAATAGATGAGTGTATGAACACACTTCCCGAAAAAGTAATACAGTTCCTTCCGAATTATTTGAATCATCTCAAGAGTTTCAAGAGCAATCTCTTAGCGTTTTGATATTGTAATGCATTCGCAAGAATTACTTCATTGTACATTTTTAGCTTTAAAAAAAAATTTGCTGCATTCAGATTACTCTCAAGCATTCAAAATTTCAGAATCAATAGATAATACGATGAATTAAAAAAAAACAATAAAAAATTACAATTCCTCTGCATTACCACTTTCAAGTGACTAATTATGTCTACAACTATTACGGGCACATTAGAAATTCGTGGCGAAATGTGTTTTCCATGGTCTACAAAATTGTTACCACGTAAATACGGTTGGGAAACCAATAATGCTAATTAACTTTCTTTTACTTTGAAGGGCATGAAGTACCGCAGTTAGTTAGAGACAATATCGTTCCAAGTATACGTTTATGTATGAAAAATTATTATGATGCATGTTAAACGTATTATTTAAATATATTTTTTTTATTTTGCAGAAAATAAAGACATCGAAACATACATTTATGTAGATGAAAATAATATCTATGACGACGATGAAATTATAAGTTCTGGCAATAACAGCGGTGATGGAGAAGATAGTGATAGCTTAGCAGAAAGTACAGTGTATGATTAATAAATATATTTAATTTTATTTTATAATATTTTTGTAATGTGTATCAATAAATATTTATAATGTAGCCTCACAATAAGTCACAAATAAATATATATGATTAGTAAGTATATTTTTTTCTAATATCCTTCCTATAAAAATACTATTCAAAAATAATATTTAATAATTTTGGTTATTTAATATTTATTGTATTACATATTTTAATTAATTTATGTTTATTGTATAATTATGTATATATTGGGAAATATTACAGCAATATTCCAAATAAACTGTGAAATATACTGTTAAAAATCAACCACTCTATTTTTCCATGTAGATATGCTGCGATATCCAAGTACTGACAACTATACTACCACTTTTGCTACGGAAATCCTAAACGGGAGGGGATGCGCTCTCTGCCTTCTTTTATAAAAACATGCAGCGTAGTAATTTACTAGATCTTCGTTTAGGGTGTCTTTTTGAGAATTTTCCGTTAAGTAGTAAATAATAGTAAGTAAGCTTATTTCAAAGGTTCCAGGATATTATATTTAAATGGACGTATATGATAAACTGTTTCCGCTAGATGAAGCATTAAATATGATAGGCCATGATAATGGCTATTGCTAGATGGAACAAGAGTTTGTAAGACAAGGTTAATATTTGACTAACCGTACTCAGTTCATTTTTATGTTAATGTATATATTATTAGAATCTGATACTATATTGCACACATAATATGAGACGAGGTGTCTAATATGAACTGACATATACTTAATATTTTTCCACTATCACAAGCGTTATCTTTGGTTCACCTGTTATCTCAAAATAACGCCCACATTTCACTTTTACCCCAATTGCAATATCGTCAATGCTATCATTATCATTTATATGTATATATATATATATATATATATATATATATACATACATGTATACACACACACACACATATATATATATATATATATATATATATATATATATATATATATATATATAACCCACTTCATAACCTCTTTCATAAACTCGTTCCGGCAGTTTGTTATCAACTACTTAAAAGACCGTCTGTAATATGATAAGATAAACATACACTGCTCCGTTGTAAAAAATATAATACAATGCTTTAAACTTTCTAAGTGGGGTTTATTTTGCGAAGATGATTATAGCGATACCTGGAGATGTCCTACAGATATTTTTGAAGATTGCATCTATTTGATATAAATGTGAGTTTGTTTACTCACTTTGGTATTAGCTCAGAATGAATTTGGTTTTTTTTAAGAATTTCGTTTGTCCAATTTAATATTACCGAAAATGAATTGAAAATTTACAATTTGGATTGACCTGGTGGTAGCTTCTTCTAAAAATTCGCTCGAGTTAATGATTATTCTGCAGCCAAGTTACCCCTAGATATAAATCTTATCTGAGTTGTCCCTACAATTTGAAGAGATATCGAAGTACCAATATTGCGCTCTATTATGAAATAATGTGGCGTATTAACCAAAAATCACATTATTCCACTATTAACTAAATGATCTCCGAATGATAGCACTTTCAATATATGTCAATAGTAACAGGAGTATGTGTTAAATGGCTAAATATAAAATCGAAGTTTACATAAGAATCAATTATTTTATTTGAAAAACCGGTAAATGGTCTAGGAAAATAAACAAATATCTTCTGATATATAGCCGTTTTTATATATTCTTGAGATGTTGCGTTACTCTTGTTACCATTCAAACTTTAACAGGTTCTTAATTAATTAGAGACATATAATTAATCTTCGAATGATAACACTTTCAATATATGCCAGTAGTAACAGGAGTATGTATCAGACGGCTAAAGATAAAATCGGAGTTTACATAAGAATCAATTATTTTATTTGAAAAATCGATAAAAATCTAGGAAAATAAACAAATATCTTCTGATATTTATTGCCGTTTCTATCTACTCTTAAGATGTTGCGTTACTCTTGTTACCATCCAAACTTTAACAGATTCCTACTTCATTAATTACAGATATATGTTTCTCCAATTTTAATTTCTCTAATTATAATAAATGTATAATTTTATAATTCTCCACTAGATGGAGACACTTATTTTATTTTTAATAAATGGTTTTTAATTTAATAACATATTTAAATATACATAATAGTACCTACATTATTATCACAATTTAACTGACTTTCTTGAAGCTTCCTCCTGAGTGCACATCTGAGAAGGAAAATTTGAAAATGTTAAAATATGGAATTTAGTAGTTTTACCAGAGGCTGGATTAATTATCAAAATAAAGCTATAATAAATTGATTAACCGTGTTATTTAAATGTTTTTTGTGCTTTGTTTTAAATAGTTTTAATTTTGATATATATTAAAAACTAATTTAGAATATCTTTAAAGGAAACCGACCAAATTTGATGCAAGTAATTTTATATATGTAAGTTACCAATTTAAGAATACCAGTTGCCGTTGTTTCATTTCATATCTAGTGAAATTAGTGGAAGATGGAAATATGTATTTTTGACATGATATTTTAAGTTTTGGATAGACATTGCATCTGTGAACCGCAAACCCCTATTCTAAAAGTAAATTTTTCAGCGACGATTAAAAAAAAAGAAAAAATACGCGTTCATAAACTAAATTAAAAGAAAGAATAAATGTCGAATTACGCGTATATACGAGTATGTATATTTATGACACTAAAAAGCATATAACGCCATTGAAGGACATATAAGATTCATCGTATTGTACTATTATCTCTTATTACATTTTTACATTTTGTTACATCGCTGTACTTAATGGAATCTTCTTGGAAAAGAAATGAAGAATATATGGAATGTTTTATATAATGTTTTATATGGAAACTTTTATTAAATGAAAGTGTCTAATTATACCCGTTATATGAACAACGAACACATACCAAATTTGAAGTTTATCAATTATGCGGAAATAGGTGAAAAATTCATTGCTAAGTTTTATCCAGGCAAACAAGCAAACCGCCATTTTCAATTTTTAATATACGTAAGTGTAAATTATATTGTCACTAAATAAAAAAAAGGTAAATTATATTATACCTAAATGCTAAATTTGTGATTTACAAAAATTACGTGGTAATGGATGAAAACTCTATTACAACATTTGGTTCCGGTGAACAAACGGAGAAGTAAAATTAATAAATGCATCGTATAGAGGATATTATATTATCTTCGTAAATTTTGAAATAATGTTTACATTTAGCAATTTCTATTAACTAATTTAAGTCTTTTTTACGCGATTTTGTACTGTTAAGTTTTTTATAAATTATTTTCTAACAAAATCGATATATTGTAATAAGTATTTACATTAAGTGCTAATTAATTTAATGATAGTACTCTGTGGCCTACTCAAACTGAAGTTCATATATTTTGATGATCTTAGAAATTCCTTCTAAATATATTTTCAGTGAGCGGAAGAGGTAAGTATGGGGTAGTTTTGAGTGATTAGTCATTTGCTTATGACGGTTATCTGTCGTGATGTTTTATTTTGAACTTTCGGTACTAATTTCCGCCAACTCTGTTCTCCAGCGGAGTACTATTCGGACGGGCATTGTCGTGGCTGTCACTCCACGTGCGAGACATGCACGGGACCTACTGAAGATCATTGCCTCACGTGTCAATCACCGCTTCTATTGGAGGAGACAAGGTAAGTGTGCAGTATCTCTGGTATTTTATATTTTGATTTGCAAGCTATGTTTCATGCGTTAGTGTCATTTCGTAGAAACATTTGTTTGAATATTTGCACAGGAGACGATTAATTTTTTTATACGCTTCTGACTAATTTACTCCTATTCATGGTAATATAGTAATTAAGTTGATTTTACGTTTGTAAATATTATTCGATCTTTTTTAAATATGTTTTAAATTACATTTTCTCCTTAGAAATGTTGCGCCCGTAATGACGTCCATAACGTTCTATAATTTGATGTTAATTATTCAACAATGTTAATTATTCAATAATTATTCAACAACTATACTTATAGTATAAAGAAATATTTAGGGTATAATTCGTTTAGTAACTTACGTGCCTTCAAGTTCACAAGCTATTCGTCGAAAGTTCGATGTCAAAAAATTTTCTGTGAAAATTTATATGAAGTTGAATTTGACATTGCATTTCATCGATATTTTATTTTGTTTGTTTTTTTTTATAAATTTAGATAACATTTTTCCTTTTCCTATCAAGTCATTGCTGCCGTGTTTCTTTATTTTCGTATCTTCATGTATTTAATATATCATCTCGTTTCAAAGTAGTTTTTCTTTAATTTTAAGTTACCTAGAAAGTTTATTACGCACGAAAGCTCTTAAAGCTTGTTTCGTATTGTTTCGTTGTTGGATTTTAGTTTTTTATACTTTTATTTTACACTTTCAAGTAGATAGTCTTTAGTTTAAATTTTGATGCTTACTACATATTTCCTCTGCGAAATCGACAGTTCCGTTATCGGTTGCCGTATTGATAATACATAGCGTTTTCCTTTAATAATCACTATCATTTTGTTTGATTTCACTATAGTCGGGAAATAAGAAAAAATATAAGTGGAAATTTTTTACGCCTATTTACTCACAAAAAGCATATGCGAGTCCACCTAATTGACACATGGATATTTTTTCCTAGTAGTTTCCAGAGAAATACTATAGTAAATCATTTAGACTTTAATTTGGTACCTATTTCGCTGTGGCCTAAATGCAGTTTCATATCGGCCAATGGCCAGTGTATTGTATTTTTATGTGGTATAATACTGTTGCTATTAGGATGAATCAAATGGTACGTCATATGTTTAAATTGATCCAGTAGTTTGGTCCCTATGATGGAATGCCTATATCGACGTACCCACATACATATCCTGCATAACCCTCCCTTTATGGTTTTTCTGTAGTCGGGAAAAAAACGAAAATAGGTGAAATCGGAAAATATTTAGTGAACTTACTAAACTGAACCAGAATATTGACAGTAATAATGTTGAAGAATGCTGAAAAGCTGACTATATATTTTAGTTGTAATTTCTTAATTAAAGCTAACAATCCACGAAAAATTAACTTAAACCTTATATGTAGATGCGTCGCTTCTTGCGGTGCTGGCCACTACGAGGAAGCCGGACGGTGCGCGCGCTGCGTGCACGCTTGCGCGGCGTGCGTTTCGCGGCTGAACTGCACAGCTTGCACGGCCGGCCTTCGGCTGCAGAGCGGCGAGTGCCGAGCCGCTTGCGCTCCGGGCTACTACAGCGACCGGGGCGTCTGCGCGAAATGCTATCTCAGCTGTGAGACTTGCAGGTGACTTAATTTGCTTGTTATTTAAATTCCAAGTACTCACGGGTGTAAGGATCCTCCGAAAGCTTTCAGAAAATAAGGAAAAGAGAAATATTCAACGGTCCAAACTGGTGATATAGATAGTACCACTCGAGTGTCAGGATATATATTCTCGTTAAGGTGATACTATGAGGGTAATAATTAATGGGAGCATTGTATCGAGTATATTTCGGGCGTTGATATTTATTTACAAAGTAAACTAGTATGTAATAAAATTTAAGTATAAAGGAAGAAGAAATGTAATTATAATGGAAATCTATTCAGTATCAATAATCAATTAAAATGATATTGAAAATTGTATTTTACTTGTAGCAATTTAATATTGAATAATTCAATTTGAAAAAAAAATCGTATTATTTAGAAGAAGAAGAAGTAAGGTGAATCTAAATCGAAACGGTAGAAAGGTTGTCAATTGCTGAATAAAGACGACAGCAGAAAAATGAATATTGTCAGATACTTGTAATAAAATACTTCAGTTTAGTATAAGTACTTCATAGTTGAAATTTTACACTAGAGAAAAAAAAACAAATGGATAAATACAATTTTAGTTTTATAAATCTTGTGAGCCTTAAGGGAATATAAGATGAGAATAAATTTTCTGAGTAAATAGATATAAATTAAAGGAAATGTTGGGATAAATGGGTATAAAATAAAGTTTCTTGGAAAATGGCTAATAAAATTTATCAGCCTAGTTTATGTGGTCCGGGCACTATTGTTTTTTTACTCCTTCCATTATCCTGGCCATCATCTTTAACTCGACAGTCCTTTGTGGTCCTTGGACTTCTCAAGAAGCTTCTCCTAGTCAAATGGTTCGTCAATTTATAGTCTCAAAATCTTTGTCAGTCGTATCATTCCATCTTGTTTTGTGATATATTTTTAGTAAGTTAACCGCGCGTATATTCACAAACACTTTTCTTGTAACTCTCCTGGGATCCATCCTTATTTGCAGGCCTGCTCACTTCCTTCGAATTAATTTGATATGTCTTTTTTATGTTATGCTCATTGTAATTTCTGTATAAATCGAAATTGTATTCCCTATATCAGATTTCACTCTCGTGATGTCCTTTCCAAGATGCTCCTAAAAAGCTTCCTTTAAAATACTAAAAGAGGTTTTTCTTTAGTTTCAGTAAATTTCTAGGTTTCGGCATCATAATTTAAAAGAGATCTTGTAAGTACTTTATAATAAACACATAATTTTGTTTTACTTTGAAGAGTTCATGAGTTGAATAAAACCATAGCTATTTGCTGTGAATATTATTTTACTAGTTTCCGGATGTCTTTTATTTATTTACAATCCTTAATAAAGGAATGCGTAAAAATAATACACGGTTTAATGAATTATTTTATTACGTGTAATTTTTTTTTAAATTTATGACTACCATTTTAGGACTAATTCTCTATTTATCCAACTTATTATTTTATATGTATATATATATATATATATATATATATATACATACATATATATATATATATATATATATATATACATATATAATTTTTTATATTTTTATAGCGCGTTTCGTCCGTAATTAGCCACATCTAATTTTTTACTCTTTTATCGAATTTTTCTAGTTCTGTTTCTTAAGGATTTTCTTTCAGTTGAGAGTGAAGTACTCGATTTCATAAGTCTTGATTTTACTTTTCACATAATTTTCACATAGCTGTGTCAACTGTATTTTAAATCAAAATCGTAGATAGAATTAATAACATCAACCGCTTATCAACTTCAGCATTTTTGTTAAACACATTCGGAGGACTTCATACACTGTACGTTATTTATACATAAAAACAAGTAGGCAATGTTAAATAATAAGTTGATTCTACAACACGCCCACTTTATTTCAAATAACACCGCTGTTAATTTTAACAATAAACATATAGGTCAACGACCGAGTTTGAGGTTCCAATCATTTTATCTACCTACGCAACTTATCCGCGCCTCTCTAATTCCGTAATACTTAAACTCTTCAATCCCATAACCTGGCCGAAAAAGGGTGCGACAAAGCCGTAAGGAGGAAAAATAAATAATAATAACGTTACTTATATCGGACAGCGGACCCCGCCGTGATCAGTGCGTGTCCTGCCCGCCCGGCTGGCAACTGGCCGCCGGCGAATGCCACCCAGAGTGTCCCGAGGGCTTCTTCAAGTCGGACTACGGCTGTCAGAAGTGCCATCACTACTGTCGCAACTGTCATGGTAAGCAATAGGCTGCCTATTTTTGGAATGACCTCGGTTGGCCGGATTTTATGTGCTATATTCGATTTGGGGATAAATTTGTACTGGGGTCTTGCGTGTAACATACTTCCGTTTTGTTGTGTGTTGATATATTTATTCAGTTTGAAGGAAAATCGGAAGTTTAATTGTGGGCCGGATAATACTTGCGATTTTCTTCGTAATTAATTAAGTTTATTATTAATTTAAATCAGGAGTCCGAATAATTGATTCGGAAGTATATTTTTAGGTGGTGCAGTTTTTTCTTTAAAGACATAATAAATTGTTTGCAAATTTTAAATTTTACTTCAGTTAGATAATTGTTATACAAGTTGAGGGAAATCCAAGAAGGTATTTTCAAGCCTGTATTAATGTTTAATAACAATTTAATTTCCAAGTCTATTTAATACCACTAGTACCAACCTCGTTATATCTAACAAGAGCATTGAACAGTGTCTTCATATAACCAATGTCAGTGAAGTTTATAGCTTTATGTATTGTTTCAAAAGAAATTTTTTTTTGTTATTTCCAATTTGAACTGTAATAAATTTAACTTTATCATATAATAATCAAATTACCATTAATCATAAATTAATGGTACATATTTATTTATGCTCAAGAAGAACATTTTAAATCAATTAAATATTCTTTTATATTTGAAATGAAAACCCTAGGAGATATGATGCAATATACATAACCGGCCGCGAATTATTAGTTTTATCCCCATTTTGTTAGTTATTATTTGTTAATAATTATTTCTTTATCATATAAGGCCCAAAATTAAAACAGAAATAAACAATAAAACTGACTTATCCTTTTAAAATTGATTTTATTTAATGATTTTCGTCTATAGTCCATAGTAATGAAAAGTAATTTAAAAAATGATTTAGTTTGAAAAAACATTTGCCCATTAAAGATTTTTTTAAATGTTTATGTATAACTTAGTTTTAATTATACCTGCCATTCATTATATGTACATATATTCACTAATGTAACCAGGCTGTGGAAAAGACGAGACGCAAAAACTTTTATTCACATCGATGTTAGATTATGAGGGCAGAAAAACAACAATCGCTTGAGAATATTTTTAAATTCGATTGATACCTGTTTAACAATCGATTTTACCGTCGAACAAATCGTTAAGCATCTTATATATCCATTTTGACACTTCTCCTTTTTGTAATCAAATTAAAAATGTAATGAAATGTATGATACAAGTCATGAAGTATTGATAATTATGTAGATAATTTTGAAACCTAATTCACCAGGTGAGGGCCCGCTAGCCTGCACGTCGTGCCCGCAGCACTTCATGCTCGACGGTGGCCTCTGCATGGAGTGCCTCGGCTCGCAGTACTATGACACTCCGACGCAGACGTGCCGCGTCTGTCACGACTCGTGCCGGGCCTGCTCGGGACCCGGCGCCTTCAGTTGCCTGGCATGCGCCTACCCGCTGCGGTTGGATAGGTGAGATAATTATCTCTTCCATGTGTTGATCGAACCAATAAAATCTTATGCCAATATCGTAAATTAGCTGAAAAATATTGAAAATCATTTAAACTTCTTTTCTAGAGCACTAATGCGATTTAATTTTTGAAAGAATCTAGAAATATCTTCTAGTATACGATAGAATGAATAGCAAAATAAGAAGAGGGAGGATTTCAGAGCGAAGAAGGGAAGGGATATTGCACGTCACTTTGATGCTTATGCAGAGGTGGCTAAAAATGAAAAACGGTTGATTATAAAAAACCGATACAATTACACTCCCTTCGCCGGGATGTACCATAAAATTGCGACTTCCTGTACAATATATGGATATGAAAAACACCTTTTTACTATGTATTAATTGAGATATCCATATTTAGTATCTACTTACGAAATTTGGTGCACATAGGTCTAAACATATAAAAACTGTAATTCTGTGTCAGACAAGTTGATAAAATTGAAGAAATTATAAAGAAATTAACGAATTCCTTGTCTTACTACTGCTCCCTGAAAGAAATCCCTCCATGCTGATGACTGTTGAGCTGTTTTTATAAAGTTCATTGAATTTTGTACTTAAGTCTAGTGTTATCCTTAGTACGAAATTAACATTTAACATAGCAGCCATTGAAATTATAAATTCAACTATTATTTAATACAAAATTTACTTCCCTAGACTAAACAACCAATGCGTCCCGTGTTGCGCGGATAAGGCGTCTGCAGCACACAACGTGACAGCCGTGCTGTCGCCCGGTGGCGTGGCTCTTCAGCCTGCGCCTGATTGTTGCAAATGCGACAAGGACACTGGTAAGTTTTATTTTTTGTTTTATCGATTAGTATTATTCTTGGAAAGCTCGTTAAAAATCAGTAATTTTTATGAACTAAAATTACATAGTTGTGGATTTGTATTTGTTTAAATATTTGTATCTGCATACACTAAAAATATTATTTTCTGTGATGACAAAAAGTTCTGGCAAAAAGTGCCAAAGAGCATAATGTATTTAATGTATTCATCCTCATGCTTAATAGGGAGTGTGGGGATTAGTATAATGTGGCTGCAGGCAATTTTCTTAACGATAAATATAATTATAGGGTAAATGTAGATCAAGAGATTGATCAATAGTTTTGTCTATCTCTTATTGGTACTTGCACAACCATTACTCAAAATATGTGGAGTTTGATTCCACTAACCTAAAATTATTAGCAACTTATACTTGACCTTACTGATCATCACACATATAGATTGACCGATGTAAAATTACAAGATTTTCTTGTTCATATCTTAAAAGAACCGTTAAAGTTGAGAACAACTTAATGGCATGCGAGAAATGTATTGAAAAAATGTTAATGCATGTAACTAATTTCATAATTATAACAATGACCTGATCAACTTAACGACTTATTGTTGTTATTAACCAAAATAAAAGAAAATAAATAATTAACTTATGTGACTGCATCACATAAGTTAATTATTTATTTTCTTTAAAAACAACCGACAGATATTTCTTTATCAAAATTTACGATTCACGGTTTCTTATTTAACGTTATTGTTATTTTCCTAATGAACATATAAATTGTATATGTAAATGAACCTTTTTATCCAGGGATGTTATTAAACTAGATCGAATTAAAATATTCTTTTACCAATATTTAGAAAGGACCTTCAGGGTGGACATAGTTTGTATATTATCCTGTTAAAAAATTTCATATAATATAAAAAAGTTAAATTTTGTTAGTTTTAATGAGGAGATAATCTCCGAAACTACTAATCCAATTTAAAAAATTATTTCACCAATATTTAGAAAGAAGCTTAAGGATGGACATAGGTTATATATTATTCTGTTAAACAAATTTCATATATATATAAAAGTTAAATTTTGTTAGTTTGAATGTAGGAGGTAATCTTCGAAACTACTCATCCAATTTCGAAAATTCTTTCACCAATATTTAGATAATATCCGAAACTACTCCGAAACCGAAACTATTTCGTAAGATATATATTAATAGATGATCTTGATATTTATATTTATATACAGTGTTACCTATTTTATACATTCCAAGACATTCGTAATTAACGAGTAAACTCCATTGGCACGTCGGAGCTGAAACGCACAATTTTTTTGTTCTTATCTTTTCTCGTTCTCCAGATACACTATTTTAATGTTAATGCAAAGGTTTAAATGTCCTGCATGTGCACGCACATCGAGCGCTGCGGTATCATCAAAGCTATACGACGCGATTCGACATACGTCTTATTCGGCTTTGAATATTAATAAAATTCGTATAATTTTATTTCGCAAAAAGAAAAATTGAATATATTGTTCATTGAGGGATTTTCTTATTATGATAATGATATATTTATAGAAATGCATGTGTGATTGAAAAAAATAAAAGAAAGTTATGTTGTTGAATAATAAATTATTTTTCAGTAATAAGACCCAAATAAAAAAATATACATTATTTTCGTCTTATATTTGAGAGAAAATTCGAAAAAAAATAAAGTTATTCAATTAACGTGCATAGGCTATGGCTATGTAAAATTTTTATAAATATATGTTAATCCAAGTCAATTTTTATTCAGGATTTTGTTCGCATTCCTACACTTAGGCACTTATTCGTTCTCGCTTGAATTACATATTCATTCATAGTTAACGAACATAAGTCGGGTTTTGCATTTTGTATATAATTTTTTTCCCTAAATTTACGAAGCAAAGGAAAGAAAATATCGGTTTTGGGTGTTTATAAACTGTCATACTTTTATTATTTGACGCTGATATTTCCCGATAATTTTCCCGTGTGGCGTGCCAAAACTAGGACGCGTCGAAACTATAATCCTTGTTAACGTCAATGTCAAATTCTTTGCGAAAACTGCAATCTTTATCGTGGACATAGACGGGATTTATGTATGTAGCTCGGTATTGAAAGCTGTCATATTGCGGAAAACACGAATGTTTCGAAACAGCGTACCTTTCACATAAAAATATTTTCTCCGCCTTCCTTAATTTTATTTCAAGATACACGTCTACTCTTTTACGTGTAACTTAATTATATATTTTGATAAATTTTTCGGTATTATTGGAACCGCAAACGAATTTCGACATAATCACCAAACAGAATGATAGTTTATTTTTTTTATTTATTTATTCAGAGATTTATTTATTCTTTATTTAAAGCATCTGAGGTTACTAGATTTAACATATTGACAGTCGTCATTGAAGACATCGATGCACGCAAATATCTGAACTGGATAAAGTCGAAGAGATATGGCGTTCATACTTTGAATCACTGTACCGGAACGATTCTTCTGACACAATAATTTCACTCAGTATAGCAGTGTCCCTGAAGCACCAGTTTTACAGTCAACGATTGAAACAATGTTAGCATTCCTAAAGACCACAATAGCTCCAGGCACAGATAAGATACCTGATAAATTTTTAAAACTATTCGTGAGTCTGTGCAATCACATCAGGAGCATTTGTAAATGACCTTCGGATGAGATGCAGTCAACCGTCCTGCCTTTATATAAAAAAGGATCGACAAAGAAGTACAACAATTACCGACCTCTCTCCCTAATGTCTCATTCTTGCAAGATCCTCCTACACACTTTGTACATCAACAAATAGCGTCTTCGCAATTTCTTGGACTGAAAAATACAATAAAAGCAAGCTGACTTCATAAGGAAGAGAGGTATCCTGTGCATATCCTAAATATGTCACAATAAGTAGAAAAGACTACGAAAAAGATACGCTTACCGTCCTATATTTTGTGGACTATAAAAAACCTTTGACTATCTTAAGTGGGACAAATTACGGAGAACCCTGAACGAACTAGGCATATCTCAACGTCTGGTGGCCCTACTGCACACTTTATATTTGGACAGATTTGGAATGGTGTAAATAAACAATATGGTACCCAAACCTTTCAATTTTGCAAGGTCAGTTCGGTAGCGATGCATCTATTACCTATCCTTTTTAATATGCACGGAGAATTAATCATAAGAGCAATACTCGCAAGGAGGAATCTTGTTACTGTGTGTGTGTGGGTGGCATAAAACTAATAAACTTATGTTATGCTGATAGCACAAGTCTACTCGCAGCGAACGAGTCGGAAATGGTATCTCTATTGGAATAAATGAAAGCGATCAGTGCCGACCTGAGTCTTTCCATTAATAGGTCTAAATGAAAACTGCTGGTGGTGAACCGATTCCAGAAACTGGGACTCATGTGTTGTATAAGACTAAAAATTGTTGAAAACTTCATGTAGCTGACTTCCAGTATCTCAAACAAAGATGGATGCAAAGAGAAATTCAAAGAAAAATTGTAACGTGGAATAGAAATGACGAAAAGCGTATCTAAAATAAAGTATCAAAAACCATCTCTAAAGTACACATTTCTAGATATACCAAGTCGCGTTTATTAAGAAACCTAATATAATCTATCTTTCTACATAGCGCTGAGTTATGGACACTGAAGATGATCGATAGCAAAAAATTCCTTGTGGACGACTATGCTCAATATATGATGAATTGAATGAATTGAATACAGAACAGGTCTTGTTTTCATTCCGAGTCTGAAAAAGCTCTGAATGAAAACAAGATTGTCCACCATCGGTCTCCGGAATGTTACATAATACTTTGAACACATTGCGCGAAAGCCTGCCGATAGTATTGAGAAGCTCATTATTACCGGCATGGTTGAAGGGCGGAGATCACGATCACGACGAGGCGGTGATCAGATCAGATTCGAGAAATGCTTGGCACTCCGATACACGACGCTTTACACAGTGCTTAGACTAGAAAACTATGATAGTATATCATAAAAGAAGACGTATGATTAAAAGGGGGTCATGATCCTTTGCAGTGTCTCAAGATCCGTTATAGATTAAGCTTACCATTTAATGAAAGCTAATTTGGAAATGCTACAGTTTTACTCTTACTCCAATGGACGATAGAAATTGTACTCAAGTTATGGGTAGAAGGAACCTCCTAATATTAAATTTAAATAAGGAACGATTATAATTTGGAAAATATTTTTCCGTTTATAGAGACGACACTTCAAAGCCTTCAAAGGAATAGACATAGCTTCGAAATTTACGTTAAAAGCATTCGAATATTGGCCTTTAGTAGTCAATAAATATTCTTTGTCGGTTTGGGAGTTTTCTAAAAGACACGTCGAAAATAGATTCACTTTTTACATTAAGGTGGAGAAATTTCATTTTTATCCCTAAAAGTGTTCGTTTTTTATCATAGTAATAATATTTGTTGCATGTCTTTTTCAGAGTGTACTGAAAATATTTGGAAAAATAATTTATTAGAAAACCTATCAAGCACGAGTTGAACTTACACAAGGAGGGTACCGTACACATTTAGGCATTTACGAATATTTAAGGGTACATAGTATTTCTATTTAACTATTTACAAATATTTATTTTTCACGACATAAATATATTGACTATTACATCCTTCACAGATGTAAAAACATGGTTTCTATGTCAAAAATAATAAATAGTGACATATAGAAACATCGCTACAGTTTTCCTACAACCTTGGCGTAAGTTCCGAAAAATCCTATTTTTCATAATTTTTGGCTGAGTCGCTTCAGTAATATAAACATCATTATAGTTTTCGGACAACCTTGGCGTAGGCTCCGAAAACCCATATTTTTCGTAATTTTTGGCCGAGTCCCTTCGGCAATATAAACATTGCTATATTTTACCTACAACCTTGACGTAGGCCCCGAAAAACCCTACTTTTTCATCATATTAGGCTGAGTAGTTTCGGAAATACAAACATCGCTATAGTCTTTCGACTACCTTGACGTAGCCTTCTAAAAACTCTATTTTTTCATAATTTTAGGCTCAGTCGTTTTAGAAATATGAACATCGGTATAGTTTTCCTACAACCTTGGCATATGCTCCGAAAACGCTACTTTTTCCATAATTTTGTCTGAATCGTTTCAGAAATATAAACATCGCTACAGTTTTCCTACAATCTTGGCGTAGGCTGCAAAAAACCCCGCTTTTTCCCTAATTGTAGGCTGAGTCGTTTCGGAAATATGACATCGTTATGGTTTTCCTACAACTTTGGCGCAGGCTTCAGCCCCCTCCTCCCCTGCTACAATTTCCGTATGAATATATTTGAGTGTTACCTGTTGAGATATCTGCAGGTTAATATATTTTATTACTAGGTCAATTTCAAGTTTTTACATCAAGCGATTCCTAAGAAAAACGGATGTAATAGACAGAGACATGATCAATCAAACTCTCAAAAGTAACATATGCAATAACTGCTTTGGATGGACTGCCATAACACAAATTACATTTAGCTGTATTTCTTTATAATAACCATTACTTAAAATAAGGATATTTTTATTTTGAAGTCCTGATATTATTCATCTAATAGAGATGTTTATTTTTGGGTATTGAAATCGTCATTCATTACGGATATGGCTACAAAACTGGGTTACAAGGCTTCAAAAATATTGAGGGCGTTTACTGAATGGTCTATTAATTAAGCTGTATCAAAATAATGACTCGTATGCTATGATCTCATTGTTAAATATTATTTTATCCCATAGCCAATAAGGACGTTAACATGCCCATATTTTGAAATGTGTTTTAATAGTTTTAATATCTGTATTTTCATTGTTGTTCGTTGATATTTACAAGCGACCTTATTGACATGGATGTTCACTGAGCTAGTCCATGGGTATTAAATTATCATCAAATAGTCAAATACCCTTAATTGGGTATTTGACCCTATTTTCTTTTATTTCATTAATCATAATTTCAAGGTACAAGCTGATTAAGAGTGAAACATTTTTTTAATAATCTTAAAAATTTACCGAGTTATAAAAGTTTAAATTTAACCTTTAGAGAAGGATGGCAATACTGTGTTGTGAGGTCATTTTTAATATTGCACATTGTATTCTACGAGAGGAAAAGAGACAGGAATATACCCAACTCTATCCGTATCTTCAAATTTAGAAGCCTACAACTGGCTTATTTTTCAATAAATTTTTGAATTTTTTTCAAGACTGGTTTTTAATTAACTTATATTTCACAATATTGTACGAAAAATATCAAAATTTAGAATGAGTCAACTACCGTATTGCCAATGTGAATCACTTGAAAATATAAATGGAAAGCGAATAAAGTCTATTATCAGCCGCAGTAAGTAGCGCTTTACGCCATCCCACCTGATAACATCTGACTTACGAGTAACAAATGAATCCTCATTACGTACATATTTATTGCCGTCGTATTGTTCCAATTCGAGAAGCGGCGGTGGGAGGTCCGCCGCAATAATTAGCTAATAGACTGTAATTGGACGTAATTTTGCGGGACCCGTAGTGCCTTATACAATTGAGTCGACTGTTATCGCCAGTATATTAGAGGGCTCATAAAGCGGCCTAATTAACGTGTGAATGTGTTTCTTGTGTAAAAACATATAACTTTTATGTTTATTTCAACAAATTGCCGAATAGAATCGGTGGTCGCGTTGTGCGAGGGATCGTAGGAAGTATCGCCCTTCTTTCTTTCTGTGTCGTCGTGAAACGTTTTTTTTGTTTCACGACGTGCGTTCGTTTCTTTCTGTGTCGTCGTGTTTATGAAAGGCGTGAAGATGGACGGTAATAGTTTTTTTTTTATTTATGCAGTGTGTGCCGATTTTGTTTGTCTTTGGTTTTTGTTCTCTCTGAATAAGTTTTAATATAAGGTGTAGATGAGGTTGCTGCTGTTCCATTGACGTGATTGGCATATTGGCGTTATTCATAGGTATTAAATATTGACATGTACTATAAGTTTTGTAATTATTGTTATAAATTAAATCGAAAGTTTTTTATATATTACAAACGGCACTTCAATTTTAAAGTTAAAGTTACGTTACAAGTAAAACACAAATCCTTGATCGATGACCGACGGACTCGGGTCTGGTTTTTTCTTCATACTTCATTTATCTAGTATTGTTTTACTAATAAATAAAATGGATACTCCACAATTAAATGAAACTACGTGATGTTTATTTCTACTTTCTTTAAGTTCTTTACCATGACCTAGGTTTCGTTATATTACATCTTCAGGTGGGCTATTATGGTAAAGAACTTAAAGAAAGTAGAAATAATACTACGTAACGTAGTTTCATTTAATTGTGAATAATGAATTTATACAAAATTAATGCCAAATGTATTCAAAATTTATAATTAAAAAGAACAATAAACACGGTATTATAATCAAAGTTACATTGAGAAACATTGTGTGTAATCATTTTTCTAGATATAAAAGAAAAGAAAACAAAATATCTCCTTTATTTATTTTGAAGCATCAATAAAAATATTAATATATAACATTTTGAAATTCAAAGTAACAATCGGAGGAACAATAAAGTGAGACAGGTACATTTTCATAATACCCTTAATGTCTTCTTAGAAAGCTCTTGCTTAAAGCTTCTTGTCTTTCTTATAAAAGCACAAATGAATGTGTTATATATGACCGAAGTCCTCCGAAAAATTGTTTCCTACAATAAATTCTCTCCAATATTGTTATACTTTTGTTTCTTTTAAAAACTTATCTATTTTTTTGTAATGGGTGTATGTTTTTTCTTCCTAATTTTATCATTCATAATATTCCACAAAGGACAATATGAATTTATATTTCCGCCTAACTACGAAATGATTTATAGTTAAATAAAATGATTTCGCGTTATCTAACGATACCCATATATCCTAAACCTACGCCTGAAGAACACATCAGTATTAAAAATATGCCTATCTCTATATGGCCTATCAGTATTAAAAGTATGAAGTGACAAACTAAAAAAGCATGAACATAAACTACTAATAATATTACAAGGTTGCTAATAAAAAGCAGTACGGCAACTGTGTAGCAATATAGAATATCTATTGAATCAACACGTTACAGTAAGAAGTCAATTAATCATTAGCCTAATGCAGTTACCCTGTTCGGATATAAACACCCTATTAGGCCTTAAGTGCGTACTTGGCCTAATGCATATAATATTTGCCCTATTCCGGGAGACTGATTATTTGCTGCAGATTAATATATATTTACTATGAATCATGATATCTATTTGAACTATTGATTATGAGTCTAGTCTAGATGAGATTATGAGTTCTAGTTTTGTAGCAGAACTAAAAGTGACTTGTAGTAATTTCTTAGCTTTATTTAAAAATTGAACTTAAACATTGAATTTAATTCTATAATCTCGCCAGTGAATTCGTAAAACTGAAGGAACTTTAGAAAAAAATGTATGTACATATATATTGATTATTCTTTCTGTAGTTAACTAAACTATTTATATTTTTAGTAATTTATTTTTTCCTGGTTTTTTAGTGAAAATTTCCTGGATTTTCAGTTACGACAGTTTTATACTTTCGTACCTATTGTTGTGGGTTACGATCCTCAGGAATGTGACTACGAATAGAGAAAAAAACCCCTCGAAGATATGCACAAAAACCATGAAAAACACCGAATCAAAATTCTTATAAGAAACGGGGTTGGTAGAATCTGACTAGAAGGTTACCGAATTATGGTAATTATCTTAGGTCTAATAGTTGTCGAGAATTTTACGATATTTTTTCGTCTGTGAAAGACATACTAGGCAATATATTAATGCGGTGAAAAATAATATTAATATTTATATATAGTTATTTTATATGCTTCGATATATTCGAAACCCTCGTACTAAGACTTCTTCTCGTACATAACAAGATTTTTAACTTATGATGTATATATGGTGATTTAATTGCATTATAATTACTGTAGAAGAGATAGTGGTAATTAACTCGGTCTGAATTGTGCTTGTCACAATCTTTTTACAGCTCTGTAAAAAGATTATGTAGCATTACTCTTGTGGCTTAGATAATAGCTGATGTTGATATGGAAAGATTTAAGGAGAGTTTGTGTGTGCTAGATTTATATTTCATTCCCCCAAAAGTGAAAGAACTATCGAGTTAACTTTCTAATTATTTTTTAATCAAAGCGAATCTCTCTTCAAGGTTCTAGTTATATTTTAATGACTGGCGTTTGCCGCGGGTAAACGCCAGTCATTAAAATATAACTTTTTAGCTTGTTGTTATTACTGCGACGGAGTTTTTTCCCGTAATATTTTTTGTATCTCAAAATACGCTTGACCGGAAAGACTTTGATTTATATTTTAGTTTTAGGCTGAATTGCTGTTACAATCTGGACAATTTTCTTGACCCAGCTCATACTATTTTTAATGCGTAAGTGCTAATATATGAATTTTAAGTCCCTTGAGGAATATTTGATGAGAAAAGAAGATAGTCTAGATTTTAATCTGAACTCCAAGTATTATTTCATTGAAAGTTTCTTTTGAATTGACCTAAGTGTTTTGACTTTTTTCTGTTAAAATTAGTAAAATGTCAGCTGATCTTATTGGTTATATTCAATTTTAAATTTAGTTGTTCCAGGAATAGTAGGATTTGATGTAGTTAATGTATTGAAGTAATTTTATGATAAAAATTTGGACTTTTTTAAAATTTCTAATTTTGAACGAGATTATCTTGGAATAGTTGTGTTTTTTTTCACATTAACCAACATTTTATGTACAGAATGATGAGAGGTTTCAGTTTTGTGAAAATGTATCTCAAGGAAAAATACAGATAAAAAACTTTTTTAGTACGATTTTTTTTTGGTCATATATATATTTATATCCAAAATTTTAATTTTGTTTATATGAAAGGTTTGCTTACTATTTTGTTAAGTGGTACTTACTATGTAAAACTGACTTAGTATTCTCTGTATTTCTTTGTTTTACGTTCATTTGTTTCTTCTTTATGGCAAACAATACAAATCAGCTGATACTGTTCGATGCCCTATTCTTGTTGACTCTAATTAGACGCAAAAAAAACAGAGTAATGTTAGACATTAAAAAAAAACAATGGTGCCATCAACAGAAATGTATGAGTTAGCAAATTGTTTGCATTTCGTCCAACTCTTGGGTAAATCAATTATGTACTTTTTAATAGTAAGATAATTACTCTAATCGATGAGTAATACGGAGATTGCCTGTAATACAAATAAAAAAATTTGTTTCTCTTTAGAATATATATATATATATGTATATATATATATATATATATATATATATATATATATATATATGTATATGTATATGTATATGTATATGTATATGTATATGTATATGTATATGTATATGTATATGTATATGTATATGTATATATATATATATATATATATATATATATATATACATATATCTATTGATATACATCCTTTATACTTTCCTCTCTCTCAAAGCTGAATACACAGATGATATACTAATATTAACGGCAGCAATTCTCAGTGAATCACCACCACAACGCAACGAGGGTTAAATGCTAAATACTCGCACTTTGGTAGCTTTTGAAAATTATTGGGATTAAAATTAAATTGGGCAACATCAAATAACATAATTGTCATCATCCGGCAGGAGGGTGCCAGAACTCCTCTCCGGCGGGCAAGCGTCGCATAGCGGAGGCGTACGAGGGTAGCGCCCCAGCGGAGGGGGTGCGCGCCCCAGCACCTGCCGCGCCCCGCCTTTTTGTCACGCTCACCGCGCTCGCCGTCGGCGCCTGCGCAACCGCCACGTTGCTGTTCCTGATCGTGTTCACCGCTTTGCAGGTATGTTATGTTTATACGGTTGAAAACATCCGCGCGGTAATGTGGTGCCTACATCTATTCACATCATGACGTCCTGTATCTGCTTTCTTCCTGACACGGTCGAGGTAATGTTGGTGAATGATATTGCTAAGAAACTTGACCTTATTCATACAATCTCTCTATTTGATCCTACGGAAGTGAGTTTGTTCTAGTTTACTTGTTTATTGCAACTAGTAGGTATCTGGAAAATTTCACTTCAACTAATCACCAGTTCTCCGGAAAATTTAATTTTGCAAGCATATGATTTATATTTTACACACACACATATATATATATATATATATATATATATATATATATATATATATATATATATATACACTTAATAATTCATACTAAAGAGAATATGTATATACTCGTATATGACGTGAAAGGATAATTGGTTTTTGAATTATTCATTCTTGTCTCTTGTATTGTATTTTTATATATAAAGATCATAAATTTTCTTCTTTTTTTCCTATCAAAGGAAAGTACTGTACTTGTTACAAAAAAACTTGTATGTAATAATAAGTCGAAATCTATATCATTGGTATGGATAAATTAGAGTTAAAAAAGGTACTTCAATAAGTGAAATATTGTCGCCAGTAAGTTTGGCAGCCATAAAACATTTTGTCCTCTATTATGAAATGTTTGAACTTCAGAATCTATTGCGCTCAGGTAGACTGTTGGTCGCTTTATTTTATGTAAATTTTAATTAAATTTTTCACAATTTTTTTTATAACTATTTTTATTATCAGGGAAAAGACAGCGGACGCACGACGCGTTACACACGTCTGGCCGGTGCCGCGAAACACGCAGAGGCCAATGCGCCATGCGACTACGCAAGCGACTCGGAGGACCCGCTCCTTCCCGTTGCCAACACGTAACGCCTAACCACTATGCCTTCGGACCCCGGTTCGCCTCGACTAGTACCTACTTAGACATTACACTTACCTATGTATGTACCGTAAATATTTCGTATAATGTAAGAAATTGAAAGCGCCCGGGTGTCTCATCCGGGTTAGCGTGGACTGATTGTCTCCTCGATCGTTACTTCACGGTTTATACTGCAGCTGTTTTCTTATGGGTCACCCTGGTTTTCTTATGGGTCACCCTGTAAGGGAGAGATATGGAAATCGCTAAAACGCAAGGGTTATTTTGTTTACAGTTACCTTTTATGAATAATTTTATTCACCTGTATTAAAATTTAGAAGCTGAACAGTTGTATGAGTGACCTGTTTAAGTGAGGTGCTGTCTATCGTTTAAAAAAAAATTATAAAAATTACCGGTCCGTTAAATACGAAATAATTTTTATTTTGTGTAAGTTTTGATGAGCATGTATCGTTTTGTTATACAGGAAAATTGCACATGACCAATTCCGCTTTGTTCAAATCTCTCATGCGAGGTTTAGTGTCTGTCTACATTTTTGAAACTTTGAAGTCGAAAGTGTATTTGCCACCTGGAGAGAGAAAATTCGACATTGCTTTCACTGTCAGAAAAGCTGAGATAACTTTAGGCACTTGGAAGAAAAATAGATACTAATATGCAATAATAATTTTTTTTTAAATATTTTCTTGAAATTGTACCTATTCTAGTTTGCTCGGCTTTATTGATTTTATTTTTGTAAGTTGAGGTTAGAAAATGGTATCTTAGATTTGGAAACATCTAAGATACCATTTTCTGGAAAAAGCGAAAAATATGAATGCAGACTGAGTGAAGTAACACGAGCGAGAATCGTTATGTTAGTCTAAATAATTTCCAATGCAAAAAGAAGTGGACGGGCAAAACTATTATTCAAAAAAATAGAAAATTATTGACCAAATTTGTATTTATAATAACAAATAATCATGATTGTTGTTTTTATTTTTCTTCATAACTGTATATAATACATGTTATTACGATTATATAAATTAATATAAAATAGTTGGAATTAATAATCATTCGAGTTTATTTAAGATAATTATTTTCGACGGGCGATGTGCATATGCGTTTAAAACAAAATGTGTATTTTTACAAAGAAATGTTTTGCAATTGTTGAAAAAATATTTTATCATTTAAAGTGTGTCAATATTGTCGTAGCAAAAGATATCAACGAAAGAAAATATATCTTAATTAAACTTTAAATGATTATTATTAAAATAAATTTAAGCTTTTAATATAATGTAATTATATTAAAAAAAATTATTATTATTTACATAAATCTTGTTGTACGTAAGGAGTATTGTAATGAAAATTAAAAAAAAATTAATTCGTCAAATACATAGGTATCAATTTTGACGTGGAATTTAAGTCAATTGTTAACGTGTAATGTTGTTTGCGCAAGCGTGGGGAGGTTTGTGAAGCTGTGTGTCTTTCAGCGCGGTCGGCCTACTGACAATTACTATTGGCATAAATGATATATTTTTAATAGTTATTTTAATTATTTTCCTTTTATATCGATATATGCTTTACTTCTACTTATAAAAAAAATCTATAATGAAATATTTAGCTAATTATATTTATATTTAATATTCGTATTCTTAACTTTATTTTTAAAGTAATTAGTGTTTTGTCAGTAGATTGGCCTGGCAGTTACAATTCAGTACCCATCAAACTAATTTCTCAATGTTATCATTAATTATGTAGTATGTTAGCTACATATCCATGCACCATATGAATGTTTTACGACGACACATAAAATAGGTTTTGTCCAGACATTTTTTTAAAGTTTTAGAATTAAAATTTCTCCATCTAACTATTACTGAAAATTTATTCTTATAAATAAGGCTTCGTTGTCAAGCGAGTTTTTCATTATACTGTATATGTACAGCTGCCAGCAATTTTTCCCTTCTCGAGAATGTTTATAAAGAGCTTGTTTCTTAATATTGCGAAGATTTTCTTATTATTAATTATACCCTCATTAAACCGATCAACTTGCAAGGTCAACATGAACTTCACAAAGAGAAATTAAAGATTATATTTTGGTACGTTTTATATGTTTGGAGATAATTTTGACTTACGAAATCTATGAAAGAACGCAATTTTTCGAAAAGTTTCTAAATTAGTGATTTCTTTAGGCAAAAATGTTTTGAAATTAATTTTGTCAAGCCAACACACGGCTCCGTAACAACACCCTTCTGCGATTGCTGGCTAAAAGTGATATAAGAACGGGGCGGTATGCCCACCGAAATACCGTGATAACATCTGTACATAATAATAAGAAGGCGGGACTCGGTATAGTACGCCGTTTGTATAAATAAATAAATAATATTAACATTCCTACCACAATTAAAGCGCTTGAGAAATTAAAAAATATGTAACAATTTAATTGATTTGTGATAGGTACGTTTTGTATGGTCGCAACGGTGGATACTGTGATTGTTTACGGGTCATTTCGGTATATTGTCAGCCTATAAGCACAGCCTATATCAGCAATATCTGAGGTGAAAAAATAAGTATCCAAAAATATTGTTTTGCTGCTCAGTTGTTTGATAAATATGGATCAAATGTCCAAAAGATACTTTTTGAATTGAATTCAGCTCTTGTTAAAGCAACTTTCTTTAGAAGCTTTGACTAAAATATATGTTTGTTGTCATTGACACTTGTGCTTTTGGTGCACTACACCGTATTAACGATATTATTTCTACTTTCGAAGAAGTGGTTTTATGTTTTAAATGTTTACAGTTCATTAGTCATTTGCTTCTTGAATTTTGGTGTTTTGACAGAGGAGTTATCGGAACTATTCAAACTTAACGTGTAAGAAAGTAATTTTCAAAGATTGCTTCCTTACTATGGGCCGTAAACAGTTGCTATCCGCTACCAGCTCAAAGTAAATGTATGTTATAGTTACCAATATTTTGTATTATATTATACCTATTATACCGAAACCTTTGTTATGTTAAAGTACCTTTATTTTGTGCAAAATGTTTCATTAAATCAAATTTAAATATAAATATGGATCTATCAAAGTGTTATTAAAATATGCGCGTGCGTTTTATTTTTGCGTATGTGCACAACCTGGTAAATGAAATGGTTATTTATGATCATGTTAATTGCAAATTGAATAACGATTTCTATATTTGAGAGCCAATTATTTTTTTATTGCAAATCTAGTTTTCTTTGAACGGAAGACGTTTCACATAGTTATGTGCACTTAAAGTTTATTTACCTGAGTGGTTGTATTCTGAGATAACGTGAATTTGTATGTTAATAAGTTGTACGTATCTGTGTAAATAACTTAGGTAGAAATTTATAGAATATTATTATTAATGTGTAAGTATTATGTAAATGGTTATGAATATTATTATGTATTTATTATCGTATATACAATCAAATTCAAGTAAATTTTCAGTTTTCTGTAAGTCTCTTTTGGTGACCGAAAGCCTTAAGTTGTTTTGTTAACTTACGGTAGTTTATTTTTGTATGAAACTTTCGTCTTGGTTATTTCTGTTTTGTTGAAACTTTGATGAAATCGCAATCTTTGAATAGTCCAACATTTAAGAAATGGTTGTCTAGTACTTTGAAAATGATTTTGCCACGTAAATTTTACTTGATAAATAATTAAATTCTTATATATTTGATTATGAACTAGTTATTATTGACTTATTTACAAATAAATTTGATTTTGCATTAGTGTGTCGTGCCATTTGAAGAGTACCGTGAATTGAAACCTAAGTTTTGCACCTTACATAATACATACATATATAAACTTACGTATTTTGCTTTGTTCATGTTATATAAATTGTATTCAATGTGCATGTTTTATATATTATATTCGTTTGAATCTTTAATGCAATATGTGTGTCCAGGGAATTTGTAGGGACGATTTACATGTATCATTATTTAATAATTACATTTAATTTTAATTAAATTAGATAATAACATTTTAACGCTGGACTCTCTCTCTCTCTTTATATATAAATATATATATATATATATATATATATATATATATATATATATATATATATATATATCGTTTTATTTTGATTTTCGTGACTCTAGTGTTTGAAAATAATTTTGATATGTAATGATGTTTTTTTTATATTTATGAAAAAATATAAATGTATAAAAGGGCTGAGAATAATAAAATGAAATATATAAAAGTATGCAAAATTGTATGTGCAATTGTTTTTTTAGAACTAGGTTTTTAGAAATGTATTTTTGTCAATATTTCAATTCGAACATTAATTTAAATATTATATTTATTAAAATTTATGATTTACTTCCAAATGTCACATTATGAGTCACAATTATTAATTAAGTTGAGTTTATAATAAAAAATATCGTGTCATGCCCTCGAAAGACTATTTGTGTTGGCCAAAAAAAGATTCTATGTATTTTTTTATTTAGTTCTATTTTTAATGCTGTCTACATTTTTGATTCCTAATATATTTTTTCTATTTAATTATATTTTTGTGTTTTTATTACATATTATTTGCAGATTTATTTGAGGCGAAAAAATGGAAGCATATTTAGTTAGTTTTTAATAATACTTATAATTCTTAATAACATTTTTTCCTATATTTATTTTTTAAACTTTGTATAAATAAATATTGTATAGTTGGGATTTAATGCGTTTTATTTGTTTTTTTCTTGTATTATACAATTTCGCTCAAGTAAAAAAAGTAATAAAAAATTCGAAGTAATTCTTTGTTTTTTAAAATCTGTTCCATTAATATTATTATTAAACTATTATTTTAATATTGCCTTTTATGCAGAATGTCGATGTCAGAATCTAATACATTGATTAAATTGGATAATTTGTCCATTGAGCTTTTAGTCAGTTATTTATTGATAAAAATAATATAGTGCTTTCTACTAGCAATATCGTACAAAAAATGTGCCCTGATTCAGTTTGAAATAACCTGAATAAAAATTCCTTTATGGTAATATTCCAATCCGATTAAAATATTTTTTTAAATGTTTCAATTTTCTTTACAAAAATTTTATAACACCCCCTTTGTAAAGTTTTGTCAATCCAATTTGGTAAGTGGCATAGTAATGGTACTTATTAAATAAAAATAAGAATAATCACTAGATGGCGCTTTTTATTTCATTCTGTCGGCCAAACAAAATGGCGGATATGTGCTAGTTATTGCTAGAGTATTGCTGATAAAAATAATATAACGCTAGAAGTGTTCATCGAATGTTTGTAGAAATTTATATGTGACATGAAATCATACATTTTTAAATTTTACCTGCTGCTATAAGAACAAAAAAAATTCACGTCACGTGCATTTTTAGACATATTTTGAAAGCTGTATTGGAAAATATCAATTAAACTTAAATAAACATAATATGTTCATTATCCCGCAATGTAATGAAATCCACAATTATATTACGGTAGTGAAACGATTAAAGCACTTTTTTATTTGTCTAATGCACCGTGCACGTCCAAAGTTTTGGAAACTGGTGAAATATATTCAGGAATCTTTCCAATTTTTTTAAATTTTGTGTATAAGATATTATACTTACAGATTGGATGATTTTAAGATACCAGAGAAATGTACAAATTAGAGAAAGATTTAATTCTTGGATTTGTACGAATACCCAGTAGAGAGAATATTATCATAGTAATTCAGATAAAGTGCATTAAAGGGTCGATAACGTCACGCAGCGTTTCCAATGTCAAATCTTAGTATTAACCACATTATACTTTGTTCTATACAAGTGTTGGGATGATGAAAGTTACTAGGTTCAATCCTTGACATAATTTGATAAAATAATAAAGTAAAGGAATATTTCGTTTTTGTATCTGTACGAATATATGTCAAAAGGTCATGTGAGCAGTCACGACAATCGGATCGTTTTTATAAAGGTGCAAATATAGTAAGCGAACTTAGTAAGTATAATTTTGCTCCGCATATCAGTATATACAATTGTTCCCGTTATCTCTGACATCTAATTATAAAATTGTTTTGATATCTCAAGTTCTTAAAATTGTATCCATTTTCAAAATCTAATATGGCGGATCAAATATGGCGGGTCTAATATGGCGGCTCGGAATTGCTGCGAGGCACGCATTGAGCTGAATTTACAGTACAGCGAGTATCAATTACTTGTGCTTTTTATTAGGGACGGTCGTTTGTAAATATAATTTGTATTATTTATAAAATCAAAAAATAAAATTTCACAGATTGATCCCCATCTTGAAAATGGGCGTAGTGGAATATTAAAACGGCACGGTAAATTTTCGAAAGCTTAGAATTTTGCAACGCAAATTTTCAAATAATTTTCCGAACATCGTTCGCTCATTCGACAAATTATTAAAAGAAACTAAACGTAAAACTAAAGTAAGTTTCATACGTCCTTTTTAAAGTAAACTGCGACAGCATCAACGAGCCCATCTGCATGTGCGCACAACATCGGCACGCGAATGCTGTGTATCGGTGTTACGGTAATAATAATAACAAATGCGTTATATTAAAACATGTCGTATCACTCTAAATATGCAAAAATACAAGATTATTGTTTGTTTAGTGGTTTTTTCACTCTGGCTCTTTTTTTATAGTCCGCTACGCGGACTATATTACCTATACCTTTTTTGTTCCTTTTTTAAAAGTATTATGTATCTACTTAATATAGTAATGACTTTTTATTAAATGAAAAGATTATAGCAGCCATTCATTATGTATTTAAAACATATGTGCCAAGCTATATAGACGCTTTTTTGATCAATTTATATTATATGTTATGTCCATCGTAAATGATAGAAATTGTAATTTAGCAGCGAGCATTTTCATATATTCTAATGGTGCAATAGAGAAAATATATTTTGATCTTAGTAAAATTCAGGTAATTAATCAACTAATTAAAAACAATTCCTCTCAGATAAACCACAAACGTAGATAATGTTTGGGATTCTTAAATAAAATTGTCATTAAATAAAGTGGGCAATTTTTTAAGATGTACTTTGATTGTTTGTGTAATTGATTTTGGAATATTTTGCACAATCATATACAATTTATAAATAACGAAAGCGCACATATAAGGTGATTTCAATGCGCAATGTAACATTTAGAGGCCGCCAAAGACGCCAATTAAAAAATTATGCCCGAACACCCGGCCGCACAGTAATACACCATCCCCACTCCCATTGTTTTACTTCTGTCACATATTTTCGTGATGCTATTTGAACGGATTAATATCATGCACATAGTAAAGTATTTCTCGTCAAAGGATAGTTTGTGGAATTATAATAAAAAAAAAGTTTGAATTTTATATGTTTTAAATTTTTTTTTGTCTTGAAATGACGAATATTTCCAAATTGTTTTGGATAAACAAATTATTCTTTATTTTTCAATAACTGTACTTTATTCTAAGTACTTTAATAATAATAGGTAATCGAAATTTCCAAATTAGTATAAAGTATATAAGACTATATTACATTTTGTATAAAAGTAAATAACCATGAACAAAATTTGGTTCACCTATCTACTGAGATACAAATAAAATTGGAAAAAAATTGTTTAGTCCAACGGAAGTACGAGCCATAAATTGGCGCTTATATATTATAGACTAGTCTCAGAAGCCTTTCGTATTTAATCAGATGAGTTTAAAAATAATTCTTATAACAAAGTAACTCATATCAAAAAGCTTAGTAAAACTTTTAAACACTCGTAAGTTTTGATATAAATTTTAATATTTCTACTGACATTGAATATATTTGGCGTTAATTTTGTAGAAATTCATTGTATCGCAACATCTTCAGGTGGGATATTAGCAAAGATTCTCTATCTTTACTAATATCCCACCAGAAGATGTTGTAATATAACGAAACCTAGGTCGTGGTAAAGAAATTAAAGAAAATAGAAATAATACTACATCACGTAGTTTCATTTAATTGTGAATTTCTACTGACGTTATATAGTAAGTAGTTTGTACATGAAATCCTTTTGTATAAAAAAGATCTAGTTAATTATAAATCTAAAACCAGGCTGAAAGATGTTAGTATGTGTGTAATAGAAATGCTAAACCAAGATTACGAGTTGTTTAGTATAGAGCTTTAGCAAGGAGAGCTTTAGCGAGGAGTCTCATACACGTATTGTTAAGGCGATTCGTGTAACATGGCTGGCACTGATCTGGCGTGTGTAAGTTCGGTTACAGTTGTGAACGTTATCCTCATATTTCGCTATCGAATTTTTATGAATATTAACTATAATTTTGAAAATTATTAGAGTTTTGAGATTTGCTGTACAATATAACTTCAATTGTTTTATTAGTGGCTATATCATGGCATTGTCGAATTCATCCTTTTGTAGTAAGCTACGCTAATATTATTTAGGGTTTACATTGAAAAGGTAAATACGAATAAACCCCTTAGTTTTCAAATGTCTCAACCTTATACCATTGGAAGTAGACGGTATTTGCAGAGGCATCATTTTCTTTGATATACTTCTGTTAAGAGTTATGGGTAAAACGGCTAAAATTTACAAGGAACAAATAAATTTAATTTGTTTGTAACAATGAAATTAAAATACTATAAATCATAAACGATAATATGATTTATAGAAGCTGATTGTCGTGTCTTCATAATAAGCTATTATATTATTTAAAAAAAATCGATGAAGTTTTCAAGGTCAGAAATTTTGCAATGAAACAAAAAAACTACGAGGTGAGGATTTAAAATTAGAGGGCTATAAACTTTCGTATGACATTTTGAAACTTAATGTTTCGTAGAAAAGGTTTTAAAATGAAAAAAAAACTTCACTTTATTTTTAATTTGTTTCGCCTTATTTACCTACATTTACGGAGAAGAACCTTAATCAATATCTTGTTGCATATTAATTGCGATCTTTATATGAAACCTCTACTTGTTAGAAGAATTACGTCCACATGGATAACTCTAATAACTGTGAGTATGTTACAAACAGAAAGAAAAAACAGAGAACATAGAAGGGTTCCTGTTTTGTATCCTAAAATTTACAGTTCTTTCAGATTACCATAAACATACAAACTAAATATCTCATCGCAAAAGTTACAAACTAAATATCTCACTACATTTGCATTTTTGCAGCTTATATTTCCGAGATAGCGGCATAACTCTACGTACCTAAATGACAATGGCTTGCGTAATGCACTCGCGAAATGGTTCACCACAACTGCATTCACTGGTTGATATAACATTGTCCGGTAGATGCAACATAAATAATCGCTCCATTTAAACTTAGTTCAACTCAATTTCAAGTTTAGCTCACAGTTTTATCGACCATCGGAAAGTTTGACCATTTACATTGTCAAAGCGCGGTTTGCGCAAAGTTCTTACACGATATACAATTAGTTTTCGTTACTGTATTGATAGTCGACGAAAAAGGTAATAAACAAGTATTAGATTTAGTGTTTATAAAAACTATGTTTCGTTTAAAATGTTCATGACAATTAAAGGTAGTAAAAGCAAAAAATGCAGTCCAGATTAAACATTTTTGTTCTTATTAGTATCGACGTAACTTTCCAAAACCAGTCGCCGTACTGAATGTGTTAATATTCTCAATGCGGAAATCCTACTACGAGCGGAATATGTACAATTTAACAAAAGTAAGTATAGTATTTTTTCTATTTATGTGCATTTTTTGTCAGTAATAATTAAATTTTAATAATAACGTAAATTGTCAAATATTAAAAATAATAATATACGCTTTAAATCTAACCGTCTTTTATTAGCAATAAAAACACTTTTTAAAACGTTTTTTACTGAAATCAAATGACACTATTATGTTAAATACGCATTATTAGTTAAAATAAAATTTTACATTGGCTAAAGTAACTTATAATCCGCGGGGTGCAAAAAACGTGCGTGTCCCGCAAGTTAAAATTGCAAGTGTTTTAGCTTCAATAAAAACTGATTGCGGTAATTAATTATCAAGGAATTTACAAAATTAATTCCTTAATGAAATAGAAATAGGTAACTTATGCGCCGTAGAAGGAAAACAGAAACGTTATTTCTAAAATATTGTCAAAACTAATTTACGAGTCGTTACTTTGTATAGAGCCATCTGTCGTCAGATTGGTGAAATTTGATGACGCTTAGGTGACTGTAATAAGGATGTTGGAAAATATATTCTCTTGCGATTCAATAGCTTGTTTGTTCATTTTATACTTCGTAATTTTTATATTTTATTTACGAAACAGTCTTTATAGCGTTAATGTATATTTTAATGTATTTACCATAGACAAACGTGCATGTTCTACCTAAAATGTCTAAATTCCTAAAGTGTAATAGGTTTTTTTCTCACGTAAGATATTTATTCATTTGTATGAACATTTTTCAATATATTATTTTTAAAATGATGTCCATTTTTGTTTTCATTATAATCTAGATATTACATTACGAAGTAAATAATTTTAATTGAATAAGCGTTAGCTTTTAATAACTTATTACTATAGATTGACATGTTTAAAGAATGATAATTGAGTAGAAATAAGAAAACCCTTAATTAGTTTTCAAAAACAGATTTTTTGTGCCAGAAGCTTTAAGAAAAATATAAATAAAATTTTTTCGAGAAAATAGTGGGAGTGAGAGTTTTCATCTCTTGCATTTTCTTCGAAAAATTGATAGATAGCTTTTTAGAAAGTAGGAAAAACCTATTTTTATCCCCTCTTCACTTTCAAAAATATAAGTTTACGCAAGAGGGTTTGGTGACGGGAAATCCACATTTTGAAGAGTATACTTTCGTAAAGAAAAAAGTAAACAGGTTAGGGAATAATTTTTGTTTAGTTTGATGGGCTTATAGGGAAATTTCATGATAATTTAAAATTTCCTTATTGATAAAAAGAACTATTCATTACCTTTAAATTTTTTCTGATTAATGAAAATTAATTATAAATCCGTGACGTCGAATTTTGAATTACCTTATTGCATTTAAATTGATCTTCAAAGGTTTTCACATACCTAATATATCTTACTATAGAAAAGTATAAAAATAAACCTTAAATAAAAATTACCCTAAAAATCGGCCGTCTGGAGGTAAGCAAAACCATTTTCATTAAATTGTGGTATTAATATTGTTTCTCTTTATGATCAGCAGTTAATATAAAAAAAATTATCGAGCAGACGAATAGGTATGATTAGTCCAAATAATCTAGGCTGCAATTTAGATATACGAATGACGCGTAAGTAGGTAGATTTTTTTGTGTAAATGTCCCGAATGTCTCTAATATCTAATTTCAAAACTGTTTTGTCTTGAATCATTCTGTCCATTCGCAGTAATTTTATTCGCCTTAATAGTTTAAGGTAACTGACCCAGGAAATTGGCGATCCATGTTGTATAGAACGTTCAATGTAACAAAATGACGGAAAAACATGTCAAAGCCCTTGAAAATGTAAAAGCCAATGATTATGGATTGAAACAAAATGAAAATCACGTTTTATTTCAAGCACTTTTAAAGGAAAAGAAGGCAGATAGGAGTATTAAAATGTTATCCGCATTTTATCAACAACGGAAGAAAAGTTAGGTATAATATTTTATTGAAAATTTCAGTATATTTTTTTTATTTCAAACGACGGCAAACAATTATCGATAAAGAAGCGACATTTCTAAATAGTTATTATAATATTGATGGAGAATGTGCCTCCGAAGCGAGCCATAACGAATATAATTATTAAAAAAAACATATTAGTATGTTATTGAAATGAAATATGGTATGGAAATATTGCTGGTTATAAAATTATTTTCTTCCAATTTTTCTCTATTTGTTGTCAGTTCAATAAAAATAAATATTCTAAAACTTATTAACGATTTCTGAATAGTTAATATTTAATAATAACTATGGTATAACTATTTAATGAAATATTTTTAAATATAATTTCATTTGAAATCATTCAAGTTATTTAGATATATTAAAAAAGCTTCGTTTCTTCCTTTTCATTGATTTATAATATGTTTCAAAATTAGTGATGTACATATCTGATATTACTTATACATTGCTTTAATAATAAAAATAGTTGTTTTCTAAGGTTTAAAAATATTCGTTCAATTTTTTTAAAACTGAATACCCCACTCTCAATTTTTTTCTTTCCTAAAACAATAATATAATATTAGTTTTGTATTAGTTTTTTAAAAGCCCTTATTAAAAAAAAAATTTTTAGATCCTATGTGGATTTCGTGACCATCGCTCGCGCTTTTCAATTAAATATTTAAGAATAATTTAACAAATACTTAATGTATTCCGTTACTTTGCTTTTTTAGATCTTAATATTAAACTAGGTATGACTAAGTTCAAGGATGTTCATTAATTAATATTTAAGTGACAGATAATTTAAACGATTTTTGAGATGTGACTCGTGTAAACGGTTGAGGATTAATTATATAATAAATAATAAATCAGTTAACAAAACCTTGAATAGAAAATTGAATGTTTTTTTTTAACTATTTTAACGATATGACTATATCTCAAAAATCGTTTTTGCGCACTACTTATTTTTTAAATTTCTGTATCTCATTATAATATAAGATTAAGGTACAACTTCATTACCAATTATTTAATGTCTGATTGGGTGAAAAATAAGTTTGGATCGTTTTTTTGCAATAAGTAAAAAAAAACAATAACTAATGATGCGTATAAAGTTTCTAAATGTCGTTAATAAAAATCCGAAATTATATTATAATTGACATTTGTATTGGAATATTAAGTTGTGTGTGTGTGTGTATATATTTATAGTATAGTCATATTAAATTGTATATAGTTACAAAATATATTGATATAGTTAAAACTAGTCGATATATAAATACGAAACCTTGACTAAGTTCTATTAAAGTCCGAGTAATCGCTGAAACAATACCAAATTGACAAATAGTTCGCCATAATATATATTTGATGTCTCCGCCAAGTTTCTAAGGGGGTACTTAACTACTGTGCGGAAAACAAGGAGTATGGAAGTTTTATGGGTCACGTTGCGTACGTGACGAGTGGACATCATTGTGAGGAACAACGACTTGATTTTTATGAGGAGCAAGAGTCGTATACAGTCTCGTGGAGACATTGCCGTTTATGGAGTGTTATATGTGTAACTCGTCGTATAGCGATTTATATAGATGTTACTTCATGAGATTTGTAAGCTATTTTTATTACTTGTTAATGGTTTCTCAAGGAGAAGAATATAACTGGGAATATACCAAATTTATCTGCTCCACAGTAATAGAGTGGAATTAATATTCTTTTTATTTTCCTGAAGGACTTTTTCTTTTTATTTACATAAAAACCTCTTAAATATTAGTGGAATTCGCACTACGAGAACTCCGCTCGCACTTAAGAACTTTTAAGTATTTAAGCGAATATAGTACTGCTATTTAGTTATTTACTAAAATTGATTTTGTTACACCGTGAATATATTTTTTACAGGTCTAAAAATATGGTGCATATTTATGAAATATTTTTCCTCACCACGTAAATATATAAATAAATTTCCTATTATGTTTTTCATAGACACAATAAATGTATATTTTAAAATGTAAAGTTATATTTTCATTTGATTAAAGTCTTTTATATGTAGTTTATATAAATATTTTATAGACTCAACGATATGTGACAAATTGGTTGATTATTATTCGTAAACTTGTAGAGCTTACATAGTTGTGAAAATTTGTATTTTAATTTCATTATACATTCTAAAATTGTGAATACTTTTCAGTTATTAAAAATAATCTGTTTAGCTTATAGGGGGTGAGCAGATGTAAGTAACAAATATTTATAAAAAAACAGAGATCAGATCAGATACAGAGATCAGTTTACGAAATATTAAGCTTTATATTTTTCGATATCTGTACTGAAAAAGTGTTCATGACATATCCTCAATATTTTTGAAAGATCTATTCAACTCTATAGAAAAAGTATTCGTGACGTATCCTCAATATTTTTAATAGATCCATTCAAGTCTATAGAAAAAGCATTCATGACATATCGTCAATATTTTTGGAAGATCTATTCAACTCTGTAGAAAAATTGTTCATGACATATCCTCAATATTTTTGAAAGATCCATTCAACTCTATAGAAAAAGTGTTCATGACATATCCTCAATATTTTTGAAAGATTTATTCAACTCTATAGAATTGGGTATGGGAAAAAGATCATCTCTATTTTAGGCGTAGAAGAATTACCCGAAAATAGCATTTTTAAAAGGTTACGAAAATAGTATTTTCATAATTTTCTAGGCGTTATTATTATGCATAAACAAATCTCAGCTTTGTAGCACTAATAGTCTAGTAAAACGGCTATGGCATACAGAGAGACTGACATAGCGAAACTATAAGGGTTAGTTTTCCTAGGGAACCGTAAGTAGGTTGATGCATTTGTGGTCAACGTTGAAAATAAATATAGAATATTTGGTTCCATAGAGCGACACACTACAATTTTCTAGGAAGTTCATCGCCAAATTTGTTGATTCTATTCTTAATTAGCGCTGAGGAAATCTGGCATCTGAATCCGGCTCAATTATTTTTAGTCAGCACGAAGTCATATAGAAATATTTCATTAAACGTAACTTATATGCTTACAGTATTTTTGTTTCGAATCAATTCTCTCCAACTCCGTATAAAGTAAATTACTTGGGATAAGGAGACTGGAATTTCACTTTTCTTTTGTAGAAAAACTGGTTTTAATTATGTATTGCTCTTATGCAGCCGTCATGTCTTTTAATTACAGTTGTTTAAATCTAATTATGTGGAAATTATTTTATTATTATTGAAATTCAAGCATTCACGATTGGATTAGTGTGTGTTTTGTTTATGATGAATTAAAGTAAAGCTCGAAATGTGTTATCTTTATTTATATCTTATTCAATGCAAATCGTAGAGTTCCTACGTCATTACCATAATATGTAGGTTTTCGGTGAATGTTGTAGAAATACACCTACATAAGAGATCTCGACTTTAAAATTTTGAGGCGATTTTACTACACCATTATCGATTGTGATATTACAGATTTAGAAAAAACCCTGAATTGGTGAATATTACGATGTTGGTACTGTCAACGTCATCATTAGCATTTTTAATTATCGATTGTGGTCCTCAGTCATCAAATCATGCTTCGACCTGTACACCAATGATATGGCATTTGCGTATAAAGACCTTTCATTTTGTAAAATGTTTCTTTGAGGTGCTCGATTTATTCTATACTTTTCAGCATTCATTAATTAAAAACTAGCTAACTAATTAATTTTTCTCATATGGCATTAATAGATAAGCAATTTATATTACGTACCTAAATAAGACTGTACAGTAAAATTTATCATTATTCAAGCTTTGGTTAGAAGATGATGATTTGTTATTTCGTTAATAAAATTGTAATTAAAAAAAGTATTAAAAAAACTTATTATGTTTCTATTAGATGTCAACTAGTGAATCTTTTAAATAAATACAATTTACCTCTCGCGTTTCTCAGTACGATTATTCCTGAACAATATAAATAATATAGATAATTAAAACTGTACGAAATTAATCTTGCTAAATAGGGGTTGCCATGGGCTTTATTTAAATACGTAATGACAATAGTGTGACGTTTTTGTATTAGTAATTTAACAAACAAATCATTTACTCGCACCCCACTCCAAAAATGAGTGGAATGTGGTTGCATCTTATTTATATCCGCCAAGTTTTGTTTAATTTGAAATTTAAAACAAATACGACTTTAATTAATAGAGTGTATCTAGGATAATGGAAAATAATAAACAGAAATTTACAAAAAAAAACCTGCGTTAAAAGTGTATTTTTTAAATATGTATAATTTTAGAACTAAACGTAATAGAGTTTAAATTGGTGGCACATCGGTGTACAAGAAATTGATGTGTAGTCATTGTAATGTACTATGTTAACATAAATTCTTTAAATATTTCTATAAAATAAAAACATTTATTTTAAATAAATACCGCTATAGAGTAGAGAATTTTAAAAATACGTTTTAAGGTACTGAAGTTATGATAGTTGGTAATAAAATAAACATTCATATGTCTGTTTTAAATAATTAAGTAGTAATACATAATTACTAAAAATAAATAATAATACATAATTACTAAATCTCAACTTTTAATGAAATTTGGTATGGTGATAGTATACATCTTCGAGCAACTTTTTATTTCGATATTACAGATTTAGAAAAAACCCTGAATTGGTGAATATTACGATGCTGGTACTGTCAACGTCATCATTAGCATTTTTAATTTTTATGCTCGTAAATATTTTGTGACAATATCTATAAAAAACAAAATAATAGTGATGATAGTAATAATAGAATAAATAGTTTGGAAAGTTGAGTTGAACCAACCATGGTGTAATGGTCAGCATGTTGACACGGTGTTGACCATTACAAATTAACTAGATAATAAATTGATGATTTTGAATTAACTAGGTAATGCGGTACGCCGAAGACGTGCGTTCAATACCTATCAACCGATCGACTTTTTCTTTGTGTGGTCTATAATTGTGGTTAGTACAACGATGTTATTTTTAAATATTAAACTTTTTTAATCAGGTTTTTGACTTGTAATATTACCAAAATGCATATGCAGCTAACACCACCTATTAACGGTATTTGTAAGTTTTACGCTGAAAGTATATGTGGTGATTTTTCAAACAAATCTGTGTTGTGGCGATATTGACTCATCCATTGTTAATATTTTTTATGGATGACGGTTATTGTAAACAATAATCATCACGTTTTTTATCTTTGATATCTGTCATGCATTAAGTAATAACATTTCATGATAGATGGCACTGTTAGCAAATTAAATATTGGTAAATAAAGTTTACCTTAGTTCGTATAACAGATTTAGATTTTTTCATTGCCATATTAAAAGAAAGTTTAAATAATGTCCTTCTGATGAATTTGTTGTAGGCTCATTATTCTTAGATTTGGTTAGAGGGGTATTACGAATTATATTTGGAAAATGAAATTTATCACTGACTTCGCATCGAAGTAAGGGACTTTTTGATCTAGATTAAGAATTTACATTAATGACTTGGCATTACTTAATTAAGGACTCCTTGATATTGCTTTGCGATTGAATTTTGAACTATATGCGTAAATAATGAATGGCAAAAGAGGGTTTTTTCAGTATTTACGAGAATGAAAGAAAATAAGAAACTTTCATTCTCAAAAAATTGAGGAGGAGCGTGAAATAAGATTAGCTAATGAACGAAAATGTCAAACCTATCGCGCCTTAGCAAGTAATGATAAATGTTTTAGTGCACTCAATCGGACTCTGCGTTCATCATTACTTTCTAAGACTCGATTGGTTTCTAAGGCGCGATAGGATGATGTGTACATCGTATTATTGTGGCTGCTTTTTGGAATCATTACTTTTTAAGGCACAATAGGTTTTTCAAGGCGCCATAGGACGATATGTATTCTTGTAGCTGCTTTTTGGTCTGGCAAGTAGTATAGAGCATTATTTATGGCTAACTCTAGATAGTAATTGACACGCTGAGTCTCGAACGTCAGAGACACGAGACGCGTATTTGACTTCTTTGACCGTGAGCGTCACGCAATGTCGAGCGTCAGAGACGTTTATGGAGCGTGAGGCGCGGTTGATTTCCGACCGTGAAATGAATTGGGATGACAAAGACAGGAATCGACAAGGGCACAAAGGAAAAGGATTCAGGAGAAGCAGGACATTTTCACTTGATCTTTGAAAATATTTAGAAACGTCATTTTCCTGGTGTCAGGATCCAAGTGATTCCAAATTGATCCAAGTGATCCAAGTGATTCCAAACAGAGAGGTATGTTTAGGAATAAGTAGGGTGAGTGACCTTTTAGATTGTAGCCCGAGGCTGTGAGCAGACAAATCTTTAAATTTGCCAATAAGATAATTTAATATCTATGATAATGCAAGCATTTATATATATATATATATATATATATATATATATATATATATATATATATATATATATATATATATATATATATACTTTTATTCATAATTATTTCATGTGTATTAATTCTTTATCAACTGTAATGACATCACACATAACTTATATTTATATGTATTGAAAACTGTATTATTTGTCACATTTTTCCTTTGTAATAATCTCATTCCTCTAACATTAATAAACATACAATTCATTTTCAAATGTATAGATGATATTACAGATGCTTGTGCCCACAGAACTTGTATCATTATATGTATCTACAGGAAAGTAACACCAATTGGAAATCAGGGATAATTGCCTTTGCACTCTTTTAATTTGGGAAGTGTTGATGTTTATTTATTTTTCACATTTTGCAATTTAATAAATACTTATAAAAACATACATTGCATTTAGAAAAGATATTTATTATTATTCAAAACTGAAATTAGAATAAATTCTATTGTTGAAATTCATACCTGATCAGCGACATGATTCCCTTTACGTATATCTAGAATATTAAAATGCGCATTAAAATCAGTTTGCACTGGACGGTTCACTTTACCTATAGCGAGAATGTTAAAATGTGCAGTCAATGAGATTGGATTAGATGATATAAGCCAATGACTGCTTTAATTCAGGAAGTTATCAATACATATTTATTCTTCATATTTGGTAATTTAACAAATGCTTAAAGACATGTCCTATTCAAATAAATTGAATTCGAGTGCAAATGATACATTAAGTGAAAATTCTGTTATGGAAATGTAATGTATGGTTCAATTTGCCCGTAATTAAAACAAAAACGCGCATTAAATTATTTTGGACTAGATAATATAAACCCTTTTCTCGTAGGGTTTCAATATGAAAATCCTTTTTCATTGGTTAATATACCATTTCATGGCACATTTGTTTAACCAATTATTTATCAAATTGTAATGTTACTTATAGGCCATTATTAACAAAGCTTGATAACATAAATGCGACTTTAGCAATTAGTAAATAATTCGCCCGATTTTTGTATAAGATCAAAAACATAAAGATTAACATTTTTTAGCTTTTAAATGTTTTAAACAACGTGCTACACTGCCTTTCTACACACAAGAAAATAATGACTTAATGATTTATTATTGAAAATTAAACTGTCTGTTGTGAAATTTAAAAAATATAAAATAAAACGCAATATGATCACAAAAATTTATAAAATTTATTTTTATAAATGAAAATAAAAAACGGAAACGCCTTCCCCATGGTGTGTTGGGTTGATCACAAGGTATACGGCCTTTGGTATACTGCGAGGTGCACCGCTGGAACCCGGGTTCGCTTCCCGGCTGCTCGGTGAGCAGGGCTGGACGGGTGTTCTGGTTAGCTGTAAGCGATTGCTCTTGTAGCAATAAGTCCACTATATGTATCAGTTAGATACATTAAAGTAGAGAAATAAATAAAAATAGTATAGAAAATGTATAAATAAGCTATTTAAAAATTAATGTAAAATAAGAAAAAAACAATATTTAAAAACACAAAATAGAATAAAAATGTATAAATAAACAACATTAATAATATAAAAACGTGTTTAATTTATTTTTCAATACCCTCTCTGTAACTTCAGCATGAGCCTTTGCTTCTTGAGCTTGTCATAACAAAATTTCCTGGCGGATTTCACGAAGCTCGTCTTCTCTTCGTTGTCTCTGGTCCATTTCATGCCTCATGCAATTTCTTTTAATTCTTCCGTCTGAAGCAATTGACGTTGGCTGAAAGTGAGCCGGATATCTGAACGCTGGCTGATGGTGCATCTCCTGCGCATTGGTACATTCGTGTCCACGTCCAACATGGTGATCTGCAGATAATTGACTCAAATTAACTCCATGTTAATTTATGAATATCACAAATTTACAAATTTTAAATTTCGACATATTTACTACAAAGACACTCGTACACTAGAAAGAAAATAAAATAAAATCCAATTGAAAGGTTCTTAAATTAATGTTACAATTTGTAATTGTAAAGGTGATTAAATTACAATCTTCTTTCGTTTGTAATACTGCTTCTTCGGTATTAAATATAAAATCGAATAAAATTCACTTCAAATAATTCAATTTAAAAACTTTCGGTGCCCCGTTACTAAAAAATACTATAAATAAAATATTAATTGTACACTTATCGAAATTCGTGTTTCCTCGATTGTATTGCTGGGCAGAATCGTTTGATGGAACTTCCACAATTAGCCCTGGCTCTATTAAGGAAACGACGGGGTCAATTTGGATGTCGCTAATCGCGTCCTGCCGCCGATGGCCATCCGCTGCTGCCATTTATCACCCCACATTCGAATATGCCAATTGTATAATGATATAGTTACTCAACATCCGTCCTTGGACATTTTTGGACCGAAATTATTAAGATTTAAAAGGAAAATACAAAATGTATTATTTATAAATTAAAACCAGCTACGATAGAATTAACGTTTTGTTCAGTATGCAGAAAATAAAGTAAATCTAAGTTAATACTAACTTCAATAACTGACCTATACATTTTTTAATATATTTAATAACACAATACTCTATACATAAAAAAGCGTATACATAAATACTCTAACCATTTTGTGCACACATAATTAGAGTTGTAGTCTAGTTTTATATTTTGTTCTTTTTATTGACTGTAACTAGTTTTGCGAGCCTTTTAATAAATAAATAAATTCTATTTTCATTATAAATATGAACATTTGACTGTACTTACACTTTCATTAATAATACCACTAGCATTATATAAGTATCTCGGCTTTTTTTCATATTAATTTCATAGATAATATTAGTTACTGTTGAATGTTTATATTTTTACATATGTGTATGGAACAAATACATTTGTGTATGTCGCACTTCCTGGCGCGATTTCTACCAGAACTTAACAAGTTTATTTTTGTTTAAATTTTTTAAATGCATTATTAGTAATAAATTGAGTAAAAAGGTAAATTATTGACTCAACCTCAATCGTGGACTGAACTCTTCTTAAGTAAGGCTTTAAGTTTGTCATATTCAATCATTATTTTTAATTATTAACTTTTCCTTTATCGTTACACGTTTAGGGTGCGTGTTAAATGTATGTACTTTAATGGTGGTAATATTAATTTAATTTGTTTTTCGCTCCAATTTTTCATTTGAAGTAGACACATTAAATATCTTATCAGTTAATTTCAGCCCTCACAATTAAATTTCAATTTCATATACGAGCATTTCAAGTTCAGATTCAATACAATACAAACATAAATGTTACAGCGCGATATATAAATTTGTTTATTATTACAGCCTCGTTATCTCTCTACTAATTAAATAATTAGTGAAACGTTACAATAATAAATAAGAATTCGCATGTCTTCAAGTATTTGTTTTCGTAAAGTTGGGACGAGTTACGAGAACTGTTTCTGTGTAATATCTCCAAGTTTTTAGTGGCTTGGTGGACGAAATAATATGTGTGCAAAATCTCCAAGTTTTTACTGGCTTGGTGGACGAAATAATAATATGCGTGCAATATCTCCAAGTTTTTAGTGGCTCGATGGACGAAATAATAATATATGTGCATTATCTCCAAGTTTTTAGAGGCTTGGTGGACGAAATAATATGTGTGCAAAATCTCCAAGTTTTTACTGGCTTGGTGGACTAAATAATAATATGCGTGCAATATCTCCAAGTTTTTAGTGGCTTGGTGGACGAAATAATAATATGTGTGCATTATCTCCAAGTTTTTAGTGGCTTGGTGGACGAAATAATATGTGTGCAAAATCTCCAAGTTTTTCTGGCTTGGTGGACGAAATAATAATATGCGTGCAATATCTCCAAGTTTTTAGTGGCTTGGTGGACGAAATAATAATATGCGTGCAATATCTCCAAGTTTTTAGTGGCTTGGTGGACAAAATAATAATATGTGTGCAATACGAATATCTCCAAGTTTTTAGCGGCTTGGTGGACGAATATGTGGAGGAGAAGTTTATTGTGGCCTGTACGTGACAAGTGTGTGTCTTTGTGGAAACCGAGGTTTGACGGTGTGGTAAATATCATATGGTCGAATATGAATAATTTACTTTCTGAAAGTCGTTAAGGTTTTCGTTGAAAGCGAGGATAATATTTCCATTATGTAATGTACAGCCACAAAGAAAATAATGTTATTTACTGTCGACAAATGAATCTTATTGGAGTGGATTTTTTAAATGACATGTATAGCGTGTTCATGCCGTGTTCAAGTCAATTCATGCTAACACAGGCTGAGACAGGTTGTGTCGGCATGAATTAATTTAATTTTAAGAAAATTAATTAAAAAATTAGAAGTAAAAGGATGTTTTGAAAATAAATATTAGTGAAAAAACACGGATTACATTGGAGTCTGTTCGTGTTGCAAAAAATAAACTCTAGAATATGAGCTGTCAAAGAACGTGATTCTGACAACGGCATTAAAGTAACTGTAGCAACGGTACAATTTTATCATATTAGAACATTCTTATTTTAGAAGTTTTTTACATATATCTTCGAATATACTTTTTATATTAAAACTAAAAACAATAGGTACCACATGTGAAATAATACGTAAACCTGCAAATTTTCCAATCCATATCCATTTTGGTTTTTCTTTAAATTTTTCAAGACATAGGTTTATAATTTTCGGTAGCATAACTTAAGGATGCAATGGATTTCCAGGCTGGGAAACTTATCGTTCTTCCAACTCTGTGATACAACACGAGGTCGGTCGATTTATTATTAAACTGTGGTTTTGTCACATTTTTGTTAACGTGATTTAAATATTGCTTTATTTTGATGAATGGTATGTTTGGAGAAATTTTCACTAGTTTACTCGTCTATAATCTTATGAAACAACAATAGGAATAACTTATTAAAATAAGTGAACATTTTTGAATATTTTTAAAAACTTCCTTTAAAATTGAAAAAAAATATTTTTGACGAATCTTGCCTCTAAATTTTCGATATACAAATTTGATGAATAATTATTGTCACCATTTGTATCGATAAACATTCGGTTAGCATTTTATCTTTAATTAGCTTTAGTTCCTATTGACGCAATGTAATAATATAAGTACACCTCGCATTTTTGGCGTCCTCAGAATTTTCATCTACACATCATATACCGTTAAAAGTTTCAATTGTTATTTGAAGGCAACTATAAAATTCATTGTCATTGGGTTGGTTAATAAGTTTTTGGCTACGAGTACTGGAATTTTCTAATAAAGTGGTAAACAAAAGTTCCAGAAAATGGCAGTTTACGCCAAGCCTTCAAGTGTTTTACATAAAAGAAAATTATTTACATCTGTGTCAAGTACAAGTTAAACTAATACATCTACTTTATGAGTTAATATTTGTCAATTATTTACCTATCCGATATTTTTTTTGTGGGCCTAACAAGTGATGTTGATTGTAATATCATTTTAACCAAGTCTGTTCTGAATTATTCAGTTCTATGATATATATATATATATATATATATATATATATATATATATAGTATATATATATATATATATATATATATATATATATATAAGTATATGTATATTTGTTTATTTATTATATTTATATATTATGTATTTTAAAAATTTATGCAATTGTACCTGTATAAATTGTTTGCGTACTTGTTCAAACAATTCGTTGTGTTGAAGATGCAGTGCTCGAAATATCAATGAAAATGCATAACTGACTTGTTGATTTGGGCGATTTTATACGGTACATTATTTTGGTACAATTTTTCAATAAAGTTCACATATTCGGAAAATTTTTGCATCCGTTAAAATTATGTCCCAATCGAATAAGCTGTTCCTAAATTTATTACAGACAAATAAATAGATAATTATTATCCGGTTATTAGATTACATTTATCACTATAAAATATTTTCCTGTTATTAAACGTTATTGAAGTTGAAAATTCATCTTCACTGATACATTTGTTGCTCATAATCATTTTTGGGTAAGGATTAAACCTATATACTATATATAATATATTTGTTTTCTACTGAATTAAATATTGACTTCATCAAATAATTAACTCTTTGATGAAATAAAGAAAACTAATACATGCATACATTCACGGAAATAAATGAAATTGTTAATAAAATATTTCTAATTATTATTTATGTTAGTGTTACAATGATTTGAAGCAGTCATGTTCGCATATTTAAACATAATAAAAGAGCTTACAATCATTGATGGAATAGTATGCCTCAACTGCACTTACGTCAGCGCCATGTCCGGTCGACATAAAGTAAATATTTGCTCCATCTAAACTTGGCCCAACTCAATTTCAAGTTTCCCCAATAGTTTCATCGAATATTGCAAAGTTTGGCCGTTTACTTTGTCATAGTGAGATTTGTGCACGACAGTCACACTATATGCCGTTACTCTTACTTCCTGAATCCTGGCACGTGGGATAGTTGCGGCAAAGCAGACATGTAATGGTATGGCCAACGAGTGATTATGTTCTTATTATTTGTTGGCAGAATTATTTTTGCACAAATAATAAAAATATAGAAAAACAATTGTAAACTAAATGTAACAAGTTTTTTTATGTCATATTCTTTGTAAAAATATAATTGAAAATAAATAAAACCTTCTGTTTTTAATACTTTTCCCTTTGCATATTCGATTACTAAAATTAATCTAATGTTAAAAGAAGTTTTGTCCTTCTGTGTATATGTATTTCTGTTGTGTATGAAAGTATTTAATTTGAAAACTATTGATATAAATACACAGGGCATAGATAGTAACTTTGGGGGCTAATTTAGTTTTTGTATTATAGCGACAACTTAAAAAGTTGGAAAATTATTATAAATCCGGCCGTGGCTTCCGTGAAGCATGTCTTTACACTCTTAACCTTTTTAGGCTCTATACTTACACGTTGCAGAGTCCACGCTGCATGTTTACCTAATGCATGTCAAAGTTGCATTTAAACACAGTGGAATCTAGTAACTTTCCTGTATGGGACCACACAATTACTTTACTCTTTGGTTAGTGCCAATATATGTATATATATTTGGATGATATCTATATTTTCAGTTACATTTAATAGAGCGCCATATATGTTGACGTAGTAAAACTAATTCCATAGGACCTATTCGGTGATACAGCAGCAGAAACCTCTTTAGATATTCACATTTTATTTAGATTTTTTTTAAATAACCTATGTAAACCGATTCAAAGTTCCAGCTATTATAATAATTATAAGCACGTAAACACTAGATGGATCTTGCTCAATCAAGGTTCCTTATAAAAAAGACTCTGGAAGCCTTACCTTTGTAATAGCTCCATAAATAATTGAATTATCGAAAAAATTACTGAAATATTTTTTACTTCTTTTGTTCAAACAACCTCAAAGTTGAGATAGTTTTGCATATTTTGAATTTTTCTAAGATTTTCGTAAATACTATTTGATGTAACGAGGTTAGAAAAGTGCTTTACAGTTTTTAGGGTTTCATACTTTAAAAGGAAAAACGGAATCCTTATAAGATCACTCCTGGGTCTGTCCATATATCCGTCAGAGCCTTTTTTCTCAGAAACCGTTTGACGTAGAAACGTGATATCAGGCACAGTAATAAAATATATTAACCACATTGCACATATTGCAATAGCAAAAATCCAATAATATTAATTTGGAAATTTTAGGCAGAGCAAATTGAGTATTGGAATTTTTTTTAAAATTCATTTATAGTGCGCAATTGAAGTTATAATATTTTAAAAATTATTTCCGATGATGCATTATTTGTGAAATAATATATTATAAGAATAATTTGAAAATTATTTGTAATCTTAATAAAATTGCAAGAGAGTTATTTTTATAATTTGAACCATCGCCATTTTGTCCAGGTTTTTATTTACGTTGTTCTTATATTTTTGTATCATTCCGATCTAATAAGGAATGTGGCTTCGATGGCGTTTATAATTTACACACACATGTATGCACGCACGTACGCTCACACGCACGTACGCACGCATGAACACACACACACACGAAAATGTATTTCTGAAGTTAAGGAAAATAACTGATATTTCGTTTCAGATAAGAGAAAGTTACCGGTAGGACGTGTGCGTGCTGTAGAAAAAGATCACTGCCGAGTTAATACTGTTACTATGGTTGTGCGGTTTGACAGTTCAGTTTCTGGAAGTTTTTTTTACTGGAAAAGGTTTTTATAACTAGGAAAAGTCTGATAATTTTGGGGCAAAATCCTCGAAACATTTTTGTAGTATAATACGACATTAGTTGATTTAGTGTTAAATTGTGATTGTATCATAATTAGTGTGATTCGTACATTGCTTTGTTTTGTTAAACTTTTTTTTTGGGTGGAATGTCCACCAGACCGCTTGTTTAATATGTTATAAGATTACAGCTGGGAAAACTTTATTTATAAAACGTTGGACTTATTCATTTCTAGTGTTTAAATTTGCTCGGTCATGTAACGTTCGCTAGTCGCTCGTTTAACGCGTGGTATAACTGTACATTAAAAATAAATAGAAAGGTGAATTTTTTTGATTTTCCGTATAATCAAGGAGAAAATATTAATGACAAATAAAGAAGCAATAGTTTTGAACTGCACTATCTTTTGGGGAAACATTTTCTAAAAACTATAATTAATATGGGATTCTGGTGGAGACGTAATTAGTTTTTTAATAGTGTTTAAATTTAATTATATATTTATAATCTAGTGAAAACACCCCCAAACATAAAAGCGGAGATCTTTTCAATGGGTCAATTCATTTAAAAATACGCATAAGCTTCCTGGGAAGATTTTAGTAAGAAAAGGTGGTAAAACATTAATTTGGATTAAATAAAAAAAGCTCAGTGAATCAATAAATCACATTAACATATTGTAAGAAAAATTTAAAGCATTTTTAAATATATCCATCACATTTATTATTCATTTCATTTAAGAAAATGAAGGAAAAATTGTATTATTTTCACAGCTATTGATAAGTAAATATTCAGTTAAATTTTACTCTTATTAGTGTTTTATAGCCATTTACATATAACAATTTAAACATTTATTAATGAAAAAGAATATGGTTTAGAATAATTTACATAAGGGAAATATTTCATGTTTTGAAAATGAATTTATTCTGAAATCATTAGTATTGAAGTATTGCTTAGTTTAATATAAATAGACGCTTATAATGAGCTTTATTTAATGTAATAAAATAATGTTATAGCTTTGTTATTTAATTATGTTATGAAAATATAATTAAATACAACAGGCTATGTGAAATTTTTAAATTTCCCTTTATAATCAATTAAAAAATATAGTACTGAAAACAGAAGATACCCAAACCCACAAATATCACACAATAATCAATTAGAGAATTCTAAATATAAAATGTATTAAAATTACCAAGGCACAATATTTCACAATTAAATGAAACTACGTGATATAGTATTATTTCTACTTTCTTTAATTTCTTTACCACGACATAGGTTTCGTTGTATTACAACATCTTCAGGTGCCCACCTGAAGATTCAATAGCACAATATTTCTACAAATGTCAATTTTTAGTCTTCATTTTTATATATAGTCGCCTTTCTCGTTATACTACGACATGCAAAATGTGGCAAATTGCCTTAAGATACTTCTAATTGGAAGTTTGCCGTCTCTCAATAACGTATCTGCTTATAATTATCAAAGTCATAATAGCAAATCATTATTAGAAAAAAGTTAGAAAAGATGTGAACAGGGTCTAGAAACTGATAAGTAATAACTCATATAAAAATTCGATAATGAAATAGCACATAAACTGATTTTTCGAAGTAGTAAAGACAACAAGGTCCTTTAATACTGGAAATGTACTTAAATTAACATCATATCCGGTTACATCTTTTATCAACGTAAACATTTGTCTACTTAAACTTTACAAAACTCAGTTCAAAGTTTTGGCATATGTAACTTTTGCCATTTGTAATACTAAATCAAGAATCACATGATGTACAATGATTATGAAATAGCACATGAACTCTGTTTTTTCGAAGTAGTAAATACAACAAGTTTCTTTAATACTGGAAATCTACTTAAATGAACATCGTATCCGATTATATCTTGCATCAACGTAAATATTTGTCTACTTAAACTTTGCGAAACTCAGTCCAAAGTTTTGGCATCTGCAACTTTGGCCATTTATAATACTAAATCGAGAACGCGGCTATCGCATGATGTACCATTGCTCTTATTGTGCTCGCTCGAATTGTGCAAGTAGCTGTAAGCAAAATTAATATACTGACACGATGAGATCACTCACTGCGAACTACCATCTCTTAGTTAATAAAAAGTATTACGTTTAGTTAATGAAAATGGCGCCAAGTTAATTAATTTATGGTATAATGCATACATCCTGATAATTGCGAATGATCACGTTGTCAGAATCAAGAAAAGCAAATTTGGGACGACTGAGAGAATCAACTGACATTGCTTCGATAATTATTATGTCCTTTGTAAGATCAGTATTTTTAAAGTACGTACATTTTTTAGCGGTGTGTAAAGTTTACAGTGCTTCATATAATAATGTAGAAAACTTAATTTTTATATAAATAATGTAGTCATGCTAGAAAAATACTGTGATGCGTTTAAGAATAATTATGTAATTTTTAGAGATTAGGTTGTAAAATAAAATGTGTTTTAGATTATATTCATTTTTGCCTTTTCTTTGAATCCTAAAAATAAAAAATCCATTTCACTCAAAATATATGGCATAATAAAAGTCGTTAACTAGGTTCGCTATTATATTACTTCATCAAATTATTGTAAAAATTTATACAAATCTCACAATTAAATGAAACTACGTGATGTAGTATTATTTCTACTTTCTTTAAATTCTTTACCATGACCTAGATTTCGTTGTATTACAACATCTTCATGTGAGTTATTTGTTCTCATCTTCAGGTGATGTTATTAGCAAATATCTTTGCTAGAATAATGAATTTGAATTTCTACTTGCTTGAATAATGAATTTCTTCAAAATTAACGCCAAATATATTCAATATTATACAAATCTATCAAAAATTAAGCTAAGAGTAAACATTTTGTTTTCGGTGACAATTTGTGTCAAAATTAGGAATATTATTGACTAAGAATAATAAAACGTCCCTGTAAGTAATAATAATTAACAAAATTTTGAATATTAATAGAATGTAACGTTAATTTTTCATTAAAATAAAAATGTGGTTTTCATATCTTTCCGAAAATAAGGGCGAAAAACCATATGGTTTCTATTAATTTGTGCCCTAGCCTATTTCGTATAGAGTATCCGGTTATAGGGAAAGTTCTTTCAGCTTCTACGTTTGTGGGAGTTATAGTGCTGTAAATCATCGTAAACAAGTGATAAATATTTGCTTTTTATTCCAATACTCTCACATTTATTAATCTGTTTTCTAATTCTGTTTGTTTATAATTCTACTTTCCAATTTATAAGTTTTATCATCTGTATTAGCGATTTTCAATATTTTATCTCGAATACTTTTTATTTGGAGGTGAATACAAAAATTTTTTTAATCGGACATGTATCACCTGGAATATTCAGATACATCTTGTACTCCTCCGGATTGTGAAAGTAGACAATTATTCAAGATAAATTGATTCGACTTCCTTTATTTCTCCGTCATAGAAGAGTGGTTAGATCAGCGCTCACTTAAGCTTTTTACTTATACAAAATTTTGTAAAATAAATTAAAGAGTTGTATGAGATTTTAAAAGAAGCAATTAGAAAATTTTGCTTGGGGATATTTTAAATATCTTAAAAATTTTTCTTAATTTGTGATAAATTATTGATAAATTAAGAAAATTTTTTAAGATTTTTTGTTCGTAATTGAATCTAATTTCGACATCTTCAGGTGGGCTATTAGCGAAGGTTAATTCTTTGGAACATCCAACAGCATTTGTAAGTTTCAAAAACAATAGCGGAAGCCAGGGTTTGTGTGGGTTTTCCCACTGCTTATGTTAGTGAGTTTATTGTAGGGGAGCGGTGTAGGTTTTATTATACTTCCGAGAGTTGTGCGATATACAAGTATTTCAGTGAGGGTAATAAATTAAATTGATGTTATTCTATGAGGTTATACAATCTTTTTACCCCTTTAGGAATTGAATCTTAAAAAATGCTGAAATACGGTTTCATTACTTGTTTTGAAGAATATTAATACCAAGTTTCAAGTAAACATTTACGACAGAGGTATTTTTCTATAAAAACTCACCAACCCTTTTCACCCCTTTAAATCTTGGAAAATGCTGAAATATGTGTTTCATTATTTGTATTAAAGAGCATTAATACCAAGTTTCATGTAAAATTTACAATGAAAATATTTGTCTTATACAAACTTTACTACCTCTTTTCATCCCTCGTTTTTTCAAGAAATCCCTTAATAATGATGTTTCCAGTATAAATTCAACACACTCTCCAAATTTAAAATTTCTATCATTAGCGGTTTGGGCTGGGCGTTGATATCATTCCGGACATTGCCTTTTACATATTTAGGTTGTATTATACAATATAATTTGATTACCAAATTTTAAAAATCACTAATATTTACAGACTCACATTTCGCAAGGAAGTATGTTCAGTATGGGTGTATCGTTTATCGATAAACATATACTTCACTTTGTTTTTTTCGACAATTTAAATTAAGTTCTCCCCAATATCAAACCTGAACGCTAATCAGAAACATGAATTCAGAGATATAATTTTGTCAGTTCTAGCGTCGGATTGTTTCTAAGAAGATTATTGGTTATTTAAAAAAAAATATCCAGCTTGTCATCCATTGAAAAAATATATGGTTTTTACATAAGAATATAAAAACCAAATTTTTTTAAATATGATTTTTACATGAGAACGTAAAACCATATTGTATATTGACTATCGGTGAGAGTATATTGTCTATCGATACTTTTCATAAAATATTTGAAGATAATTTAATTAAAAAAAAAGAAAACTTTATTCGAATAATACACTCTTTTGCATAAAAAACGGGCGGTTTTGATTTTGTCATATTATTAACAAAATATTATTTATTAAGAGGTTGTATTAATTGTAATTATTACTGGCAGGTATAGTGTATTCTGATAGATAAAAACGAACGTTCTAAATTTGAAATTTATTCTTTTTGAATGAATCTTCCACTGAAAAAAACGTATTTTTTGGCGGTAAATGAAATCCAACTCTTAAGTTCTTTTTCATTTGTTACATTTTTTATTTTAACGAATAAATTTTAATTAAATTTCTGCTGTTCCCAGTATGGTTGAAAAAACGATAAGAGCTAGTAAAATTATTGCGCTGCTTGAAGAAGGCTGTAGCCAATGTTATGTATCTCTGCAGTATAATATGATCCGTTCCACCGTCGAAAGGACCTGGCAACGATACCAAGAAACGGGCTCCGTCAGTAGAAGGCCTAGTTCTGGAAGAAAACGGTACACTGAGGCACGGGACCGCTTCATAGTCAGTCAAACGCTACGAAATCGTCAAATTACGTACGTGGATTTCAAACAGAACCTCGGGGACATCAGAGGTACACGAGTAAGCCTATGGACAGTTAGAAGGAGACTTAAGGTCATCAATGTACGAAGCTTTCGCCCAGCTCGGGGCCCTATATTGCTCCGTGAGCATCGAGTTGCCAGGTTGAGATTCGCTCAAAATTGAATTCAACAAGACTGGAATAGTGTTTTATTCTCCGATGAAGCTCATATATCGATTAGTGGCGAGTCTTACGAAGACCTGGAGAACGCTTCGCAGAAGTGTGCTTTGAGGAAATCACCCCTTACGGAAATCACTCCTTATTGAAAATGGCACACTTAACGCGGAAAGCTATATAACAGGCGAGTTCATTTTTTTGGACGACAACTATCGCGGCCACCGCTCTAGAGACGTTGATGCGCATAGACAGGGAGCCGGAATGAGGCCATCTAGAAGTCCCGACCTCAATCCGATAGAACACATATGGGATAATCTCAAACGATGCGTCAGAGCCGTAAAACCAGGTCCAGAAAACATTCAGGCCCTTAAAAATGAGATCGTCGCTGAATGGGAACGTATTAGAAACGAAAACACGTCGTCGAAAGCATGGTTAGCAGATTAAGCGCATTGATTTTAGATAGACTAGGCCATACTCGTTACTAAATTTTCAAATTTTATGTTAAATTAATAAAAAATATTCAAAAATAAACTTTAGCCATTTTTAATGTACCAGTATGAAAACGCTCGTCTGTGGACTTTACATCGTTATTTTTTATTTATTCGCATTTTAATGACTGAAGTAGATAAAAACAATATCTCAATAATAAATAACAATATTCTCATCATATCGCCATATAAAATGCATCAAATAATAATACAATAACTCTGATATGGTTTATTCCTGTAAGTGCCCGTTTTTTTTCAAAAGATTTTATGTTTGGGTGATAATTTCTTATTATATAAATATAAATTAAACTTAACCACGGTTTTTGATAATAAAGAATATTAATTAACACTACGTTTGTAATATTAAGTTGTTGATAAACATTTGCCGTAGAATCTACTAATAAAATGTAGATACATATAAAAAGATAGTCGTAGTCTTTACGGCTGTATATTATATAATGAAAACATTATCCCCGCTTTTCACGAAAATCTTTACGAGTCTCAGAAAGTACAGAGACATAAAATAAATTATTTATGTCCAAACATATCACGTTTACCACATTACCAAACCTCGGTTTTCACAATTACACTCACATGTCACGTACACAACACAATAAAACTTCCCCACCAAATATTCGGCCACCATGCAGCTAAAAACTCGCACAGTATATTAAACGCATATTATTACAAAATATATCCAGAATTCAAATAGTTCTCGTAACTCGTTGTTGACGGTTGTAAAGTTGTAGTATTTGCCTCTGTTATTATTTAGTTAGTAGAGAGAGAACAAGACTACGTTTGTTTTGTATTGAATTTGAGCATGAAATTTCAATACATGAAATTAAAATTGAATTTTATTGGAAGCTTACCAGCACTAAAATTAAGTTATGAAATGCTTTAATACTTCCGCTTTAATTCCATTTTATTTTTCAATGTTAAACATATTAAAGCTAAATTATGTCACTGTACGTATATATATATATATATATATATATATATATATATATATATATATATATATATATATATATATATACATATTTGGGAGCGATCCGGAAAATTAATGTGCTTCAAAGCATTAATAATCTTTAGATCGCTTGTATGAAATTAACATTTTGAAGATTTAAGGTTGGTGCATTAGAAGTTATGTATTTTTGTATTTTACGAGGCGAAGATCTTAAATCATTAAAGGTTTATTATAATTAAAGCTTTGGACAGTAGTAAAATATGAAACTAGGCGCTCTGAGTGTTGGGTGATAGAGAAAATTTAATGTCATTACAGGCTTATTATAAATAAAGCTTTGGATAATAGTTATGTATGAAACAAATAATTTGTTCATCAAAGCCAAATTTAAATTTGGGTCTAAAACAAATTTAACTTGAACGTAAATGTGGTAAGTAAGATATCATAAGTAATAAGAAAATTAAATGATTAAATATATTATGGCTGTATTTTCAAAATCGTTACGAGAAATATAAAATTTGCAGTCATCCCTTTGATATTTTTAAGTTAACGTTCGAATCATATTCACACGCACGTATTCGGCCCAATATAAATATTAGTCTAGATAAACCTAATCTAATTCAATTAGAAATTCTACAAAAAATATTAAAATTTGTTTTAAATATCAAAGTGTAGCTTCCGCAGTTATCGCACAATGCACCATTTTTCCAGGCTCTCACGTGACAGATAGGAAAAATCACGGTGGCGAAAAAATAATTGAAAATCATGTGATTACCGAACTCTGTCTCGTGAATATTGTACGATAATTTTACATTGATTAAAAAATTAAAGTTTTCGTGATTTTAATGTTAATTAGCAACGACGGTACATTGTATTACCTTAATTTTTCATATAATTCTTGTAGGATAAGTATGAAAAGTGTCCACTTTATTTCCTTTTACTTTAACTTGCTTCACATGAAACCACCCTGGTTTCATTCACTAAGATATTAATAGTCTTTCATTTGAAATAACACGTGAAAATTTAAATTCATGAATTCTCACCTAATATTTATTGACAGAGTTTCTGATAATTTCAATGAAATTCTAGGTGAATTAAATGTAATTTATAGATATCGCGCGATAATAAAAAAAATCTACTCAGGACTGTGGATAATTTTTAATTTTAAAAAGCTCGGTGAATAGACGTGGAAATATGTTTTTAATTTTTTTTAATCGAAACGATGATCATCAAGGAGGTCAGTTTTAGATTTCTTTTTTATGAGTAATATCTTAAAGAGGGTAATTTATATCTAGGGAGCTGTTATTTATTACGAACATTATAAATATATCATATTTAAACAATGACGGTAAAAATAATAATTTACAAGTATTTACTAATATGTACAAACATTTTTTGTTAACTAGTAATTGCGAATGTAATTATCGCAATTAAATCTTATTGTTATTATGAAGTATTTTATAAGTATCTCGTAAGCGTATAATTCCTGGAAGTGTGTCTGCATGGGGTGACGATTGCATAAGTTTTATATTTATGGCTGTATCTATATGCATTTGCTGTAGCAATAAGCTTTCTTAGTTTTTCTTAGTTTCCTTTTTTGAAAGATTCCTCTTTAACGAGTTTAATTAAGTCCTAAATTAAGTGTGTCCAGATTATTTAAATCAGTATTTAAAGATTTTTATTTTAATTTTTTTAGTTTCTTTAAGTTGATATACTTCGTAGGAATGGTGAGTTATATTCATATTTTGTATACGTATATCATATTTTGTATAGGCAAATATATGGCAGAAAGCAAATCTGAATATCCTTTTAACATTTTATAAAGTGTTATAATGTCAGCAGTAAGTCTTCTACGTTCTAGCTTAGGAGGTTCAAAGTGAAATGGTAGTTCAGTAGCGTTATATTTGTAAATATATAGTTTTATAGAAGTATTACATATCCCCAAATATTTACTATATATGTATATATATATATATATATATATATATATATATATATATATATATACAATAGAAAAATTAGAAAAGGAATTGAAGTGGAAACATTAAAACATTTCATATATGGAAATTACAAGCTAGGATTCAACACAACTTAAACGTAAATATTACGGTGCGAAATATAAATTTATTTGTCAGTCTTGTCCTCTCTATATTAAATAACAATAGAGACAAGTACTACAACTTTACGACCATGAACAAGAATCCGCATGATTTCGCCTATTTATTTTGCTGAACTTGGGGGGAGTTACGGGGACTATTTCAATTCTGTACATATTTTATAATAATACGTGTTTAATATCTCTCTAATTTTTTAACTGCGTGGTGGGCGAATATGTGGAGGGGAGGTTTTATTGTGTTGTGTACGTGACAAGTGATGATGTGGTAAATGTGATATGATTGGACGTAAGTAAAATATTGTATGTCTCTTTACTTTCTGAGATTCGTAAAGGTTTTCATGGAAAGCAGGGACAATTTTTCATTATGCAATAAACAGCCGTAAAGATTATGACTTTGTTTTACTTTTGATAAACGTTTTGTCGGCGTAAACTAATTTAAGTTTAGCTAATGCGTGAAATTTAAAATAAAATATTTTTACTTTGTGTGTCTAAAAGATACCTTTAGATACACAAAGTGAAAATGTTTGTTTATCTAAAAGATACTAATAGACAGTGTCTAGCAAGGACTTAACTATCAATGAAAATAGCACAAATTTGCAATCGACTCCATGGAAAATGTGGGAACATTTTTTATCTTATTCTACCATTTTATAGGCCAAACTTCAACTAAATCATAACGCGTTTGATAGAAAAACCTTGTAAATACATTTTTCTTAGCTTAGGGTTTTGGTTTTATTACGGTTCTACCTATGTATATATTGCACGTAAATATAGCACAAATTTGAGTTTTCCATAAAAGTCTATTAAGTACGAGTAAAACTCACACTACATCAATTCAATACGTTTAAATTAAAAGTGTGGCAAATAATTATAAATATATTTATTAAACTATTTACGACACATAATGGGATGCAATGGTTTTTTTACGACAGGACCAGTACTTTTACGCTTTTCTTTTGTACGTCATCAAACTGATGCAAATATTGTAGTAGCTCTGGGAGGCGGTCATTGAAAATACACGAAGGGCCATTTCAAAAGAAATAGTAGTGGAAAAACATGGATTATATTGGATTCTGTGTGTACGTATATATGTACGTACGTACATTCGTATTTATGTGCGCTTACAAAGAAATCTGAAAGAAGCCCCGGATTATTATTTGGAAAATTTTTACGTCCGTTAAAATTTCCTCCGAAACGAATAAGTGTTTCTTAAGTTATCACATACTAGGGAATAATTAACAATTTTTATAATTTTTTGTCATAATAAGTAACTTTAATACAATAAAATATTTATCCGTTATTAAAACTTCAAAAAATCAAACCTTCATTTGCTAATATCCGTTTTGGGCAAATTATGAAAGCCTATACATTTTTGTTTATTACTAGAATAAATATTTGTTACGTCAAATAAAACTTAATAAAAATACACTGTGTTCACCGAAGAAATAAAGAAAATTAATAAACACCAGTCGTTAAGTTATTGAGAGAGGAATGCAAACTTATTACGACCGTTTCTAATTTAGTTATATTCATGGACGTATAAGGACTTTTTAATAGAATGTTTGTTATTATTAATTCCTCTATTTTTAAAAGAATTTAAACCAGTCCCGTTCGCATTTATATATAATAAAAACATCTACAATGCACTGACGGAATAGTTCGCCGCACGTCAGCGCCATGTCCGGACGATATAAAGTAAATATTTGCTCCATCTAAACTTGGCCCAACTCAATTTCAAGTTTCCTCAACAGTTTTATCGAATATGGCAAAGTTGGGTTGTTTACTTTGTCATAGTGAGGTTTGTGCACGACTGTCATACGACACGCTATTACTCTTACTTCCTGGATGCTCGCACGCGCCATAGTTGCGAGGAAACGGACAGATAACAATATGACCAACGAATACTTCTGCTCGTGTTGTTTCTGGGTAGAATTATGTACCTATAATAATAAAATTACGAAGAGGCATATTTTTACACTAACGAGTCTGTTATATTAATATTAAAATATTTCAATATAATTAATAAAATTTAATTGTCTGTCTGTGATTTTCTATTTGCGTAATTGATTCCTAAAATTAAACATAAATTGAAGATATTATGTCTGTTCATCTGTCTGTCTTTCTGTCTGTACAAAAGCGTTTATTTCGAATACTTAAATAACTTACACTTAACTCAAACTTAGTTTTGGTTAAGTTTCACTTAGACAAACTTAGTTTTGGTTTTATCATGATATCTTAAACGATTCCGAAGTTACGACGATGTTGGTATTAGATTCCGTGAAGCAGGTCTACATACTTATACTTTCTGTGGCTGTAGTACTTATACGAACGCATTGCGTAGCCCATACTGTATACTTAATGCAGGTCAACTATGAATTATTCATATAGTGGTATCTAAATATTTTCCGGTATTATATTCATATAGTGTTATCTAAATATTTTCCTGTATTCAACCATATAATTATTTTGCTTTTTGGTCTATGGTCTATGGTGAAAATTTAGAAATAAAATTATTTGGATTTCTAAATTTTCGAATATATTCCATATGGTAATCGTCATGTATTTACGTAGTGGCAAAACCAATTCATGAGGATCCATTCTATGGTCTTGATTAATTTTTTAAGTCGATTTTTCTCTAAATTATCTCCCTAACAATTCAAAAGTCCATGCGAACGAAACAGTTGATACTGCTAGTATAAAAAAAATCAAGCAAAAGATGTATATTGCGTAATAAGGTTTCCTTATAATTGAGACCTGGTAAGCCGACATGGCTTACCATTGCAGTAACTCCATATATAATTGAATTACGAAAAAAGAATTAAAAGTTTGGTAAAAAAAGTGTAGAGAAAATTTTAAGTATCTCGAATTTTTCTTAACTTTTCACAATTAGGCGTCTTAGAAGAAAAGAGGTTAGAAAAGCGCTTTTCAGTGTTTCACTTTATTTGTCAACTGAAGTATACTATGTTAATGTTTTACCCATATGCTGAAATGTGAAAAGGTCTAGGTTTAATTAGATATCTCACTTGGCGGGTTAAGTTTTTTTTGGTGGGATGGTTAAACAGGTAAAATCGACTTCAAAACGAAAATGTAAATTTTTCATTTTAAAAAAGATAACAGCCCAAGATACATTACATCCATACAGAAGGGTCTAAGTTAAGCGATTCTCGATCAAACGGTAAAAAAGCTTTAACAGACAATAGGATAAAATAATATATAAGGGAAGAAGAGATTAAGTGTTTTGTCCTTAATGAAATAGTTAGGTAACATAGACATTTTTAAAAATAGTAATTTATTTATTTGTCTTTTTGGTTGTGTCCAAATGGTACAAAATTATTAAATAAATTGGAAAATTTTAAATACTGAAATAGTTAGGTAACATAGACATTTTTTAAAATAGTAATTTATTTATTTGTCTTTTTGGTTAGGTCTTTCTTTTTAAGTGAAAACACATCTTTAGGCGCATCTGCACATTTTTCACTTTGAAGTGAAAACTTATTCTGAGCAGTGTAGGAAAGCTGAGGCATTCGCTTTGGTCGGTTAAGCTGAGCCGCCACGATCGGGTTAGTGACAGTCGGATCGACCGATCGAGTTCACTCTCGCTGACTGTTTAACACAGAGTGCATCCTATGAAGACTCACGCTCTGTCTTGAATAATATTTTCCAACTAATTCCTCATTCGGTAGTTTCGTTATATTACCGGCTCTTTCCAAGTTAATTCGGCCAGCTTTTCGTCTTGTCGGCTCTTTCGGGCTGAATTCGGTCAGCTCGTTTATATCGGTGTACTGCATCAAACTGTCTTAAAACGTTAAAAACTTTATATAAATGTAACCGGATTCATCCGAGATTTGAACCAGGGACCTCCCGGACCCAATGCGAAAATCATACCTCTGGGCCAACGAGCTGTTGTTGTGATTCTAGAAATTTTGATACACATGGGTAAGCCTAGTTTAAAAAATAAATTATTTTTAAGTATAAAATATTTTTGGCAACGTTTTTCGATAGATGGCGCCAAATTGAATCCATGGTTGAAATCTATGCGTGCGCTACGATTTTTATTCATATTTATATATAATACGCGAATTTTATTGTATGTGATCAGTCTAATGATCAAATACAATAAAATTCGATACAGTTAGTGTTTAATATTTAATACGCGCATGTTATTGTATTTTAAAATAATAATCAAGCATTGTTCCTGATTCACTGAATTAATATCCTATAACATCTATGTAATTATATATATATATATATATATATATATATATATATATATAAATTTATTTATCAGTCTTATCCTCCTCTCTATATTAAATAATAACAAAGAATCCACTACAAATTTACGACCGTAAACAAGAATCCGCATGCCTTCGCCTATTTATTTTTCTGAACTTGGGGAGAGTTACGGGGTCTATTTCAATTCTGCACATATTTTATTATAATACGTATTAAATATCTCAAAAAAAAAATTAGAAAACTAGACTTAGACTAAAAAATTAGAGTGATAGTGGGCGAATATGCGGGGGGGAGGTTTTATTGTGTTGCGTACGTGACAAGTGTCATTGTGGTAAGCGAGGTTTAATGATGTGTGATATGATTGGAAGTAAGTAATTTACTTTATGTCTCTTTACTTTCTAAGACTCCTAAAGGTTTTCATGGAAGAGGCATATTTGTACACTAACAAGTCTATTATATTAATATTAAAATATTTCAATATAATTAATAAAATTTAAGTGTTTGTCTGTGATTTTACAATTTCCAGTTTTTAAATGCTTTTTCTATTTGCGTAATTGATTACTAAAATTAAACTTAAATTAAAGATGAATTAAAGATGTACAGACAGAATTAAAGATGTACAGAGAGAAAAACAGGTAGATGAATAGGCATAATGTCTATTCATCTACCTGTTTTTCTGTCTGTACAAAAGGGTTTATTTCGAATAATTAAATAACTGACACTTAACTCAAACATAGTTTTGGTTAACTTTCACTTAGACCAACTTAGTTTTGGTTTTATCATGATATCTAAAACGATTCTGAAGTTTTATTTGATGATGTTGGTATTGGATTCCGTGAAGCAGGTCTACACACTTCTAATTTCTGTGGCTGTACTATCTACACGGACGCATTGCGTAGCCCATACTGTACTTAATGCTACTTAATGCAGGTCAATTATGAATCTAAACATTTTCCATATATATATATATATATATATATATATATATATATATATATATATATATATATATATATATATGTATATATATATATATATATATATATATATATGTATGTATGTATGTATGTATATACATATATATTAAAATTAGAAGTTTTTACTTCATACGTGTGGTCTAAAGAACATATCAGCAGTTTTTTTACTAACATAATCACAAAGCTGCTTTCTAATTTTCGAAATCTTTGATTTTTGAATCAACAATTTCGAAGATCGCATGAAACCCTGTGATTTGTATTAGAAAAATTGATATACTTTTAATGTATATCGTCATGTAATTATTTTTTTTGTCTCATAAATAGTTTTCGGCACGATTTTTAAAAGTTTTTAAAAATGTTCTTACAATAAGAAATATACGCGAGTATTGAAAAAAAGTAAAACGAGTTGTCAATACTGTTACTATGATTATGGCGTCTTCTTGGAAACAAAATACTATTTTCCTGAAAACAGTATACGTATTTCGTAATATAAATATTTGTTTCGCAATTGATGAAAAAAAGAATTTATCTAAAGTTTTTCTTTAGTTTTTAAATCATTGTTTTCAAATTTATTCGGTCTGTTCATAAAAATAACATGTCACAAAACTAACGTGCGCTTACATTTTGAACGTAAGACAATGTCAACTCACGTATAGTGGAAAAACTACCCTTGATGTATTTTTACAATGAATTTTTTAATAATATAATTAGTAGAAAAAATGGACTTATTTACACTTATGGACATATTTACACTTATGACATATTTACACATATGTAATCTATAAACTTAAACCATATTTTAATTTTAACTACTTTTGGCATTTTCCATCGCGATTTAATAAGAAATACATCCTCTTGCTTTTAGAGCAACATGCATCCGTTTGGACTATTCCTTCTTGTTAATTCACCAAAACTCTTCATTAAATCATTAGTGAGAAAATGTGGAAATTTCATTCCATTCCTCTACACACTGAAAGACTCATGAGTTAGCTGGTACTATATTTCTTTAATTAACTTTTCCCCAGTTTATTTTAGACACGTTATATTGGGTTTGGGTCGGGGAAGTATTCTGGCCTATCGAATTTTCTATTTGGACCTCCTTAAATATCTTAAAACTACCGCTGCATTATGGCGGCGAGCATTACGATACAAAAAAAGAAAATGATTACAGATGTATGGAAAAAAATATATAACAATCTTCTGAAATGGCCATTATATGTGCCGATATTAGGGACCAATTATCAGCAATGTGCGGTGACGTACGTGTCCCTATGCAAATATCGTCCAACATCATGACTGATCTTCCATTATAAGGTTCTCTTCCATTGATATGGCACCGAGTGTATCATCTGTTTTAAGACAAAACACGTACTCGTCCAGGAATAGCACTTGACTCCAAGTATAATCTTTCCAGCTACCCGAGCTACCCGATGACTTGTAGAAAAAAGATCTCATGGTAGTACATTGTGCTTTTATTCAAGCTGCTTTAAGTCCCCTTCTCGTGGTTTTATTACTTACCGTCACTTGTCGAACTTCCGACAGCTTAACTCAGAAGACCTCACAACGCGGTTTGCAAGCACACTGCTCACAATAAATATTCATATCTGTCATAACTCTCTGTTTTTATCTTTTTATAAATATTCATATTTGTCATAACTCTCTGTTTTTATTTTTTTCCAACCTTGCTCTCCATGCTATATTTTTTTCCAACCTTGCTCTCCATGCTATATTTTTTTCCAACCTTGCTCTCCATGCTATATTTTTTTCCAACCTTACTCTCCATGCTATATTTTTTCCGACCTTGCTTTCCCTATACTGTGCAGTGTGCTGGTAAATTTTGATATTGCAAAAAACAACAAACTTGGAAAATTATAAACTTAGAGCCACTTGAGGTTAAGTATAACCGTATTCAATTGCATGATGTGTATGTGATGTCAATAGATTGCAAACAAAAAAATTAATGAAAAGTCTGCCGTTTGTTTTAAAAAACACTAAAATTTGCAAAGCGTCCACGATTAGAAAAGTTATCTGGGGCTACAAAAATAAAACTCTGAAATAAAAGACGTTTAAAGTTCCTTTTTTCAAATTACTTATTTTTATTATATCAGTATGTGTGGCCAATGTGTAAGAGAACATATTTTAGGGTAATCTTCCTTTTTTACGTTCCTCTATATACGTATATATATAAAACGATAACAAATTTTATTGTTTTGACATTGACTTTAGTTTTGATGGAAGTAAATTGTTGAAGTATTATATCGATTATAACGGTGTTTTATATGATAATGTTTAAATTAGTTTTTCAATTTAATTTCTTCCATTGCACATAGCTATATATTTCCATATTTTTGTTGACATAAGAATATTACTTTAAAGAAATAATAACTCTTATATCACAACGTTATTAAGAAAAACATTAAGAAAACAATTTTAATGGACAATTTCGATTTCAACTGCGGCCATGAAATTATAACTTCATGCTGTCACTTAAAAAGTGCATCACATACAATTTTGAATTTATCATTTTTAGTTGCAGCTTCAATACCTGTCGTCTAAACCCTGTGTCGAGTTTTGGTGACGAGACATCACATTGAGCCACTTTTATGGGAATGGGGGAATGACATAAGAGTATAAAATGTCTTTTTATACACCCCTGTAACCCAGTCGATGAAAGAAGGCTTTGTGAATTTGCTGACCATATCCGGTTGGCGACGGCATAGGTCGAACGGTTGCAGCGTAATATATAAATATATATATATATACATATATATATATATTTTTATATTTATATATTTATATATGTGTGTGTGTGCGTGCGTGCGTGCGTGCGTGCGTGTGTGTGTGTGTGTGGAACTTAATTAAATAATGGATCGAGCGTAACTTTATAATATCATATTTGTATTACAAAACGTCGAGTCTCAAATTATCAATATTTCGTTTTATATACAGTAACTTAACAGATATTTATGAATATATTACAATATGTATAACTTACATATCTGTTTGGTTTTAGCTTCATTGTTAATATGCAAAATTAAATCAGAACTTGATATACCAAATTGTTATGTCATTTTCAAAATCAAATATCAAGTTGACAAGTGTGACATTCCGTCAATACTTGATTTTCTATACAATTCTGAATTAATTTTTCTTTTTCGTTTTATCGTTAGGGTTTGGCGTGAAGGTAGTTGCACTTACAGGAACCAGATATTCTGTAAGTCTTATATCCTCCGACTGGCGTAGGTAGACATTTTTCCAATTCATTACTTCAATTGTTAAGTCATCAACATTTTGTATTATTGCTTTATTTTTTCCACATCTACCATGGTACTACGAAATATTATCCGATTTTCCTCACGCAATTTCATGTAAATTATACATACATTGTAACAAAAGTCATTTAAGGAATTAAAAATGATGTATTCAAAATGTTATATCGGTTGACACATATTTAATTAGTACGATCGGATTCCATGTCTGCAATCTACGGCTACTCAATTTCGACTGTTGATTTTGACCATCAACGAGAGGCGCTCAACTCGAAGAGATACACGAGAAGATATGGAGGGGTCAGGAGGGAGAATTTTTGACATGAATAAAAAAATCATTCTTGTTCTGTCCAATGGCATGAAATCCTCAGTATCCAAAGATAGCATAACAATAATTTTAATGGGATAAACTTGATCTGACTTGCAAGCCTTGAAATTTTTAATTTGCTGTATACCAAAGTTAACTTCAAAATGTAAAAGCTTACGTCAGTATTATGGATTTATTTACCACCATAAATTACTACTGAAACAGTGAGGGGAATAGTTACGAACATGTATGCATAAAGTACAGATATGTGCCTATCATGAATGTAAATTAACGAAGATTAAAATAACAAAATGCTACAAATATTTCAATAAAAGACAATGACATGCATAAGTACCCGCTTAATGATTTATTTTCTGTCTGATCTATTAACGTATAGTGTCAACGTATATGGACGAGTAAAAGCTAAATGAAGCCAATCAAATCTGGAGTTGGCCTTATCAAAAACGTGCTCTCTTCTGTTTTTGGTAAAATATTCAGTAAAATAAAAAAAAATCATTTAGTGTCTTTTTGAAGATTTGAAATTCCTACTTATTTTGAACTTTCTTGCCGCTGGCTGAGAGTTACATTATATGACAATCTAGCCGAGAGATCCATATTTATATCTAGTGTTTTTTCGTGTCATGCCTGTATGTATATATATATATATATATATATATATATATATATATATATATATATATGTGTATATATATATATATATATATATATATATATATATATATATATATAACTCTGATTATTAACCATAACAACCCATAACAACCTAATTTTTTAAATTAAATTTGACTCGTGTTGAGTGTGTTATTTATTTTTGGATGTGATTTAAATTTAATTTTAAATGTAAATATTCCGTAATCCAAGAGTATATTTAGAACAATATAACTGCAGAAAGTCTTAAGTATTAAAAGATTGCCTAACGTTATTTCATCAGGCGCTTTTAATTCTGTGTTGCTTAGCATATGAAGATAGAGATTTGATATTTAATTATATTAGAACACATATTTAGAGAAATCTAAAAATAGATTGAATTAATTTGTAAAATATTTTGAAATGTTTCCAAAAATACGTATTTATATTATTAATTTCGAGTTGAATGCCTTATATACGAAATATGTTATGAAAAATGTTGTAGGAGGAAGAAATTTCTTTAAATTATGGACAATTTTTTTTAGATGTCTTTTAATTAGTAACTTTTGATATCTGGATGACTTACGTGTATTCACGTCACAGTTAAGACAGTCCATAATTGAAAAAAAATTGGTTGACTTGAAAAATGACTAGAAACTAATACGTAAAAATTCAAAAATAAACACGATTATGAAACAATACGTGGCAACAGTAGTTCTGAAGTAGCAAAATAAAGCAAAGAAGAACGCAAGCTCATTTGATACAACAAATGCACTTAAATGAATATCACGACTGGTTATATAGGATATGTCCACAGAAATACTTGTTCCACCTAAACTTTGCAAACTCAATTCAAAGTTTTAAAATTGGGAACTTAATCAATTTATAATACCAAAGCGGTAGAAAAAGATAGAGCGGCTATCACACCATGTACCATTGCTCTTATTTTGCTCGCTCATATTTTACGAGTAGCTTTGATAAAAATTCATTTGCTTTCGACGAGATAGTCTTCTGCTAAGTATCATCTCTTAGTTAATAGAAAGGATTATTCTCAGTTAATAAAAACCACTTCAACTCGATTAATATATGGTTTAATATATAAATCCTGTTAATTGTGAAGGATCAAGTTGTCGGCTAATTGATATGAAATGGGGAACAATATAACAGACGAAATGAAGCAAATTTGAGATCACTAAGAGAATCAACTGATTTTGCTATTACGATAAGGAACTTGGTACGAAATTTTATTTCGACAGCTGTTAGGTCGTTTTAAGATCAGCATTTTTAATGATTGGGATTTTAAATAAGTGTAACACGGGGTATTATAGATATAGCAGCTTAACTCAGTTGTTAAATTAAACCTCAAATGCACACAACTTGAACTTGTTGCAGTGCAACAAGTTCAAGTTGTGTGCATTTGAGGTTTAATTTAACATAAGTTAGGATTTGATTTTCTAACAAACGAATGACGACGAATGACGGAACGAATGTTGGATTTGCACAAAAGATAGTTAAGAAAATATGTAGGATATTTATAAAAAAATGTGTCTGTATGCTAGGAACAAGAGAAGCGTATAATCAAATCTGTACGCCCAAAATCTTTTTTCGGCGAAATATGGAAGTCTATAAATTTTGTTTATTACTGTAATAAATATTTATTTCGTTAAATAACTTACACTGTGATCTTCGCTGAAGAAATAAAGAAAATTAATAAACACCAGTCGTTAAGTTATTGAGAGAGTAATGGAAACTTATTAAGGCCGTTTCGAATTTAGTCATGTTCATGGACGTGTATGAACTCTTTAATTGAATATTTGTTATTACTAATTATGCCATTTTAAAAGAATTTAAAGCAGTTCTGTTTACTTATTTAAATACAATAAAAGTATCTACAATGCATTGACAGAATAGTTCGCTGCAACTGCACTTACGTCAGCGCCATGTCCGGTCGATATAAAATAAATATTTGCTAGATCTAAACTTGGCCCAACTCAATTTCAAGTTTCCTCAACGGTTTTATCGACTATTGCAAAGTTTGGCCCTTTACATTGTCATAGTGAGGTTTATGCATGGCTGTCATACGATACACTATTACTCTTACTTCCGGATGGTCGCCCGCGCGACAGTTGCGAGGAAACGGACAGATAACAATATGATTAACAAATGCCTTTATTGTTTATGGGTGGAATTACGTATAATAATAAAGTTATGAAGAGGCATATTTGTACGCTAACGAGTTTTTGTCTGTTATATTAATATTAAAAGATTTCAATATAATTAATAAAATTTAAGTGTCTGTCTGCGATTTTCGAATTTTCAGTTTTTAAATGCTTTTTCTATTTGCATAATTGATTACTAAAACGAAACTTAAATTAGAGAATTTTGTCTATATTCTTCTGCCTGTTTTTCTGTTAGTATGAAAGGGTTTAATTCGAATACTTAAATAACTCACTCTTAACTCAAACTTAATTTTGATTAAATTTCACTTAGACAAACTTAGTTTTGGTTTTATCATGATATCTTAAACGATTCCGAAATTATGATGATGTTGGTATTGGATTTCGTGAAGCAGGTCTACACACTCCTAATTTCTGTGACTGTAGTACCTACATAAACGCATTGCTTAACCCATACTGTACACTTAATACAGGTCAACTAAGAATTTGCATATAGTGGTATCTAGATATTTTCCTGTATGCAACCATATTATTATTTTGCTTTTTGGTCAGTACCTGATATATTTTTAAACCATTTCTACATTTTCTATTATATTCCATATGGCACTCGGTGATGCAATAATCAGTGTAGAAAGTAGTGTTGGAAATCTATTAGCGTAATATAATTCAGTAAACTGTCTCTGTACATAATAACTTCTACCATATTTTAAAGCAGTTGTTAGTAGTTTTCACACCATTTCCTTACGAAGCAACTGGTGGCGCTTTCGACCTGAATTTCTAATGTTATTGAAATATAAATGATTTTTCGACGAATCTTTCAAAATATGTACAGAAGAAGTATAATTTAAAAACTAAACACAGCGCTCTAAAGTACATAAATTGTGCTCTTGTCTCTTATCCTTTTCCACCATAAAAATCATCATTTAAAAAAGCCAGTGAAAATAACCCAGATTTTTATTCCAAATCCCCCTGGTTTTTCATGAATAATATATGAATACATATTGTATTGCCATGTAATAATGATTTCTTCGTGCACATTTTCTACTGCTGATAACAAATATGACAATAGTTTCTTTAGTTTTAAAACATGAATTTACCTATGGTTAGGCCAATATTGTTAACAATATTTGTCGTTTAAAAGTATACTTTGTCATTTAAAAAAATGACAAATGTTTGTATCTTCTCTAATTAGTTATATTTTAATCAAGTAAAAAGAGTTTTGTTACTAATAGCGATTCCTTTTTTTTAATCATCTCTCTTTCTAATTATACACATGGTGCTTCTTTTACATTTCTTGCTTATCATTATAGTTTTTTCGTACATGTCAATGTATTACAGGAAAGATTGTTGTCCAATAAAATTTTATCATCTGGTCTCGAGCGCGATTTCGAAGTGCAGTAATTTTTAATAAACGCTATTTCGGCTGGATCATCATTAACATCATCAGCAGGAATTAGATTTTCCAAGTTCTTAAATTTATGTCAGTTTTGATGTGCATCATATTATGATTTATCTCTTTACTTCCGAATATTTCTTTAGACTGCAAATATATTTGTCATAAGACGGAAATAATGGGAAAAAATAAAATAAAGGCAAAGTTAATCCCATATTAAAGAGATTACTGGGAGTATATAGATTTATGGTTAGAAGATTTAGATTTACGATTAGAGATTGGAGGAGATCTAGGTATTTTAGATTATGTGAATGTTGTTATAATAAAGAGAGCAAAAACTGAAACATTATATACTGAAAAATATATATTTTCGTATTTTCTTTATTTACAAATATCAAGCACTTCGATACAAATACAAGCACGAGATGGCAAAGTGTGAAAATGACAACAAAACCATTCTGATGTAAATGCATCTTTAAGTTTTCTTTCATACCCACAGCAATTCAGAAAACCTAATGGTGACGAAAATGGGGAGTATAATTTGGCATTCCGGCTTTAAACTCTCACATGCATCTGGAGTTTAATTATACTACTCGACAATCAAAGAATCATAGATTTATTAGTTATACCTAGCAGGAACCTTGATGAATCATGCATTAGGCAGGCAGTACGCTATTAGGCCAGGTTTCTTAATTAATCAGCCTGAAATTTTGCTTAAAAATAGATCAGAATAAAATCTAGGCTACATTAATAGATGGATAATATTAATATTATATTATTGATTTACCACGTAATAATTTTATCCCTAATTGGTCTTAATTATCGAAAAACTAATTTTGTTGCGGAATGGAAATTTTCTTATATACGTTTTAATGACACAGGTTTATATTTGCAAAAGCTTTCAGAGTTCGATTGAATAGAATCTGCAACGTGAAATGTATATTAAAAACTAAACAAACAAACTTAGGTTCTTATAATATTAGACAGAATAGAATGACGACTGTAAGGATTGTAAATGGAATTGTACTAGTTTTTGATAGTAATAGAATTATAATTTAAATTTACTTATTAATTAACTGTAAAATAACCAGAGTTTCATTATAGTGAAATACTTGAGATTTTGACGTCAATTTACCCCTATAATAATATCTACAATTAGAAGAAAGTGATTCTCAAAATGTTGGCTAGTGGAAAATAAGTGACTAAATTATTTACATAATTTTATTAAACATTTAAGTGTTTTTACAAAAAAAAAACAATTTGTAGACTATGCCTATATATTTTCTATCACAATTTTGATTTGTATTTATAGTTACCGTTTTGAAAGACCTGCGAAGTATTTTATATGTTATTAGTTTTATTATAGTCATTAGTTTCATTATAGTATGTTAGTTATATGTTATTAGTGCCATTAATGCAAAGTGATGATATAAGTACACCTCGTGTCAGGGACATTCTCAGAATTTTCAAGTAAAGTACGTTCATACAATTTTAATCGTATTAGCTGAACCTAAAGCAAATATTTTTGAAATTTCAGATGTAAAAACAAAATTCAAAGATTCGATTCAAAGAAAATAATTTATTCAAATGTAAATACAAATTTTTATATGACTAAAAGTATTTATCTAAATTATAGAAATTACTTCGTCTACAGATCATCTATGCCTACAGGCGTCAACGTTACTGTAAGGTGTATATTAAATCCATTATTGTTAGTTTAGTTATTAAGTTTACAAAACCGAGTTCGGACCTTTTCTGTGAAGGTTGCCAAAATTTTCAGAATGTTTTTTTTAAAGTTCATTCCCAAATCGTTCTTTGTAAACAAGTATCGCCAAATCTTCGAATATTTACGTCAAAGAAAATTTATTTATATCTATTTTAAATACAGTTCTACCTTATGATTTATTAATATTTGACCACAATTATTGACATTAAAACGTAACTTTGACTGAAGCAAATAGTAACTAGTGATAAGAAATGCATATGCAATCTAATATACACGTGAACGCCGATGGCTTTTGATAAATAAGAATTTTAACATCACATCTTGAATTGAATGTCAAGAAGATAATTCTGAGCTGCTGGAATATTAGGGGCCTAACTGATTGGAAATTGCTTATATAGGAATCTAAGGTGAATATCGAAATTGTTAACAATTATATAGACTAACTTGTTAGTATATTTACCAAGTAGCCAACAAGTTCAAGTTAAATTCATTTATGTATACATCTCAAAGGATTCAGAATTTGGGCTGGGTTTTATTGGTACATCTACATTATTTACTTGATGTTATTTCATCTGATTATGTTTTGTTCAGAGCTCTGAGAAATTATTTAAAGAATCAAATGTCAACTATGTGGAAAAACTTCAAAAGCACTTTGCCAATTTTTTAAATCTGACTCAGCAAATTTTTGCGCTCAATATGTATTATAATCGGCTACCTACTAGATAGCGGCAAGTCAGAAATAATGTTGGTGCATCTACCGAGTCCTTTATATTTAAAAATATTTTTTGTAAATATAACTTGGGGTTAATAATTTATTAGCCAACCCAATTTTTTAGGTTCTGTAGCCAAACTAGGGACCTTTAGTTTTACTATATCCGTCTGTATGTCACATCAGTTTTACTCGTAGATTATTAATGCTATGAAGTGTATGTAACATATTTAAAGTTATGAAACATAATCTTTTATAAAAAGTTTTTTTGGGTATTTCCTCTACATGTAAAATAAAGGTGATTTTTTTTCACATACCCCATCGCTTAGGATATCGTTGTTATTATTTACATATGTATAATGTTTTCATGCTTGTGAAAAATACAAAAGGTAATATATTATATTACGTTTTAAAAATGTAATATTTGTAAATAAGTTTAATATATGCAATTTTACATGTTCGTAAGTGTCTAAATGCTCTCAAGTTAGATTTTAATCTATTTTAATAATTATCTATTAATATTAATGTATTGAGGAATAGGTTTGAATGACTTTTTACTAAGTGCTAAAGAAAGAACATAGAACTCTGTTAAGATTTTAAGGCAAATAATCTGGAATTCGTTTCCTGTAATATTTATTAATCATACTTATATATTTACACAACGGATAAATTTATATAATTATCCTTCAAAAAGTAGCGCTGTCATTTGAACGGCGGCGATCACGCGCAGTCGTTTCGATCTTTTTGAGTTTTAGGTAATAAACAAAAATAATTAAAATAACAATTTATTCATTACACTTTGGATTCAGAAACATTTTTATAAAAGAAATTATACTTAAGCGTATAATAATCATACAAATCTTGTAAATTTGTATGTAACATCCATAAAGTTCCGACTATGTACAGTAATCCAAACAATACTCGGATGTCTACAGTATCAATTATTTTGCCATCAAAAGCTCTGCCGTATAATGAGGCACTTTTTATGAATTTTTTCATTTATTTTACCACCCTTTTAATAATTTAATCATTAATGTACAATAATAGTCACCCCTACATCGTTTGTACGTACGCTAAACTCGCTAGTGAGAGTATTTGCGTTTCTTCAATAAGAATAGTTATTTATGTGCATAATAAAACTACATTAAAGTGTGACAATAAAGTATGATTTTATAATGAACATTTGCCAAGGGCGGTTATAATTTTTACGACATCAGAATAAGATTGTAACGTATTCAAATATTTTTCTCGTTATTAAATATTTACGGAATTGAAACTTTTTCTACCACTCTCTATTTACGTTGGACAAATATCAGTTTTGGTGAAGCGTTAGAAATATTATACATTAATTTCGTCAAATATATAAATCTTCAATGTTTACGGACGATACAAAAAACAATAAAAAAATAGCGATCTTTAAATTTTTGTGAAAATAAGAAATTAATGTACTTCTTCAAAGATATATTGAAAGATCAGAACGTGCGTTAACTTAACTTTTTATTATAAAAGGCGTACAAAGAATTGACGGAATATTCACCGGAACTGCATTTACTTTAGCGCTATGTCCGGTCGACATAAAGTAAATATTTGCTCCATCTAAACTTGGCTCAACTCAATTTCAAGTTTCCTCAATAGTGTCATTGAATATCGCAAAGTTTGGCCGTTTACTTTGTCATAGTGAGATTTGAGCACGACTGTCACACTATATACTTCCTGAATGTTGGCACTTGCGATAGTAGCGAGAAAGTGGGCAAATAACAATATAACCACGAATATTTCTGTTAGCATTGTTGAGAGAGAATTAAAATCACAAAGAGGTATATTTGTGCACTAACTGCGACGAATTTGGCTCTGTTATATCAAAAGTAAAAATACATCAATGAAAATAAGTAAAATCCGTGATTTTCAAATTTTCAAGTTTTAAATATATTTTTTCCTTTTCGCTGACTCTATTGCTAAAACTAATATAATATTAAGAGAAATTTATTCTACCTCTTTGCTTTCAGTACGAAAGTATTTAATTTGAAAACGATTGAAGTTATTAAATTCACAAATTTTTTTTATAGTAACTATAGACAACACTTTTAAGTACTTTTTCTTTTCGTATATTTGATTTCTAAAATGGATCCAATACTGAAAGCAATTTCGTCTATCTCTTTTCCTTTCCATACGAAAGTATTTAAGTTGAAAATTGTTGAAGCTATTAAATTCACAAAATTGTTTGATAGTAACTATAGACTTAATATTCTTAAGTATTTTTTCGCATATTTGATTAAATGTTCACTAAAATTGATTTAATATTAATTTTCGCTAAAATGGATTTAATATTAAAAGAAATTTTGTCTACTTGTCTTTTTTACGTACGAAAGTATTTAAGTCGAAAATTATTGGAGCTATTAAATCTATAAAATTTGTTGATGGCAACATGGACTTTATATTTTGAAGTACTTTTTGTATTTCCTATCCTTGAATTATCTATTATTTTTAAAAATAATTATAATTGATAATAATTATTATTATATATTTACAATTTCGGCTCAGAAGCAAAATCAATTCCTATCCATGGTTCCCTATCTATGGTTCAATAGCAAATCCTTGTTAAGGTAGATAATTACGTTCATGTTTTTTTAATTTTTTTTAATAACCTGTCCAAATTAATCCAAAAGCAAATGAAGTTGTGGCCACAACTAGTGTGACAGGCGCTTTTCCCCGTTTTTCACCTTATTTATCGATGCAAAATCGACATTAGCAACAATTTTTTTTGTATTTTAAAGAGTATCAATTCAAAATATGCTCAAATTTTTTTGTATTAAATTGTTCTAGATTGAAAGGCTAAAAAGCTTTAATAAACAATCGGATAAGCATGTAAACAAAGGACTGAGGGAGTATGTATTCCGTTCTTACCGAATTCGGTACGAATGTTGAAAATAATATACATTATTAAAAGCTCTGTAAAATACATGATTTCTCGTTTGCTTTACTTTTTTCTTTAAATGAAAAAAGGTTTTCGATGTTTCAATTTTTTCTCACCCCGTCTACTAAAATCATATTTTACAAAGCATATTTATCTTATTATTTTGTACCACGTTTGAAATTAAGGAGAGCGAGGCAATATTTTGTGGATGAAACGCAAAGCGGGTGCACATAGACCTAGAAATTTGGCCTTAATATATATAGATTCTTAGAATGAATTTTTGAATATAACAGACGTGATCGTGGCCCTTACAATATTACAGAGGGGAAGAAATATGCACATATGTATGCTTATGGATACATTACAACAGTTGGCAGCTAAGAAATCTATTACTTTTTTGCGGCAAAATGTAGAACGGTGTAGAAAGTTCTCAAACATCCGGGTCCGATTTTCTGCCTTGTTTGGAGTAAAAGACAAACTAAATATGGGAATTTCACGAACAGAAATTAGAGTGTTCTTGATCCATAAAACCTCTTTAGGGCGTAACGAACTGTGAAGATATCTTCTGCTCTGACAAAGACAACCATGCGTTTCAAAGATTCACTCATATTGAAACAGAACCATTTCATGTTATGTGGAAAAAGTGGGAGTATTGTGTTTGGTTATTGCGTATTCAAACACTGGTGTACAGAGATGGTGGGTTAAATAGTTCTCAATCTAATAGATTGCGCGTGTTATGTACCTCCAACCAATCGACTTATCTCGTATTTTGCAATGGAAAATACTATAAAAATTTAATTTGCAAGCATTTAAATTATCCAAAAATCGAAGTTTTTTTGCGATTTGCGAGGCGACAAGTTTTGATTAAGGTCATCAATTAAGGTTTTTGAAAAATAATCTACAAGTTTTACACATTGCATATATATATTTATATGTATATACCCTGATAAACATTACCTATAACGAATATTATTTCAAAATGTTTAAAGAATATTTTTACACTTAGTTCCTTTGTGTCCTCACTCAATTTGTCGTTACACTTGCTTAATTTGTTTCAAAGACTTTATAAGGTAAATATTATTAGTAATATTTTATCCGATTCGATATTATTTTTTCTTTTACTATTTGTATAAATTTTTAATATTTGTACTTTTACAAATAACTTTTATTTATTAAATATGTTGTCTTTTTTATTTATATTCATTCTTTATCAACTGGAATGACATCAGCTGTAACTAATATGTATATGCATTGAAAAGAAGGCTTGAAAACTGGTTTGACATTGCTTTATAATAATCTCATTCTTCTGACATTAATAAACATACAAATCATTTTCAAATGTATTTAGATAATATTACAGATACTCATATCATTGTATTGTATCTAAAGGGAAGTAGCACCGATTTGAAATCCACGATAAATTGACTAAGCACAGATTTAATTTAGGATGTTTTATTTTTTATATTTGGAAATTGATAAATCCATCTTAAACATGTATTTACATACTTCGACAAATTGTGTCCTTAATTGGGAAACAAAAATTCTATTATTGAAATTGAATTTGACCAGCAACATGATTCACTTTACCTACAGCTAGAATTTTAAAATGTGCGTTGAATTAGTTAGTACTGGATTGTTTACTTTACCTATAGCTAGAATGTTAAAATGTGGATCAAATTAGTTTAGACTAAATTATATAAGCTATTTGCATTCAGGAAGTTATTAATATATATTTATTCTACATGTTTGATAATTTGGAAAATTGAATTCTAAATGTATTCTGGTAAATTGAATTCTAAATTGGAATTCACGTAAGAATGATGATAGGAGATACATTAAATAAACATTCTGTTATTGAAATACATTGTGAGTAGCAACATAGTTTGCTTTGCTTATAATTAGAACGAATTCTTGCATTAAATTAGTTTGGACTAGATGATATAAATCATCCTTTCATAGGGTTTCAATTTGAAAATCTTATTTCCTTGGGTAATAGATAATTTCATTGAACATTAATTATGCCAATCTCATACCAGATTGTAAAGTACATTTATAGACTCTTATTAGCAAAGCTTGACAACTTAAATTAGACTTTAACTATTATTAAAACATCCCTACCATTTTTGCGTTAATTTGATACATTCATTTTTTTACGGATTTCGTGGAGTGTATTTTCTCTTCGTTGTCTTCGCTTCCTGCTTCATAATATTTGTTTTCAATTCTTTCGTATGAAGAAACTGACGTTCACTGACAGTAAGCCGGATATACGAGTCCTGATTGCTAGTGCGCCTCATGGGTATTGGTACATTTGTGTCCACGTCCGATATGGTTTTGTGTACCTCACCACTAGGTGGACCATCAGGAACATCTTCTGTTGCTTCGGATGATGTTGGCAAAGTTTCTGCGGCTTCTGCAAAAATTTCACTTCTTCTCGTCGATTGTTATCTGTAGAAAATTTACTCTAATTAATACAATGTCAATTCATCAGTACTATAAATTTTAATGTTTTAAATTTTATTATATTTTTGCTTATCTCTAGAAAAAAATGAAACAAATAAAAATCCAATTAAAGGGTTCCTAAATAAACTTTATAATTTGATTTAAAGGGTGATTAATTACAAACTACTTTTGTTTGTAATACTGCTTGTTCAGTATTAAATATAAATTCTAATGAATATATCAACCAAGTAAATCGATCTAACAACTTGCAGTCAGTAACTTGCAGTTAATACGTTAAAACATTTCTAAAAAAAGAATAAATAAAATATTAATTGTACGCTTATTGAAACATGAATTGTATACCTTGATTGAATTGGCGGACAGAATCATTTAAAGGGACTTCCACAATTAGCCCTGGCTCTATTAATGAAACGTCGGGGTCAATCTGATCGTCGCTAAGCGTATCATCACTGCCCGTGGCCATCTGCTGTTGCCTTTCCCTTGCCAATTGTCCTCTCTGCATGACTTTTTTATTAAGATAAAGTCGGCACAATTGACTTCCAGCTGCCTAAAGAAACAAATCAAGTATAGTTTACTTAGCACATTATTTAAAAAAAATTAAAATCGTGCAAACTAATCAATTTTGAATTCTATTTTCATTATAAACATGTGACTATACTAACCCTTTCATTAATAATACTACTAGCATTATATTTATCGGCAATTTTTTCCAAGCGTTTTTTTTTTAATTTTCACGCTTAATGTCGGTGCATTTATTTTCAAATACATATTTGTAAATGACCAATATCTGCAACAATAGACTCTTTTCCGTTTCCGTGTAATATTTTTTTCTTGTATTCATATTATTACTTTGTTAAACGCAATACTTTTATCTAAACTTACAAACGAAGTTTATCTATTTGACGGTCAATAAATAATTCGATATGTGAATTTAGATACTCCTGAAATTAGCTAATGACTGATGCGCAATACGTACTGCGCAAGGCGGAAGTATTGAATCAAAACATAAATCTCCGACCAACTAATCTTTGATTTTCAAACTCGTATTAGCTAATACTAGAATAATATGCGTCTATTGAACCGTCGGAGATTTAATACGACGATTCATATTAATTTAAACTACGTAATCGTAATATGAGCCTATGTATGTCACACTCTGTCATTGGGATTACGCCATAAGAAAATGCCAATATGTGTGACTCACTCCGTCGTTGCGATTACGACGTAAGAAAATGCGAAAAAAATATAATGATATATCACTTTAAAGATACGCAGAAATGTTGCGCGGAGAGGCCGCCTAATGTTTCCACTTTTTTAACGCTCTGAACTTCGTACACTCTGAACTTCTGATTTTACTTCTCTTAAAACTTCATACCGGGCGCTATATATGAAAATCGATCGATAAGGAGTAAACCCTAAAAATCTTATCAGGACTGTGGGAAATTTTTGAAATATTTGCTCGGTGAATAAATGTGCAAATATATCTTTAATTTTTTTGAATCGATACTATGCAGCGGACAAACAAGGAGGTCAATTTTAGATTTTTCCATTATGAATAACATCATAAAGAGGATAATTAATACCCAAGGAGTTATAATTTTTCACCAATATTATAAATATATTATAATTAATCGATGACGGTAACAATAATTATTTACAAGTATTTACCAGTATGTATATATCCTATTTAGTTTTGCTAAATTTGGGGATAGTTACGAGATGTATTACAATTTTGGACATATTTGGTAATAAAATGTGTTTAATATCTATCACAGTTTTTAGCTGCGTGGTGGGCGAATATGCGGAAGGGATATTTTATTGTATCGTGTATATTACAAATGTAATTGTGGAAACCGAGGCTTGATGATGTGGTAAATGTGATATGATTGGACACAAATAATTTATTGTATGTCCCTTTACTTTCCGAGACTCGCAAAGGTTTTCGTGGAAAGCGGGGGTAATGTTTCCATTATATAATGTACAGCCGTAAAGATTACGACGTTATTTTACTTTCGACAAATATGTTTTATTGGAGTGGATTTTGTTGAATAATACAGCACGTCGTGTCATATTTTGTCGGCGTGAACTAATTAAAGTGTATACTAAAGCGTGAAATTTAAAACAAAATATTGTCACTTTGTGTGTATTTAGCTAAAAGATACTAATATACAGTAACTAGGAAGGATTTAATCATAAGTGAAAAAATGACAAGGTATCCCCGTTAAGGTCACCTTTCAAAGACGTAAATTTCCTGTAATGTATACTAATTATGTTTATAAATTTATATAATGTATAAAAATTATATAATTATTATTGTATGAGTTGCATTTGTTTTGGTTCAAATAGTTCGTCTTGTTGATATTGCAGAACTAGAAAAAGGGCGCAGGTAAATTTTATTTGATTTGAGCAATATTATCTGGTACATACTTTCGCAGAATTTTAAACATTTTTACGGCTTGCATAAGAAAGATTGATTTTCGGCATTACACTTAGTCCTGCACATTGCCTCCTATTACTTGGAAAATTTTGACGTTATTCAAAATATCCTCCAAAACGAATAAGTGTTTCCGACAGTTATCATAGATTAGTGACTAGTTAACGATTTTTATCATTTTTTTACATCGTAACAAACTGTAACACAATAAATTATTATACAATAAAAGTGTAAAAAATGGAAGCTTCGTCTGCAACTTTTAAATCATTATAATTATTGGTTAACATCCGTTCTGGGTAAAATATGAAAGTCTATAAATTTTTGTTTATTATACGAATAAATATTTATTTCGTCAAGTAACTCACACTGTGATATTCGCTGAAGAAATAAAGAAAATTAATAAACACCAGTCGTTAAGTTATTGAGAGAGGAATGGAAACTTATTACGGCCGTTTTTAATTTAATTATATTTATGGACGTTTATGGACTCTTTAATAGAATATTTGTTACTTTTAATTACAGTCCTGTTTGCTTATTTAAATACAATAGAAGGATCTACAATGCACTGAATAAATAGTTCGCCGCAACCGCACTTACGTCAGGGCCATGTCCGGTCGATATAAAGTAAATATTTGCACCATCTAAACTGGGCCCAACACATTTTCAAGTTTCCTCAACAGTTTTATCATATGGCAAAGTTGGGCCGTTTGCTTTGTCATAGTGAGGTTTGTGCACGACTGTCATACGATACACTATTACTTCCTGGATGCTCGCACTCGCGATAGTTGCGAGGAAACGGACAGATAACAATATGATCAACGAATGCTATGCCTTTATTGTTTGTGGGTAGAATTACGTATAATAACAAAATTACGAAAAGGCATATTTGTACACTAACGAGTTTTTGTCTGTTATATTAATGTTAATAGATTTTAACATAATTAATAAAATTTAAGTATCTGTCCGTGATTTTGTATTTTTAGTTTTTAAATGCTTTTTTTATTTGCATAATTGATTACTAAAATGAAACTTAAATTAAAGATGTATCTATTCATCAGCCTGTCTTTCTGTTAAGTAAACAACTGAATGTTAACTCGAAAAATTATTGACATTAATTATACATAGCAGCTCTGAGACTCATTGACAAAATTAGTAATTGGTTTTATCATGATATCTTTAACGATTCCGAAGTTATGATGATGTTGGTATCGAATTCCGTGAAGCAGGTTTACACACTTCTACTTTCTGTGGCTGTAGTACTTACACGAACGCATTGCGTAACCCATACTCCAAACTTAATACCGGTCAAATATGAATTGGAATACAGTGGTATCTTAACATTCTCTTATATGCAACCATATAATTATTTTGATTTTTGGTAAGTACCTGATATATTTTTAAATGATTTTTACATTTTCGATTATATTCTATATGTATTACGTAGTGTCAAAACCAATTCCATAGGATTTGTTCCATGGTCTTGATTAATTATAAATGTTACATTTTATGTCGATTTTTCTCTAAATTATCTCTCTAAACAATTCAAAAGTCCACATGAACGAAACTGTGGGAACTGCTAGTATAAAAATAATAAACGATCAAGCACCACATGGATCTTGCGTAATGAGGTTTCCTTATAATTAAGACCTGGTAAGCCGACATGGCTAGTCATTGCAGTAACTCCATACATAATTGATTTATAAAAAAAGAATTAAAAAATTGGTAAAAAACATTTTGAGAAAATTCTATGTATCTCGAATTTTTCATAAGTTTTAGGACTCTTAGAAGAAAAGAGGTTGGAAAAGCGCTTTTTAGCGTTTCACCTTATTTGTCAACTGAAGTGTACTAAGTCAATATTTTACCCGTATGTTGAAATTTGAAAAGGTCTAGGTTTGATTAGATATCTTACTTGGCAGGATGGTTAAACAGGTAAAATCGACTTCAAAAATGAAAATCTTAAGTTTATTAATTTATTTATTTATTTGTTTATTTGTCTTTTGGTCGTGAACATTTTAAATACCCTAGCCTCTTGGTCGTCTTTTCTTTTTAAGTGAAAACTTTAGGTGCAGCTTTAAGTGCACCTGCACACTTTTTACTTTGAAGTGAAAACTCATTCTGAGCAGTGTACGTAGCTGAGGGATTCGCTCGTCTCGGTGACGTTAAGCCGTCACGCTCGGGTCAGTGACAATCGGATCGGCCGCGCGAATTCACTGTCTAACACTAAGTGTTCCCTTTGTAGAATTACGTTCTGCCTTTGAATAATATTTTCCGACTAATTTCCCATTCGGTTAGCTTCGTTGTATTATCGGCTCCTTCTAAGTTAATTCGGCCAGCTTTTCGTCTTGTCGACTCTTTCAGCTTAATTCGCTCTTTTATATCGGTGTGTTGCATTAAACTGTCTTAATACGAACTGTAATAATTTTCATGAAAAGAGGACATGTATTTCGTAAAATAAATATTTTGTTTTGCAATTTATGAAAAAAATTGTTATGCAACATTTCTTTTAAAATTTTAATTCATTACTTTCAAATTTGTTCGGCCTGTTCGTAAAAAAAAACATGTCACAACACTAACGGTGTGCTAACATTTTGGACGTAACATAATGTCATCTCACATAGAGTTGAAAATCTCATCCCGAAGTACCTATTTTTACAATGGATTTTTTAGCATGAAAGCGAAGAGAAAAGAATTGACATATTTATATTTGTAAATACATGTTAACTACAAACCTAATCCGAATTTTTATTTTAACTACTTTCCTAGCAAATTTAATCGTGATGTAATAATAAATATATCCTCTTCCTTTTAAAACACCTTGCTACCATCTGGGCTGTTCCTTCTTATTAATTCACCAAAACTCTTCATTAAATCATCAATAGGAAAATGTGAAATTTGGTGCCATTCCTCCACCACTACTTTCTAAAAGTCTCTTAATTTAACTGGCACTATATTTCTTTACTTAATTTTTCCCCAGTTAATGCCAGACACGTTCTATACCCTTGCTTTCTATGTATATCTTCTAGACTGCTGGTAAAGTCAGACATTGCGAAAAATAAAAAATTTTGAAAATCCTAAAGCTCAGAGATCTAAACATTTGATGCCATTGTTTCTTTAATCCATCGTATGATGTGTACGTGGCAACAATGGATTGCAAATAAAAAGTTACGCTGTCCCTACATTCGTTGACGAGGCATCACATTGAGACACTTTTATGGGAATGACATAAGAGTATAAAATGTCTTCTTATGCACTTCTGCAACCCAGTCGACGGTGAAAGAAGGCTTTGTGGATTTGCTGACCAAACCCGATTGGCGACGGCATAGATCGAACGTTTCTAGCGCCATATTATTTTCTCAGATGACAGCAGGAACTGTCAGAGTGAGCCAACTAGATCGAATCAGCTAATTTCGAGTCATGTACTAATATATATGCATATGTATTATATCTATGTCTATACACACACACACACACACACACACACACATATATATATATATATATATATATATATATATATATATATATATATGCATATATATACATATGTATATATATATATATATATATATATATATATATATATATATATATATATATGTAACTAAACTAAATTATGTATCGAGCGTTACTTTATAATAACATATTTGTATTACAAAATGTCGCTAAAACTATTTCAATTTGATATACAGTAACTTAACAGACACTTATGCATATATTAGAATATGCATACTATACATATCTGTTTAGTTTTAGCTTCGTTGTTAATGTGCAAAATTAAAAAAACTTGATTTAATAACTTGTTATGTCATTTTCATAATCAAATAAACAAGTGTGAAATTCCATCAATACTTAATTTTCCACATAATTCTGAATAAATTTTTCTGTTTCGTTTTATCATTCGGGTTTGGCGTGGAGGCAGCTGCACTTACAGAGACCAGATATTCTGTAAGTTTTGTATTTTCCGACCGGCGCAGGTAGACATTTTTCCAATTCATTATCTCAATTGTTAAGTCATAAACATTTTGTATTATGGCTTTATTTTTTCCACACATACTACGAAATATTATCCGATTTTTCTTACTCAATTTCATGTAAATTATACAAACATTATAACATAGCCATTTCAGGAATTAAATATGATATATACAAAATTGTATATCGGTAGACACATATTTAATCAGTACGATCTAATTTCATGTCTACAATCTACGACTACACAAATTCGATTGTTGATTTTCACCATCGACAAGATGGAATCGTTGAGCACCGCCAACGCGAGGAGATGCGGAAGGGTTGAGGAGGGAATTTTTGACATGAATAAAAAATTCATTCTTGTTCTATCCAATGGCATGAAACCCTCAGTATTTAAAGATAGCGTCACAATAATTTTCACAAAATAAATTTGATCTAATTTGCAAGCTTTGAAATTTTTAATTTGCTGTGTACCAAAGTTAAACTCTAAATATAATTAAAGATTTATTTACCACCATAAATTACTACTGAAACGGTGAGGGGAATAGTTGCGAACACATACGTATATAAAGTACAGATATGTTTCTATCATGAATGTATATTAAAGAAGATAAATATAATAAAATGTTACGATTATTCCAATAAAAGGCAATAAAATGAATAAGTGGCCACTTATTTATTTATCTTCTGTCTAATCTATTACCGTTTCAGTTATATGGACAAATAAAAGCTTAATGGAATCAATTATATCTGGAGTTAACCATCTCAAAAACGCGCTTTCCTTATCAAATTCGCGTTTTTGGTAAAATATTCAGTAAAATTAAAAAAAAAATCATTTAGTGTCTATTATGACATTTGATTTGCTCAAAAAGGTTTTTATGTCAAGGAATATTACATTTTGGTTTTTATGCGAAGAAAAATATTCGGATCCTAAAATTTTCAGAAGTCTTTGAAAATCTGTTCTAATTATATTAATTTCCTTTAAGAAACATTTCAAGTGTTACATTATACACAGTTTAGGCAAGAACTCCATATTTATAACTAGTGCTTTTAATACCTGTTGCACATGTTTATATATATATATATATATATATATATATATATATATATATATATATATATATATATATAATTTTGAAATTTAAAAGTATTTACTCGTCGTCTGTATTGGAAGTGGAGTTTAACTCTATTTATTTTTGTTGTTGTCTCACCCATAAAAAGCTAATTTTTTCAATTATATTTTACTCGTATTGAGTGTGTAATATCATTTCGCATGTGATTTAAATTTACCTTTAAATTTATATATTCCATAATCCAAAACATATATATTTAGAATAACTCATTTGTAGAGAGTCTTAATTATTAAAAGATTGCCTAACGTTATTTAAGCAGGCGCTTTTAATTCTGTGTTGCTTAGCATAAGAAGATAAAGATTTGGTATATAATTATATTAGAGTACATAATTAAAGAAATCTAAAAATACGTTGAATTTACTTGTTTACTAAAACTATTTTGAAATGTTTCCAAAAATACATATTTGTATTATTTATTTCCAAGTTGTATATGTAACATCTAGCGAAAAATGTTGTAGGAAGAAGAAATTTCTTTAACTTGGGGATAACTTTTCTTGAAATGTTCCTTAATTAGTAACTTTTGATATCTGAATGACTTACATGTATCCACATCACAGCTATAATAATCAATAATTGAAAAAAAAATTGGAAACACTTGAACAAAGACTAGAAACTGATACGTAAGAATGAAAAGAATAAACACGATTATATAACAACACATAGCAACTGTAATTCTGAAGTAGTAGAATCAAACAAAGAAGAACGCAAACTCATTTGGTACAACGAATGCATTTAATTGAATATCACGGCCGGTTATATAGGATATGTCGACAGAAATACTGGTTCTACCTAAACTTTACAAACTCAATTCAAAGTTTTAAAATTGGAAACTTAACCAATTTATAATACTAAAGCAAGATAGCGCGGCTATCGCAACATGTACCATTGCTTTTATATTGCTCGCCCACATTTTACGAGTGGCTTAAATAAAAATTAATTTGCTGTCGACGAGATAGTCTTCTGCTAAGTATCATCTCTTAGTTAATAAAGATTAATCTCAGTTAATAAAAATCACTTCAACTCAATTAATATATGGTTTAATATTTAAATCCTTTTAATTGTGAAGGATAAAGTTGTCGGTTAATTGATATGAAATGGGAAGCAATGTAAAAGACAAAATGAAGCAAAATTGAGGTCACTAAGAGAATCAACTGATTTTGCTATTACGATAAGGAACTTGGTACGAAATTTTGTATCGACAGCCGTTAGGTCGTTTTTAAGATCATCATTTTTAATGATTGGGATTTTTATGTTTACTTACATAAACTTATTGAATTTTTCATCTGAATTTTATATGGCATGGGATGTAAACTATTTCCAACAATATCTTGAAGATATGTGACAAGAGTAACATAGGGAATTAGAGATGGGACAGCTCAACTTATTGCAGTGCAACAAGTTCAAGTTGTGTGCATTTGAGGTTTAATTTAACTTAAGTTAGTATTTGCTTCTCTTTTGGTGCATCGAATATTAGATTTGCACAAAAGATAGGCAAGGAAGTACTTAGGAGATTTATTAAAAAATGTGTCTCCGTGCTAGGAACAAGAGAAGCGTATAAAGCACTTTGTCTTAAATTATTTGTAATTGCACTTTCTATGAAGATAAAAGTTTAAAGAAAACATTAAGTTAAAAATTTCGTAACTGATTTATTCAGACTATAATTTTTGATGTCTCTAGTATGTCATCATTTTTATTGATATAGATTTTTCTTCCAAAGGCAAAAATTTACACTTATATCTCATTTTCAGTAATTTATTATATTTGTAACAAATTAATAAAGGCATCGTTTTGAAAATAAAACTAAAATCGTGTTTTAATATTGAATATCTTCATTTTTTTTTAACAAAATAAAAATTGCGCATGGAGTCATATTGCAAATGACTCATTATTGTTTTGTTGTAGGTATTTAGTAAAATATTAGTTTTTATGAAGAAATAGGCATTTTCACCAATGTAAACAAATGTCTGAATATTAATCTGGAATATGTATCGTATTATTCTCTAACAAATAGTAGGTTAAAGATTGTATTTTCAAAAGGTAAATTGTTATGTTTTTTCCATCTTTTCGTCCTTTCTTTAGGTAAAAACAAATAGTAACTTTACTAAAATTACAGTTGTATTTTGATACTTAATTGTATTAAGTATTGTCTATAGTGGCGCATAAAGAGTATAGTGTGACGCAGAGAAACGTAGATAAAGTGAGTTTGAAATGAATATCGGAAAAACCGTGCTCATGATTTATGTGATATGGTACGTTTAAGAATAGTGCTCTAATTTATGGAGATTACGTTGTAAAATAATATGTGTTTAAGATAATCTACATCTAAGTAATTTCTTTGAATAATAAAACAATGATTTATGGTGAAACTGACTTTATACTGAAAACCTTCAAGGGGGAAAATACTAAGACTTCTATTTCATTATTTTATTAAGGACTTATTATGGAAGAAATATAAATGCAATAATTTATTATTTTAATAACGTATGTATTAAAGTAGGAATCGGAAATTGAGGAAGTATGTGACGTGCTTCCTACCAGAATAAATGCAACAAAACCGTCATATCCTATCGAGCCTTCGTCAATGACTGCTTCTATTCCGACAGGTAGAGGTGAGAAAAATCCGAAACGAGAAAATTCTCTCGAATGTTTCCTTTATTTTGAAAACGCATCCATTGTACACTTACAATAGTTCCCAATCTGGTGTTTCACTTTCATATTTACCATTGTACACTTATAATAGTTCTTTTTTACCATTGTACACTTATAATAGTTCCCAATCTGGTGTTTCACTTTCATATTCCTATAATAAATGAAGCAATATTACATTCGGAATGTATAAGCCTTTTATTGAAATTTGGGTGATGTAGCAAGGCAAGTAATTACTAAGAAGAGTGAGCTATTGTAGTTAATTAATGTAATCTTAGGTTAAAAATCTATTTAATATCAAGTGTTTAAGAATAATTTTACGGATCTGATAATTTAACACATTCTTTCGTTACCATCAGGTAACAAAATTTTCGTTACCTGATTTCTCTTAACAGTTATTTTACTTCAGTTCAGGAATCGTAACAATTGTCTTAGGAGATAAATATCGCCCTAAAAATACTTATTTTAAGGACATTTATATATTTTTACGCTAATTCTGGAGAGCTATGGATAATGGAATAGAAATATGAATTAAATTTGTGAGTTATATTTTGAATAACAAAATATATAATACAGACAATGTTTGTCTGGACAGCGAACATCGGTTTTTGTAATCGAGTGTCCACTAAATTTGCCTTTCAACATGTCAGCCGCAACCTGTTTGAGTGCTTTTGATTTTGTGCTTCAATGAGCTCAAGAATGCAATGTGATATTTCATTCATTTTACAAAGTTTAATAATGTTCATAAACAAATATCAAAGTTACGTCAAACTTCTACTAAATAACAGTATTTATTAACAGACCGTTACAGATCTATAATTTATAATGGATATTACAGATTTAAACAATTATCAGGTAATTGTGTGTAAAATAGTTCACAAGTCATTAACAATACCTACAATGAACCATTTGTCACGCCTGTGAAAGACATAAGAACGGGCAACATATTTTCATAGTGACAATTTAGAATTGGGAAAACATGTTTTCATTGAAATTCTATTTATTTGAAATATGTAAATGTTTACATGTTTATATGGGACCACCTTAGCGCGAGTTCTATTCGTACTTAACAGGTTTTTGTTTAAGTTTTTAAATATGCAAACCTTTATAACTGGAATACAAAGTTAAATTATCGATTCAACCTCACAAATGAATTCATCTATTCGAAGCGAGTCTTTAAATCTTGTTACACTTAGTACTGTTGTTTTACCTGTTAATATTGTCATTATGTTTCATTGCCATTTTCCCCTTAATTATTTCAAGTAGCTTTTAGTTTAGTAGTATTACTAGCGTTCGTGTTAACAATTCTTTAATAGTGGTGACATTAATTTAATTACGCTCTAAGATTTATACGATAGAATAAGAACAGAATTAAAGTGGAAACATAAAACATTTTATAAATTAATTTCAGCGCGGTAAGCTTTTAATACAATGTTTATGTTGTAGTGAGGCTAATAAATTTATTTACCGGTATTATTCTATCTCTACTAACTAAATAATTACAGACGCAATTACTAAAACTTTACTGCCAAAAGCAAGAATCCTTCCCCAATTTGTTATGCTAAAGTTGTGGGAGATACGGGGTACATAGGGGGGAGTTACGAGAACTATTTCAATTCTGTAAGTAATTTCTAACAATATGTGTTTAATATGTCTACCAAGTTTTTAGTGGCCTGGTGGGGGAATATGTTGTGGGGAAGTCGTTTGGAAGCTTCATTGGTCGTATTGCGTACGTGACAAGTGAGTTCAATTGTGGAAACAGAGGCTTAATTATGTGGTAAATGTGATATGGTCGGATAAAAATAATTTATTGTGTGTTTTTTTACTTTCTGAGATTCGTACAGCTTTTCGTGGAAAACTGGGACTTAATTTTCCATTATGTAATGTACAGCTGGTACAGATTATAACTTTACTTCGACAAATATGACAAATATATTATTGAAGTAGAATTTGTAGCGTGTCGTGCCAGATTATGTCGGCCTGAACTAATTCAGGTTTATGCTAATGCGTGAAATTCAGATCACTCAAGTATTCTCCACATTAATGATTATCATACTTAATGATTATCATAATTTGCAAAACAAATTGGATTAATACGAAATTGTATAGAAGTTTATGTATCTATTATATCTTTTAAAAATATTTGCGGAACTTTGTATAAAAATATCGCAAACATTAATCAAACCACAGCGCGTTGTAAAGTAAAAACCTGTAAAGTACGAGCAGAATTCGTACCACGAGGCTTCTGTTCTACGCGTATAGGCGCTTGTAAATATTTAAAGGTACATAGCATTTCTGTTCAATTATTCACACATATGAATATATATATGTATATATATATATATATATATATATATATATATATATATCATAGTTTTCCTGTGCCTTTTCCGTAGGCATCTAATAGCTCTTTTTTTCTTAAATTTAAGTTCAGTAGTCTGGGAAATGAGGGAAGGGTGGGGGTGGGTATATGGACATACTTTCTTTGTATGTTTTTCTGTATATATTTGAAGATATAACACATAAAATTATTAAATAAATATTTATGAGACACTTAAAATTAGGGCTTTAAAACGACGCTATAAATAGTTTTTAACTGTTTATCGAGTACTGAATTTTATCCCTCTATAATTTCCATACGGATAAATTCCATAAAATTTTTGAGTATTATTTATTGAGATTAGTGAGGATTTATTTGTAAGTTTCTACTTTCAGCAGTTTCCGAGACAAAACGCTTGTGACAGACGGATAAAAGGACACGCGAATGATCTTATAAGGATTCCGTTTTTCCTTTTGAGTTATGGAACCATGAATCATTGAGATTTTTTTTTAATATATCGTACATCTTTCGAACTTTCAACACCTCATCCTTAAAATTCTGATCGCCATCAGTAATCTGGGAAATTCTTATCGTCAGAAACAATCTGGAAAAATGAAAGAAAATCCAATTGGTTCCGGTAATCATGAGATTTTTCCTGGGGATGAGGTTGAATATTGTAATGAGACTGAATATTGTTATGACAAACAAGGAAAAAATATTACTGAAATATATCTATTTTCGCATTCGGATACCTTTATTTATCAACAAAAATTCAATTACAAATCCGAGTGCGAGACCAAAATCTGGGAAAATTTACCATGAAAACGACTTTGACGTGGACATGATTTTAAATTTGTTTTCGTGCGGTGGAGCAATTGATAAAAAATGATAACGAAATCTGGCAATATACTTTGGAATCGTAGCTCTGAAACTACCATATAAACCTTGAATCCAATTATACTATTCGATAGACAAAGGATCAAATAATTTGTTACGACTAATGATAAACGAGACGCATCGGGCGCAGTGGAGTGGTGGAATTTATGGAGGCTGAAACCATAACCGATGACCGACCGCTGAACCCACATTTATCATTCAGTCGAGATTAAACTTGGCACAAAAATAGCTCATAATAAAGTCTAGGTTATATTCGCAGAAGGACAAAATTATTCATAATATTTATATTGCATTATCGACTTATTACGCAAAGAAATTTATCACCAGCGGATTGATTTATATATATATGTATATATATATATATATATATATATATATATATATATATGCATATATATATACATATACATATATATATATATATACATATATATATATATATATATATATATATATATATATATATATATATACATATATATATAAATATTCAAAATATTTCATTTTCATCTCAAAGGCTTAATGTTAGAGTTCAGTTGAATGAAAGTTGTGGCGTGAAGCCGAGTACCACAATAAATAAATGCTCTGTCGTATTTGTAATATTAGTGGGATTCGTATCAGGACTAATTGGGGTTAAAATTGGAAATTCGGAAATGTTGCTTTCATTAAAAAGTTATATATATATATATATATTAGCCGAATGTATGTAAAACATTCCTCTAATTTGAGAAGTAAAAACGATTCTAACAAAATTATTTATTGAAATGTAAAACTTTGTATAATTTAAATAACAGATTATTTGATAAATCGGCAGTAGGTTTTAGCAAAATCACGTCATTTTCAAGCTAAATATGTTCATCTTAACTTTAGAAATTACCTCGTTAACAGAACATTTATAGGATTATAGATCATATATAAGGATCAACCTTTACTTTAAGGTAGCTGTAAAATGCATTTTTATTGAGTTGGTTAATAAAAGTTCTGGAATATTTTATTATACGATACAAGTAAACACAAGTCGCTCCGCTAATGAGCGTTAGCATCTAACCTTCATGTGCTTTATATTACCGAAAATGGTTTTAAATCTACACCAAGTAACGTAGTTTTACTTTACGAGGTAATATAATATTTGTCAACAATAATTGACAATAAAACGTAATTTTTGTTACCTGCAAAAATTATAGTAAATTACGACTAAAAGTGGGTTATGTACGTATATCACAAGCATCGATGGTTTATGACCAATGGTAATTTCAACTTATTATCATTCGAGACCCAGTTAGAAATTGTTAGTAACTAGATTGACTAGTTGACACACTAAATCATAACAGGACCAAGTTTATTTTCTTTGTTATAACACTAGACCACATTCTGAAAAAAGGACCGCTCAAAAATACATTTTGAGTTTGGTTCTATTGCCACATTCACTTTATTTACTCGACATTGTATCATCTGATTATCTTTTGTTTAGAACTCCAAACCGTCATTTAAAGATTAAAAAAATACCACCGTAAATAGCATAAAAGATCGATAAAAGCACCTATTGAGTTGGTTTTTAAATTTAAGTCACCAGATTTTTACGCTGAATGTTACAATCTACCAGATAGGTTTAGGGTTAAAGAAAAAGTTGGTGCATATATAGTTTGATTTATTTGTGGCGTTCAGATTTTAAAAGATATTATGTCAGAACAACTTGGTGTTAAAACTTACCAGCCGACCTAATATTTTTGATTGTTTTTCCAATTTTATATAAAATAATTATACATAAGTACTTATTCCTAAAGGTATTGCTTTTGAATTTCCTTAGTGCGAAAGATCAAGGGACATAAAACCCGGTTAAGATATTAAGGCGAGGCACAACGGCTAATGTGATATGCCTTTTCTGCAACATTTATGAACTATATTTATATCTCTATATAATGTATAAATTTGTACAATTATACTTCCAGCCCTTGCCTGGTCATTTGGAACGACAGCGGTCATCGTTTCGACTTTTTTGAGTTTAAGTGATATAGATTGGTCCATTTAAAGTAGTCCAAATTTTTTTAGGCAGAGAATATTGTGATATGTTATTTATAACGATATTAGGTCCACAAAAGTCAATTGTTTGGAAGTTATGTCTTTTTTCTGTATTTTTTTGAAAAACCTTTACTCCAATCACAAAATCAGTTATGTTCGAAAACTAATCCACTAAATCACATGAAGTTTAATATGAAAGTAAAGTAGTTATGTCGCAAGCATACAATGAGTTTTTGTGTTTATTCTTAGCTTCTGCTATTGTTTGAAATTTTATACCGATTTTATTCGGTTTTCAAAAGAAAAACGTGCATTTGAAAAAAAAAAATTTGTAGTAAATTTTGTACAAATAGAGATTTGCTAATTATCTTAAAAACTACATCAGTATATGGTGATAGTCTAGACAACAAATAATTTGGTAAAATAAGTAAGTGCTAACTTTTGTAAAAGAAATGATTTTTAAGTTATTTTATTTTTTCATTAAATGAAAAAAGGTGATTTAATGATACATTTTTCGTCAATATTTTTGCTATATTGTGTTCAAACTTATTTTTGATATTTTAAATTTTTGTTTCTTGACCACGTTTACTACTATAACATTTTACAAAATTATGGATACATGTATACATGAGGATGTATTATGTTGTCAACTAATATACAAATAACTCTTTTCCGACGAATTTTGAAATGTTATAGAAACTTTTCGACCATTTAAAATAGGTTATATTAAAAAGTACAACGTCTGATGCTCTGTTCTGCATTGTTCAGAATTTCAGAGAGTAAGGGATAAACTTAACATAGAAATTACACGAAGAGGACTTCGAGGGTTCTTGGTTCATAAATTCCATTTAGGGCCAAAAGCGAGTGAAGCAAACCGCTATATGTGCATAACGCTGTTTGAAGGTGTACTCTACTATGACAAAGCCAAACATTGCTTTCATAGATTCGTAAAACGAAATTTTGAAATCCCCGGTAATTTTCGTCTATTAAATTTAAAAAAAAATTTAAGCTTTCTTGAATTAGATCTCAGGTTAAGTTTATATTATCTAGCAAAGCTACTCTCATGTTCTCATACTTGGACAGAAAAAAATCCTCATGTTATGGAAAATAAGTGGAAGTATTTTGTTTGGTTACAGAATAATATTAATAGTTGGTGTTTAGAATAATATTAATAGTGGGGAGAATTGGTCAGTCAATTTTTTATTTTCTATTTTTATAGGTCTAACAACATTTTTTTAAAATAAAAATCAATCTTTAATCCGTGTCTACTGTTACTTGTCCATTTGCATGTATCAATTTAAACAGACGAGTATGTTTTGGAACTATTTAAATGCATATGGGGTGTATTTTAAATTTAAATAAATACTTATAAAGAAATAGTCTTAAATGTTAAAATTTTTCCTACCATTGTTTCAGCAGGCGTTTTTAATTGGTATAATAATATAAGTTTGGAATTTTGTTGTTTAAATATATTTGAAAATATGATTTATATTTTCAAATATATTTAAAAAACAAAAATAAAAATAATTTGAGAAAACCGAGAGGTTTCACTCTTTATGGCATTGTGTTAAGTTTTATGTTAAGAAAGCCCTATCAAATTCTGATTCGACAAACGTTTGATCGTTTTAAGATCAGTATTATCAGAAACAATTTTAGTAAATTTGTTAATATCGTAAAATTTGCGTATTACATTTTTGAAGTGAATTTTATGTGGCGCTGGATGTAAATCGTTTTAGGTACAGTCACGAAAATATGTGACGAAAGTAACATGGCGGGAGCAGGGATAGCGCAGTAGAGGTTCTTGCTGTCCAAAAAATTACGAGAATTGTGCTGATGTCGCAACGCGTACCACCTGTGGTTTGCTCAATAGAGCTTTGTCTGTTTTGGCGGGATTTCTGCCTGACTTTTACACTGGTTCATTACGCCTTGAGCTCTTAGTAGAAGAACCCTTTCCTGGCAGAAAGAAATGCATTCTTGCGGTTATCTGTCCTCATTGACAGTCCATATGAGCCTCCCAAATTCCGGAGGTGAGACTGTGCGATTATTTTTCCCCGATGTGTCTGAGCGGTTGAACAAGGCCTAGCTTAAGTGCAATTACTATACTTCACTGTTTTTGACGGAGCATGGCCCCTTTCGCGTCAGTCTGTTTCGCTTTGCACTGAAAAATAACCCGGAATTTTCCCGCAGGTTTCAGACATAGGACGTTTTGTTACATTGAAGTGAGCACGATGATGCGCGTAAAGATTTGTTAGAGAGTTTCCGTCAAGATCTCAGCGGAGTAGAGTCACGCGATTCCTTAGAACGTGTTATCTTTATTCATCTAACTTTATTGGGAGTAAACTGGTTCTTAAGGCATTTAGATCATTCGACAATTGAGTTTTCGAAATAATAGATGTGCCGTATCGCTCATAAAGTAGGAACAGACAAATTCTGTCTGGGAAGCGTTGCACGGCGGAGGTCGTATACTTCGATTGTCCCTGGATACTTGTGTGGCATGAGGCGGATCGTTAAGGGGCACCCAAAAGGATTCTGAGATAAGCCGAGTTGTGGCTTGGGACCAGTATTGCGATGCAATAGGTTGAGCATAATTCAAGTTGAGTGTAATTGAAATATTTCAGTTAAATATCAAAGTTTTTAAATTTAGGAATAAAAAATTACAAGGTATTATTTTAGTGGCATATAAAGGTTATATTATGCCACACAGTAGCGCAGATACTGTGAGTTTGATATCAATAAGATTGTATCAGGAAAACCGTACACAAAAATCGTAAAAGGAAAATGACCAAATTCTCTATTATATTATTTTATGGGAAGAGCACATCAATTAACCAAAGGCTTAATATATAAACTGATGAAACTATAAATGGAATTGTTTATTATTTTATTAAGATATATCTTAAAGGAGGATTAAGTGCTTTAGGAAGCACCTAATGTCCGTTAGAAGATACGTGACTCGTCTAAATCCGCAAATACAGTTGTGTACTCTAGAATTGCTTCGTTAATTTTATAAATATTTATATTCTGCTGCTAGTCCACCGTTACATTTTTACTTACGTACACTTATAATATTTCCAAATACTTGTTTCATACTCCCACAATAAATTAAATAATATTGTATTCAGAATAATTAAGCTTGTTATGGAAACTTCAGGTACTGTAGCGAGGCGAGCAGTCAAGGGGATGACTGGTTTTTCTGATTAATTAATGCAATTTTAGGTTCGACATCTAATATCAAGTGTTTTCAGTGATATGAAAGTTATATAAATCAGAAGATAAAAATATATACGTTATTTTTTGCATGTATGTTTTCGTTTTTCAATATCTTCTGCCAGTTCAGTTCAGTTCAGTTAAATAAAACTAACAATGGTCTTAAGAGAAAAATATCGCCACGAAAAGACTTATTTTCAAAATTACATTTTTACGTAAAGTACGGTAAGGAAAAAATTAGGAAAAAAATGTTATTATTATATTTTGAAGTTAAAAAAATAACACAGAAAATGCTTGCCTGATCAGCGAAGGTCGGTTCTTGTATACATGTATCCGTTTTTTGCCTTTAGTTGAACAGTTGTAAACTGTTTGAATGTTTATATATTTGTGCTTCAACGATCCCTGAAATATAAAGTATAATTATGTGTTATATTCATTTTATAAAGTTTAAAATATTTACAAACTATTATTTAATGTTATATGACAGTTCAACCAGGTAATAATATTAATCGTAATAATGTTTGTGATCACTGATCACACACCAACAAAGAAATTTTTCGTATTTAAATGAAGAATAAAAATGGTTATTGTGACATATTTTTGGACTATTTGGTTTCTATATGAATAGCTGTAAAAATTAATAAATGAAATCTAATGTTTTTACCAAATCCTGAATGTGACATGTAATGAAACATTCGAATGTTGAGTGGCCATTTCGAACAAATTTTCTAAGAGACACATAAAAATATTAATCTATGACATTGAAAGTTTTAACCTGCACATTAGACACTTTAATTACAATTTAATTTACTCGAGTTTCAGTGGTAAATAATGATGTTAGTCCATATGATGCGCCAAATGAGTAATACATACTTAAGACTAATGAATTTGATATATTTTTTGGCTTGTAAGGATTCTATCTACGACAATTAAAATTTAATTACAACATTAGTTTTAATACGAAATAATTTTATAGTGGGTAGAATGAAATATATTGAGGACTTACAAATTTAGTTCTCACTATATTTCGTTCTATCTACTATTAAAAAGTATAAGATTTAATGGAATGAAATATGGAAAAACCTAAAAAAGTGCGTTTGAGTTTAATTCAGTTGTGATTGACTGAAACTCATTCAGTAATTCTGACATTTTAAAATTGTTTGTGGATTACTTCTACTCTGTGCGACTGTTTGACTGCATACTCTTATGTGTTTGACATTGACAGTTTGAACGTGAACAATGAATCTTTTATTGTTGGACATAAATAATAAATCTTTAATGTATTTGTAATATATTATTTATTTGTAACACGTATTATGTAACACGTATTATATATAAATTATAACACGTATTATATATAAATTTTAGCTTTCTTCACTCCTTCTCAATTCACTATACGAAATCATATACTCTTCAGTGCACGCAAATACTTAAGTGGGGTGCAAAATGTTCTCTTCAAATATTAATATATAGACCTGAATCATCAATTACAGAAAAAAAATTAAGTAAGGTATATGTTTTTAAAAATGTGAAAAACTTGTCAAGCACGAGTAAAACTCGCACTGTGATGGTTTCGTACACATTTCGGCACTTATAAATATTTGAATGTACATTTCTATTAATTACTAATATAAATTTTTCGCAACGTAAGTATATGGCGGCGTATTCTTTTTATACTATTTTTTTTCACCATTTCTTTTATACTATTTTTTTTCCCGGGAGTAAAACTATGGTATATATTTCTAAAATTATAAGATCTCGGATAGTTACTGCAGTTTTCATGTAATTTTCTAGTTACATTTTACCAACCACTTTTTTTTACGATTTTTGGCACAGTAGTTTCAGAAGTATATATTTTCGCAGATTTTTGAGAACGTCTTAAAAATATGCGAATTTAAAATTGTGAAAAAAAAAAAATTTTCTATTCTTCATGACAATTCTTTTCAAATGGTAATAATTCACACAATATATAAAATAAGAAAAATAAATATCTAGAACTTTATTTGCCTCCTATATAATTGTTATACGAATATCTAAGAAAATTGGCGGAGTAAAACACGGGGGGGGGGAGTGGTGTTGTTAATAAAATGTATTATTATGTAAATTTTCAAGTTTCTATGTTGTGATTTTTCTGAGAAAATCAACTTTGAAAACAGAAAGAAATATATTGCCTACTATATCTTTAATTTACAAAACGCCTACAAACGATATAGTAGGCAATATAAATACATTGCCTACTATATCTTTAATCTACAAAACGCCTACATACGATATAGTAGGCAATATAAATACATTGCATACTATATCTTTAATGTACAAAACGCCTACAAAAGATATAGTAGGCAATATAAATACATTGCCTACTATATCTTTAATCTATAACACGCCTACAAACGATATAGTAGGCAATATAAATACATTGCCTACTATATCTTTAATCTACAAAACGCCTACAAACGATATAGCAGGCAATATAAATACATTGCCTACTATATCTTACAAAACGCCTACAAACGATATAGTAGGCAATATAAATACATTGCCTACTATATCTTTAATCTACAAAACGCCTACAAAAGATATAGTAGGCAATATAAATACATTGCCTACTATATCTATAATCTACAAAACGCCTACAAAAGATATAGTAGGCAATATAAATACATTGCCTACTATATCTTTAATCTACAAAACGCCTACAAACGATATAGTAGGCAATATAAATATATTGCCTACTATATCTATAATCTACAAAACGCCTACAAAAGATATAGTAGGCAATATAAATACATTGCCTACTATATCTTTAATCTAAAAACGCCCATAAACGATATATCTTCAATCTACAAAACGCCTACATACGGTATAGTAGGCAATATAAATGTATTGCCTACTAAAAAATATTGAATATGGCGATATGTGCGGGTTAATATGTTTTATTTCTCTGCGAAATTTTAAGTTTTTATCTCAAGAAATTTTAGAGAAAATCGGCTTTGATGGACATAGGGAGAGACACGTGAGTGATTTTATAATAGTTCCATTTTTCCGTTTCAGGTAGGGAACCATAAAAAAGAATAAGTAACATTAAGATTCCATATTGTGAAAGTTTTTCCATTTCAAAAAAGTAAAAAAAAATTAAACTTTCACTATTTTTTAACACGAGTGATGAGTAAATTTTAAGAATGGTTAATGAATCAAGTTTAATAAGCATCTTAATCATCGAGTGTCATGAAAAATTTAACATCATAATGGTTCGTTATTAATTACCGGCTTAGGACAGTAATTTTTAAAGAAACATATTTTTTTTTCATCAAAGTAAAATATAAATTTGGCTCTGTTACAAATATAACTTGAACATAAGTGTACTAAGTAAGGAAATCACTAGTAATAAGGAAATGAAATAAACGACTCACTATTAATAAGGAAATAGAATAAACGACAAATTTAATAAACGATTCAATATATCAAAGTTTTATTTCTAAACTTTTTAAGAGCAATGAAAAATATGCACATCACTTCTTTGAACCTTTTGAGTTATGTTCGAATTATATTTTCAAAGCATGTGTTCGGTATAACGTAAATATTAGTCAAGATAAGCTTCATTCAAATATTCCACTAAAAATGTTAACAACGCACTATTTTTTAAATTCATACATATTTTTTTTTCATCAAAGTAAAATATAAATTTGGCTCTGGTACAAATATAACTTGAACATAAGTGATCACTAGTAATAAGGAAATTAAATAAACGACTCACTATTAATAAGGAAATAAAATAAACGACAAATTTAATAAACAACTCAATATATCAAAGTTTTATTTCTAAACTCTTTAAGAGCAATGAAAAATATGCACACATCACTTCTTTGAACCTTTTGAGTTATGTTCGAATTATATTTTAAAGCATGTGTTCAGTATAACATAAATATTAGTCAAGATAACCTTCATTCAAATATTCCACTAAAAATGTTAACAACGCACTATTTTTTAAATTCGATAAAAAAAATTATCGTGCTACCGATGTATTTAATGTGGCGGAATGCCGAATTCTGCCTAAATTAATAAAACTGGGACAATTTTATCTTAATTAAAATGTGGTTTTAATGTAAATTAGCGATGACGGCACACTGCGTCACCTTAATTGTTCATATAGTTTTTGTAGAATACAATATGAATTGTGTTTATTTCTATACTAGCTGTGCCCGCGACGGAGTAAAAAAGTTATAAATATATATATATATATATATATATATATATATATATATATATATATATATATATGTATATATATATATATACATATATATATATATATATATATATATATATATATATATATATATATATACATATATATATATATATATTCACTCAGAACAGCGTAAAGTTTATTAAAACGCTAAAAGATGACGTTGGCACCCAATCGGTTTCGTAGGTTCTGACATTACCGCGTACTATGTTTTAAATATGTATTTGGAACAATATTTAGAGTTGATGTACTTCGTAGGAACGGTGAGTTAGATCATATAGTCTGTGGTTTGATACATATTTTTATTTGTATTCCGGATGTGAAATAAGGCCCTGGATCTAATTCGTTGTTGATGTACTTTCGAAGATATGGCAAAAAGCACATCTTCGTGATCTGAATATCCCTTCAATATATCATAAAGTGTCATCATGTCTTTCTAACTTAGGACATTCAAAGTGTCATATGTGTACATATTTTTATGAAAATATTAGGTACCCTTAAATATTTAATTTTTTACACGTATCTAAATATGTAACAAATCCTCCTACCATGAGTTCTATTCTTATTTAATAGATTTTTTTGTTTTTTAAATTTGTTATTCTTAACTAATTAAAAAAAAGTAAATTGACGACTCAGCTCCAATCATGAACTGAACTATTCGTCAGTGAGCGTGTAATGGCTTATCATACTTAGTCATTATTTTTAATTATTAAGTTTACATTTCTTGTTAAAAGTAGCTTTCAAATGTAACCAGGGTGCGTGTAAACTACGTACATACTTTAACAGTGACAGAGAAACAAGAAAGGTTGAACTAAAATGGAAAACTTAAAATATTTTATAAGTTAATTTTAATGGCGGTAAGCTTTGAATATAATTAAATTTTAATTTCTTGTACGGAAATTTCAAGCCTGGGTTCAATACAATGTTTAAGTTACATTGCTACATATTAATTTATTTGCCAGTCTTGTTCTATTTTTGATAACTAAATACTTACAGAGGTGAACAGTAAAACTTTACAATTATGCATGTGAACTCGCATGCCTATTTGTATTTTATACGTGAACTATTTCAATGCTGGAAGTAATTAATTTTCTGTTTAATATCTCTACCAAGTTTTAGCTGTACAGGCGAATATTTGGAGGGGATGTCCTTTGAAATCTTTATTGGTCGTATTGTGTACGTCACTAGTGAGTGTTATTGTGGAGACCGAGGCTTGATGTGTGATAACAACATCAGTTGTATGTAAATTGTTTATTATATGTCTCTATACTTTCTGAGAAACGTAAAAGTTTTCGTGGAAAACGGGGAATTGTTTCCTACATGTAATATAGACCTGTAAAGATTGTAACGTTGTTTTAATGTCGATAAGTTTATAAATATATCGTAAAAGTGGATTTTGTTTAATGATATAGCGTGTTGCGTCGGTTGTGTCGGCATGAATTAATTAAATTTGTACTAATGCGTAAACTTCAAAGTCAATGAAAAATTCTTCACATTGCATGGATCAGTTCCTAGCAAGTGCTTAATGATCATTATAATCAGCAAGACAAATTGGAGATTGTATGAATTTGCAATAGGCTTCATGTAATGTATTATAAACATATTTATCTCATTCTAAAATAATTTAAACAGATACCATTTACAGAACAAACATCGACAAAACCACAGCGCGTTGTAAAATAAAAAGTTTATAAGGATGTTTCTTCTTAGTTTAGTGATTTTTTTTGTGACGATCCTACCTATGCATAAATGTATATTTAAAAATACAACGTATATATTAGTTTTAAATAACGGTCCATTAAATATGAGAAAAACTCGTACTACGAGGTTTCTGTTAACAATTAGGTACATATAAAGGTTTAAACAGTTAATGGCATTGCATATAAGTATTTTTATTAAACTATTAACAATATACGAAATGGAATACAATATCTTTCTGTACGAGCTCAACAACAATCAGCGTGTTTACGCTTTTCGCATCTTCATCAAAATAGAAATCGGAATCGTATATGCGCATGTACGTTTAACAAAGGTATATAAAATCTGACGAGAGCATCCCACTGACTAGAGACACCTTTATATTATCATTCTTAGTGGAACCGAACATTTTATACCCATGCCCTACAAAAACTAATGATGCAATAAGACAAATTGCAGACTATCCGTATTGGTCAATAAACTGTACCCATAGTAATGTACTAATTTTTTTTCATATTCTAGAAAATTATTGGCAGGTCGCGTGTCTGCGTAAAAAGGATGGAAAGGACATGCCGTTAAATGATGAAGGGCCTTCAAAAGATGTCATGGCTTAATACCATTGCTTTGGTTACGGTTTTTAACTGCTCCTATTCTAAAGTTTATTCTATTGTGTTATTACTCGGATAACTCTGCTACTCGTGATGTAAAATCATACAATCCTGTTTGCGGAATAATACGAGATTGCTTGATTTCATGTTAAGTTCTGACTGTGTCACATTTCTATTAGTCTGTTTCACAAATTTACTCGTTTTGATGAAAATTTTATTTATTAGAATTTTCACCAGACTGCTCGTAAAATTGTGGGACAACGATGGGAAATTAGATCTAATTACTTATTCATTTCTTGCCTTGTTAAAATCAAATTGCTCGGTGCATATAATGTTAAGCTACACCAATTGATAATATTATAGACTGTTTTCGTTGGTTAAAAGTTCTAGTAAGATTTGATAACACTGTAGTAGTACTGGTCAACATAGCTCATATCACTCATACGAACAATTTCCGCCTCTATTTTTTCGGTATAATGATAGTTGATAAGATATCAGAGTACTAATGGTTAACATGTACGTCACTCGTAAATTTGTTGTACAGTCGGTGATGCGTAGCGTAATCAGCATAGAAAGTAGTGTTGGAAATCTATTACCGTAATATAATTCAGTAAACTGTTTCTGTAAGTAATAATTTCTGCCATATTTTAAAGCAGTTGTTAGTAGTTTTCACACCATTTTCTTACGAAGCGACTGGTAGCGATTTCGACCTGAGTTTGTAATGTTATTGAAATATAAATTATTTTTTTATGAATTCTTTCAAAATATCTAGAGAAGAAGCAAACATTTTTCATCACTGTAACTTGTTAAGAGTTCTGAGCAATGATTTATAGAAAAATTTCAACTTTTAGCAATATGGAAGACGATAAGATTTTTACGCTGAAGATATAGATATAGTCTGCGAGATAGCGGCAAGTCATAGTTAAAAATAGTGAATATACAGTTTGATTTATTTGTTGCGTTCAGATTTTAAAATACTTTTTAAAGAAAAAGTCAGGGTTAAAAATTTACAAAAAACCTAATATTTTTTTACGTTGGTATAATAAGTGACTTTTGTTGCAACTTAATGTCAAAGCAAGGTCTTTGCTATGAATTTCTATTTCAATAGTTTTTAATGATTACATCTATATACTAATTCATAAAGCATGAGGTTTTGTACGCCTTTTTCGTAAGTGTAAAATGACAAGGTATCCCCGTTAAGGCCACCTTTCAAAGACGTAAATTTCCTGTAATGTATACTAATTATGTTTATAAATTTATATAATGTATAAAAATTATATAATTATTATTGTATGAGTTGCATTTGTTTTGGTCCAAATAGTTTGTCGCGTTGATATTGCAGAACTAGAAAAAGGGTGCAGGTAAATTTTATTTGATTTGAGCAATATTATCTGGTACATACTTTCGTAGAATTATAAACATTTTTACGGCTTGCATAAGAAAGCTTGATTTTCGGCATTACACTTAGTCGTGCACATTGCCTCCTATTACTTGGAAAATTTTGACGTCATTTAAAATTTCCTCCAAAACGAATAAGTGTTTCCGAAAGTTATCATAGATTAGTGAATAGTTAACGATTTTTATCATTTTTTGACATCGTAACAAACTGTAACACAATAAATGATTATACAATAAAAGTGTAAAAAATGGAAGCTTCGTCTGCAACTTTTAAATCATTATAATTATCGGTTAATATCCGTTCTGGGTAAAATATGAAAGTCTATAAATTTTTGTTTATTATACGAATAAATATTTATTTCGTCAAGTAACTCACACTGTGATGTTCGCTGAAGAAATAAAGAAAATTAATAAACACCAGTCGTTAAGTTATTGAGAGAGGAATGGAAACTTATTACGGCCGTTTCTAATTTAATAATATTTATGGACGTTTATGGACTCTTTAATAGAATATTTGTTACTATTAATTACAGTTCTGTTTGCTTATTTAAATACAATAAAAGGATCTACAATGCACTGAAGAAATAGTTCGCCGCAACCGCACTTACGTCAGGGCCATGTCCGGTCGATGTAAAGTAAATATTTGCACCATCTAAACTGGGCCCAACACATTTTCAAGTTTCCTCAACAGTTTTATCATATGGCAAAGTTGGGCCGTTTGCTTTGTCATAGTGAGGTTTGTGCACGACTGTCATACGATCCACTATTACTTCCTGGATGCTCGCACTCGCGATAGTTGCGAGGAAACGGACAGATAACAATATGATCAACGAATGTTATGCTCGTATTGTTTGTGGGTAGAATTATGTATAATAACAAAATTACGAAAAGGCATATTTGTACACTAACGAGTTTTTGTCTGTTATATTAATGTTAATAGATTTTAACATAATTAATAGAATTTAAGTATCTGTCCGTTATTTTGTATTTTTAGTTTTTAAATGCTTTTTTTATTTGCATAATTGATTACTAAAATGAAACTTAAATTAAAGATGTATCTATTCATCTGCCTGTCTTTCTGTTAAGTAAACAACTGAATGTTAACTCGAAACATTATTGACATTAATTATACATAGCAGCTCTGAGACTAATTGACAAAATTAGTAATTGGTTTTATCATGATATCTTAAACGATTTCGAAGTTATGATGATGTTGGTATCGAATTCCGCGAAGCAGGTTTACACACTTCTACTTTCTGTGGCTGTAGTACTTACACAAACGCATTGCGTAACCCATACTCCAAACTTAATACCGGTCAAATATGAATTGGAATACAGTGGTATCTTAACATTCTCTTATATGCAACCATATAATTATTTTGATTTTTGGTCAGTACCTGACATATTTTTAAACGATTTTTACATTTTAGATTATATTCCATATGGTACCCACCATGTATTACGTAGTGTCAAAACCAATTCCATAGAATTTGTTCCATGGTCTTGATTAATTATAAATATTACATTTTATGTCGATTTTTCTCTAAATTATCTCTCTAAACAATTCAAAAGTTCACATGAACGAAATGTGGGAACTGCTAGTATAAAAATAATAAACGATCAAGCACCACATGGATTATTCCTTATAATTAAGACCTGGTAAGCCGACGTTGCTAGTCATTGCAGTAACTCTATATATAATTGATTTATAAAAAAAGAATTAAAAAAGTGGTAAAAAAATGTTGAGAAAATTCTATGTATCTCGAATTTTTCATAAGTTTTAGGACTCTTAGAAGTAAAGAGGTTGGAAAAGCGCTTTTTAGCGTTTCACCTTATTTGTCAACTGAAGTGTAAAATATTGACTTAGTCAATATTTTACCCGTATGTTGAAATTTGAAAAGGTCTAGGTTTGATTAGATATCTTACTTGGCAGGTTAATTTATTTTGGTAGGATGGTTAAACAGGTAAAATCGACTTCAAAAATGAAAACCTTAATTTTTCGTTTAAAAAATATAACAGTCCAACATACATTACGTCCATACAAAAGTGTCTATGTTAAGCGATATTTATATAATAAGATAGATTAAGCGAAGTTTTAACAGCCAATCGGATAAAATGATAGACAAGGGATAAAGAGATTAGGCGTTTTGTTCTCAATGAAATAGGTTAGGTAACACAAAATTTTTTTAAAAATAGTAATTTATTTATTTGTTTATATGTCTTTCGGTTGTGATAATTTTAAATACCCTAGCCTCTTGGTCGTCTTTTCTTTTTAAGTGAAAACTTTAGGTGCAGCTTTAAGTGCACCTGCACACTTTTTACTTTGAAGTGAAAACTCATTCTGAGCAAAGTACGTAGCTGAGGGATTCGCTCGTCTCGGTGACGCTAATGTGATCGGCCGTGCGAATTCACTGTCTAACACTAAGTGTTCCCTTTGTAGAATTACGTTCTGCCTTTGAATAATATTTTCCGACTAATTTCCCATTCAGTTAGCTTCGTTGTATTATCGGCTCCTTCTAAGTTAATTCGGCCAGCTTTTCGTCTTGTCGACTCTTTCAGCTTAATTCGCTCTTTTATATCGGTGTGTTGCATTAAACTATCTTAATACGAACTGTAATAATTTTCATGAAAAGAGGACATGTATTTCGTAAAATAAATATTTTGTTTTGCAATTTATGAAAAAAATTGTTATGCAACATTTCTTTTAAAATTTTAATTCATTACTTTCAAATTTGTTCGGCCTGTTCGTAAAAAAAACATGTCACAAAACTAACGGTGTGCTAACATTTTGGACGTAATATAATGTCATCTCACATAGAGTTGAAAATCTCGTCTCGAAGTACCTATTTTTACAATGGATTTTTTAGCATGAATGCGAAGAGAAAAAAATTTACATATTTATATTTGTAAATACATGTTAACTACAAACTTAATCCGAATTTTGATTTTAACTACTTTCCTAGCAAATTTAACCGTGATGTAATAATAAATATATCCTCTTGCTTTTAAAACACCTTGCTACCATCTGGGCTGTTCCTTCTTATTAATTCACCAAAACTCTTCATTAAATCATCAATAGGAAAATGTGAAATTTGGTGCCATTCCTCCACCACTACATTCTAAAAGTATCTTAATTTAACTGGTGCTATATTTCTTTACTTAATTTTTCCCTAGTTAATGCCAGACACGTTCTATATCCTTGCTTTCTATGTATATCTTCTAGACTGCTGGTAAAGTCAGACATTGCGAAAAATAAAAAAATTTGAAAATCCTAAAGCTCAGAGATCTAAACATTTGATGGCATTGTTTCTTTAATCCATCGCATGATGTGTACGTGGCAACAATGGGTTGCAGATAAAAAGTTACGGTGTCCCCACATTCATTGACGAGGCATCACATTGAGTCACTTTTATGGGAATGACATAAGAGTATAAAATGTCTTCTTATGCACCTCTGCAACCCAGTCGACGGTGAAAGAAGGCTTTGTGGATTTGCTGACAAACACGATTGGCGACGGCATAGATCGAACGCTTCCAGCGTCATATAATTTTCTCAGATGACAGCAGGAACTGTCAGAGTGAGCCAACTAGATCGAATCAGCTAATTTCGAGTCATGTACTAATATATATGCATATATATTATATCTATGTCTAAACGCACACACACACATACACACACACACACACACATATATATATATATATATATATATATATATATATATGTATATATATATATATATATATGTATATATATATATATATATATATATATATATATATATATATATATATATATATATATATGTAACTAAACTAAATTATGTATCGAGCGTAACTTTATAATAACATATTTGTATTACAAAATGTCGCTAAAACTATTTCAATTTTATATACAGTAACTTAACAGACACTTATGCATATATTACAATATGCATACTATACATATCTGTTTAGTTTTAGCTTCATTGTTAATGTGCGAAATTAAATCAGAAACTTGATTTAACAACTTGTTATGTCATTTTCATAATCAAATAAACAAGTGTGAAATTCCATCAATACTTAATTTTCCACATAATTCTGAATAAATTTTTCTGTTTCGTTTTATCATTCGGGTTTGGCGTGGAGGCAGCTGCACTTACAGAGACCAGATATTCTGTAACTTTTGTATCTTCTGACCGGCGCAGGTAGACATTCTTCCAATTCATTATCTCAATTGTTAAGTCATAAACATTTTGTATTATTGCTTTTTTTTTCCACATCTACCGTGGTACAACGAAATATTATCAGATTTTTCTTACTCAATTTCATGTAAATTATACATACATTGTAACATAGCCATTTCAGGAATTAAATATGATATATACAAAATTTGATATCGGTAGACACATATTTAATCAGTACGATCTGATTTCACGTCTACAATCTACGACTACACAAACTTGACTGTTGATTTTCACCATCAACAAGATGGAATCGTTGAGCATCGCCAACGCGAGGAGATGCAGAAGAGTTGAGGAGGGAATTTTTGACATGAATAAAAAATTCATTCTTGTTCTATCCAATGGCATGAAACCCTCAGTATCTAAAGATAGCGTCACAATAATTTTCACAAAATAAATTTGATCTAATTTGCAAGTTAAAGTCAAAATATAAAAGTTTACATCAGCATTATGGATTTATTTACCACCATAAATTACTACTGAAACGGTGAGCGGAATAGTTGTGAACATGTAAGTACATAACGTACAGATATGTGTCTATCATGAATGTAAATTAAAGGAGATAAATATAATAAAATGTTACGATTATTTCAATAAAAGGCAATAAAATGAATAAGTGGCCACTTATTGATTTATCTTCTGCCTAATCTATTACCGTTTCAGTTATATGAACAAATAAAAGCTTAATGAAATCAATTATATTTGGAGTTAACCATCTCAAAAACGCGCTTTCCTTATCAAATTCGCGTTTTTAGTAAAATATTCAGTAAAATTAAAAAAAAAAAGAAAATAATTTAGTGTCTAATATGACTAAAATCTTAAAAAAATCATTTAGTGTCTATTATGACACTTGATTTGCTCAAAAATGTTTTTTCTCAAGGAATACAAGGAATATTTTGGTTTTTATGGGAAGAAAAATATTCAGATCCTAAAATTTTCAGAAGCCTTTGAAGATCTGTTCTAATTATTTTAATTTCCTTTAAGAAATTAAAATAATTAGAACAGATCTTCAAGTGACATTGTACACGATTTAGGCAAGAACTCCATATTTATAACTAGTGCTTTTAATAGGTATTAAATGGTTGTATATGTTTATATATATACATATATATATATATATATATATATATATATATATATATATATATATACATATATAATTTTGAAATTTAAAAGTATTTACTCGTCGTCTGAATTGGAAGTGGTGTTTAACTCTGTTTATTTTTGTTGTTGTCTCACCCATAAAAAGCTAACTTTTTCAATTATATTTTACTCATATTGAGTGTGTCATATCATTTTGCATGTGATTTAAATTTATATATTCCATAATCCAAAACATATATAATTAGAAAACTCATTTGTAGTCTTAAGTATTAAAAAATTGCCTAACGTTATTTTAGCAGGCGCTTTTAATTCTGTGTGGCTTAGCATAAGAAAATAGAGATTTGGTATTTAATTATAATAGAGTACATAATTATAGAAATCTAAAAATATATTGACTTTACTTGTAAAACTATTTTGGAATGTTTCCAAAAATACATATTTGTATTATTTATTTCCAAGTTGTATATGTAACATCTAGCGAAAAATGTTGTAGGAGGAAGAAATTTCTTTAACTTGGGGATAACTTTTCATGAAATGTTCCTTAATTAGTAACTTTTGATATCTGTTTTTCCTTTTTGATAATGACTTACGTGTACCCACATCACAGCTATAATAATCAATAATTGAAAAAAAAAATGTAAACACTTGAACAAAGACTAGAAACTGATACGTAAGAATGAAAAGAATAAACACGATTATATAACAACACATAGCAACTGTAATTCTGAAGTAGCAGAATCAAACAAAGAAGAACGCAAACTCATTTGATACAACGAATGCATTTAATTGAATATCACGACCGGTTATATAGGATATGTCCACAGAAATACTTGTTCCACCTAAACTTTGCAAACTCAATTCAAAGTTTTAATATTGGAAACTTAACCAATTTATAATACTAAAGCAAGATAGCGCGGCTATCGCAACATGTACCATTGCTCTTATATTGCTCGCCCACATTTTACGAGTGACTTAAATAAAAATTAATTTGCTGTCGACGAGATAGTCTTCTGCAAAGTATCATCTCTTAGTTAATAAAGATTACTCTCAGTTAATAAAAATCACTTCAACTCAATTAATGTACAGTTTAATGTTTAAATTTTGTCAATTATGAAGGATCAAGTTGTCTGTTAATTGATATGAAACGGGAAACAATATCAAAGATAAAATGAAGCAAATTTGAGATCACTAAGAGAATCAACTGTTTTTGCTATTACGATTAGGAACTTGGTACAAAATTTTGTATCGACAGCCGTTAGGTCGTTTTTAGGATCAGCATTTTTAATGATTGGGATTTTTATATTTACTAACATTAACTTATTGAATTTTTCATCTGAATTTTATATGGCATGGAATGTAAACCATTTCCAACAATATCATGAAAATATATGACAAGAGTAACATAGGGAATTAGAGATAGGGCAGCTCAACTTATTGCAGTGCAACAAGTTCACGTTGTGTACAATAGAGGTTTAATTTAACTTAAGTTAGTATTTGCTTCTCTTTTGGTGCAACGAATATTAGATTTGCACAAAAGATAGGTAAGGAAATACTTAGGAGATTTATTAAAAAATGTGTCTGCTTGCTAGGAACAAGCGAAGCGTATAATGTTCGGCGGTGATTTTTCGGTAATGTGAAAGAAACACAACAGTAAATTGAGTACGGTTGAAACGAGATTATCGCGGATAAAAGTTTACGTGATAGAATGAAAGATTAAATTGTATAAAGAAAAAAAAATCAACAAGAATGCGACATTGAAGAAAGTGCGATAATAAAGACAAAACTGGAGTCACAATTAAATGAAACTACGTGACGTAGTGTTATTTCTACTCTCTTTAAGTTTTTTATTACCTACTTTCTTTACGACCTAGGTTTCGTCGTATTACAATATCTTCAGGTGGGCTATTAGCAAAGATAAATGCAATTGAATTTGAGTAACATAATGGCAACGATTTTTGGGGTTCCACAGGTCTTTGCTAATAGCCCAGCTGAAGATGTTGTAATACAAAGAAACCTAGGTCGTGGTAAAAAACTTAATGAAAGTAGAAATAATACTAAATCACGTAGTTTTATTTAATTGTGAATAATGAATTTTTACAAAATTAACGCCAAATATATTCAATAATTGTCTGAATATTAATCTGCAGTATCTCCCATATTGTTCTCTAACGAATAATAGGTTAAGGATCCTATTTTTCCATCTTTCGTCCTTTCTTTAGGTAAAAGATAAATAGTTACTTAAGTAAAATAACAGTTGTATTTTGGTACTTAATTGTATCAAGTATTGCCTATAGTGGTGCATAAAGAGTACAGTGTGCCGCAGAGTAACGCAGATAAAATGAGTACGATACGAATATCGGAAAAACCGTGCTTATAATTTCTGTGTTGTTGACGTTTAAGAACAGTTGTATAATTTATGGAGATTACGTTGTAAAATAATATGTGTTTAAGATAATCTATATCTACCTCATTCCATTGAATAATAAAGCTAAGATTTATGATAAAATTGATTTTATAATAAAAACCGTCAAGGAAAAAATACTAAGACCTCTGTTTCATTATTTTATTAAGGACTTATTATGGAAGAAACATAAATGGAATAATTTATTATTTTAACAATGTATGCGTTAAAATAAGAACCGGAAATTGAGGAAGTATGTGACGTGCTTCATAGCAGAATAAATGCAACAAAACGATCATATCCCATCGAGCCTTCGCCAATAACTGCTTCTAGTCCGACAAGTAAAGGTGAGAAAAATCCAAAACGAGAAAATTCTTTAGAATGTGTCCTAATTATGGTAAAGCATTTTTACCATTGTATACTTGTAATAGTTCCCAATCTGGTATTTCCGTTTCATATTCCTATAATAAATTAAGTAGTATTACATTCGGAATGTATAAATCTTTTATTGAAACTTGGGCAAAGCAAGTAATTACTAAGAAGAGTGAGCCAACAGAATAATTAATGTAATTTTAGGTTACAAATCTATTTAATATGAAGTATTTATGAAAAAATTTACGGATCCGATATTTTTATACATAAGAAATTTTCGTCACCTGATTTCTCTTAACAGTTATTTTACTTCAGTTCAGAAATCTTAAGAATTGCTTTGGGAGATAAATATCCCTCCAAAAATACTTATTTTAAGGACATTCATATATTTTACGCTAATTCTGGAGAGATTAAAATGTATGATTATATCATTATATTTTGAATAAAAAAATATATAATAAAAACAAGGTTTGTCCTGACAGCGAACATAGGTTCTTGTAACCGAGTGTCCGCTTTATTTGCTTTTCGATTGATCGGCCGCAAACTGTTTGAGTGCTTCTGATTCTATGCTTCAATGGACTCAAGAATGCAATGTAATATTATTTATTACATTTATTTTACAGAGTTTTATATATTTGTAAACAAACATAAAAAATTACGTGAAACTTCTATAAAATAATAGTATTAATTAAAAGACCGTTAAAGCTCATATCATCGATATTATAAATGTATTGTACTTAAACAATGATCTTAACAATTGTATTAAAGATAGTTAACAAGTCATTAAAAATACCTACAACGAACCATTTTTCACGCCTGTGAAAGATATAATAACAGGCAACATATTTTCATAGTGAAAATTTAGAATTGGAAAAACATGTTTTCGTCAATATGGAAATGTTTACATGTTTCTATGGGACCACCTTAGCGTGAGTTCTATTCGTAATTAAACGATTTTTGTTTAAGTTTTTTAAATGTGTCAACCTTTATAACTGGAATACAAAGGTATATCGATCGATTATCGACTCAACCTCTCAATAGTGGTGACATTAATTTAATTATGCTCTAAGATTCTTACGATAGAATAAGAACGGCATTAAAGTGGAAACATAAAAGATTTTATGAATTAATTTCAGTGCTGGTAAGGTTTCAATGCGATGTATATGTTGCAGTGAGGCATATAAATTTATTTACCGGTATTATTCTATCTCTACTAACTAAATAATTACAGTCGCAATTACAAAACTTTACAGCCAAAAGCAAGAATCCTTTACCAATTTGTTTTGCTAAAGTCGGGGGAGATACGGGGTTATAGGGGGGAGTTACGAGAACTATTTCAATTCTGTAAGTAATTTGTAACAATATGTATTTAATATATCTACCAGCTTTTTAGTGGCATGGTGGGGGAACATGTTGTGGGGAAGTCGTTTGGAAGCTTCATTGGTCGTATTGCGTACGTGACAAGTGAGTGCAATTGTGGAAACAGAGGCTTAATTATGTGGTAAATTAGATATGGTTCGATGTAAATAATTTATTGTATGTTTCTTTACTTTTTGAGATTCGTAAAGTTTTTCGTGGAAAATGGGGCTAAATTTTCCGTTATGTAATGTACAGCTAAACAGATTGTAACTTTACTTTACTTCGACAAATACGATAAATATCTTATTGAAGTAGAATTTGTAGCATGTCGTGCCAGGTTGTGTCGGCGTGAACTAGTTCAGGTTTATATTAATGCGTAAAATTCAGATCAGTCAAGTGTAATCCACATTGTGTAGATTTAGATAAAATAAAAACAAATAGTTTCTAGCGGGAACTTAATGATTATCATAATTTGCAAAACAAATTGGATATGGTACGAAACTGTATACGAGTTTATGCACAATCTACAAAATACTTGCATCTTTTAAAAATATTTGCGGGAGTTTGTATAAAAAATGTTACAAACATTAATAAAACCACAGTGCATTGCAAAGAAAAAACCTGTAAAGTACGAGGAGAATTCGTACCACGATGGTTCTTTCCTACGCATATAGGTGCTTTTAAATATTTAACGGTACATAGTATTTCTATTCATATTTCACATATATGAATTTATGACAATGTAAATATATTACCTATTACATCATTCACAGACGTAAAACAAGTTTATATTTAAAAAGTTACAACGTATAATCATCACCACAGTTTTCCTGTACCTTTTCCGTAGGCTTTTAATAGCTTTTTTTTATAAATATAAGTTCAGTAGTCTGGGAAATGAGGAAAGGGCGGGGCTGGGGATAGGGCATATTTTCTTTGTATGTTTTTCAGTATATGTTTGAAGATATAACACAAAATTATTAAATAAATATTTTTGAGACACTAAAACTAGGGCTTTAAAATGACACTATAAATAGATTTAACTTTTTTTTCGAAAACTGGATTTTATCCGTCTAAAATTTCCATACGCGTAGAAAATTCCATTTCCATACGGATAAATTCCATAGGATTTTTAGTATTTAGCTATTGAGATTAGTGGGGATTTATTTGTTTTACTGCTATGCCAATTTTTAAGTTTCTACAAAAATGCTTGTGACAGACGGATAAAAGGACACGCGAGCGATCTTATAAGGATTCCGTTTTTCCTTTTGAGGTATGGAACCCTGAACAATTGAGACTTGTTTTTTTAATATATCGTACGTCTTTGGAACATTCAACACCTTATCCTTAAAATTCTGATCGCCATCAGGAATCTGGAAAATTCTGGTCGCCAGAAACAACCTGGAAAAATGTTTCTTTCATTTCATCCAATTGGATTCCCTAAACATGAGATGTTTCCTGGGGATTAGGTTGAATATTGTAATGATACTGAACATTCTTATGACAAACAAGAAAAAAATATTACTGAAAAATATCTATTTTCGCATTCGGATATCTTTATCAACAAACATTCAATTACAAATCCGAGTTTGAGATCAAAATGTGTGAAAATTTACCATGAGAACGACCTTAACGTGGACATGATTTTAAATTTGTTTTCGTGCGGTGGAGCAATTCATAGAAAACGATAACCTAATCTGGAATATAATTTGGGATATTTTACTTTACACTATTAGTAGGATTCGTATCAGGACTTATTGGGAAAATTTAATTAAAATTGGAAATTCGGAAAAGTTGTTTTCACTAAAAAGTTATATACATATATATATATATATATATATTAGCCGAATGTATATAAAACATTCCCCTAATTTGAGAAGAAAAAAACGATTCTGATGAAATCATTTATTGAAATGTAAACAACAAATTTTGTATAAGTTACATAAAAGATTAATTGATATATCGGGAGTAGGTTTTAGCAAAATCACGTCATTTTCAGGCTAAAAGTATTCATCTTAATTTTAGAAATTACCTCATTTACAGATCATTCCTATAATTCATATAAGTATTACTTTTGAATTTCCTTAGTGCGAATGATCAAGGGACATAAAACCCCGTTAAGTTATTAAGGCGAGGCATGACGACTAATCTGGAATGCTTTCTCTGCGACATTTATTGACTGTACTTATATATATTTATATATATATATATATATATATATATATACATATACATAATTTATAAATTTTTACAATTATATTCCCGGCCCTTGCGTGGTCATTTGAAACGACAGTGGTCATCGTTTCGACCTTTTTGAGTTTAAGTGATATAGATTGGCCCATTTGCAGTAGTCCACATTTTTTTTAGGCAGAAAATATTGTGATAAGTTATTTACGACATTAGTTCCACGAAAGTCAATAGTTTAGAAGTTATGACATTTTTCTGTATTTTTTTCGAAAAATCTTAACTCCAATCACAAAATCAGTTATGTTCGAAAACTAATCCACTAATTTTATTTGGTTTTCAAAGAAAAACGTACATTTGAAAAAAAAATTTGCAGTAAATTTTGTACAAATAGAGATTTGCTAATTATCTTAAAAACTACCTCAGGATATGGTGATAGTCTAGACAACAAATCATTTGGTAAAATAAGTAACTACTAACATTTGTAAAAGAAATGATTTTTAGTTTATTTAATTTTTTTCATTAAATGAAAAAAAATATTTGTCAGTCTTATTTTAGATGTTTTAACTTTTTGTTCTTGACCACGTTTACTACTATAACATTTTACAAAATTATGGACACATGCATACTTAAGGTTGTATCATGTTGTCGACTAAGATACTAACAACTCTTTTCCGACGAATTTTGAAATGTTATAGAAACTTCTCGACCATTTAAAATAGGTTATATTAAAAAGCACAACGTCCGATACTTTGTCCTGCATTGTTCAGAATTTCAGAGAGTAAGGGATAAACTTAATATAGAAATTACACGAAGAGGACTTAGAAGGTTCTCGGTTCATAAATTCCATTTAGGGCCAAAGCAAACCGCAATATCTGCGTAACGCAGTACTCTGCTATGACAATGCCAAACATTGCTTCCATAGATTCGGAAAACGAAATTTTGAAATGCCCGGTAAATTTCGTCTATTAAATTTAAAAAAAAAGTGAAGCATTCTTGAATCAGATCTCAGGTTAAGTTTATATTATCTAGCAGAACTACTTTCATGTTCGCATACTTGGAGAGAAAAAGACCCTCATGTTATGGAAAATAAGTGGAAGTATTTTGTTTGGTTACAGATTAATATTAATAGTTGGTGTTTAGAATAATATTAATAGTGGGGAGAATTGGTTCGTCGCTTTTTTATTTTTGTTTTTGTAGGTCTAACGACATTTTTTTTAAATCAAAAATCGATCTTTAATCCGTTTCTACTGTTACTTGTCCATTTGCATGTATCAATTTAAACAGACGAGTATGTGTTAGAACTATTTAAATGCATATGGGGTGTATTTTAAATATTAAATTTAAATAAATATTTATAAAGATTAGTCTTAAATTTTATAATATTTCCTATCACTGTTTCAGCATGCGCTTCTAATTTGTGTAATAATATAAGTTTAGAATTTTGTTGTTTGCATATATTCGAAAATATAATTAAATTTAAAATTAGATTTGGTTTTTAATCAGAAAATATAGCTCTGAGAAGAGAAAATAGCCAAAGTTGTAAATAGGATTAATATATTTTCTATTAGAGAACAATAAAAACAAAACATCTTAAAAATGCAGACAACTTAAAATACTTAAAAAATGTGTATTTCTAATTATTATTAAACTTAATATTAACAAGTTTTCTTTTTTTGTAATATATCTTATAAAAATAATGCAGCAAAATAAAGATTCCTTATTTTGGTGGGAAATTATCTTGCTATTTTTCTTAATTAGTGGTTTCCTGTACCTGAAAGATGTCTATGCAATTATCATGGTTAGAACTGTAATAACAAATAGTTAAAAAAAAGCTAACGAAGTCGTGAACAAAAGCTAGAAATTGATAAGTAGCAATTCAAACGTAAATATATTCATGAAACAGTATAAGAAAGCTGTATTTACGATGTAGTAGAATTAAACAAAGAGACAACAAGATCTTTCGAGACTAGAAATGCACTTAAATGAGAATCATATCCGGTTACAGCACATGTCAACCAAAATTATTGTTCCGCCTAAACTTTGCAAAACGAATTCAAAGTTTGAGAACTTTAGTTATTTGTAATACTAAAGCTAGTTTGCGCGGCCGTCGTACGATATACTATTGTCCTATTATTTTCGGTCCTGACTACGAGATCATCTGCTGCTAAATACAATATCTTAATTAAAAAAGAGACTTCTCTTGGTGAATAAAAATCTCATCAAATTAATTAATGTACGGTTTAATGTTTAAATCTTTATAATTGCGAAGGATTAAATTTGAGAAAACCGAGAGATTTCACTCTTTATGGCATTGTGTTAAGTTTTATTTTAAGAAAGTCCTATCAAATTCTGATTCGACAAACGTTTGATGGTTTCAAGATCAGTATTATCAGAAACAATTTTAGTAAATTTTTAATGTCTTGAAATTTGAGTATTAAATTTTTGAAGTGAATTTTATGTGGCGCAGGATGTAAATACTTTTAGGTACAGTCACAAACATATGTGACGAAAGTAACATGGCGGGAGCAGGGATAGCGCAGTAGAGGTTCTTGCTGTACAAAAAATTGTGCTCGCAAAGGAGAATTGTGCTCGCGTACCACCTGTGGTCTGCTCAATAGAGCTTTGTCTGTTTTGACAGGATTTCTGCCTGACTATGCCATGATTGTTGAAAGAGAGGCATATTTTGTTTTCTCACAAGGTAGGACTTTAACACTGGTTCATTACGCCTTGAGCTTTTAGTAGAAAAACCCATTCCTAGCAGAAAGAAATGCATTCTAGAGATTATCTGTCCTCATTGACAGTCCATATGAGACTTCCATATTCCAGAGGTGAGACTATGCGATTATTTTTCCCCGATGTATCTGAGCGGTTGAACAAGGCCCAGCTTAAGAGCAATTACTATACTTCACTGTTTTTGACGGAGCATGGTCCCTTTCGCGTCAGTTTGTTTCGCTTTGCACTGAAAAATAACCCGGAATTTTCCCGCAGGTTCCAGACATAGGGCATTTTGTTACATTGAAGTCTACACGATGATGCTTGTAAAGATTTGTTAAAGAGTTTCCGTCAAGATCTCAGTGGAGTAGAGTCATGCGGTTCCTTAGAACGCGTTATATTTAATAATCTAACTTTAATGGGAGTAAACTGGTTCTTAAGGCATTTAGATCATTCAACAATTGAGTTTGCGAAAGAATAGATGTGCCGTATCGCTCATAAAGTAGGGACAGACAAATTCTGTCTGGGAAGCGTTGCACGACGGAGGTGGGATACTTCGATTGTCCCTGGATACTTGTGTGGCATGAGGCGGATCGTTAAGAGGCACCCAAAAGGATTCTGAGATAAGCCGAGTTGTGGCTTGGGACCAGTATTGCGATGCAATAGGTTGAGCATAATTCAAGTTGAGTGTAATTGAAATATTTCAGTTAAACTTCAAAGTTTTTAAATTTAGGAATAAAAATTTACAAGGTATTATTTTAGTGGCATATTTAGGTTATAGTATGCCACACAGTAGCGCAGATAATGTGAGTTTGATATCAATAAGATTGTATCACGAAAACCATACACAAAAATCGTAAAAGGAAAATTACCAAATTCTCTATTATATTATTTTATGGGAAGAGCGCATCAATTAACCAAAGGCTTAATATATAAACTGATGAAACTATAAATGGAATTGTTTATTATTTTATTAAGATATATCTTAAAGGAGGATTAAGTACTTTAGGAAGCACCTAATGTCCGTTAGAAGATACGCGACTTCGTCTAAATCCGCAAATACAGTTGTGTACTCTATAATTGCTTCATTAATTTTATAAATATTTATATTCATGTGCCAATCCACCGTTATTTTTTGCATGTATGTTTTCGTTTTTCAATATCTCCTGACAGTTCAGTTTAGTTCAGTTAAATAAAACTAACAATGGTCTTAGGAGAAAAATATCGCCACGAAAAGACTTATTTTTAAAATTACATTTTTACGTAAAGTACGGTAAGGGAAAAATTAGGAAAAAAATTTTATTATTATATTTTGAAGTTAAAAAAAATAACACAAAAAATGCTTGCCTGATCAGCGAAGGTCGGTTCTTGTATACATGTATCCGTTTTTTGCCTTTAGTTGAACAGTCGTAAACTGTTTGAACGTTTATAATTTTGCGCTTCAACGATCCCTAAAATATAAAGTGTAATTATGTGTTATATTCGTTTTATAAAGTTTAAAATGTTTACAACAAATTTTTCGTATTTATATAATAAAAATGGTTATAGTCACATATTTTTGGACTATTTGGTTTCTATATGAATAGCTGTAAAAATTAATAAATGAAATCTAATGTTTGTACTAAATCCTGAATGTGACATGTAATGAAACATTTGAATGTTGAGTGGCCATTTCGAACAACTTTTCTAAAACCATGTGTAAAATTATTAATCTATGAAATGGAAAGTTTTAACCTGCACATTAGACACTTTAATTACAATTTAATTTACTCGAGTTTCAGTGGTAAATAATGATGTTAGTCCATATGATGCGCCAAATGAGTAATACATACTTAAGACTAATTAATTTGATATATTTTTTGGCTTGTAACGGTTCTATCTACTACAATTAAAATTTAATTACAACATACTAATGTTGTTTTTTTAATGTTGTTGTGTCTCAATATGAAATAATTTTATAGTGGGTAGAATGAAATATATTGAGGATTTACAAATTTAGTTCTCACTATATTTCGTTCTATCTACTATTAAAAAGTATAAGATTTAATGGAATGAAATATGGAAAACCTAAAAAAGAGCGTTTGAGTTTAATTCAGTTGTGATTGTCTGAAACTCATTCAGTAAATCTGACATTTTAAAATTGTTTGTGGATTATTTCTACTCTGTGCGACTGTTTGACTGCATGCTCTTATGTGTTTGACATTGACAGTTTGAACGTAAACAATGAATCTTTTATTGTTGGACATAAATAATAAATCTTTAATGTATTTGTAATATATTATTTATTTGTAACACGTATTATGTAACACGTATTATATATAAATTATAGCACGTATTATATATACATTTTAGCTTTCTTCACTCCTTTTCAATTCACTATACGAAATCATATACTCTTGAGTGCACGCAAATACTTAAGTGGGCTACAAAATGTTCTCTTCAAATATTAATATATAGATCTGAAAAATCAATTACAGAAAAAAATTTAAGTAAGGTATGATATGTTTTTAAAAATGTGAAAAACCTGTCAAGCACGAGTAAAACTCGCACTGTGATGGTTTCGTATACATTTCGGCACTTATAAATATTTGAATGTACATAGCATTTCTATTAATTACTAATATAAATTTTTCGCAACGTAAGTATATGCCGAAGTATTCTTTTTATAATATTTTTTTTCACCATTTCTTTTATACTATTTTTTTTCCCGGGAGTAAAATTATGGTATATATTTCTAAAATTATAAGATCTGGGATAGTTACTGCAGTTTTCATGTAATTTTCTAGTTACATTTTACCAACCACTTTTTTTTACGAACGAAATACACCTACTATATCATACTATATCATAATACATACACCTACTATATCTTTAATTTACAAAACGCCTACAAACGATATAGTAGGCAATATAAATACATTGCCTACTATATCTTCAATCTAGAAAACGCCTATAAACGATATAGTAGGCAAATAAATACATTGCCCACTATATCTTTAATCTACAAAACGCCTACAAACGATATGGTAGGCAATATAAATACATTGCCTACTATATCTTACAAAACGCCTACGAACGATATAGTAGGCAATATAAATACATTGCCTACTATATATTTAATCTATAAAACGTCTACAAACGATATAATAGGCAATATAAATACATTGGCTACTATATCTTTAATCTACAAAACGCCTACAAACGATATAGTAGGCAATATAAATATATTGCCTGCTATATCTATTATCTACAAAACGCCTACAAACGATATAGTAGGCAATATAAATACATTGCCTACTATATCTTTAATCTACAAAACGCTAACAAACGATATAGTAGGCAATATAAATACATTGCCTACTATATCTTTAATCTACAAAACGCCTACAAACGATATAGTAGGCAATATAAATACATTGCCTACTATATCTTATAAAACGCCTACAAAAGATATAGTAGGCAATATAAATACATTGTCTACTATATCTTTAATCTACAAAACGCCTACAAACGATATAGCAGGCAATATAAATACATTGCCTACTATATCTTTAATCTATAAAACGCCTACAAACTATATATCTTTAATCTACAAAACGCCTACATACGGTATAGTAGGCAATATTAATATATTGCCTACTAAAAAATATTGAATATGGCAATATGTGCGGGTTAATACGTTTTATTTCTCTGCGAAATTTTAAGTTTTTATCTCAAGAAATTTTAGAGAAAATCGGCTTTGATGGACGTAGGGAGAGACACGTGAGTGATTTTATAATAGTTCCAGTTTTCCGTTTCAGGTAGGGAACCATAAAAAAGAATAAGAAACATTAAGATTTCATATTTTCAAAGTTTTTCCATTTCAAAAAAGTAAAAAAAAAATAAATTTTCACTATTTCTTATCACGAGTGATGAGTAAATTTTAAGAATGGTTAATGAATCAAGTTTAACAAAGCACCTTAAGCATTGAGTGACATGACAAATTTAACATCATATTGGTTCGTTATTAATTACCGGCTTAGGACAGTAGTTTTTAAAGAAACATATTTTTTTTTCATAAAAGTAAAATATAAATTTGGCTCTGGTACAAATATAACTTGAACATAAGTGTACCAAGTAAGGAAATCACTAGTAATAAGGAAATGAAATAGACGACTCACTATTAATAAGGAAATAAAATAAACGACAAATTTAATAAACGACTCAATATATCAAAGTTTTATTTCTAAACTCTTTAGGACAGTAGTTTTTAAAGAAACATATTTTTTTTTCATAAAAGTAAAATATAAATTTGGCTCTGGTACAAATATAACTTGAACATAAGTGTACTAAGTAAGGAAATCACTAGTAATAAGGAAATGAAATAAACGACTCACTATTAATAAGGAAATAAAATAAACGACAAATTTAATAAACGACTCAATATATCAAAGTTTTATTTCTAAACTCTTTAAGAGTAATGAAAAATATGCACACATCACTTCTTTGAACCTTTTGAGTTATGTTCGAATTATATTTTCAAAGCATGTGTTTAGTATAACGTAAATATTAGTCAAGATAAGTTTCATTCAAATATTCCACTAAAAATGTTAACAACGCACTATTTTTTAAATTCGATAAAAAAAATTATCGTGCTACCGATGTATTTAATGTGGCGGAATGCCGAATTCTGCCTAAATTAACAAAACTCTGGGAAAATTTTATCTTAATTAAAATGTGGTTTTAATGTAAATTAGCGATGACGGCACACTGCGTCATCTTAATTGTTCATATAGTTTTTATAGAAAACAATATGAATTGTGTTTATTTCTATACTAGCTGTGCCCGTGACGGAGTAAAAAAGTTATTAATATATTTTTTTTTTCACTCAGAACAGCGTAAAGTTTATTAAAACGCTAAAAGATGACGTTGGCACCCAATCGGTTTCGTCGGTTCTGACATTACCGCGTACTATGTTTTAAATATGTATTTGGAAAAATATTTAGAGTTGATGTACTTCGTAGGAACGGTGAGTTAGATCATATAGTCTGTGGTTTGATACATATTTTTATTTGTATTCCGGATGTGAAATAAGGCCCTGGATCTAATTCGTTGTTGATGTATTTTCAAAGAGATGGCAAAAAGCACATCTTCGTGATCTGAATATCCCTTCAATATATCATAAAGAGTCATCATGTCTTTCTAACTTAGGACATTCAAAGTGTCATATGTGTACATATTTTCATCGAAATATTAGGTGCTCTTAAATATTTATTACTCTTAAATATAAAAAAAAGTAAATTGTCGACTCAGCTCTAATCATGAACTGAACTATTCGTCAGTGAGTGTTTAATGTCTTATCATACTTAGTCATTATTTTTAATTATTAAATTTCCATTTCTTGTTAAAAGTAGCTTTCAAATGTAACCAGGGTACGTGTAAAATACGTACATGCTTTAACAGTGACAGAGAAACAAGAAAGGTTGAACTAAAATGGAAACCTTAAAATATTTTATAAGTTAATTTCAATGGCGGTAAGGTTTGAATATAATTAAATTTTAATTTCGTGTACGGAAATTTCAAGCCTGGGCTCAATACAATGTTTAAGTACATTGCTATTTATTAATTTATTTGCCAGTCTTGTTCTATTTTTGCTAACTAAATACTTACAGAGGTGAACAGTAAAACTTTACAATTATGCATGTGAACTCGCATGCCTATTTGTATTTTATACGTGAACTATTTCAATCCTGGAAGTAATTAATTTTCTGTTTAATATCTCTACCAAGTTTTAGCTGTACAGGCGAATATTTGGAGGGGATGTCCTTTGAAATCTTTATTGGTCGTATTGTGTACGTCACTAGTGAGTGTTATTGTGGAGACCGAGGCTTGATGTGTGATAACAACATCAGTTGTATGTAAATTGTTTATTATATGTCTCTATACTTTCTTAGAAACGTAAAAGTTTTCGTGGAAAACGGGGAATTGTTTCCTACATGTAATATAGACCTGTAAAGATTGTAACGTTGTTTTAATGTCGATAAGTTTATAAATATATCGTAAAAGTGGATTTTGTTTAATGATATAGCGTGTTGCGTCAGGTTGTGTCGGCATGAATTAATTAAATTTGTACTAATGCGTAAACTTCAAAGTCAATGAAAAATTCTTCACATTGCATGGATCAGTTCCTAGCAAGTGCTTAATGATCATTATAATCAGCAAGACAAATTGGAGATTGTATGAATTTGCAATAGGCTTCATGTAATGTATTATAAACATATTTATCTCATTCTAAAATCATTTAAACAGATACCATTTACAGAACAAACATCGACAAAACCACAGCGCGTTGTAAAATAAAAAGTTTATAAGGATGTTTCTTCTTAGTTTAGTGATTTTTTTTGTGACGATCCTACCTATGCATAAATGTATATTTAAAAATACAACGTATATATTAGTTTTAAATAACGGTCCATTAAATATGAGAAAAACTCGTACTACGAGGTTTCTGTTAACAATTAGGTACATATAAAGGTTTAAACAGTTAATGGCATTGCATATAAGTATTTTTATTAAACTATTAACAATATACGAAATGGAATACAATATCTTTCTGTACGAGCTCAACAACAATCAGCGTGTTTACGCTTTTCGCATCTTCATCAAAATAGAAATCGGAATCGTATATGCGCATGTACGTTTAACAAAGGTATATAAAATCTGACGAGAGCATCCCACTGACTAGAGACAGCTTTATATTATCATTCTTAGTGGAACCGAACATTTTATACCCATGCCCTACAAAAACTAATGATGCAATAAGACAAATTGCAGACTATCCGTATTGGTCAATAAACTGTACCCATAGTAATGTACTAATTTTTTTTCATATTCTAGAAAATTATTGGCAGGTCGCGTGTCTGCGTAAAAAGGATGGAAAGGACATGCCGTTAAATGATGAAGGGCCTTCAAAAGATGTCATGGCTTAATACCATTGCTTTGGTTACGGTTTTTAACTGCTCCTATTCTAAAGTTTATTCTATTGTGTTATTACTCGGATAACTCTGCTACTCGTGATGTAAAATCATACAATCCTGTTTGCGGAATAATACGAGATTGCTTGATTTCATGTTAAGTTCTGACTGTGTCACATTTCTATTAGTCTGTTTCACAAATTTACTCGTTTTGATGAAAATTTTATTTATTAGAATTTTCACCAGACTGCTCGTAAAATTGTGGGACAACGATGGGAAATTAGATCTAATTACTTATTCATTTCTTGCCTTGTTAAAATCAAATTGCTCGGTGCATATAATGTTAAGCTACACCAATTGATAATATTATAGACTGTTTTCGTTGGTTAAAAGTTCTAGTAAGATTTGATAACACTGTAGTAGTACTGGTCAACATAGCTCATATCACTCATACGAACAATTTCCGCCTCTATTTTTTCGGTATAATGATAGTTGATAAGATATCAGAGTACTAATGGTTAACATGTACGTCACTCGTAAATTTGTTGTACAGTCGGTGATGCGTAGCGTAATCAGCATAGAAAGTAGTGTTGGAAATCTATTACCGTAATATAATTCAGTAAACTGTTTCTGTAAGTAATAATTTCTGCCATATTTTAAAGCAGTTGTTAGTAGTTTTCACACCATTTTCTTACGAAGCGACTGGTAGCGATTTCGACCTGAGTTTGTAATGTTATTGAAATATAAATTATTTTTTTATGAATTCTTTCAAAATATCTAGAGAAGAAGCAAACATTTTTCATCACTGTAACTTGTTAAGAGTTCTGAGCAATGATTTATAGAACAATTTCAACTTTTAGCAATATGGAAGACGATAAGATTTTTACGCTGAAGATATAGATATAGTCTGCGAGATAGCGGCAAGTCATAGGTAAAAATAGTGAATATACAGTTTGATTTATTTGTTGCGTTCAGATTTTAAAATACTTTTTAAAGAAAAGTCAGGGTTAAAAATTTACAAAAAACCTAATATTTTTTTACGTTGGTATAATAAGTGACTTTTGTTGCAACTTAATGTCAAAGCAAGGTCTTTGCTATGAATTTCTATTTCAATAGTTTTTAATGATTACATCTATATACTAATTCATAAAGCATGAGGTTTTGTACGCCTTTTTCGTAAGTGTAAAATGACAAGGTATCCCCGTTAAGGCCACCTTTCAAAGACGTACATTTCCTGTAATGTATACTAATTATGCTTATAAATTTATATAATGTATAAACATTATATAATTATAATTGTATGAATTTCATTTATTTTGGTTCAAATAGTTCGTCGCGTTGACATTGCTGGACTAGAAAAAGGGCGCAGGTAAATTTTATTTGATTTACGCAATATTAACTTCGTCTGCAAATATATGTTTAAGTCATTATAATTATCGGTTAATATACGTTCTGGACAAAATATGAAAGACTATAAATGTTTGTTTAATATACGAATAAATATTTATTTCTTCAAGTAACTCACACTGTGATATTCGCTGAAGAAATAAAGAAAATTAATAAACACCAGTCGTTAAGTTATTGAGAGAGGAATGGAAACTTATTACGGCCGTTTCTAATTTAATTATATTTATGGACGTTCAGCGACTCTTTAATAGAATATTTGTTAATATTAATTACAGTTCTGTTTGCTTATTTAAATACTATAAAAGGATCTACAATGCACTGACGAAATAGTTCGCCGCAACCGCACTTACGTCAGGGCCATGTCCAGTCGATATAAAGTAAATATTTGCTCCATCTAAACTGGGCTCAACTCAATTTCAAGTTTCCTCAACAGTTTTATCGAATATGGCAAAGTTGGGCTGTTTACTTTGTCATAGTGAGGTTTGTGCACGACTGTCATACGACACGCTATTACTCTTAGTTCCTGGATGCTCGCACGCGCCATAGTTGCGAGGAAACGGACAGATAACAATATGACCAACGAATACTTCTGCTCGTGTTGTTTCTGGGTAGAATTATGTATAATAACAAAATTATGAAAAGGCATATTTGTACACTAACGAGTTTTTGTCTGTTACATTAATGTTAATAAATTTTAACATAATTAATAAAATTTAAGTATCTGTCCGTGACTTTGCATTTTTAGTTTTTAAATGCTTTTTTTATTTGCATAATTGATTACTAAAATGAAACTTAAATTAAAGATGTTGTATCTATTCATCTGCCTGTCTTTCTGTTAAGTAAACAAATGAATGTTAACTTGAAAAATTATTGACATTAATTATACATAGCAGCTCTGAGACAAATTTAGTTTTGGTTTTATCATGATATCTTAAACGATTCCGAAGTTATGATGATGTTGGTATCGAATTACGTGAAGCAGGTCTACACACTTCTACTTTCTGTGGCTGTAGTACTTACATGAACGCATTGCGTAACCCATACTCCAAACTTAATACCGGTCAAATATGACTTGGAATACAGTGGTATCTAAACATTCTCTTATATGCAACCATATAATTATTTTGATTTTTGGTCAGTACCTGATATATTTTTAAACGATTTTTACATTTTCGATTATATTCCATATGGTACCCACCATGTATTACGTAGTGTCAAAACCAATGCCATAGGATTCGTTTCATGGTTTCATTAATTATAATAGTTATATTAATATAATGGTTCCATTAATATTAATATAATGTAAATAATTATAATGGTTCCATTAATATAATTATAATGGTTCCATTAATTATAAATGTTACATTTTATGTCGATTTTTCTCTAAATTATCTCTCTAAACCATTCAAAAGTCCACATGAACGAAACTGTGGGAACTGCTAGTATAAAAATAAAAAACGATCAAGCACCACATGGATCTTGCGTAATAAGGTTTCCTTATAATTAAGACCTGGTAAGCCGACATGGCTTGTCATTCCAGTAACTCCATATATAATTGATTTATAAAAAAAGAATTAAAAATTTGGTAAAAAAATGTTGAGAAAATTCTATGTACCTCGAATTTTTCATAAGTTTCAGGACTCTTAGAAGGAAAGAGGTTGGAAAAGCGCTTTTTAGCGTTTCACCTTATTTGTCAACTGAAGTGTAATAAGTCAATATTTTACCCATATGTTGAAATTTGAAAAGGTCTAGGTTTAATTAGATATCTCACTTGGCAAGTTAATTTTTTTTTTGGTAGGATGGTTAAACAGGCAAAATCGACTTCAAAAATGAAAACCTTAATTTTTCATTGAAAAAAGATAACAGTCCAACATACATTACGTCCATACAAAAGTGTCTAAGCTAAGCGATTCTAGATCAAAACGGTAAGAAAGGTTTAACAGACAATCGGATAAAATGACAGACAAGGGATCAAGAGATTAGGCGTTTTGTTCTTAATGAAATAGGTAGGTAACATAACATTCTTTTAAAAATAGTAATTTATTTATTTGTTTATTTGTCTTTTGGTTGTGAAAATTTTTAATAACCTAGCCTCGCATCACGCCCAGGTCAGTAATAATCGGATCGGCCAAGCGAAGTCACTGTCTAACACGGAGTGCATCCTTTGTAGAATTACGTTTTGTCTTTGAATAATATTTTCCGACTAATTTCCCATTCGGTTAGCTTCGTTATATTATAGGCTCTTTCTAAGTTAATTCAGCTTTTCGTCTTGTCGACTCTTTTCAACTTAATTTGCTCGTTTATATCGGTGTATTGCATAAAACTGTCTTAAAACGTTAAATATAGTCGGGTTCATTCGAGATTTGAACCAGGGACCTCTCGCACCCAAAGCAAAAATCATACTTCTGAACCAACGAGCGGTTGTTGTGATTCTATAAATTTTGATACACATGGGTAAGCTTAGTTTTAAAAAATAAATTATATTCAGGGGTAAAATATTTTTGGTAATGTTTTTTGACAGATGGATGTTTTTTGATAGATGGCGCCAAATTGAATCCATGGTTCAAATCTATGTTTGGTCTACGGTTTTTTATTAATATAATACGGGAATGTTATTGTATGTGATAGTATAATAATAAAGGGATACAGTTAGTCTTTAATATTTTGTTTGAGAATACTTTAATTTAAATAATTATAGTATTTTTAAATAATAATCAAGCATCGTTCCTGAATCACCCAAATAATATCATATAACATCAATGTAATTATATATATATATATATATATATATATATATATATATATATATATATATATATATATATATGTGTGTACTTTAGAATTAGAATTACATTAGATTTTTTATACTAATATAATCACAACGCTGCTTCCTAATATTCGAAATCTTTGGCTTTTGGACCAAAAATATTAAAGATCGGAAAAAGCTGTGCAATTTGTATTAGTAAAAAATTTATACACTTGTAATAACGTCAAGTTATTAATTTTCTTGCCTCGTAATTAGTTTTCGGCTCGATGTTTAACAGGATTTTCTTACATTAAGGAGTCTACGCGAGTGGTGAAAAAAGTAAAGCCAGTTGTCAATAATGTAACTATGATTGTGGTGTCTTCTTGAAAATAAAATACTATTTTCATGCGAAGAGAACATGTATTTCGTAAAATATATATTTGTGTTACAATTTATGAAAAAAAAATGTTATGCAACATTTTTTTTTTAATTTTAATTGATTACTTTCAAAATTTGTTCGGCCTGTTTAGAAAAAAAACATGTCACAGAACTAACGGTGCGCTAACATTTTGGACATAACATAATGTCATCTCACATAGAGTTGAAAATCTGGTCTCGTTGTATTTTTACAATGGATTTTTCAGCATGAAAACGAGGAGAAAAAAAATTGACATATTTATATTTCTAAATACATGTTATCTACAAACTTAATCCAGATTTTGATTCTAATTATTTTCCTGGCAAATTTCATCGCGATGGAATAAGAAGTACCTACTCTTGCTTTAAAAATACCTTTCTACCGACTGGACTATTCCTTCTTATTAATTCACCAAAATTCTAAATTAAATCATCAACAGGAAAAGGTGAAACTTGGTGCCATTCTTCCACCACTGCATTCTAAAAGTCTCTTAAATTACTGGTGCTTTATTTCTTTACTTAATTTTTTTCCCAGTTAATACCAGATTCGTTCCATACCCTTGCTTTCTATGTATATCTTCTAGATTGCCGGTAAGTCAGACATTGCGAAAAATAACAAATTTTTAAAATCCCATAGTTCAGGGATCCAAACACTTAATGGCATTGTTTCTTTAATATATCGCATGATGTGTACGTGGTAACAATGGATTGAAGACAAAAAGTTATAGTATCCCCACATTCATTGACAAGGCATCACATTGTGCTACTTTTATGGGAATGACATAAGGATATAAAATGTCTTTTATGCACCCCTGCAACTCAGTCGATGACGAAAGAAGGCTTTGTGGATTTCCTAACCAAATCCGATTGGCGACGGCATAGGTCGAACGCGTAATCTAATTTTCTCAGATGACAGCAAGAGCTTAACAGATATTTGTGCATATATTACAATATGCATAATATACATATCTGTTTAGTTTTAGCTTCATTGTTAATGTGCAGAATTAAACCAGAAACTTGATATATCAACTTGTTATGTCATTTTCATATTCAAATATCAAGTTGACAAGTATGAAATTCCATCAATACTTAATTTTCCGTACTCGTATCATTCTGAAATAATTTTTCTGTTTCGTTTTATCGTTCGGGTTTGGCGTGAAGGCAGTTACACTTATATGGACCGGATATTCTGTAAGTTTTAGATCTTCTGTCTAGCGTAGGTGGACAAGTTAGGAAAGGAAGAAGTCGTGAACATTTGGTTTTATTACTTTTATTTTTTCTTTATCTAGCGTAGTACTATAAAATATTATCAGACTTTTCTCACCCAATTTCATGTAAATTATACATAAATTGTAACATAGCCATTTGAGGAATTAAATATGATATATTCGAAATTGTATATCGTTTGACACATATATTAATTAGCATGATCGGATTCCACGTCTGCAATCTACGGCTACTCAAACTCGAATGTCGATTTTGACCAACTTTATAATAACTTGACTCAACCCGAGAAGATACGGTGGGGGAATTTTTGACATAAATAAAAAAATTGTTTTTGTTCATTCCACGGGCACGAAACCCTCAGTATCCAAAAATAGCGTCAGAATAATTTTAACATTAATTTGATCTAATTTGTAAGCCTTGAACAACTCATTTGTAGAGTCAAAATATAACACGTTACAACAGTATAGTGGATTTATTTACCACCGTAAATTACCATTGAAAAGGTTAGAGGAATAGTTGTGAACATCTACGTATATAAAGTACACATATGTGTCTACCATGAATGTAAATTGAAGGAGATAAATATAACAAAATGTTACGACTATTTCAATAAAAGGCAATAAAATGAATACGTGGCCACTTATTGATTTATCTTCTGTCTGATCTATTACCGTTTCAATTATATGGACAAATAAAAGCTAAATGAAATCAATTATATCTGGAGTTGACCTATTAAAAAACGCGCTCTCTTCCGTTTTTGGTAAAATATTGAGTAAAATTAAAAACAAAGAAAATCATTTAGTGTCGTGTTATATTTGCCCAAAAGGTTTTTTGCTCAAGGAATATTACATTTCGGTTTTTATAAGACGAAACGTTATCATAACTATTCGGATCCTAAAATTTTCAGAAGCCTTTAAAAATCTCTTCTACGTATTTTAATTTCCTTTAAGAAACACTGGGTAAAAGTTACATTGTACACAATCTAGGCAAGAACTCCATATTTATAACTAGTGCTTTTTTAATACCTGTTATAAATATATATATATATATATATATATATATATATACATATATAAATATAAATATATATATATATATATATATATATATATATGTATATATATATATATATATGTATATATATATATATGTATATATATATATATATATATATATATATATATATATAATATTTAAATTTAAAAGTATTTACTCGTCGTATGAATTGGAAGTGGTGTTTAACTCTGTTTATTTTTTTGTCGTCTCACCCATAAAAATCAAATTTGTTCAATTACATTTCGCTCGTGTTGAGTGTGTTATGTCATTTTGCATGTGATTTAAATTTAACTTTAAATTTATATACTCCATAATCCAAAACGATATATTTAGAACAATTCATTTGTAGCCTTAAGTATTAAAAGATTGCCTAACGTTATTTTAGCAGGCGCTTTTAATTCTGTGTTGCTTAGCAAAAGAAGATACAGATTTGATATTTAATTATATTAGAATACATAATTATAGAAATCTAAAAATACATTGAATTTACTTGTAAAACTATTTTGAAATGTCTCCAAAAATACATATTTGTATTACTTATTTCCAAGTTGTATATGTAACATCTAGCGAAAAATGTTGTAGGAGGAAGAACTTTCTTTAACTTGGGGATAACTTTTCATGAAATGTTCCTTAATTAGTAACTTTTGATATCTGACTGACTTACGTGTATCCATATCACAGCTATAATAATCAATAATTGAAAAAAAATTGTAAACACTTGAACAGACTAGAAACTGACACGTAAGAATGAAAAGAATAAAAACGATTATCTAACAACACATAACAACTGTAATTCTGTAGTAGCAGAATCAAACAAAGAAGAACGCAAACTCATTTGGTACAACGAATGCATTTAATTGAATATCATGACCAGTTATATAGGATATGTCGACAAAAATACTTGTTCCACCTAAACTTTACAAACTCAATTCAAAGTTTTAAAATTGGAAACTTAACCAATTTATAATACTAAAGCAAGATAGCGCGGCTATCGCAACATGTACCATTGCTCTTATATTGCTCGCCCACATTTTACGAGTGGCTTAAATAAAAATTAATTTGCTGTCGACGAGATAGTCTTCTGCTAAGTATCATCTCTTAGTTAATAAAGATTACTCTCAGTTAATAAAAATCACTTCAACTCAATTAATATATGGTTTAATATTTAAATCCTTTTAATTGTGAAGGATAAAGTTGTCGGTTAATTGATATGAAATGGGAAGCAATGTAAAAGACAAAATGAAGCAAATTTGATATCACTAAGAGAATCAACTGATTTTGCTATTACGATAAGGAACTTGGTAAGAAATTTTGTATCGACAGCCGTTAGGTCGTTTTTAAGATCAGCATTTTTAATGATTGGGATTTTTATGTTTACTAACATTAACTTATTGAATTTTTCATCTGAATTTTATATGGCATGGGATGTAAACGATTTCCAACAATATCATGAAAATATATGACAAGAGTAACATAGGGAATTAGAGATGGGACAGCTCAACTCATTGCAGTGCAACAAGTTCAAGTTGTGTGCATTTGAGGTTTAATTTAACTTAAGTTAGTATTTGCTTCTCTTTTGGTGCAACGAATATTAGATTTGCACAAAAGATTGGTAAGGAAGTACTTAGGAGATTTATTAAAAAATGTGTCTGCTTGCTAGGAACAAGAGAAGCGTATAAAGCACTTTGTCTTAAATTATTTGTAATTGCACGTTCTATGAAGATAGAAGTTTAAAAAAACATTAAGTTAAAAATTTCGTAACTGATTTGTTCAGACTATAATTTTTGATGTCTCTGGTATGTCATCATTTTTATTGATATAGATTTTTCTTCCAAAGGCAAAAATTTACACTTATATCTCCCTTTCAATAATTTATTATATTTGTAACTAATTAATAAAGGCATCGTTTTGAAACTAAAACTAAAATCGTGTTTTAATATTGAATATCTTAATTTTTTGGACAAAATAAAAATTGCGCATGGAGTCATATTGCAAATGACTCATTATTGTTTTGTTGTAGGTATTTAGTAAAATATTAGTTTTTATGAAGATATTAGTTTTTATGAAGAAATATGCATTTTCACCAATGTATACAAATGTCTGAATATTAATCTGGAATATGTATCGTATTATTCTCTAACAAATAGTAGGTTAAAGATTATATTTTCAAAAGGTAAATTGTTATGTTTTTTCCATCTTCTCGTCCTTTCTTTAGGTAAAAACAAATAGTAACTTTACTAAAATTACAGTTGTATTTTGATACTTAATTGTATTAAGTATTGTCTATAGTGGCGCATAAAGAGTATAGTGTGACGCAGAGAAACGTAGATAAAGTGAGTTTGAAATGAATATCGGAAAAACCGTGCTCATGATTTATGTGATGTGGTACGTTTAAGAATACTGCTCTAATTTATGGAGATCACGTTGTAAAATAATATGTGTTTAAGATAATCTACATGTAAGTCATTTCTTTGAATAATAAAACAATGATTTATGGTGAGATTGACTTTTTAATGAAAACCTTCAAGGGGGAAAATACTAAGACTTCTATTTCATTATTTTATTAAGGACTTATTATGGAAGAAATATAAATGCAATAATTTATTATTTCAATAACGTATGTATTAAAGTAGGAATCGGAAATTGAGGAAGTATGTGACGTGCTTCCTACCAGAATAAATGCAACAAAACCGTCATATCCTATCGAGCCTTCGTCAATGACTGCTTCTATTCCGACAGGTAGAGGTGAGAAAAATCCGAAACGAGAAAATTCTCTCGAATGTTTCCTTTATTTTGAAAACGCATCTACTTATGGTAACACATTTTTACCATTGTATACTTGTAATAGTTCCCAATCTTGTATTTCCGTTTCATATTCCTATAATAAATGAAGTATTACATTCGGAATGTATAAGCCTTTTATTGAAATTTGGGTGATGTAGCAAGGCAAGTAATTACTAAGAAGAGTGAGCTATTGTAGTTAATTAATGTAATTTTAGGTTAAAAATCTATTTAATATCAAGTGTTTAAGAATAATTTTACGGGTCTGATAATTTTACACATTCTTAACAGTTATTTTACTTCAGTTCAGGAATCGTAACAATTGTCTTAGGAGATAAATATCGCCCTAAAAATACTTATTTTAAGGACATTTATATATTTTTACGCTAATTCTGGAGATCTGTGGATAATGGAACAGAAATATGAATTAAATTTATAGTTATATTTTGAATAACAAAATATATAATACAGACAATGTTTGTCTGGACAGCGAACATCGGTCTTGTAACCGAGTGTCCACTTAATTTGCTTTCAACAGATCAGCCGCACCCCTTTGAGTGCTTTTGATTTTGTGCTTCCATGAGCTCAAGAATGCAATGTTGTATTGTCTATTTCATTCATTTTACAAAGTTTAGTAATGTTCATAAACAAATATCAAAGTTACGTCAAACTTCTACAAAATAACAGTATTAATTAATAGACGGCAGAGAGCTGAAAGCTCTATAATTTATAATCGATATTATAAATGTATTGTACTTAAACAATGATCCTAACAATTGTATATAAAATTGTTCACAAGTCTTTAACAATTCCTACGATGAATATTTTTTTACGCCTGTGAAAGATATAATAACATGCAACATATTTTCATAGCAAAACTTAGAATTGAGAAAGTACTTGTTTTCATCGAAATTCTATTTCTTCTAAATATGTAAATTTTTACATGTTTATATGGAACCACCATAACGAGATTTCCATTTGTACTTAACAGTTTTTTAAATGTCTTAACCTTTTTAACTGGAATACAAAGTTAAATTGTCGACTCAACCTCACAAGTAAATTGAACTATTCGAGCTAGTTTTTAATTCTTGTTACACTTAGTCATTATGTTTCATTACCATATTCCCCTTAATTATTTCAAGTAGCTTTTAAGTATTACTAGCGTTCGTGTTAACAATTCTTTAATAGTGGTGACATTAATTTAATTACACTCTAAGATTTATACGATAGAATAAGAACACCATTAAAATGGAAACATAAAACATTTTATAAATTAATTTCAGCGCTGGTAAGCTTTTAATACAATGTTTATGTTGTAGTGAGGCTAATAAATTTATTTACCGGTATTATTCTATCTCTACTAACTAAATAATTACAGACGCAATTACTAAAACTTTACTGCCAAAAGCAAGAATCCTTCGCCAATTTGTTATGCTAAAGTTGTGGGAGATATAGGGGGGAGTTACGAGAACTATTTCAATTCTGTAAGTAACTTGTAACAATATGTGTTTAATATGTCTACCAAGTTTTTAGTGGCATGGTGGGGGAATATGTTGTGGGGAAGTCGTTTGGAAGCTTCATTGGTCGTATTGCGTACGTGACAAGTGAGTTCAATTGTGGAAACAGAGGCTTAATTATGTGGTAAATGTGATATGGTCGGATACAAATAATTTATTGTGTGTTTTTTTACTTTCTCAGATTCGTATAGTTTTCCGTGGAAAAAGGGGACTAAATTTTCCATTATGTAATGTACAGCTGTACAGATTGTAACTTTACTTCGACAAATATCTTATTGAAGTAGAATTTGTAGCCTGTCACGCCAGGTTGTGTCGGTTTGAATTAATTCAGGTTTATGCTAATGCATGAAATTCAGATCAGTCAAATATTGTCCACATTAATGATTATCATACTTAATGATTATCATAATTTGCAAAACAAATTGGATGTAGTTCGAAATTGTGTATGAGTTTATACAAGATCTACAAAATACTAGCATCTTTTAAAAATATTTGGGAAACTTAGTATAAAAAATATCGCAAACATTAATCAAACCACAGCGCGTTGTAAAGTAAAAACCTGTAAAGTACGAGCAGAATTCGTATATATATATGTGTGTGTGTGTGTGTATATATATATATATATATATATAATATATATATATATATAATATATTGCTTATTACATCATTTACAGGCGTAATACATGGTGTATATTCAAAAAATTATAACGTATTATCATCATCACAGTTTTCCTGTGCCTTTTCCGTAGGCATCTCATAGCTATTTTTTTCTTAAATTTAAGTTCAGTAGTCTGGGAAATGAGGGAAGGGTGGGGGTGGGTATATGGGCATACTTTCTTTGTATGTTTTTCTGTATATATTTGAAGATATAACACATAAAATGATTAAATAAATATTTTTGAGATACTTAAAATTAGGGCTTTAAAATGACGCTATAAATAGTTTTTAATTTTTTTTTCGAGTACTGAATTTTATCCCTCTATAATTTCCATACGGATAGGAAATTCCATTTCCATACGGATAAATTCCATAGAATTTTTGAGTATTATGTATTGAGATTAGTGAGGATTTATTTGCTTTACTACTATGCCAATTTTTAAGTTTCTACTTTCAGCAGTTTCCGAGACAAAACGTTTGTGACAGACGGATAAAAGGACACGCGAATGATCTTATAAGGATTCCGTTTTTCCTTTTGAGTTATGGAACCATGAATTTTTTGAGAATTTTTTTTAATATATCGTACATCTTTCGAACTTTCAACACTGAACAAGAATTTCCCAGATTACTGATCGCCATCAGTAATCTGGGAAATTCTTATCGTCAGAAACAATCTGGAAAAATGAAAGAAAATTCAATTGGTTCCGGTAATCATGCGATTTTTCCTGGGGATGAGGTTGAATATTGTAATGAGACTGAACATTGTTATGACAAACAAGGAAAAAATATTACTGAAATATATCTATTTTCGCATTCGGATACCTTTATTTATCAACAAAAATTCAATTACAAATCCGAGTGTGAGATCAAAATGTGGGAAAATTTACCATGAAAACGACTTTAACGTGGACATGATTTTAAATTTGTTTTCGTGCGGTGGAGCAATTCAAAAAAATGATAACGACTTCTGGCAATGTACTTTGGAATCTTAGCTCTGAAACTACCATATAAACCTTGAATCCAATTATACTATTCGATAGACAAAGGATCAAAGAATTTGTTACGACTAATGATAAACGCGACGCATCGGGCGCAGTGGAGTGGTGGAATTTGTGGAGGCTGAAACCATAACCGATGATCGACCGCTGAACCCACATTTATCATTCAGTCGAGATTAAACTTGGCACAAAAATAGCTCATAATAAAGTCTAGGTTATATTCGCAGAAGGACAAAATTATTCATAATATTTATATTGCATTATCGACTTATTACGCAAAGAAATTTATCACCAGCGGATTGGTTTATATATATATATATATATATATATATATATATATATATATATATATATATATATATATATATTTTTATATAAATATTGAAAATATTTTATTTTTATCTCAAAGGCTCAATGTTAGATTTCGGTTGAATGAAAGTTGTGGCGTGAAGGCGAGTACCACAATAAATAAATGCTCTGTCGTATTTGTAATATTAGTAGGATTCGTATCAGAACTAATTGGGATTAAAATTGGAAATTCGGAAATGTTGCTTTCACTAAAAAGTTATATATATTAGCCGAATGTATGTAAAATATTCTTCTAATTTGAGAAGTAAAAACGATTCTAACAAAATTATTTATTGAAATGTAAAACTTTGTATAATTTAAATAACAGATTATTTGATAAATCGGGAGTAGGTTTTAGCAAAATCACGTCACTTTCAAGCTAAATCTGTTCATCTTAACTTTAGAAATTACCTCAGCACTTCAGAAATTACTACAGATCATTCATAGGATTATAGATCATATATAAGCTTCAACCTTTACTTTAAGGTAGCTGTAAAATACATTTTTATTGAGTTGGTTAATAAAAGTTCTGGAATATTTTATTATACGATACAAGTAAACACAAGTCGCTCCGCTAATGAGCGTTAGCATCTAACCTTCATGTGCTTTACATTACCGAAAATGGTTTTAAATCTACACCAAGTAACGTAGTTTTACTTTACGAGGTAATATAATATTTGTCAACAATAATTGACAATAAAACGTAACTTTTGTTACCTGAAGCAAATATTATAGTAAATTGCGACTAAATGTGGGTTATATACGTATATCACAAGCATCGATGGCTTGTGACCAATGGTAGTTTCAACTGAATATCATTCGAGACCCAGTTAGAAATTGTTAGTAACTAGATTGAGTAGTTGACACACTAAATCATAACAGGACCAAGTTTATTTTCTTTGTGATAACACTAGACCACATTCTGCAAAAAGGACCGCTCAAAAATACAATTGATTTGATTCTAAAAGCACCTATTCAGTTGGTTTTTAAATTTAAGTCACCAGATTTTTACGCTGAAAGTTACAGTCCACCAGATAGTTTTAGGGTCAAAGAAAAAGTTGGTGCATATATAGTTTGATTTATTTGTGTTCAGATTTTAAAAGATATTATGTCAGAACAACTTGGTATTAAAACTTACCAGTCAACCTAATATTTTTGATTGTTTTTCCAATTTTACATAAAATAACTACACATAAGTACTTACTCATAAAGGCATTGCTTTTGAATTTCCTTAGTGCGAAAGATCAAGGGACATAAAACCCCGTTAAGATATTAAGGCGAGGCACAACAACTAATGTGATATGCTTTTTCTGCGACATTTATTAACTATACTTATATATCTATATAATGTATAAATTTGTACAATTATACTTCCAGCCCTTGCCTGGTCAGTTGAAACGACAGCGGTCGTTGTTTCGAACTTTTTGAGTTTAAGTGATATAGATTGACCCATTTATAGTAGTCCAAATTTTTTTAGGCAGAGAATATTGTGATAGGTTATTTATAACGACATTAGGTCCACGAAAGTCAATAGTTTGGAAGTTATGTCTTTTTTCTGTATTTTTTTGAAAACCTTTATTTCAATCACAAAATCAGTTATGTTCGAAAACTAATCCACTAAATCACATGAAATTTAATATGAAAGTAAAGTAGTTATGTCGCAAGCATACAATGAGTTTTTGTGGTTATTCTTAACTTCTGCTATTGTTTGAAACTTTATACCGATTTTATTTGGTTTTCAAAGAAAAACGTACATTTGAAAAAAAAAATTGTAGTAAATTTTGTACAAGTAGAGATTTGCTAATTATCTTAAAAACTACCTCAGGATATGGTGATAGTCTAGACAACAAATCATTTGGTAAAATAAGTAAGTACTAACATTTGTAAAAGAAATGATTTTCAGTTTATTTAATTTTTTTCATTAAATGAAAAAAATATTTGTCAGTCTTATTTTAGATGTTTTAACTTTTTTTTCTTGACCACGTTTACTACTATAACATTTTACAAAATTATGGATACATGTATACATGAGGATGTATTATGTTGTCAACTAATATACTAATAACTCTTTTCCGACGAATTTTGAAATGTTATAGAAACTTTTCGACCATTTAAAATAGGTTATATTAAAAAGTACAACGTCTGATGCTCTGTTCTGCATTGTTCAGAATTTCAGAGAGTAAGCGATAAACTTAACATAGAAATTACACGAAGAGGACTTCGAGGGTTCTTGGTTCATAAATTCCATTTAGGGCCAAAAGCGAGTGAAGCAAACCGCTATATGTGCATAACGCTGTATGAAGGTGTACTCTACTATGACAAAGCCAAACATTGCTTTCATAGATTCGTAAAACGAAATTTTGAAATCCCCGGTAATTTTCGTCTATTAAATTTTAAAAAAAAATTAAGCTTTCTTGAATCAGATCTCAGGTTAAGTTTATATTATCTAGCAGAGCTACTCTCATGTTCTCATACTTGGACAGAAAAAACCCTCATGTTATGGAAAATAAGTGGAAGTATTTTGTTTGGTTACAGAATAATATAAATAGTGGGGAGAATTGGTCAGTCAATTTTTTATTTTCTATTTTTATAGGTCTAACACATTTTTTTTAAATAAAAATCAATCTTTAATCCGTGTCTACTGTTACTTGTCCATTTGCATGTATCAATTTAAACAGACGAGTATGTTTTGGAACTATTTAAATGCATATGGGGTGTATTTTAAATTTAAATAAATACTTATAAAGAAATAGTCTTAAATGTTAAAATTTTTCCTACCATTGTTTCAGCAGGCGTTTTTAATTGGTGTAATAATATAAGTTTGGAATTTTGTTGTTTAAATATATTTGAAAATATGATTTATATTTTCAAATATATTTAAAAAACAAAAATAAAAATAATTTGAGAAAACCGAGAGGTTTCACTCTTTATGGCATTGTGTTAAGTTTTATGTTAAGAAAGCCCTATCAAATTCTGATTCGACAAACGTTTGATCGTTTTAAGATCAGTATTATCAGAAACAATTTTAGTAAATTTGTTAATATCGTAAAATTGGCGTATTAAATTTTTGAAGTGAATTTTATGTGGCGCAGGATGTAAATCGTTTTAGGTACAGTCACGAAAATATGTGACGAAAGTAACATGGCGGGAGCAGGGATAGCGCAGTAGAGGTTCTTGCTGTGCAAAAAATTACGAGAATTGTGCTGATGTCGTAACGCTAAAACAGACCACAGGTGGTACACCTGTGGTCTGCTCAATAGAGCTTTGTCTGTTTTGGCGGGATTTCTGCCTGACTTTTACACTGGTTCATTACGCCTTGAGCTCTTAGTAGAAGAACCCTTTCCTGGCAGAAAGAAATGCATTCTTGCGGTTATCTGTCCTCATTGACAGTCCATATGAGACTTCCATATTCCAGAGGTGAGACTATGCGATTATTTTTCCCCGATGTATCTGAGCGGTTGAACAAGGCCTAGCTTAAGTGCAATTACTATACTTCACTGTTTTTGACGGAGCATGGCCCCTTTCGCGTCAGTCTGTTTCGCTTTGCACTGAAAAATAACCCGGAATTTTCCCGCAGGTTCCAGACATAGGACGTTTTGTTACATTGAAGTGAGCACGATGATGCGCGTAAAGATTTGTTAGAGAGTTTCCGTCAAGATCTCGGTGGAGTAGAGTCATGCAGTTCCTTAGAACGTGTTATCTTTAGTCATCTAACTTTATTGGGAGTAAACTGGTTCTTAAGGCATTTAGATCATTCGACAATTGAGTTTTCGAAAGAATAGATGTGCCGTATCGCTCATAAAGTAGGGACAGACAAATTCTGTCTGGGAAGCGTTGCACGGCGGAGGTCATATACTTCGATTGTCCCTGGATACTTGTGTGGCATGAGGCGGATCGTTAAGGGGCACCCAAAAGGATTCTGAGATAAGCCGAGTTGTGGCTTGGGACCAGTATTGCGATGCAATAGGTTGAGCATAATTCAAGTTGAGTGTAATTGAAATATTTCAGTTAAATATCAAAGTTTTTAAATTTAGGAATAAAAAATTACAAGGTATTATTTTAGTGGCATATAAAGGTTATATTATGCCACACAGTAGCGCAGATACTGTGAGTTTGATATCAATAAGATTGTATCAGGAAAACCGTACACAAAAATCGTAAAAGGAAAATGACCAAATTCTCTATTATATTATTTTATGGGAAGAGCGCATCAATTAACCAAAGGCTTAATATATAAACTGATGAAACTATAAATGGAGTTGTTTATTATTTTATTAAGATATATCTTAAAGGAGGATTAAGTGCTTTAGGAAGCACCTAATGTCCGTTAGAAGATACGTGACTTCGTCTAAATCCGCAAATACCGTTGTGTAGTCTAGAATTGCTTCCTTAATTTTATAAATATTTATATTCAGCTGCATAGTCCACCGTTACATTTTTACTTACGTACACTTATAATATTTCCAAATATTTGTTTCATACTGCCACAATAAATTAAATAATATTGTATTCAGAATAATTAAGCTTGTTATGGAAACTTCAGGTACTGTAGCGAGGCGAGCAGTTAAGGGGATGAGTGGTTTTTCTGATTAATTAATGCAATTTTAGGTTCGACATCTAATATCAAGTGTTTTCAGTGATATGAAAGTTATATAAATCAGAAGATAAAAATATATACGTTATTTTTTGCATGTATGTTTTCGTTTTTCAATATCTTCTGCCAGTTCAGTTCAGTTCAGTTAAATAAAACTAACAATGGTCTTAAGAGAAAAATATCGCCACGAAAAGACTTATTTTCAAAATTACGTTTTTACGTAAAGTACAGTAAGGGAAAAATTAGGAAAAAAATATTATTATTATATTTTGAAGTTAAAAAAAATAACACAGAAAATGCTTGCCTGATCAGCGAAGGTCGGTTCTTGTATACATGTATCCGTTTTTTGCCTTTAGTTGAACAGTTGTAAACTGTTTGAATGTTTATAATTTTGTGCTTCAACGATCCCTGAAATATAAAGTGTAATTATGTGTTATATTCATTTTATAAAGTTTAAAATATTTACAAACAAATATTTAATGCTATATGACAGTTCAACCAGGTAATAATATTAATCGTAATAATGTTTGTGATCACTGATCACACACCAACAAAGAAATTTTTCGTATTTAAATGAGGAATAAAAATGGTTATTGTCACATATTTTTGGGCTATTTGGTTTCTATATGAATAGCTGTAAAAATTAATAAATGAAATCTAATGTTTTTACTAAATCCTGAATGTGACATGTAATGAAACATTTGAATGTTGAGTGGCCATTTCGAACAAATTTTCGAAGAGACACATAAAAATATTAATCTATGACATTGAAAGTTTTAACCTGCACATTAGACACTTTAATTACAGTTTAATTTACTCGAGTTTCAGTGGTAAATAATGATGTTAGTCCATATGATGCGCCAAATGATATGATATACATACTTGAGACTAATGAATTTGATATATTATTTGGCTTGTAAGGGTTCTATCTACTACAATTAAAATTTAATTACAACATTAGTTTTAATACGAAATAATTTTATAGTGGGTAGAATGAAATATATTGAGGACTTACAAATTTAGTTCTCACTATATTTCGTTCTATCTACTATTAAAAAGTATAAGATTTAATGGAATGAAATATGGAAAAACCTAAAAAAGTGCGTTTGAGTTTAATTCAGATGTGTTTGACTGAAACTCATTCAGTAAATCTGACATTTTAAAATCCTTTGTGGATTATTTCTACTCTGAAAGACTGCATACTCTTACGTGTTTGACATTGACAGTTTGAATGTAAACAATGAATCTTTTATTGTTGGACATAAATAATAAATCTTTAATGTATTTGTAATATATTATTTAATGTATTTGTAACACGTATTATATTGAAATTTTAGCTTTCACTCCTTCTTCAAATATGAAAAACCTGTCAAGCACGAGTTAAAGTCGCACTGTGATGATTTCGTACACATTTCGGCACTTATAAATATTTGAATTTACATAGCATTTCTATTAATTACTAATATAAATTTTTCGCAACGTAAGTATATGGCGACGTATTCTTTTTATACTATTTTTTTTCACCATTTCTTTTATACTATTTTTTCCCGGGAGTAAAACTATGATATATATTTATAAAATTATAAGATCTGGGATAGTTACTGCAGTTTTCATGTAATTTTCTAGTTACATTTTACCAACCACGTCTTTTTTACGATTTTTGGCTCAGTAGTTTCAGAAGTATATATTTTTGCAGATTTTTGAGAACATCTTAAAAATATGCGAATTTAAAATTGTGAAAAAAAAATATTTTTCTATCCTTCATGACAATCCTTTTTAAATGGTAATAATTCACACAATATATAAAATAAGAAAAATACATTTCTAGGACTTTTATTTGCCTCCTATTTAATTGTTATACGAATATCTAAGAAAATTGGCGGTGTAAAACACGATTGTTAATAAAATGCATTATTATGTAAATTTTCAAGTTTCTATGTCGTGATGTTTCTGACAAAATCGACTTTGAAAACAGAAATAAATATATTGCCTACTATATCTTTAATCTACAAAACGCTTACAAACGATATAGTAGGCAATATAAATACATTGCCTACTATATCTTTAATCTACAAAACGCTAACAAACGATATAGTAGGCAATATAAATACATTGCCTACTATATCTTTAATCTACAAAACGCCTACAAACGATATAGTAGGCAATATAAATACATTGCCTATTATATCTTTGATCTACAAAACGCCTACAAACGATATAGTAGGCAATATAAATACATTGCCTACTATATCTTTAATCCACAAAACGCCTACAAATGATATAGTAGGCAATATAAATAATAGTAGGCATTATAAATCTTTGATCTACAAAAGCCTACAAACGATATAGTAGGCACTATAAATACATTGCCTATTTCATCTTTAATCTACAAAACGCCTACAAACGATATAGTAGGCAATATAAATACATTGCCTACTATATCTTTAATCTACAAAACGCCTACAAACGGTATAGTAGGCAATATAAATATATTGCCTACTATATCTATCGTAGGCGTAAAAACAGAGGGAGTATCGTGACAATTATGACATCTAGAACCATCGTTTTAGTTTTCCTTCAAACTTTGGGCGGGTTTAAAAAAAATCCATATTTTTTCACAATTTTTGGTTGAGTTGCTTCGGAAATAAGGTATATTTTTTCCATATTTTTCAGTATATCTTTGAGGACATAACACCTAAAGTTATGAAAAAATATTGAATATGGCGATATGTGAGGGTTAATATGTTTTATTTCTCTGCGAAATTTTAAGTTTTTATCTAAAGAAATTTTAGAGAAAATCGGCTTTTGGACATAAGGAGAGACACGTGAGTGATTTTATAATAGTTCCAGTTTTCCGTTTCAGGTAGGGAACCATAAAAAAGAATAAGTAACATTAAGATTCCATATTTTGAAAGTTTTTCCATTTCAAAAAAGTAAAAAAAAAATAAATTTTCACTATTTTTTATCACGAGTGATAAGTAAATTTTAAGAATGGTTATTGAATCAAGTTTAACAAGCACCTTAAGCATTGAGTGACATGACAAATTTAACATCATATTGGTTCGTTATTAATTACCGGCTTAGGACAGTAGTTTTTAAAGAAACATATTTTTTTTTCATCAAAGTAAAATATAAATTTGGCTCTGGTACAAATATAACTTGAACATAAGTGTACTAAGTAAGGAAATCACTAGTAATAAGGAAATGAAATAAACGACTCACTATTAATAAGGAAATAAAATAAACGACAAATTTAATAAACGACTCAATATATCAAAGTTTTATTTCTAAACTCTTTAAGAGCAATGAAAAATATGCACACATCACTTCTTTGAACCTTTTGAGTTATATTCGAATTATATTTTCAAAGCATGTGTTCGGTATAACGTAAATATTAGTCAAGATAAGCTTCATTCAAATATTCCACTAAAAACGTTAACAACGCACTATTTTTTAAATTCGATAAAAAAAAATATCGTGCTACCGATGTATTTAATGTGACGGAATGCCGAATTCTGCCTAAATTGATAAAATTCTGGGACAATTTTATCTTAATTAAAATGTGGTTTTAATGTAAATTAGCGATGACGGTACACTGCGTCACCTTAATTGTTCATATAGTTTTTGTAGAATACAATATGAATTGTGTTTATTTCTATACTAGCTGTGCCCGTGACGGAGTAAACAAGTTATTAATATATTATTTTTCTTTTTTCACTCAGAACAGCGTAAAGTTTATTAAAACGCTAAAAGATGACGTTGGCACCCAATCGGTTTCGTCGGTTCTGACATTACCGCGTACTATGTTTTAAATATGTATTTGGAAAAATATTTAGAGTTGATGTACTTCGTAGGAACAGTGAGTTAGATCATATAATCTGTGGTTTGATACATATTTTTATTTGTATTCCGGATGTGAAATAAGGCCCTGGATCTAATTCGTTGTTGATGTACTATCAAAGATATGGCAAAAAGCACATCTTCGTGATCTGAATATCCCTTCAATAGATCATAAAGTGTCATCATGACTTTCTAACTTAGAACATTCAAAGTGTCATACGTGTACATATTTTTATCAAAATATTAGGTACCCTTAAATATTTATTTTTTTACACGTATCTAAATATGTAACAAATCCTCCTGCCATGAGTTCTATTATTATTTAATAGATTTTTTTTTGTTTTTTAAATGTGTTATTCTTAACTAATTTAAAAAAAGTAAATTGTCGACTCAGCTCTAATCATGAACTGAACTATTCGTCAATGAGTGTGTAATGGCTTATCATACTTAGTCATTATTTTTAATTATTAAGTTTACATTTCTTGTTAAAAGTAGCTTTCAAATGTAACCAGGGTACGTGTAAACTACGTACACACTTTAACAGTGACAGAGAAACAAGAAAGGTTGAATTAAAATGGAAATCTTAAAATAATTTATAATTTAATTTCAATGGTGGTAAGGTTTGAATACAATTAAATTTTAATTTCGTGTACGGAAATTTCAAGCCTGGGCTCAATACAATATTTAAGTTACATTGCTACATATTAATTTATTTGCCAGTCTTGTTCTCTTTTTGCAAACTAAATACTTACAGAGGTGAACAGTAAAACTTTACAATTATACATTTCTTCACCTATTTGTTTTATTAAAGTTTGTATTTCATACGTGAACTATTTCAATCCTGGAAGTAATTAATTATGTGTTTAATATCGCCACCAAGTTTTAGCTGCGTGATGGGTGAATATGTGGAGGGGAAGTCCTTTGGAATTTTTATTGGTCTTGTTGTGTACGTCACAGGTGAGTGTTATTGTGGAGACAGAGGCTTGATGTGTGATAACAACATCAGTTGTATATAAATTATTCATTATAAGTCTCTATACTTTCTGAGACACGTAAAAGTTTTCGTGGAAAGCGGGGAATTGTTTCCTACATGTTATATAAAGCTGTAAAGATTGTAACGTTGTTTTAATGTCGATAAATTTATAAATATATCGTAAAAGTGGACTTTGTTTAATGAGCGTGTTGCGTCAGGTTATGTCGGCATGAATTAATTAAATTTGTATTAATGCGTAAACTTCAAAGTCAGGGAAAAATTCTTCGCATTGCACGGCTCAGTTCCTAGCAAGTGCTTAATGACCATTATAATCAGCAAGACAAATTGGAGATTGTATGAATTTGCAATCGGCTTCATACAATGTTTTATTAACATATTAATCTCATTCTAAAATCATTTAAATAGATCCCATTTTTAGAACAAACATCGACTAAACCACAGCGCGTTGTAAAATAGAAAGTTTGTAAGGAGGTTTTTTCTTAGTTTAGTGATTTTTTTGTGACAACCCTACCTATGCATAAATGTATATTTATAAATACAACATATATATATATATATATATATATAAATATATATATATATATATATATATATATATATATATATATATGTATATATATATATATATATATATATATATATATATATATATATATATATATATTAGTTTTAAATAACGGTCCGTTAAATACGAGAAAAACTCGTATTAGGATTCTGTTAAAATTTAGGTACATATAAAGGTTTAAACAGTTAATGGCATTGCATATAAGTGTTTTTATTAAAATATTTACAATATACGAAATGGAATACAATACCTTTCTGTACGAGCTAATGAGCAATCAGCGTGTTTATGCTTTTCGCACGTTCATCAAAATAAAAATCGGGGTCTGTATATACTTTTTTATGTATATTCGAATAAGCGCATGTGCCTTTAACAGAGGTATATAAAGTCTGACGAGAGCATCTTACTGACTAGGGACATTTTTTATATCATAATGCTTAGTGGAACGGAACATTTTATACCCATGTTCTACAAAAACTAATGATGCAATAGAACAAGTTGCAAACTATTCGTAGTGGTCAATAAATTATACCCATCGTTGCTACAATTGAAAAATTATTTCAGTAGGTAAAACTAACATCCAAATTTCATATTCTATAAAATTATTGGCAGGTCGCATGTCCGCAGTAAAAAAGATAACAGTCGCGTTAATCCGTTGCTATGATTATGTTGTTTAACAGCTCCTATTCAAAGTTTATTTTATTCTGTTAATATTCCGATAATTCTGCTACTCGTGATGTAAAATCATACAATCCTATTCGTGGAATAACAAAAGATTGTTTGATTTTATGTTAAGATCACATTTCTATTAGTCTGATTCACAAATTGAGTCGTTTTAATAAGAGTTTTGCTTCGTAGAATTTTCATCAGACTCCTCGTAATCTTGTGGGATAACGACGGGAAATTAGAGCTTTAAACTTATTAATTTCTTGCCTTGTTAAAATCAAATTGCCCAGTATATATAATATTCAGCTACATCTATTGATTATATCCTGAATCGCTTTCGTTGATTGTTCTAGTAAGGTTTAATAATATGATAGTGCAGTAGTATTGGTTAATGTAGCTTGTATCAATCAAACGAACAACACCCGTCTATATTTTTCTATGTAATGGCAGTTGGTGGTAGATTACAGTGCTAATTGTTAAGATGTACGTCACTCCTAAATTTGTTATACACTTTGGTGTATCGGTGATACAGTAATCAGAGTAGAAAGTAGTAGTTTTCACACCATTGTCTTACGAAGCAATTGGTAGCGCTTTCGATCCATTTTTTACTAAAAATACCATGAAGCCTGGATTTGTAAAGTTATTGAAATATAAATGATGTTTTGATGAATTCTACAGAAGAAGTATAATTTAAAAACTACTCAGTACTATAAAGTACATAAATTGTGCTCTTGGTCTATTGTGTCTCATCCTTTTCCACAATAAATATCACAATGTGAGAAAGCCTTCGACTGTGCAAATAATATAGATTTTTATTTCAAATCTCGCTGGTTTTCCACGTATAATATATGAATTGTATAATTAAAATATGCTTGGAATTCTTGACCATCATCAGATCTTCACATACAAGGCAGTAGAAAAAATTGTTGAATATTTTTCTGAACATGTCTTACGTAGACATTGTGTTGCAATGTAATAATGCATTATTTCTTCATGCATATTTTCTACTTTCTACTGCTGATCTTTATTTTTAAAATATGAAATTCTTCTAAAGTTAAGCCTATAAAGGTATCAAAATTTGCTGCATAAAAATATACTTTTTTATTACGGTGCTGAGAAATAATTTTAAAAAATGATAAAGGTTACCAAAATTTCACTGTTTCTTTAAAAGTATTTCCTTTCTAGAAAAGTAAAATTGTCAAATGTTTATATCAAAGAAAATGGATTTATATTTCTTAAAGTACAGACGGTTCTTTTTTATGATTTAATAATATTTTTAATTATTCACATTAAAAGGCAACTTTATTTGGCTGAAGCAAATAGTAAGTAGTGATGAGAAGTATGTGGATGTGTATACATATATCACACAAGTGAACGCCGTATGATATTTACATACTCATACACACACATATATATATATATATATATATATATATATATACATATATATATATATATATATATATATATATATATATATATATAATCTAGAACAATCATTGCTGCTGGTGGTGAAATATCAAGGGCCCATTGGTTGGAAATTGCTTTTGGAGGAATCCGAGGTGAATACAGAGATTGTCAACAATTATATCGACTGGCTAATAAACTAAATAGTCAACAAGCCCAAGTTTAGTTCAGAATATGAGCTGGATTCTTTTGATATTCATGTTATTTTCTCGATATTATTTCATGTGATCGTCGTTTGTTTAGAGCTTTAAATAATTATTTAGAGAATGGATGTCAACTGTGTGGAAAACCTTCTAAAGCACCTTGCCAATTTTTTAAATCTAAGCCAGCAAATTTTTAAGCCAAATAAATGTTATAACTGCCTATCAGATAGCGGCAAGTCAAAAATAATGTTGGTGCATATATAGTTTCATTTATTAGAGTCCTTAGATTTTAAAATATATTTGTAAGTGAAATTTGTGTTTATTAGCCAACCGAATTTTTGGGTTATTAGCAAACCGAATTTTATTTCTTAGCCAAAATAGGAAATGTAATTGTTTTTTCATGTCTGTTTGTATGTTACAGCCGTTTTCCTCACAAACAATTACTACTGTGAAGCTAAAATTCGACTAATTTACAACGTCTTTAAAGTTATGAAAAACAATATTTAAAAATTTTTTTTAGGTGCCTCTCCTACATGTAATGTGAGTTTTTTTTAAATATCTACACCGTGGTATAGGTATATCCTTTAATGGGATCAACATATTGGGGGCATATCATGAATATCTTTTCGATATTTTTGTATTTACCTTTTACTAAATATTGAGGTTTAAACTGGTCGTTTTTGTTAAAAAGTTCATAGAAATTCTAGATATCTGATTTAAATCAATTGCAAAAATGACTTTGTACTTTAAAATGTATATTTGTTATGACTATGGAAGAAATACTAGGAACTATGCATATTTTTACATACTGAGAAATATTATTATTTGAAGGTGAATCATATTTGTACGCCTGTGATAAATATAGTAGGCAATTTATTTGCGTTGTGAAAATTTAGTACTTGCAAATAAAATTTAGTATTTTGAAATATATGCGGTCTTAAATGTTCATAAGTGTCTAAATGTGTACGGAACAATTGTGGTGAGAGCTCTACTCGTACTTGACAATTTTTATGGATTTTTTTGCAATTTCATATTAAAGCCAGATCTTCGCTCTCAAGTTAGATTTCAATCTATTTTAATAATTACCTGTTAATATCAATTCATAAAGGAATAGTTTTGAATGACGTTTTGCTTAGGGCTAAAGAAAAGGAGACATAAAACTCTGTTAAAATATTAACACGAGGCAAAGCAACTAATCTGGAATTCGTTTTCTGTAACATTAATTATATATGTATGATTACATAATATATAAATTTGTACAATTATCCTTCAAACAGTAGCGCGGTCATTTGAATGGCAGAGGTCACTCTCAATCGTTTCGATCTTTTTGAATTTATGTAATAAAAAAAATTAATAAAATAACCATTTGTTCATTACACTTTGGATTCAGAAACATTTTTATAAAATAAATTATACTTAACAAATAATAATCATAGAAATCCTGTAAATTTTGTATGTAACATTTATAAGGTTCCACCTATGTACAGTAATCCAAACAATACTCGGATGTCGATAACATCAGTAGCTTTGCCATCACGAGCTCTGCCGTAAAATGTGGCATTTTTAAAATAATTTCTTGGTATATTTGATTACCCATTCTCACCACAATAATTTCATCACTTATGTATAAATTTCAGGTTTGTACAATAGTAGTCCCCCCTACATAATTTCTACGCAGATTCTTCAGTAAGAATATTTGTGTTTCTTCTGCAAGAATAGTTATTTGTGCATTACGAATCTATTATAGGCTACTAGTGATGGGAAATACCTGCGACACGAATGTACGACTTTATGATGGGACAATTGCCAACGGCGGTCGATTCTACGCTGGACGAAACCTTGAAAGTTGTATATGTGTTGGTTCAAAAATCGACGCGTTTGTATAAAAGAGCTCTAATTACAATTGAAAACCAATGATAACTCTGTATTGCTTTACAAGATTTTATACGGTACATTATTTTTGAACAATGTTTAATATATTAATAGTGTTTTCATAGGAAAGTCTAGATTTTCAGCATCATACCTAACTCTCCCGTTATCTCGTGTTATTCGGAAAGTTGTCCATTTGTTAAAATCAAATCAAATGAAATTGTAGCAATTAAATAAATATATAATTATTATCATTTTTATGAATTAGATTATCTAATCTGCAACATATTAAAATATTTTTCTCGTTATTAAATAAATAGGGAATTACAACTTCATCTACCACTGTTTATTTATGTTGGACAAATGTCAGCCTTGGTGAAGCATTTTTTACTGGATTAGACTTTAATTTTAGCAAATTTATAAAACTTAAATGGTTACGGATAAAATAAAAAAAATAGTAATAAATGACAGTAGTTAAATTATTGTTAAAATAATGAAAAATTTATAAAAGCTATCTCCACTTTAATTATATTTAAGTGAATGAATGTACTTCTTAATGATTATATTGAAATATCAGAACGTGCGTTAACTTAATCTAATAAAAGGGCGTACAATGCATTGATGGAATAGTCCACCGGAACTGCATTTACGTCAGCGCCATGTCCGGTCGATATAAAGTAAATATTTGCTTCATCTAAACTTGGCCCAACTCAATTTCAAGTTTTCTCAACAGTTTTATCGAATTTAGTAAAGTTGGGCGTTTACTTTATCATAGTAAGGTTTATGCAAGACAGCCATACGATATACTATTATTCTTACTTTCTGGATGCTCGTACGCGCGATAGTTGTGATAAAGTGGGCAGATAACAATATGACCAACGAATGTTTCTGTTTTGCATTGTTTGTAGAGAGAATTATTTCTGTACGTGCAATAAAATTACAGAGAGGGATATTTGTACACAACGAGTTTTGCTCCGTTATACTGAAAGTAAAATTAAATCATTGCGCATGAATCAAATTAAAGGGTCTCTGATTTTCAACTTTTAAATATTTCTTCCCTTTCCCATAATCGATTACTAAAAGAATCTAACATTAAAATACATTTTGTTTATCAGATTGTCTTTTTTCTATACGAAAGGATTTAAGTCGAAAATTTTTGAAATTTGTTGATAGTATCTCTGCACTTAGTTTTTGTTTTAACGTTATATTTTGACGGTTCCGAAATTGTGATGATATTGGTATTAGATTCCTCGAAGAATGTCTACACACTCTTACTTTTTGAGGTTATTGAACTTACCTGTTCGTACGCGTTTCGGGGCCCGTGTTGTATAACAAATGCCAGTCATATGTGCACTCAAATACAGCGGAATCTTCAAATTGTCCGGCGTGGAACCAAATAATTACTATGCCCTTTGATCAGTGATTAATATGTTTTCCTAAAATATATCTATAATTTCGATCATATTCTGTTAGGTACCATTTAATAGCAAACTAATTCTAAAGGGCCCTGTCTGGCATAGTAGCAATTCCTTTATTAGTTAGGTATTTTGTTCATGTATTATTTCGTTTTTTTTAACAAACTGTCTAACCTCTTAAGGAAATAAGTCTTAATCTATTTCAAACACGGTTTAAATATATCTCTCTATTACATAAGTCTTAACAAAAGTTATTTGAAACACGGTTTAAATGCAATAACATACTGTATTTAAGATTAAACCAAATTACAGAAGTTTATTTACCAACTAATTTTAGTGTCGAAGTTAATTTTACGATAAATAGGTACTAGCTTAATTTATTTGTGTTATAAAATGTCATTAAAATTATATCCATTTTAGAAATAGTTTTCAATGTATGTATAATATACGCATCTGTTAAGTTTTAACGTCTTTGTTATGTGTTATGTGCGAATCGCGAGTTACGTGGAAGGTTTACTGATCCAGTCGCGTACATTAGCAACAAATGTAACTGTGAGAAGTTACGTTACTTCTTGTTTGCAAAGAAGATAAATTCTGTAAAATTGAGAGAATTAATCAGTAACTTGAAATACGTCGTTACGTCATTATTTTCATCAAGTGTCAACTTGATAAATCTGATATTCCATCAATATCTCAATTTTCGTTGCAATTTGAACTAGCTTTTCTTTTTTGGTTCCTTTAGCATAAAAAAAGCAAAAGGTAGTTGAATTTGTAGAAAAACGTTTTCGTTTTTGTTCTCTATATTCCTTAGATATTCTAATTGGGAAAGTGGGATTCTTTGCGTTTATGATCCGAACTGTCTAGTCGTGCACATTTTCTATTATTGCTTGAATCTTCTCCACATACATATTACATAACATTCAGTTTTAATTGCATAAAATAATAAATTATGACAGTTAAAAAATTAAATACAATATTTGAAGTTGATTAACATACTTAGCAATTCATAAGATAGGATTTTATGTCTGCCAATTAAGATTTTCCAAATTCGATTGTTCGGTTGATTTGGCCAATCAGGTAATGGTGTTCTACGTGCGGTGACGTGGACAGGGAAACTTGTTGACATTGATATTAAACCTTCATTCTAAAGGTACTAAAACACATGTCCAAATTTTTCTCGACAAAAATGTATGTAATTGTTTGAACCAATTTTAGACGTTAAAATTTTGAACTTTCTGCGCATACAGTACCGAATTTTAAGAGGTACTCAGGTAAAAAAATTAAATTTTACATCAAAATTATGTGTTTACTTACTAACATAAAGTTATTACTTAGACTTTACAGGGCGTAAATACGAACATGTACATACTTATGTACATATATAGCTATCATTATGATAAATTAAACGACGATACCAAGAACAAAATGTTACAAATATTTCAATAAAAGCTACTAAAAAACAAACATAACCGTTCAATGATTTGTTTCCTGCCACGTCTATAAACGTTAAAATTATCTGCACGAATAAAATTTAAATGAAATTAGTTATATCTGGGGTAGGTCATTTCATAAAGTCGCACCGTTCCGCCTTTGTTACGAGCTTCAGTACAATTGTAATTTGCTAGTAATGTTCTCGGTAAAAGAAAGTAATATTTTCAATTTTATGTTACTGACGATAGAATTAAAAAACTTGATTAATCGATGATTTATTAAGGTTTTTCAAGAAAAATACGATTAATTTTCAGTTAAGACTTATATCAATTAGATATAAAAGAAAATATAAGAAAAGTTGTTTTATTATAATAATTAATAAGTATTCAAAAATATTTGGTGTTAAAAAAATTTGCCCTCGATTGGATAGGATGTTATTATTTTAATTTTTTAATTGCATAACAACAAAAAATAAGGTTAGAGTTTTTTTATTTAATTATAACTAAAAATATGCTTGCGAAAACTAAATTTAAATGAAATTGCAAAGGTAATTCACAAAGGTTCAATAATATATATTTCTAAAACTCATGTCTTAGTTGTATTCCTTACTGTGTAATATGTTATGAAAAGTGTCGTACGAGGATGAAATTTATTCCTCATGGGGGTAAATTATATTGAGAGGTTTTATTTTACTACTAACTTTCTACATATATCTGAATGACCAACTTGGACACAACTAACACAGCCATAATAGTAAATAATTGGAAAAAATATATAGCGGAAACGTGAACAAAGACTAGAGACTAATGAGTAACATTTCAAATATAAACGCGATTTCGAAATAGTATAAAAAAACTGTATTTCAGAAGTAGCAGGATAAAACAAAGAAGAACGGATTGTCCTTCACGACTAGAAATGCACTTGAATGAACACCGTATCCGGTTATATAGCACATGTCAGCATATGTATTTGTACCACCCAAACTTTGCAAAACTCAATTCAAAGTTTAAGCATAGGGAACTTTAGCCATTAATAATACTACAGCGTGATCGCGCGGCTATCGCACGATGCACCCCATTGGTCTTATTTTGTTCTCTCGTATTGCAGGAGTAGCTATGAAAAAAAAATTATCTACTGGTGATGATTCAGTTCGCTGCTAAGCGCAATATCTTAGTTAATTAAAATGACTTACCCTTGGTTAATAAAATTCGCTTCAACTTAATTAACAGGCTGTAATTTTTGTCGCAAAATTTATACGAAAAGAGAAACAATATAAAAGATATAGTAAAGCAAATGTGAGGTGACTACGGCTAAGTGGTTTTGCTATTACGTTAAGTTTTATTTTAAAAAGTTTGTTAAGTTTTATTTTAATTCAGTTTCGATAATCGTCAGGTCGTTTTTATAACCAATGTTTTTAATGATCGGGGTTCTCATGTTTTTTTTTTAATTTATTCATAAATTTTTTCTCGTGAAATTTACATGGTACAGGATGCAAATAGTTTTAAGTACTTACACCAAAATGAGTGACAAGAGTAATACAGGGGGAGCATTGATAGGGTAGCTGAACTTTTTGATTTGTAATAAGTTCAAATTGGGGGCAGTTGAGATGTTACGGTTCTATTCCAGATGTGATTTTATCAAGTATTTTCTCTAGTGGCGTATAAAGGATACTGTATATATTGAATAACGTAAATAAAACTGTTTGACATAAATACAATAGTTTATTCTTTTAATAACGTATATATTAAGGAAGAAACCGACAGTCGAGGAAGCATATGACGTGCTTCACAAGACGATAAATGGAACAAAATCATCTTAACGGAGCCTTCGTCAATGACTGCTTCTAGTCCCGAAAGTAAGACAATTCCTAAACGAGAAAATTGTTTAGATTGCTTCCTATATTTTTTGAACACCGTATTCATTGTGGCATATTTTTACCCTTGTGAACTTACATTCGTTTCCAATGTAGTGTTTCACTTTAAAGTTCCTTTAATAAAGTATGTAACTTATGTACATTCGGTATGTATGAGTTTTTTATTGAAACTTGAGGTGACTTAGTGAGGTCTGAATTAATAAAATTAAGAAGATCAGTGAGCTTTACAGATTAATGGATGCAATTTTAGGTTCGCGATTATTTAATAGCAAGTGTTTATAAATTATAATTTTACGGAAATTTCCGTCATCTGATCTCTCTTAACAGAACAGTTAATTCAGTTCTGTAATCCTAACAATTACATTAGGTGATAAATATCGTTGCGAAAATACTCATTTTTGAGAAAATATGTACGCTGATACTGGTTAGCTATGAGTATTGAAAGAGAAATATCAATAAAATTTATGATTTTATCGCTAATTATAATTAGAAAAAAATATATAAAAAATGCTAGTCTGCTCAGCGAAGATCGGTTCTTGTAAATGAATATCATTTTCCCGTAACACTCGACAAATTATCCACAAACTGTTTGAGTGCTTGTTACACTGTGCTCCGATTTGCATAAAGATGCAGTTTATAATAATGTATCATATTAATTTTACGAAGTTTCAAATATTTACAAACTAACAATATACATTCTGTGAAAGTTCTACAAGAGAATAATATTAATTAAGAGACCGTGGTAGCTAAAGTCAATTTAAATGAAATGTGTTATCTTAATGCCATATATAAGTCATTAAAGACATTTTGTTAATTTATAATTTATCTGTTTGATGCAAGTTATTTACATACAAAAGTCTCATAATTTTACGATAGTTGTTGGAAATTTTAGATAAAATATTCACAAAAATGGTAATTTGAAAATGTTTGTTTATTATGATGAAGTAAATTAAATAATAGTTAATTTTTTTGTACGAAACGTATATATATATATATATATATATATATATATATATATATATGTACATACAGTTACTCCGTATTACATCCAAATGCACTGTATTAATTTCTGAATAAGATAGGTAAGGAAACATGAATATTTAAGGGCCCTTTCCAACAAATTTTCTAGGACACATGCTGTGTTAGAAAATGTTGATGTATAAAATTGGTATATTTTAATTTACATATTAGACACTTTAATTACATTTTCACTCGCTGCAGTTTTAGTGGTATTTAATGTTATTAATCCCTATGATTCCCCCAAATTAATAAAAAAATATAATTGTAAAACTTGAAGACTTACAATTATAATGGTCAGAGTTTTACTCACTCCAATTATAATATAATAGCAATAACAATATACCCAAAAATATAACGGATGGAAATGTAATAGTGGATAGAATAAAATATAGTGAAAACCATCAAGACCCACCTGAGTTTAATCCAAATCAGAGTAAAATTAACTTTTTAGCCTTACATAATGAGTAACATCCTCACAAATCAATTATTTTAATAACACGAGCATCTCCTTCTAGAGTTCACACATTTTCTTTCATGGAAAAAGACAGCAGTTTATGTTTAAGTTTTGCGTTTTGTGTGAATGAAGATGGAGTTATTGAAAAAAAAATAATAAATAAGTGGCATATATTTTCATTATAGTAAATGACGACTTCGTGAAAAGAAAATACTTGTATAATATCAATATACACCAAAGAAGAAAGAATAAATCACATTAACATTCCATTTTTTTAAGTTATTATATTGGAAAAAAAAAATTAAAAATATTTTGACTTTTTCACTGTTTTCATACTGACCAATTATAATTAACGAGTAAATATTAAGAAAGTGTAATAAATTAATATTCGTGGACAACTGAAATGTTTAGTAACGTACCAAATTGAATGTCATGGTAACTATAGGCTTTGGACAGATGCAATACATATATGAAAATTATAATCTTTTTTTCGTCAAAGCCAACTTGAAATTTAGATCTAAAGCAAAATAGACTTTGCACATCATGAATATCATATATAAGGATATAAGGCAATCATGAGTAATGAGTAAATTCAATGAATGAATCATTGTATGTAATTGCATCATCGCTATGCTTTGAAAATCGTTAAGAAAAATGAAAAATATGCAAATACATCCCGTTAAGTTATCTTCGCATCGTATTTACAAAGTACAACATATGTTAGTTTAGATAAACTTCTTTCAACTCAATTTAAAATTTTTCAAACCGTCGGAAATTTCAGCTTTGTATTATAATACCAAAGTTTAATTTCGATGGTTATCGCACGATGCACCATTTATCTTGTTTTTCAAATGCGTTTTCCCGTGATAGACATGAAAAATCCGCTACTGTTTACTAAAAAGAGTAGACAATTTTTATGATTAAATGACGAGTTTTGCCAAAATTGTGAGATTATTTTGCTTTGTGCTTTTAATGTTCATTAGTGAGGGCGGAATGCAGCATCACTTTATTTGTTCACACAATTTTTGGACGATATAATATGAAGTGTTTATTTTATTTCTATATATTGCAACGCACTTCATCGAAGTATATATACAGCATGATTGACTAAGATATTAACAGTGTTTCATTTTGAATAGCAAGGCGCTTTTTTTAATTCACGACTTCTCATCTAACAAACTTTTATTGAGTTTCTGATTATTTCAATGAAATTCTAGGTGAATTCATTGAAATAATCAGAAACATATAAATATCATGCAGTAAATAATTTTAAATACAATTTCAATTAAATAGGAATAATCTACCTAGGCCTGTGGGATATTTTTGAAACCAGCCAGGTGATTAAAGCGCGAACGAATTTTTGTTTTAATGGAAACATTTAGGAGACCATCAAAATTTCGGACTGATTCTGAATACTGTCTTAACGACGGCAATACCTAGGAAGCTCTAAATATACCGTACTTGAACAGTGATGCAGCAAATTTTTATGCCTAAAATAGTTTACAAGTAATTAACAATACTTACAACAAAAGCACATTTTACGACTGTGAATGTAATATGATAGGCAACGTATTTTCGTAATGAAAATTTATCACCATAAAAACGAAAACATGTTTTTATAAACATTCCATGTACCTCCAAATATGTAAATGTTTGTGTTTATAAGCAGAACTTGTATAACTCGAGTCCTACATGAATTTAACAAGTTTTTTAGTTACAATTTTTTAAATATGTTTTCTTTTATTAATGGCATACAAAGGTGAATTTTTGATCAAAACTGAAGGGTGAATTTAATTATTGGCGAGGGAGTATTTTTGTTCTCACCATTATGTTTAATTATTATCTTTCCGTTTATCGCTTCAAGTCGATTTTAAGTATTAATAGAGTGCGTTCAACAATTCCTTAATTATGGTAGCATTAATTCTGTTTAAGATTTCTATGACGGAAAAATAATAAAGGAATTACAGTGGAAACATAAAACGTTTTATAAATTAATTTAAGTACTGATAAGCTTTTAACACAATTAAATATTAATTTTATGCACGGAAATTTTAAGCTCCGATTCAACACAATGTTCATGTTAGAGCGCGACATACAAACTTATGTACCAATCTTGTTCTCTCTCTCCTAGCTAAATAATTAGAGACGCAAACACTAAAACTTTACATTAATAAACAAGAATCCACATGCCTTCGTCTATTTGTTTTGCTAAAGTTGGGAGGAGATACGCGAACTATTTCAATTTGGAAGTAATATGTTATAATATGTGTTTAATGTGTCCACTAAGTTTTTAGCGGCGTGGTGTGCGAATATGTGGAGGGGAATTCATTTGGAATCATTATTGGTCGTGTTGCGTACGTGACAAGTGGGTGTCATTGTGGAAACTGAGGCTTGATGAGGTAAATGTGATATGGTTGGACGTAAATAATTTATTATATGTCTCTTTACTTTGTAAGACTCGCAAATGTTTTTGTGGAAAGGAGGTATAATGTTGTTATTATATAATGTTTAGCGATATAGTTATTTTGTTGTTGACAAATATATTTTATGTGAGTTTTGTTTTATGATATAGCGTGTTGCGTCAGGTTGTGTCGCTATGAAATAATTCCAGTTTATGCTAATGTCCCAAAAATTAGACAAAATATCAAGTATGTTTTGTCTACATTTTTGGACAATAAATAAATTATAATTATTAATAAATATATATTTGAAAAATAATTACTGTTATTAATTTTTTTAAATGATTTAATTAGCGTCAGAAATTATCATTGGTTTATGCTTATAAAAATAAATTTATTACAGTGACATTAGCGTAAATCATTTAACATTTTTTGACATTTCTCAGCGAAGCGACAATGAAGCTGGTAACTTTTATTTTAAAAAATGTGTAGCAAGCCATAAAGTACTATTCTGAATGTGAAAAGTAAAATTAAAAATGAATTCAAATTAGTCTGGAATGGTCGATTTTTTCTTTAGAAATTTTTCGGTCTTTTATTTAAAAATTCCACATTCTTTTTTTTCATTTTAGATACTTTGACAAGGACAGCTCGTTTCTAGACTAGTTTTTTGCATTCATTATTCTTTACGTTTTTTTTGAAACATGTGGCAGTTTATAATTAAATGAGCTTGCTGGTGCACTTCATTTACGAAGAGTTTGCAAATTCTAATGTATCAAGAAGTTATTAAAGACGCATCTGATTCAAACTAGTTTTGTTTAATCTGAATGTAACTATAAAAATATTCACTGGATCAGCCTTTATCGGATTAGATATAACCGGCGAGTCAAAATCTTGCTCGTGTGGTGGAATACTTCATTTTGGAGTTGGAATACAATTGGAAGAATTACCCCGATCGGCACAAATACCATTCTGTTTAGAAACTAGGACCTTGGAAGTTCCCGGTTCTCATCTGTAAGGAGTTCGTGGGAGTGCACAGATCAACCTCGTACAGAAATCTTCAGGTGATTTAATTTATTTGAGCATATATTGTCTTTGTAATTCCAAGAACAAACCAATGATGTAACGACTTGATACATATTAATATAAACGCTAACTCTTCCAGTCGGAGATTGTAATAAATTTGAATATAGACAAAATATATATTTATTAATAATTATAATTTATTTTTTGTCCAAAAATTTAGACAAATGATACTTGACAAATATGGTTTTAGATTATTTAGATATTTTTTTTATTGGTAGGACTAATTTGTCCGAGTTATGTTTCTACTGTTTATACTTGTAAGCCACACCAATACTATTAGAAACTGATAATTAGCAAAAAAATAAGAAATTGTAATCTAACAAATATTTTCTATCTTACATATGTGTTTGCTAGACTTAGCAATAAAAAAATCACATTTACATAAACGAGATCAAGCTAACCATTGCCTGTCGTAAAGTTAAAACCTGTCAAGTGCGAGTACAGAAACATTTAATCGTACTTGACAGGTTTTAACTTATTACGGGGGTTCCGTACATATTTAGGCATTTGTAAACGTTTATGTGTTTAATCGATATATATATCTATTAGATATATATGTACTAAATTATTTTACATAACGGTCTACTATGTCTTTCACAGGCGTAAAAATAGGTGCATATTTAAAAAAAAATATGGTGTTCAGAATCATTAGTACATATGGTTCTAATTTTCTTATACCCTTTACGCGAGCGCCTAAAAATTCTATTTTTTTCTTAAAAGAGTGGTGTTAGGTAAGATAAATCGAGTCGTGGTTCTAATCGCGTTTAATTAAATCTTTTTTCTCCCTAATTATAAACAGGATATTTTAAATAAATTTTAATTTTAATATTCAAATTCAAATTTCAATTTTAATATACAAATGTACATAGCCACGTAATAGATTGTTATGTTAGGAAATGTCACCATTTGGTTTAGAATTCGATTCAGTAGCGTAATAATTTGCAATAAAATCTATTTCAACTAAATCAACATTATCTATGACGGCAAGAACCAGAACGGGCAAGTGCCAAAATCTGAAAGAGTTTGAATTTGCATCATTCATATAATTATTTCTTTATTCACTTCTGGCTATTTCTTTAGATCGTACATACAATTTTCACAGCATAGACGGAAACAATATGGAAAATGAAAAAGAAACAAACTAAATCTAGTGCCTGTGAGATTTGTCCTGGGGATATCTAAAGAAAGTTGAGTATTATTATGGCCAGTATGGAAACAAAAATATTACTGGAAAATTGTATTTATTTATTCGGATAAATCCTAGTAGGATACCGCATGGTGTGAAAATTGGCCACAAGAACGATTTTGAGGTGAATACGTGCTTAAATTTGCTTCTACGTGGGGGGGTCATTCATAGATTTCGTTGAAACGAAATCGTAGAATATTATTTGACATTTTAGCTCCGAATCTATTATATATACCTAAACTTTAATTATACTACTGAACATTGAAATGATAAAAGTAATTGCTACATCTAATGGTACTCTTGGCTTATAGTGCGCAGCTTAGTGGGAAAATTATAATTGTATTTTTTATTCAGAGAGAATGAAACTCGTGAAAAAAATAGGTCAAAATATAATTAGTGTTATATTATTATTTATATAACTTTATCCCTAATGTGGTAAGTAAGTAAGGTGACGTACGTATAGTTAGCGTTAAAACTTCAAATGTTTTACATCATAGAAAATAGATTTAAATTTAATCAAATAGTCAGTGGCGTAGTTATACTTTAGAAATCAATGCTTGACAACAATATTTGGTATTAAAACCTAACTAGGATTGGCTGAAGTAAACAGTAACTAGTGATTAGAAATAGTTTCAGTAGGTATATTAAAAATGCAAACGTGTGATAGCTTGGGATAAATAAGAGTTCCAGTACCTAATTTTTAGAAGCTAATTCTAGCAGCTGGTGGAACATCAAGGACTTCATTTGGGAATAGTTTCCACGGGAATGTTAAGTCCAGAAATTGACTGCAATTAGATCGACCAGCACACAAAGTAAGTAGTTAACAAGATCGAGTTCATTTTCTCTATGATAACGTTAGATTGAATAGTGAAAAATATATACCTCAAATATTTCAAAAGCTGGGCTGGGTTCTATTTGCACTTCCACCTTGTTAACTCGATATTATGTCATCTTACCATCACTTATTCAGAGTCCTACGAAATCATTCATAAAATAAAATAAACAGCTCTCAGTAGCGTGGCGGCTTTCCACGCTAAAAATAACTTTCCATCAAAAGAAATTGATAAATACTTATAGTTTAATTATCGTGAAAAAATATAAATTTATTAAAGGACTTTCTTAATTTAAGGGCATGTATGAAGTTCTTAATAAAAAGCTTGTAAATATTGATTAGTCTATTTCGAAATTAATTTGAAGTAGTTCTGTTCGCAAATTTGGTTGATAAAATGAAAAATCAGGATGCACCTTAAAATAATAACAGCACGTACATCGCATTATGGAAATAGCCCGCGGCAAATGCACTTACTTAATTTAGCATCATGCCCGGTCGATGTAAAGTAAATATTTTATCCATATTAACTTGGCCCAACTCAATTTCAAGTTTCCTCAACAGTTTAATCGAATATCGTAAAGTTCAGCTGTTTACTTTCATAGTGAGTTTTGTGCACGACTGTCACGCGATACACCATTACTCTTACTTCCTGGTTGGTCGCACACGCGATAGTTGAGAAGAAGCGGCAGATAACAATATGACCAACGGATATGGTTTGTTCGTATTGTTTGTAGGTAGAATTGTTCATGCACATATAATAATTTTTCTGTACATATTTGTACACTAAATGTAAAAGATGTCAATATCCATGAATAACATTTTCTGTAATTTCAGCCGAATTTTCAGCTTTTAAACAGTTTTTCTATTTGGATATTCGATTAATAAACGAACCTAATGTTAAAAGAAATTTTCTGTTTTAATGTCTGTATGAAAGTATTTAATTTGAAAACTACTGAAGCAAACGACTGGCGTATTTTCGCTTTTGTTTCATCATTACCTCTCTAACGGTTCGGAAGTTATGATGATGTTGGTATTAGATTTCTTGATGAAATATTACTTTTGAGGCTGTGGTACCTACATGTAAATGTTGGGGAACTCATACTGCGTACTTAATGCAAGTCAAATTTGCATTTAAATACAGTCGCATTTGGAAATTTTAATATATGGGACCGTTTAATTACTTTACTTCTTTATCAGTACCTAATATATTTTCAGACGATATCAATTATATTTTATAGTATGCTGTCTATAGAGCAGCCTCTAAACAAATGTCCACGCGAACGAAGTCGTGAGCACAATTGATTTAAAATAATAATAGCTGAAGCACGAAATGACCCTTGCGTAATAAGAATTCCTTATAATTAATCATCTTAACATTGCAATAACTCGGTAAAAATTTAATTATCAAAAGAAATTACTTAATCAGTTTTTTATGTGTTTTGATAAGGAAAATGTTCAATGTAGAAATAATTTTATATAAGCTACATTTTTCTCAGATTTTAACGATCTAAAAAAATAAATGGGTCAAGCGCTTTTCAGAGTTCTTCACTTTGTTTATCAATGAAAGTCTTCTGAACTAATTATTTTACTTATACATTGAATTTACAAAAGTTACTAGCTTAAATAAGATCTCTTTCTTGGCAGGTCAATTTTTTCTTTTGATGGTACAGTTAAACCCATATAATTGACTTTTGAAACGAACATTTTTATTTTTCCATTTTTAAAATAGTAACAGTCCAACATACACAACAATCATACATTCGTTTCTAGGTCAAACGATTAAAAGGTGTTATAGACAATCATTCAGGTAGATAGAAAACGGACTGAGCAGGTGCGTGTTCCTTCTGTTCATTTGTTTGTTTGGATGCAAAAGTATAAAAAACTATTATATAAGCTATAATTGAAAATTGTAAATAACTGAACCTCTTGGCAGTTGAAAATGACAGTTTTAGACCAAAAACTTTAGTCAGGCCATCAAGAAACAGCTGCGTGATTTAGGTTAGTAGAAGAATGATACACTTCCAATATATAAAATCACGTGATTAATTTGTTTACTTCATAAAGAGTAAGTTTTCGGCTCAATTTTTCTAAAAATAATTTTTTCAAAATTAGTTTCGTTATATTAACAAGTTTATGCGAGTGTCGCTTAAACAAAAGCTAGTTATTGATAATGTTATTCTTTATGAGAGTAGTTTAAAATTGATTGAAATTTTTGTAAAATAAATTTTTGGTTTATTTAATTTTTTTTTAATCAAATTAAAAGTAAAGGTTTTATAAAACATTTTTTAAATGTTTATGACATCGTAATAAATCTTATTTCAGATATTTAATTTTTTTTATTCGCTTTCATCAAAATCGTATTTTACAGAGCCAATCTGTGTCATTTATTTCGTACCACTTTAATAATTAAGAATGGTGAGGGAAATCTTTATATTTAGTTATAGATAGATATATAGCGTGATCGACTAAGATATTAACAGTTTTTCACTTAACACATTTTCATTGAATTTCTAAATATTTCGATGAAAGTTTAATTGAAGTGTAATTTATAAATATCGTGCAATAAATAGTTTAAATAGAATGAAAATTAAATGGGAAAAAATCTAATTAGACCTACGGGATATTTTTGAAACAAGTTGGTGAGTAAATTGCATTTTTGATTTTTTTTAATCAAACCGTTTATCACCAATATTTCTAAACGTCAACCTTTCTTTTCTATTGTACTTGAATGTTATAAATTAATTACAAGAATGGTTATATACAAAATAGTTATAACAATATTTAGAACCAAAACATTTTTTACGATTGTGTATGATATGATAGTAAACGTGTTTTTATAGTAAAAAATCTTTCACCAAAAAAACATGTTTTATAGACATTCCACGTACCTTTAAATATTTATATTTATTCCACGTACCTGTAAATGTTTACGTGTATAAGCAGAACTTATGTTAACGTGGGTTCTACTTATACTTAACGAGTTTTTTAGTTTTGATTTTGAAATGTAATGACATAAAAAGGCGAATGACATAAAAAGGTCTAATGACATAAAAAGGTGAATTTTTAATCCAAACCGAAACGTGAATTGGAATATTCGTGACTCTTTTTACACTCAGTCATTATGTTTAATTATTTTCTTTCACTTTATCGTTACAAGAACCTTTTAACTATTACTAAAGTTTGTGTCAACAATTCCTTGATAGTGGTAACATTAATTTAATTATGCTCTAATACTTCTACGGCGGAAAAATGATAACGGTATTACATTGGAAACATAAAACATTTTGTGAATTAAATTAAGTATTGGCAAGCTTCTAATACAATTAAACATTAATTTATTGTACTGAAATTTCAAGCTCGGATTAAATACAAAGTTTACGTTAGAGCACGACATCTAAATTTATGTACCAGTCTTGTTCTCTCTCTACTAACTAAATAATTCCAGACGCAAACACTAAAACTTTTCATTAATAAACAAGAATCCGCATGCCATCGTATATTTGTTTTGCTTAAGTTGGGGGAATTACGAGAACTATTTCAATTCTGGTAGTAATTTGTTATAATATGCGTTTAATATCTCCACTAAGTTTTTAGTGACATGACGGATGAATATGTGGAGGGAAAGTCATTCGGAATTTTTATTGGTCGTGTTGCGTACATGACAAGTGGGTGTCATTGTGGAAATCGTGGCTTGATTATGTGGTAAATGTGATATATTTGGACACAAATAATTTATTATATGTCTCTACTTTGTGAGACACCTAACTGTTTTTATAATGTTTCCATTATGTAATCGGATAATGTTTTGATTACGTAATGTATAGCCATAAAACTTGTAACATTATTTTACTGTTGACAAATATAAATAACTGAAGTGAATTTTGTTTAATAATATGGTGTGTTGTGAGAGGTTGGATCGAAATGAACTAATTCAAGTTTAGGTCTAAATGTATAGGATAGCTGTACTAATGTCTGAACGTATAGAATAGCTATACTAATAGAAAGTTCCTAGATATCCTAGATATATAGTATCATAGTAGTAACTATCATTATCAGCAAAACAGATAGGAAATTGTACGAATTTGCAATGGATTTCAGCAGTGTAGCATTAATTTTCTGGCTAATAAGAATGTTTGCTGGACTTCGCATAAATAATCACATTTACACGTTAACACGTTTATAGCACGTTGTAAAGTTAAAACCTGTTAAGTACGAACAGAATTTGCAGTACGAGGGTTTCGATTTGCGAGTATTTCGGACTTATAAACATTTAAGAGTACATAGTATATCTACTAAGCTATTTAAGAATATCAGTTTCTCGCACTGTAATTGCCTACTGTGTTGTCTTTCACAGCCGTAAACATTTGGTGCTTTATTTCAGACATTATTTAGTATCATCGGTGTACAACGGGCAGTATCGGTGTAGTTTTTTTAAAGGTGTGTAAAAACTATTTTTTCATAATTTCACATATAATAGGCTCGTGATGATGAAGTGGGTTGGTGCATATATATTTTTTTTCCAGTATAACTTTGAAGATATAATATCCACCCCTAAAAAGAAAAAATATTTTTGAGACCCTTAAAAGGGTGGTGGTAGGTAAGATAAAACGAGTATTGGCACAGTACTCGTTTAGTAAAACGAGTAATTATACAGGTGATGCTTTAAACACATTTCTTGCTTATCATCGCAATTTTAATATACATGTGAAAAATAATAAAGATAGCAACGTGATTGATTGTAATGTAAAGAATTGTCACCATTTGGTTTAGAATTAGATTCTGCAGCGCAATCATTTGCAATAAAAACTATTTCGACTGAATGAATGAACATTAACTTTGACAGCAAGAACGAAAACGAGTAAGTTGCTATATCTACCAGAGTTTGAATTAGCATCATTCATATAATTGTTTTTTTATTCACTGTTTGGTCTTTCTTTAGACAACAAATATAATTTTCCACAACATACATGGAAGCAATATGGAAAATGAAAGAAAAACGAACTTGGTTCAGTGGTTATGAAATTTGTCCATAGAAAATGTAAAGGAAGTTAAGTATTATTATGATAAGTAAGGAAACAAAAGTATTACTGAAAATAATATGGTTTTATATTTGGATAACTTTATTTATCAATTACAAGCAATTCACAGCAAATCCATATATGAAACCGCAAGGGGTGAAAATTGACCACAAAGACTATAATATGTATCTAAAATTCAATTACACAACTCGTTATTCAAAAGATCAAAGAATTTGCCAATGGTAGCCATAATGGTAGCCATGGTTTATCGTGCATAACTTAGTGGGAAAATTTGAAGACGCTCTGTAGCCACATTTTTTATTCCATATTACTAATTTGGTAATTTTTTAATTACTAAAACACTAATTTATTCTGACATTAGAATTACCTTCTATCCATCTCAATCTTAAAGTCACAAAAACTAGACTCATATCGAACATAACCGTAATTTTAGAACAAGAACAAGAACAAGAAACGATTTATAATAAAAATAATTTATTGAAATGAAAACAATAATATTTATATACTGCGCATAAAAATACATTTGATGTAATACAGAAGTTTACGCTGTTGTCAAATTGCGACTAGACTTTCACAAAGTTGATGCTTATTTCTGACAGAAAGTATAAATGTCAACTTTAGAAATTACTTCATCTACAGTTCATCTATAGCTCTAAGCTTTAACCGTCTCTTCAAAGTTATTATATAATTTACTATTATTATGCTGTTAATAAAATTTATAGCCAGCAGTTCGAGACTTTTCCAGAAAAGTTGTAAAATTTTCAGAATATTTCATTGTAATAATGACTAGCCCCACGACGCTCAGGTAACGATAGCGTCAAACCTTCAAGTAGTTTGCATCAAAGAAAATGAATTTAAATTAAATCAAATATTCTATATTATGACTTAATGTTTGTGAACAATATTTGACATCAAAACGTAACTAGGATTGACGGAAGTAACTGTAACTAGTTCTTAGAAATAGGTTCTGCACGTACATCATCAAGGCAAATATCGATAGCTTATTATAAATAAGAGTTTTAGTACCTAATCCTTAGAATATAATTCTGAGTAGCTGGTTCTGAGTAACTCAAAGACTGATTGCAATGAAATCAAATAGCTCACAAAGAAAGTAGTTAACAAGACCGAGTTTGTTCTCTCTATGATAAGATTAAATTGCATATTAAAAAATATACACCTCAAACATTTCAGAATTTAGGCTGGGTTCTAATAGTGCCTTCACTTTATTAATTTGATATTATGCCATCTTATCATTACATGTTCAGAGGCCTAAGAAATAATTCACAGAATAAAATAAACAGCTGTCGGTATCATGGAAAGCTGACAAAAAGAAATTAATAAGTACCTATAGTTCAATTATTTTGAAAAAAATAGAAATTTATCAAAGGTATTTCTTAATGTAGTCATATTCTAGGACATAAATGAAGTTGTCGACGTACGAAGTTTGTGATTATTAATAGTTCATTTCTAAAAGGATTTAAAGTAGTTTTGTTCTCAAATTTGGTTGATAAAATGAAAGATCCGAAGGTACGATAAAATATTGGGTTAGTTAAAAGTAACGTTTTTTCCAAAATTATTTAGAAAATATGAAAACGTTCTAGAAGTTTCCATGATCGACGATATAAAAAAGCGAGGCATGCTCTCACTGATTCAGTAGTAACTAAGACACTAAACTATTAACACGCATAAAATATGGACGACATTAAGACGAATGTGAGACACCGTCTACTCTACGAGTACCAATCTAGTCACTTTTCTGCCGAAGCTACGCGTAACATGTACCAACTCGTAACTCCTGAAGTAATATCTGAAGTTATTGCAAAACAATGGTTGAGTGGTTTCACAGTGGCTAGTATTCCCTGAGTGATCAACCACGTTCTGGTCGACCGGTGGAATTGGACAGCGTTAAGTTAAAATTGTTAACCGAAGAAGATAGCCGATTAACGACACGCTAGCTAGCAATTAAATTCGGGTGTTCCCACGGAACTATAAAGAATCATTTACACCGCATGGAAAAAAGGTTCCAATACGGTGCGTGGGTACTACATGAACTTATCTGGACCAGCTGTAGCCGTAACCCGGTCCTTATATAGCCAAACAGCGTTAAATTTTGAATTTTGGTTGGAACAGACCCCCCAACACGCCATATTCCCCAGATTTTACACCCACTGATTACTGTTTGTTTAAATTGTTCAGCTTTTTTACCCCACGTGAAAAAAAAACTTCAATGATGAAGACCACCTACGATACTTTATAGGCCAATTTTTTCGTTTCAAGTCACTTAAATTTTATGCGGATGCTATCCACTCTCTGCCACTGCGTTGGAGACATGGAGTACAAAATGACGGTGATTATTGTATCGACGATTAATTAATTTTAAGTTGGAAATATAATAAAAAAATATACCATTAATGACCTCTCATTACTTATTAGCCAACCTAGTAATAATAGCACGTACATTGCATTGACGGAATAGTCTGCCGCAAATGCATTTACTTACATTAGCATCAAGTCTGGTCGGTGTAAAGTAAATATTTGATCCATATTAACTTGGCTCAACTCAATTTCAAGTTTCCTCAACAGTTTAATCGAATATCGTAAAGTTCGGCTGTTTACTTTCATAGTGAGTTTTGTGCACGACTGTCACGCGATATACCATTATTCTTACTTCCTGGTTGCTGGCACACGCGATAGTTGAGAAGAAGCGGCAGATAACAATATGACCAATGGTCTGTTCGTATGGTTTGTAGGTAGAATTGTTTTTGTACGTATGATATTTTTTCTGTACGTATTTATACACTAAATATAACGAGTTTTTGCTTTGTTATTTTCATAGTAAAAAGATGTCAATACTGATGAATATAATTTTTGATAGATATAATTTTATAATTTCGAATTTTCAAGTTTTAAATAGTTTTTTTTTTCATTTGGATATACGATTAATAAACGAATCTAATGTTAAAATAAATTATCTGTGTTACTGTCTGTAAGAAAGGGTTTAATTCAAAAACCATTAAGCTGGGACTAATTTCGCTTTTATTTCATCATTATATGTCTAACGATGCGGAAGTTATGATGATGTTGGTATTAGAATTCTTAAAGAAATATTCATTATGAGGCTGTAGTATCTACACGTAAGCGTCGCGGAACTCATACTGTGTACTTAATGCAGGTCAACTTTGCATTTAAATACAGTAGAATTTGGAAATGTCATATATGGGACAGTTTAATTACTTTACTTCTTTATCGGTACTTAATATATTTTCAGACGATATCTATATTTTCAATTATATTTCATAGTATGCCGTCTGTAGTGCAGCCACCTCTAAACAAATCCAAATGTCCACGCGAACTAGGTCGTGAGCACAATTGATTCAAAATAACAATCGCCGAAGCACTAAGTTACGTAATAAGAATTCCTTATAATTAATCATCTTAACATTGCAATAGCTCGGTAAAAATTTATTTATCAAAAGAAATGACTGAGCCAGTTCTTTATGTATTTTAATAAAGGAAATGTTCAATGTAGAAATCATTTTACGTAAGTTAATTTTTTCTCAGATTTCAGAAGAAATTATTTATGTAAGTTAATTTTTTCTCAGATTCCGAAAAAATAAATGGGTCAAGCCCTTTTCAGAGTTCTTCACTTTGTTTATCAATGGAAGTCTACTGAACTGATTATGTTACTTACATTGAATTTCCAAAAGTTATTAGCTTAAGTAAGATCTCTTTCTTGGCAGGTCAATTTTTTCCTTTGTTCGTACAGTTAAACCCATATAACTGACTTTTGAATATAACTGACTTTTTATTTTTCCATTTTTAAAATTGTAACAGAGGTAAAACGATTAAAAGGTTTTATAGGCTACCGCACAAGCAGATAAATTACGAACTGAGCAGGCGTGTGTTTCTTCTGACCGAGGTCGGTACGGAACATTGTAAAGTTTCTAGAATAGTAATTTGTTTATTAGTTTGTTTGGATACAAAAGTATAAAAAATTATTATATAAGCTATAATTGAAAATTGTAAATAACTGAACCTCTTGGCCGTTAAAGATTTCAGTTTTAGACCAAAAACTTTAGTCAGGACATCAAGAAACAGCTGCGTGATTTAAGTTAGTAAAAAATGATATACTTGCAATATATATAATCACGTCATTAATTTGTTTACCTCATAAATAGTAAGTTTTTGGCTCAATTTTTCTGAAAATAATTTTTTCAAAATTAGTTTCGTTACATTAACAAATTTATGCGAGTGTCGCTTAAACAAAAGCTAGTTATCGATAATGTTATTCTTTATGAAAGTTTCTTGAGATTGAAATCTTTGTTAAATTAATTTTTGGTTTATTTAATTTTTTTTAATCAAATTAAAAGTAAAGGTTTTATAAAACATTTTTAAATGTTTATGACATCATATTAAATCTTATTTTCGATATTTAATTTTTTTTATTCGCTTTCACTAAAATCCTATTTTATAGAGCCAATCTGTGTCATTTATTTCGTATCACTTTCAGAATTAAGAATGGTGAGAGAAATCTTTTCAATGCACCCTCCCCTCCTGCCTCCCCCAAATGTCAGTACATAGGGATATAAATTTGCTATAGGGTATATAGATTTTGTACAATGGATTTTTCAACATTTTCAGTGAGTTGTAATGAACAAGATTTGTAGTAATTAACAGATATACTTATGGTTATGTGAAGTTGGTTAAAATCCCGCCACTTTTTTAACAAATTCTGAAATACTGTACTGAAATCTAATGGTAATAACTAGATATGTGTCATCGGGAAGCTCTTGTCATATCTATAATTTGTTACTACGGCGCTCAGTGTCAACTCATTGTGCGCAGAAAGTTATAGCTAAAACAAAACCAATGTAAAAACATCGATATTACTCGTTTTTTTTGCCCACCGTCCTCGGTATGTGGACATACGCCACGCCTCATTATTTCGGATCATGATAATTTTTAGCTCAAAAATTTGGGATAGTCCGCCACAGTAAACATCATGAAGAATTAAGCGTTTTATTGTGTAATAATTAGTTTGGTATTCTTGTGTGCGTGTATGTAAATACACGGGTAATTTTGCGGTTCAAAATGGTTTCTGAACATAAATTAGTTTTACAAAATACTGAATAGAATGTGAAATTACTTCCTCTTGGGGGCAAATTGTTTTAAGATTTTTCTTAATAAATAACCTGTATCTAAATGACGTACGTGAATATAATTGTTACAGATACAGCAGTTTAATATTGCAAGAAACCTAAGTAAGAACTTGGAGTATAAAAAAGATGTGAAATTTGCTAGTAATGTTCTTTTGAAAAGAAAGTGTTCATTTGAACGTTATATTAATCTGGATTTTATAAAAAACTGAAGATAGAATTAAAAAACTTGACCAATCTTTAAATTGCAAATATTTCCCAAGATAAATGGGATAACTTTTTAATTAGATCTTTTATTAGTAAGGTATAAAAGAAAATAAAGAAGTATTATTTAGTTTTAATAATTAATAAGAATTTACTCGTCGAATGGGTAGGATCAATTTTTTAAAATTATTACTCGATTAAATTTGATATGTATGTGATTTAAATTTAATTTTGAAATCGAACTTTTCAGAATGCAAAAGAGTACATTTCGAATTATTTACACGGAAAGTCTTATGTGTTAAAATATCGCCTAACGTTATTTTGTCGGGTGCTTTTAATTGCATGTTGCTTAGTGTAACAAGATAATGTTAGAATTTTTCCATTTAATTATATTTGAAAACGTATTTAGTAAAATTCTGAAAATAATTTAAAATGCTTCCAAAAATATGTATTTCTAATATTTATTTCGAAGTTATATCCCTTATCGTTGCAATATCTTATGAAAAGTGTCGTACAATTATATTTTGATCTTTGAAAAGTGTCTTAGGAGAATAGAACTTCTTCACCTTGGGAAAAACTCCTAATTAGTAATTAAAAACGTCTCCTAATTAGTAATTTTCTATATCTGAATGACCTACTTGGATACAACTATCACAGCTACAATAGTACATAATTGAAAAAAAAATCTAGTGAAGATGTCAATAAAGGTAAGAAAAGGATAAGTAACAATTCAAAAATAAGCAAAATCATGAAACATTGTGTGAAAGCTGTATTTCTGAAGTAGAAGCATGAAAGAAAAAACAATGTAAAGTCCTTTGCAACTAGAAATGCGCTTAAATGAATATATTATTCGCTCATATAGCACATTTTAACACAAATATTTGTTTCACCTAAACTTTTCGAAACTCAATTTAAAGTTTTAGTGTATGGAACATTACCAATTTATAATGCTATTGCACGATGTATCATTGCTCTTATTTTGGGGGCTTGCTTTGTACAAGTAGCAATAAAAAAATAATCTACTGACGATGAGAGTCCGTTGCTAAGTACAATGTCTTATTTAATGAAAGGGATTAGTCTAAGTTAATAAAATCATTTCAACTAAATTTACATTGGTTTAATATTTAAATCCTTTAAATTGAGAAGGATCAACTTGTCGGTTAAAAAAGGAAGCAAATTTGAATTGACTAAGTGAAATCACAGTTTTTGCATAAAATTCTGCTTTGATATCGGCATTTTAATAATTGTGCTTTTTATATTTTTTTAAATTTTGGTTACTGAATTTATCAACTGAAGTTTATATGGCACATGATTTAAAACAATTTAAATACTGATAGGAAAATATATGACAAGAGTAATATAGGGGATTAGGGATGGTAGAGCTGAACTTGTTGCAAGCAATTAGTTCAAGTTTGGCGTAGTTGAGATGTGTTTCACTATATAAATTTATAAAATATTTTCTTTAACGTTGTATAACATTTAGAATATAAAGTTAGATAAAATGAATTTTCTATAAATATCAAGAAAAACATGCTCACGAATTTCCTGATATGTTTAAAAATAGTTTGTAAATAAAAAAAAATTAGTTTGTAAAAAACAAAATTTGTTTACGTAAATAAAAAAATAATCTACGTCATCTCTTTCAATAATAAAATTAAAACGTATGATGGAATGGATTTCACAATAAAAATCGTTAAAGGGAAAAATATCAATTCCTTCAATTAAGTATTAGGGAAGAAACATAAATACAATACTTTATTATTTTAATAACGCATCTGATAAGGGAGGAAACGGCAGTTGAGAGAGTAACTGTTTAATCATTTTCTTTCACTTTACCGTTTCAAGTAGCTTTTAATTATTACTAAAGTATGTGTCAATAATTCCTTGATAGTGGTAACATTAATTTAATTATGCTCTAATACCTCTACGGTGGAAAAATTATAACGGTATTACAATGGAAACATAAAACATTTTGTGAATTTATTTAAGTACTGGCAAGCTTCTAACACAAATATTAATTTATTGTACAGAAATTTCAAGCCCGGATAAAACACAATGTTTATGTTAGAGCACGAGATCTCTCTGCTAGCTAAATAATTAGAGACGCAAACACTAAAACTTTATATTAATAAACAAGAATCCGCAAGCCTTCGTCTATTTGTTTTGCTAAAGTTGAAGGGAGTTACGGGAACTATTTCAATTCTGCAAGTAATTTGTGATAATATGTGTTTAATAGCACAACTAAGTTTTTAGCGGCACGACGGGCGAATATGTGGAGTGGAAGTCATGTGGAATCTTTATTGGTCGTGTTGTGTACGTGACAAGTGGGTGTCATTGTGGAAACCGTGGCTTGATGATGTGGTAAATGTGATATGGTTGGACATAAATAATTTATTATAGGTCTCTTTACTTTCTGAGACTCGTAAATGTTTTCGCGGAAAACGGAGATAATATTTTCATTATGTATAGCCGTAAAAAGTGTATCGTTGTTTTAGTGTTGACAAATATAAGATATATTACTGCAGTTGATTTTGTTTAATGATATGGTGGGTTGTGAGAAGTTGAATCGGAATGAACTAATTCTAATAATGAGTTTATGCCAATGCCTGAAAATTTAGAAAAAAATTACTAATAGACAGTTCCTTGCGAGGTATATACTATCATAGTAATATCTATCATTATTATCAAAACAGGTAGGAATTTGTACGAATTTGCAGTCGATTTCATTGAAAAGCGTAGTAAATATTTTCTATCTTATAAAAATGCTCGCTAGACTTTGTTAAATAATCAGTTTTACAAAACATAGATCAATCACTCTATGGTAAGTTGTAAAGTTAAAATCTGTAAAATACGAACAGAAGTTGCAGTGCGAGGGTTCCGTGTTATGAGAGTTCCGTATTTAGGTACTTATTCATTTACTTTCCGTATTCGTACCGTATCCGTACTTTCCGTATCCGTTTTCGTATTTAGGTACTTATTCATTTATTTAGGTACTTATTCGTTAACATTTAAATGTATATATTATATCTACTAAGTTATTTAAGAATATCAGTTTCCGTAATGTAACTGCCTACTGTGTTGTCTTTCACAGCTGTAAAAACACGGTACACATTTCAACAAAAATTTTTAGTCATCGCTTTAGTTTTCTTACAATCTTTACGCAGACGTCTGAAAACTCTTTTTTCATAATTTTATATACAATATACTCGGGAGAATGAAGAGGGTTGGTGCATATTTTTTTGGCTTTTTTCCAGTATAACTTTGAAGATATAATATCCACCCTTAGGAAATGATATTTTTGAGACTCTTAAAAGGGCGGTGGTAGGTAAGATAAAACGAGTTGTGGTACTAATCGTAATTAATTTGTTTGTTTCTTTCTAATTATAAAGCTTTGTGAAGCTTTAAACACATTTCTTGCTTATCATCGTAATTTTAATATACATGTGTATATAGCAGCGTGATCGATTGTGAAGGATTTGATTGTGAAGGAGTGTCATCATTTGATTCATGATCATCATGAAAGTTATGCTTTATTTCTGACTAAAAGTTTCATGTTAACTTTAGAAATTACGTCATTTACAAATTAACTATAGCTCTAAGCTTTAACCATTTCTTCAAAAGATTATAAAATTCACTATTACTGTGACAATTAACAAGTTAAAAGCTATCAATTCGAGACTTTTCCAGAAAATTGGTAAAATTTTCAGAATATTACATCGTAAGAATGACTAAACCCACGACGCTCAGTTAATGACAGCGTCAAACCTTCAAGCGTTTTGCATGAAAGACAATGAAGTTAAATTAAATCAAATAGTCTATATTATGAGTTATTAACTTTGTCGTAAATATTCTTGTAATAAGAATATTTGACATTAAAACGTAATTGGGATTGGCTGAAGTAATAGTAAATAGTCTTTAGAAATAGGTTCTGTACGTATATCATCAATGCAAACGTCGATAGCTTAGGATAAATAAGGGTTTTAGTATCTAATCCTTAGAATACACTTCTGAGTAGCTGGTGGAGCATCAAGTACTTCATTTGAGAATTGTTTCTACAGGAATTTTGAACTCAAAGACTAATTGCAATTAGATAAACTAGCTCATAAAGAAAGTAGTTAACAAGACCGAGTTTGTTCTCTTTATGATAACGTTAAATTGCTTATTAAAAAATATACACCTCAAACATTTCAGAATTTAGGCTGGGTCTTACTAGTACCTCCACTTTATTAATTCGATATTATGCCGTCTTACCATTATTTTTTCAGAGTCATAAGAAATAATTCATAGAATAAAATAAATAGCTGTCAGTATCGTGGAAAGCCGACAAATGAAATTAATAAATAGCTATAATTTAATTATTTTGGAAAAACAGAAATTTATTAAGGCGTTTCTTAACTTAATCATATTTTAGGGCATGAATGAAGTTGTTTATAAAAGGTTTGTAATTATTAATTAGTCCATTTCTAAAAGGATTTGAAGTAGTTTTGTTCGGAAATTTGGTTGATAAAATGAAAGATCCGGAGGTACCTTAAAATATTGGGTTGGCTAAAATGAAGCTGTTTTTTAGATTATTAACTAGAAAATATGAGAAAGTTCTAGAAGTTTCCATGATCTAGTATATATAAAGGCAAGGCACGCTCTCACTGATAGTACCTAAGATGCAGCACTATTAACACGCATAAAGCATAGACGCCATTAAGACGGACGTGAGACACTGTCTATTCTAAGAGTACCAATCTTATCAATACTTTGCTGCCGAAGCTACGTGTAACATATACAACTGAAGTTACTGCAAAACGATTGTTCAGCGGTTTCGCAGCGGTCATTACGCTCTGATCGATCGGTGGAATTAGATAGTGTTAGATTAAAATTGTTAACCGAAGAAGATAGCCGATTAACGATTAAAGAATCATTTACACCGCTTCGAACAAAATTTGAAATACGGAGCGTGGGTACTATATGAACTTAGCCCGGACCAGCCGTAACCGTAACCCGGTCCTCATATAGCTAAACAGCGTCAAAGTTTTGGATTTTGGTTGGACACAGATCCTCCACCCACTATATTTGCCAGAGCTTGCACTCACTGATTACTGTTTGTTTAAACCGCTCAGCAACCTTTGACGATGAAGACCACCTACAATACTCTACAGGCCATTTTTTTCATTCCAAGTCACCTAAATGTTACGCGGATGCTATTCAGTATCTATTGTTGGAGACATGTAGTACAAAATGACGTTGATTATTGTATCGACGATTAATTAAAATTAAGTTTTAAATATAATAAAAAATTATACCATTAATGACTGCTCATTACTTATTAGCCAACCCAATAATAAAAACGCGTACATTGCATTGGCGGAATAGTCTGCTGCAAATGCATTTACTTACGTTAGCATCATGTCCGGTCGATGTAAAGTAAATATTTGATCCACAGAAATTTGGGCTAACTCAATTTCAAGTTTCCTCAACAGTTTAATCGAATATCGTAAAGTTCAGCTGTTTACTTTCATAGTGAGTTTTGTGCACGACTGTCACGCGATACACCATTACTCTTACTTCCTGGTTGCTCGCACATGCAATAGTTGAGAGGAAGCGAACAGATAACAATATGACCAACGAATATGGCCTGTTCCTAGATAGAATTGTTTTTGTACATCTGTTATTTTTTCTGTACGTATTTATTCACTAAATGTAACGAGTTTTTATTCTATTATTTTTACAGTAAAAAAATGTCAATACAGATGAAAGAACGAGTTTTCAGCTTAAATTGTTTTTTTTTTTCATTTGGATATACGATTAATAAACGAATTTAATGTTAAAAGAAATTATCTGTCTTATTGTCTGTAAGAAAGGGTTTAATTTAAAAACCATCAAAGCTACCGGCTGGGACTTTCTGGTAATTTCTCTTTTGTTTCACCATTATATCTCTAACGATTCGGAAGTTATGATTAGATTTGTATTAGACTTCTTAAAGAAATATTACTTATGAGGCTGTGGTATCTACATGTAAGCGTCACGGAGTTCATACTGCGTACTTAATGCAGGTCAAATTTGCATTTAAATACAGTAGAATTTGGAAATTTTAATTTTTGGGACCGTTTAATTACTTTACTCCTTTATCAGTTCCTAATGTATTTTTAGACGACATCTACATTTTCAATTATATTCCATAGTATGCTGGTTATAGTGCAGGCTCCTCTAAACAAATCCAAATGTCCACGTAAACGAAGGCATGAGCGCAATTAATTTCAAAGTAATAATTGCTGAAGTACGAAGTGAGTCTTCCTTAATAAGAATTCCTTATAATTAATCGCCTTAGCATTTAAATAGCTCGGTAAAAATTTTATTATCTAAAGGAAAGACTGAAACACTTTTTTATGTATTTCAGTAAAAGAAATATTCAATGTAGAAATAATTTTATAGAAGTTAAATTTTTCTCAGATTTTAACAATCAGAAAAAAGAAATGGGACAAGTGCTTTTCAGAGTACTTCACTGTGTTTATCAATGGAAGTCTCTTGAGCTGATATTTTACTCATATATTGAATTTAAAAAAAGTTACTAGCTTAAATAAGATCTCTCTCTTGGCAAGTATTTTTTTTTCTTTGATGGCAGATTTAAACCCACATAATTGACTTTAGAAATGAACATTTTAATTTTTCCATTTTTAAAATAATAAAAGTCCAACACACCCTATAATTATGCAATAGTCTGTACGTTAAACGATTAAAAGGTTTTATAGACGATCGGGCAAGCAGACAGACAATGGACATAGCAGGTGGGTGTTTCTTCTGACCGAAGTCGGTACGGAAAATTGAAAAGTTTTTAGAACAATAATCCGTTTATTTGTTTGCTTGGATACAAAAATATAAAAAAACTGTAAAATCACCTAAAATTTAAAATAGCTTAATCTTTTTGCCGTTAAAGCAGTTGCAGTTTTAGACCAAACACTTTAGTTAGTAGATCAAGAGACAGCTGAAAGATTTAGGTTAGTAAAAAAATGATACACTTGCAATATTTAAAGAAAGAAGTTTAAACTTAATAAAACCTTTGTTAAATTATTTTTTGGTTTATTTTATTTTTTTTTCGTTAAATAAAAAAGATTAAATAAAATATATTTTCAATATTTATGACATGGTAATCGATTTTGTTTTCGAGATTAAATTTTTTTGCTTTCGCTAAAATCATTTTTACAGAGCAAATTTATGTCATTTATTTCGTATCATCTTTGCGGATTTTGCGATGCACCTCCCCCCCCCATTTTTTAAAGGCCAGTAAGTAGAAACGGAAATTTGATCATAGTATATATCGATTTTTACAATAGATTTTTCAGCAGTTTCAATTTGTTGTAATGGACAAGATATGAAATAGTCAAAAGATATTCTTATCGATATATCAAGTAAGTTAAAATCCTGCCACTTTTTCAGCAAATTCTGAAATGTTATAGAATTTTTCAAATATCTCAGTAGGTTATATGAAGAGCGGGGCATCCAATTCTGTATCCAGATCACATTAGAGTTTCGGATAATAAAGGAGAAACTAAATATGAAAATTTTCAGAAGGGAACATACAGATTTTCTTGTTTCATAAATTTCATTTAGGGCACAAAGCGAGCGAAACAACACGAAATATATGCAAGATGATGTGTGAAAGCATACTCCATTAAGACTAAAAGTGTACTGAGGTGATGGTTTTATTAGTTGCCAACTTAATAGTATATGTCTGTTGTGTACCTTCAATCAATCGACTTACGCCGTATTTTTAGATGAAAACTATATATATAATATATAATATATAAAAAAATTTTAAATAACGTGAATTACAAGCATCAGCCCGAAAGGTGAATTTCGTACAGTTTTTGACATGTTTTCAAAATATAGGTATTGTTGATATTGTCAAGTTGATATTGACAAAAATAATAACGACTAATAAGTTTTATACGAAGGCATGAAGCCGCGTTTTTATACAGTTTTATTTAGCTTCACATTTATTGTTGTTGATCTAAATTTTTGAACGATTTTTGAACTATTTTTACTTAACCGATTTTAATGAAACTTCGCACATGTATTCAAAATTATGATATCTTAAAACCTTTGATTTGTAAATTCTGCGGTTGTACTGCCTACCTAAAACATAAGACTTGAAGATTTGTGTTTTTTTTTTTAATTAAAATTATGGGTCTCAAGCAGAGGATATATCATTAAACTTCTGGCTCCGACTCTTCAGACCTAATGCTGCAGAGGTACTATCTGCTTAAATTGTGAACCGTCAGACTTGAGATTTTTAAATTAATATTTTGGGCCACAATCAGAGATTTTGTCTTTAAATTTGGTGTTCCAATTTATCAGTCCTGATACTGCCTACCCAAACCGCAAAACTTGAGGATCAGCGGATCTATTTTAAATTTGTACTGTGAGTATCAAGTAGAGACTCTGTTGCGGCTCTGTTTCAACTCCTTGGTCTTTATGCTCCAAGAGTACTGCCTGCCTAAACCGTGAGACTTGATGATCTGATCTCTTTTAATTAGTATTGTGGGTTTCAAGTAGAGACTCCTCCATTAATCTCGGGGTACTAACGGGGTATCGAGAGAGAGGTTCTGAGGTACTGCCTTGTTAAATCCTGAGACTTAAACATCTGCTATTATTAAATTATTATTATGGGTCTCAAGTAGAGACTCTGCTAATTAATTCCGGGTTCCAACTTTTAAGTAATGATGTTCTGGGTATATGCCCGCTGAAATCATGAGACTTGGGTTTCTGCGGTATTTAAATTAGTATTGTCGGTCCCAAGCAATGACTTTTAACTTCGGATTCCAATTCCTCAGTCGTTTAACTTCGGATTCCAATTCCTCAGTACTTAAATTAGTTCTTGAGTCTCAAGCAGAGTTTCTGTTGTCAAACTTCGTGTTCCAATTTCTCAGCTTGATGCTGCTGTGGTACGGCCTGTTTTGTGTTTGTTAACTTATGCCTCTGGCTTTAATCAAGTAATTTGGATGAGTCTTCTTTTTAATGGCCCCAGTGCAGTATCATAAAAATAATGTTAGAATTTGACCATGGAAATTGTAAGTATACCATAGAGTTCTTTGACAATAAACAGTGCAGGTGATGTGACTGAAATAATAAAATAAGTTTTTATAGTTTTGGCAAGACCATGGACGATCTGTCTTTTGGAAAATCAGGTACAATAATGGGCCCGGAAGTTGGTGATGAGAAGTAAACTTATTGACTCTAAATTCTCTTTACTTGTCTTAATATGAGCAAGATTATAACAATTAGGTAAGTATATACAGATACATACAAAAGTAGGAAGAAACCAGATGTCATTAGGTTGGTAAGTAAGTACAGGTAAAACAAATATGTGAAATGGCTTTGCCTTAATACGTAGGTAGATAAGTATATAAATTTTTACGGCCTTATACAAATACATATAACATCCAGAATATAAGTTGGTAGGTAAGTAAGTATGTAGGTATATACAAAAACATGAAGTAACTAGGATATTAGTAGGTAGATATATAGTATGTAGCAAGTATATACAGGTCGAAGCAATGACTACTGTGGACCAAAGGAGGGAAGGTGTTTTATATGTCCGTATGTATTTATGCGTGTATGTAAATACACGGGTAATTTTGCAGTTCAATATGGTTTCCGTACATACAAGAATTTTGCAAAATACTGCTACTGACCACACCTACTCGTGGGTGCCAAATGAAACTGATGTGTGCATGTATCTAAGAGGAGAAGAGCTTCGACTTGGCACCAAGTCAACTATTGTTTCCTACAAAGAGTATATTTAAATTATTACAAGGAGTATATTTAGAACTATTTAAATACAGAACTATTTAACACAATTTTAACTATTAAAATATTGCCTAACATCATTTCTGTAGGCGCTTTTAATTATGTTTGTTTAGGGTAACAAGAGTTTTGATATTTAATTGTATTTTAAAAGTAATTAGAGATATGCAAAAATAAATTAAGCTAAAATTGTAAAAAAAAAAATTGAAAGCTTAGAAAAAAATATATTTTCGATACTTTTAAGTTGTATCCGTTAACTTTGAATATTTTATGAAAAGTGTTGTAAGAATATGAAATTATTTCCTTTTGGGGACAAATTGTTTTAAGAATTTCCCGAATCGACACCTTCTACATCTAAATGACGTACGTGAATACAATTGTTACAGATACAATATTTAAATATTGCAAGAAACCTAAGAGAAAACTAAGTATTTATAACCAGTGCTTTTTTATTGCGTAGTATATATACGTAGCAGTATAAAAAAGATGTGAAATTTGCTAGTAATGTTCTCGGGGAAAGATAGTGTTCGTTTCAACTTTATATAATCAAACTAGATTTTATAAAAACTGAAGATAGAATTTAAAAAATTGACCAATCGATAAATTGTAAATATTTCCCAAGAATAATGGAATAACATTTTAATTAGATCTTTTACTAATAACATACAAGAGAAGATAAAGAAAATAATATTTTGTTGTAACAATTGATAAGTATTCCATAATACTGAAATGTAAAAGAATTTACGCGTCCAATGGATAGGATCTAATTTTTTAAATTATTAATCGATTAAATTTGATATCTATGTGATTTAAATTTAATTTTGAAATCGAACTTTTCGGAATGCAAGAGTATATTTACAAATATTTCAATACAGAAAGTCTTATGTGTTAAAATATTGCCTAACGTTATTTCATCGGGTGCTATTAATTGTATATTGCTTAGTGTAACAAGTTAAGGTTGGAATTTTTTCATTTAAATATATTTGTAAATGTAATTACGGAAAACTAAATATAAATTGAATTAAAATTATAAATATAATTTAAAATGCTTCCAAATATATCCATTTCTAATATTTATTTCTAAATTGTATCCCTTATCTTAGTAATATCTTATGAAAAGTGTCAAAGAATTATCTTATGATCTTTGAAAAGTATCTTAGAAAAATAAAACTTCTTCATATTGGCGGATACTTATGTTGAAACTTTAGAGAAAGTCTTTTAATTAATAATGTTTTATATCTGAAGGACCTACTTGGATATAGCTGTTGCAGCTAAAATAGTAAATTGATGAAAACAAATCTAGTGAAGATGTGAATGAAGACAAGGATAAGCAACAATTCAAAAATAAGCAAAATAATGAAACATAACATGAAAGCTGTATTTTTGAGCATAAAAGAAAGAACAATGTAAAGTCCTCCGCAACTAGAAATGCGCTTAAATGAACATCATATCCGTTTAAATAGCACATGTTAACATAAATATTTGTTTCACCTAAACTTTGCGAAACTCAATTTAAAGTTTTGGTATATGGGACTTTAGCAATTTATAATACTACATCAAGATTCTGCGGCTATTGCACGATGTAGCATTGCTCTTATTTTGCGCGCTTGCATTATACAAGTAGCAATCAAAAAATAATCTACTGACGATCAGAGAGTCCGTTGCTAAGTACAATGACTTAGTTAATGAAAGGGATTGGTCTAAGTTAATACAAAACATTTCAACTAAATCGATATTGGTTTAATTTTCAAATCTTTTTAATTGAGAAGGATCAACTTGTCGATTGATGTAATTATAATGGAATATAATATTAATGACAAAGGAAGCAAATTTGAGTTGATTAAGAGAATAAACAGTTCTTGTATAAAATTCTACTTTGATAGCAGCATTTTATTGATTGTGGATTTTATATTTTTTTAAATTTTGCTTATTTTTTAACTGAAGTTTATATGGCACATGATAAGTACTGACAGGAAAATATATGAGAAGGGTAGTACAGGTGGCTACTTCCCCTAGGGATAGGGCAGCTGCATTTGTTGAATGCAATAAGTTCAAGTTGGGTGCAGTTGAGATGTATTTCACTATGTAAATTTATCAAGTACTTTCCTTAGTGTTGTATAAAATTTACTGTGTGCTGTAGAATAACGTAGACAAAATAAGTTTTCTATAAATATCAAGAAAAATCATGCTCACGAATTTCCAGATGCGTTTAAAAATTGTTTTCTAATTTATGGAGATTATGTTGTAAAATAAAATTTGTTAACGTAAATAAAAAAAATTATCTACGTCATCTCATTCAGTAATAAAATTAAAACTTACGATGAAATGGATTTCACAAGAAAAATCGTTTAACGGAAAAATATCCATTCCTCCAAGTAAGTATTATGGAAGAAACGTAAATGCAATATTTTATTATTTTAATAACGCATCTGACTATTGTGTTCTCACACACTATTGTGTTCTCACACTCTGAGGATTGTGTTAAGCAGTATATACAGTTTTGCATTCTATATGAATAAAAAAGCGATTACACAGAAAAAAAGGAATATACTGTCCACTAAAGTAAAAGATGGCATCGCAAAAAGAAAATACTTAACTTATTTTACACAACCAATAAATATTAAAGAGTAAAGAAAAAACTACATGTTTCGTACTTGTTTACCTCTTTATATCTTTTCACTATTTTCTTCTTATCGATCATAAGTGATGAGTAAATTTTAAGAAAGGTTAATGGATGAATATTCGGTGACAATTGTAGCGTTGAGTATCATATAAAATGTAATACATTGTGAGTTATTGTGAGCGAGGCTTTGAACAGTGGTAACATATGAAAATTATAATTGTTTTTCATCATAGCCCAGTTTCAATTTGGACCTGAATTAAAAAGAAAATGCATAAGGTGAAAGTCATAAGTAAAGTAATGACAACAAAATTAAATGAATTAATGAGTGTATGTCATCGCATCATCGTTATACTTCGAAAATTGTTAAGGGAAATGAGAATATGAAAGACGTCCCTGCATTGTTCCTCTTGAGTTACATTTGAATTATATTTACACAGCACGTATTCGGTACAACATAAATATTAGTTTAGAGAAGGTTCATCCAACTCAATTTAAAATTTTATAAAAAATTGAAAATTTTTTGATATTTTTATAATAACAAAGTGTAGCTTCGACTGTAATCGTACGATATACCCTTTCTCTTGTTTTTAAATGCACGATGGTCATAAAAAATCACGTCACCGAAAAAATAATTCAACACAATATGATTGAATACAGAGTTCTGCCTGATAGTAGATAAATGAGATTGTATGATTATTTTGTTTTGATTTAAATATGCTTGTAATGCTTTTTAGTGATAACGGAACGCGGTATCACTTTAAATGTTCACACAATTCTTGTAGGATAAAATATGAAGGGTTTATTTTATTTCTACGTATTTGCACTTACTTCACTGAGTTAGATATATAGCGTGATCGACTAAGATATTTACCGTTTTTCACTTAACATATTTTCTTTGAATTTCTGGTCGATTCTGATTATAATTAAAGTGTAATTTATAAATATCGTGCAATAAATAAGTTAAATATAACTAAAATTAAATAGGAAAAAATCTAATTAGACCTATGTGAGTAAATTGCAAATGAATTTTTTTAGTCAAACCATTTAGGGAACTACTAAAGAGGCCAACTTTAGTCTCTATTTTTACGACTTCTATCTTAACGACACCAATACTTAGGAAACTGTAATTTATCACCAATATTTCTAAACTCCGACCTTTCTTTTGTATTATACTTGAACAATAATGCTAAGAATGATTGTATATAAAATAGCCTACTGGTTATTAACAATATTTACAACAAAAATATTTTTTACGACTGTGTTTGTTATGATAGTGGCTTATGTGTTAGCGTGTTTTATGGCGAAAATATTTCATGATAAAAACATTTTTTCATAGTCATACCATGTACATCTAAATATGTAAATGTTTACATGTATAAACAGTACTTATGTTAACGTGAGTTCAACTTGTATTTAATGAGTTTTTTAGTTTTGGTATTTAAATGTGTTATCTTTTATTAACGACATAAAAGGTAAATTTTTGATGCAAACTGAAAAGTGAACGGAATTATTCATGAGTCTTTTTACACTCATTAATTATGTTTAGTTATTGTCTTTGACACTAACGTTTCTAGTAGCTTTTAATTATTAATAAAGTATGTATCAACAACTTTTTAATAGTGGTAATATTCATTTAATTATGCCCTAATATTTCTATGGTTGCAAAACGTTAAAGATATCACAGTGGAAACATAAAACATTTTGAAAATTAATGTAAGTACTTGTAAGCTTCTAATACAATTAAATATTAATTTATTGTTCGGAAATTTCAAGCTCGGATTAAATACAATGTTTATGTTACAGCACGACATATAAATTTATGTACCGGTCTTGTTCTCTCTCTACTAGCTAAATAATTACAGACGCAAACACTAAAACTTTACATTAATAAACAAGAATCCGCATACCTTCGCCTATTTGTTTTGCTAAAGTTGGAGAGAGTTACGGGAACTATTTCAATTCTGGAAGTAATTTGTTATAATATGTGTTTAATATCCCAACTAAGTTTTTAGCGGCATGGCGGGCGAATATGTGGAGGGGAAGTCATTTGGAATATTTATTGGTCGTGTCGTGTACGTGACAAGTGGGTGTCATTGTGGAAACCGAAGCTTGACGATGTGGTAAATGTGATATGGTTCGACATAAATAATTAATTATATATCCCTTTACTTTTTGAGGCTCGTAAATGTTTTCGTGGAAAGCGGGGATAATGTTTTCATTATGTAATATATAACCGTAAAAAATGTATCGTTATTTTAATGTTGAGAAATATCTTTCACTGAAGTGTTGGTGTGTTTTGTCATATGGTGTGTTTTGAGAGGTTGGATCGGAATAAACTAATTCAATGCTAATATCAGAAAATGTAGAAAAAATATACTTATAGATAGTCCTAGCGAGGATATATATTAGCAAAGCAAATAAGAAATTGTACGAATTTGCAATCGATTCCATTGAAAAGTGTAGCAATATTTCTTTATTATAAGAATGCTTGCAAGACTTCGCGTAAATAATCACATTTACAAAACAAAGATTAATCAGTCTATAGCACGTTGTAAAGGTAAAACCTCTTAAGCATGAACAGAAGTTGCAGTACGAGGGTTCCTCTTTACGAGGGTTCCGTATTTAGGTACTTATTCATTTACTTTCCGTATTCATACCGTATCCGTACTTTAAGTATCCATTTCCATATTTAGGTACGAATTCATTTATTTGGGTACTTATTCATTAACATTTAAGTGTACATATTATATCTACTAAGCTATTTAAGAATATCAGTTTCCGTACTGTAGCTGTTGTCTTTGATAGCCATAAAAATATGGCACACATTTCAAAAATTATTTAGAGTCATCGCTATAGTTTTCTTACTACCTTTATGCAGACGTTTAAAAATTGTTTTTCATAATTTTACATACAACATACTCGGGAGAACGAAGAGGGAGGTGGTGCATATTTTTTAGCTTTTTTCCAGTATAACTATAAGGATATATAATTCACCCTTAGAAAAAAATGTTTTTGAGACCCTTAAAAGGTTGTGATAGGTAAGATAATAGATATAAACGAGTAGTGGAACTAATCTCGATTATTTTTTTTGTTTCTTTCTAATTATATACGTGATGCTTTAAACAGATTTCTTGTTTACCATCGTAATTTTAAAATACATGTGCATATATCTACGTGATTGATTGCAAAATGAGGAAATGTCGTCATTTGGTTTAGAATTCGATTCTGTAGCGCATTAATTTGCAACAAAAGCTATTTTGGCTGAATCGACATTAACTTTGATAGCAAGGACGAAAACGGGCAAGCCCAGACTAGAGTTTAAATTGGCATCATTCATATGATTATTTCTTTATTCACTTTTGGATATTTCTTTAGACAACAAATATAATTTTCTACAACATAAATGAAAACAATATGGAAAATGAAAGGAAAACAAACTAGATTCAGTGGTTATGAGATTTGTCCTGAGGATATGTAAAGGAAGTTGAGCATTATTATGATAAGTAAGGAAACAAAAATAATACTGAAGTTATATAAAAAATTACTATATTTTTGTATTCGGATAACTTTATTTATCAATAACAAGCAATTCACAGCAAATCCAAATATGAAACCGCAAGGGATGAAAATTGCCCACTTAAATTTGCTTTCACGTAGGGGGGGGGGGTCGTAGAATTCATAATTTGGCATTTGAGTACTTATACTATAATATATATCTAACATTCAATTACACTACTCGATATTCAAAAGATCAAAAGATTTGCTACCACTAAAGGTAGCTTGATTTATCTTGGGCAGCTTAGTGGGAAAATTTGAAGATGATCTGAAGGCACATTTTTTATTTAGACACAATGAAACTAAACAAAAATAGCTCAAATCTTAATATCTGTCATATACTATTTAAGTAACTTTATATTTAATGTGGTAATTTTTTTAATTACTAAAAAACAATTCTAGCCTGGGATTAGAATTACCTTCTCTCGATCTCAAGCTTTAATCATATCGTCACCGGGTTGATTACAAGGCATACGACCTTTGACGGTGAACCGGGGTTCGATTCCCGGCCGTTCGTCAAATATGGCTGGGCTGATGTTATGTTGGCTGTAAGAGGTTGCTCTCGTAGAAATAAATCCGCCATATGTATTAACACTAAAGTAGATAAATAAATAAATCACAGAGGTTGGACTTATACCGAACATATCTGGAATCTTAGGAAAAAAAACCATTTGTAACAAAAATAATTTACTCAAATGAATACATATACATACATACATATATATATATATATATATATATATATATATATATATATATATAAATATTAGATGTAATACAGAAGTTTGCGCTATTATCAAATGGCGACTTCCCAAAATTATGCCTTTTATCTGACTGAAAGTATTCATATCAACTATAGAAATAATCAACTATCAACTATACAAACTCCAACCTTTACTTTAAGGCTACTATAATTCTGAGTAGCTGTTAGAACATCGAGGATCTTGTTTGGGAATTGTTTCCAGAGGAAACTATTTTAAACTTAAAGATTGAGTGCAGTTAGATCGACTAGCTGACAAAGTAGGTAATTAACGGGACCGAGATTATTTTCTCTACGAGAACGTTAAACATACTATAAAACACATAACTCAAACATATCAGAATTTGAGCTGGGTTCTACTCATACATCCAACTTGTTCACTCAACATTATCCCATCTTATTATCATCTGTTCCTTGTCTTAAGAAATCATTCATAGAATAAAAAAATATTTCTGTCGGTAGCGTGAAAATCCGTCAAAAGAGAATACCCGTCGTTAAATGATTGTGAAAAGAATAAAAATTTATTAAGGGCATTTTTTAATTTAATCTATTCAAGTTCAAGTATTAGTCTATTTAAAAAAGGATTTAAAATTGTTCTTTTCGCAAATTTGGTTGATAAAATGAGAGATGATGTACGAATGCAATACGTACCTTAAAATAATAAAAGCGCGTGTAATGCATTGATGGAATAGTCCGCCGCAAATGCACTTACGGTAGCGCCATGTCCAGTTGATACAAGGTAAATATTTGCTCCATCTAAACTTAGTTTAAATCAATTTAAGTTTCCTCAATAGTTTTGTTGAAAATTGTAAAGTTCGGCTGATCACTTTCATAGTGAGCTTTGTGCAGTCACCGTCAGACGATATACCGTTACTCTGACTTTCTGGGTGGTTGTACGCGCGATAGTCGTGAAAAAGCGGGAGATATTCTGTATATACGAGTATCATGATTTTTTGGTATATATTTGTTTATTAAATGTAAGGAGATTTTGCTCTGTTATATTCATAGTGGGAAGATTTTAATACAGATAGATAACATTTTTCCATTTGGATATGCGATTACTAAAATGAATCAAGTATTAAAATAATTTTCATCTGTCTTCCTATCTGTAGTATATAATTCGAAAGCTACTGAAGATATTGATATACATAAGTTGTAAATAGTAATCCTGGGACTAACTTTGTTTCATCGTGATATCTCTAAATTTTAGGGACCTTGCCTTTAGGCCTTAAAGGTTCTGAAGTTATGACGAGGTTGGTATTGGATTCCTTGAAGCGTTGTTACTTTTGAGGCTATGGTAGGCATTAAGTACATAATATAGAGTTCCGCAATGCTTATCTACACGTAAGCATTGCGGAACTCTATACTATGTATTTAATGTAAAAGTCTCAATACTATTAATTTAATGCACATTTTGCATTTAAATACAGTAGAATTTAGTAAAAACCGTATAATTACTTGACTCCTTTATCAGTACCTAATATAATTTTAGATTATATTTACATTTTCAATTATACTTCATATGCTGTCTATGGTACAGTAGCAAAACCCTTGATTACTTCTACAAGTTATATTTTATTTCTATTTTTTTAAATAACCTCTCTAAGCAAATCCAAATGTCTACACGAATGAAGTCGTGAGTACAATTAGTTTAAAAATAGTAATCGCTCAAGGACGAGTTGAGTCTTGTGCAATGAGAATTTCTTATAATTAAGACTATGTTCTATTAGTATTACAATAACTCGGTAAATAATTGAATTATCAAAACAAATTACTAAATGCTTTTTTTTGTATTTTATTAAAAAAACTCTTCAACATAATGATAATTTTACATAAGTTAATTTAAAAAATAAAGAGTTTTTCCCAGATTTTAACAATTAATGGAAAGAAAATGGGTTATGCACTTTTCACAGTTATTCATCTTATTTATTAATTGAAGTGCGCTAAACAGATATTTTACTTATGCAATGAAATTAAAAAAGTTACTAGCTTAAATAAAATGTTTATAATCAGGTAAATTTTTTCCTTTAATGGTACAGTTAAACCCACAATTTACTTTAGAAACTAAAATTTTAGTTTATATAGACGATCGGGCAAGCAGATAGATAACGGACTCACGCCTCAGTCCGTTATCTATCAGGTGTCTATTCCGTTTCGGACGAAGTCGGTACGGAACATTGGAAAGGATTTAAAATAGTAATCTTTTTATTTATTTGTTTGGATAAGAAGGTATAAAAATATTACGTAAATTATAGTGGAAAATTTTAAATATATTGATCTCTTGACTATCAAAAATTGCAGCTTTTGAACATAAACTTTAGTTGGAAAGTCCAGAAAAAAATTCTTAAAATAAGAAATCTCCGCGATTTTCGCTGAGAGTAAATATAATTATCGATAATGTTCTCCTTCAGGACAGTAGTTTATACTTTATTAAAACTTCTAAAAAAGCTTTATTAAAACTCGTAAAACGAATTTTTGGTTTATTTATTTTTTAGTAAATGAAAAAAGAAGTTAAATAAAAGGTTTATCTCCAATATTTCTAACATTGTATTCAATCTAATTTTCGATATTTAAAAGTTTATTTGTTTCCTTTAAGAAACTCAAAGTTTCCATACCCTATCCATCTCAGTAATTTCGTATCACGTTTGGAATTAGGGATGGTGGGGAAATTTTTTGGATACCCTCCCCCCCCTTCATACTGCTTAACAATAAATAGGGATGGAAATTTGATATTGGTACATATAGATATTTACAATGGATTTTTGAGCAGTTTCAGTGTGTAGTAATGAACAGGATATGTATACTTATGGATATATTAGGTTGATTAAAAAAGCTGGCAATTGTTCAGGGGATTTTGAAATGTAATGGAATTTTTTTTAACACCTCATGTATAGAACCTAGAATTTGAGATCAGCTAGTTTTACTAAATTTCATATCAATAGAATAGGAAATATGGGCTTCAGACGATCAAAAAGGGCCTTAGCCCATTTGCTGAATGCATTCCATCGGAGTCGACATGGCCGAACGTTCGCGTCATAATATAATCGATAGCCAATATATCGGAGAGAACCCATCAGAGCGAATCGGTCTATATATATATATATATATATATATATATATATATATATATATGTATATATATATATATATATATATATATATATACATTATAGTCTCTGGCGTTAATCAACTAACTTGGATGAACCTTTTTTGTTGTCTCCTGTGTACTATCATACAAATTTTGTTAGGATTTAACCATGGAAATTGTAAGCATACCGTAGAAGTCGTAACAATGAAAAGTGCAGGTTTTGTGATCAAAATAATAGAAAAAGTTTCTAAAGTTTTAACGTAACCATATGAATCTGTCCTTTAGGTACGATGATAGACCTGGAATTTCATAACGGGAATTCTTCGCTGATAAGGAGTAAATTAATTTAAGTTCTATAAGATTATAACAAAGTAAATATGTAAGTATGTACAGGTACTTACAAAGGCATGAAGAAACCAAGATATTAGTAGGTTGGTAGATAAGTAAGTACAGGTAAAACAAATATATAAAATGACTTTACATTTATATCTAGGTATGTGGGTATGTAAATTTATACAGCTTATACAAATACATGGAAACCAGAATATTAATAGGCACGTAAGTACGCACGTACACTAAAAAGCTTGAAGTAACTAAGATATCAGTAGATAGATATATAGTATGTAGCAGGTATATAAAGGTTTGAAGCAACGATTACTGTGAAGCCAAAAGAGGGAAGTATTTAATATGCCTATGTCTGTATGCGTGTATTTAAATACAATGGTATTTATGTAAGTAGATTTACATGAATTTATTTATGTTCATTAAACGATTCAAACGTCTTTTCCGATCCCAATAAGTGAAATATTAATGATATTGAATTCAGCGTAAGTTCATGCACTGAAAATGGAAAAATAAAACTTTATATAAAATAATTTAACCGATTTCAAATAACTATCGAATAAAAAGTGTACTGAAAAATATAAAATACGAGTATTTAATTGAAAATTTTGTGGTTCAATATGGTTTCCGAACATAAATGCATTTTGCAAAATACTGCTACTGATAGAAATTTTTCGAGTCGATGCCAAATGAAACGTATCACTGATGTGTATGGGTGTGCATGTATCTAAGAGAGGAGAAGAGCTTCGATTTGGCACCAATTCAACTATTCTTTCCTACAAAGAGTATATTTAAATTGTTATAAGGAGTATATTTAGAACTATTTAAAGATTGCCTAACATTATTACAGTAGGCGCTTTTAATTATGTATGCTTAGAGTAACAAGAGTTTTGATATTTAATTGTATTTCAAAAGTAATTAGAGAAAGCTAAAAATAAATTAAGTTAAAATTGTAAAAAAAATTTAAAAGCTTAGAAAAAATATATATTTCCGATACTTACTTTTAAGTTTTATCCCTTATCTTTGTAATATTTTATGAAAAGTGTTGTAAGAATATGAAATTACTTCCTCTTAGGGGCAAATTGTCTCGAGATTTCTCTTAATCAGTAACTTTCTATATCTAAATGATGTACGTGAATACAGTTGTTACATTTCAAATATACAAATATTGTAAGAAAGCTGAGTAAGGATTCTGCATTTATAACTAGTGCTTTTTTATTACGCAGTATAAAAAAATATGAATTTTCAAAAATAGAATTGTGGAAGAAAAAAACAAAAAAGGATACAGTCCTTTGTCATTAGAAATGCACTTAAATGAACATCATTTTCGGTTACATAGCACATGTCAACATAAATATTAGTTCCATCTAAACTTTGCGAAACTCAATTTAAAGTTTTAGTGTATGGAACTTTGTCAATTTATAATACTACATCAAGATTTCGCGGTTATCGCACAATGTACCATTGCTATTATTTTGCTCTTTCGTATTGTACAAGTAGCTATACAAACGTAATATACTGACGACGAGACAGTCCGCTGCTGCGTACAATGTCTTAGTTAATGAAAGGGATTAGTCTAATTTAATAAAAAATCATTTCACCCTGTTTAATATGTGTTTTAATGTTTAAATACTTTTAAATGAGAAGATGTAAGTTCTTGGTTAAATTATATCAAACGGAATATAATATTAATGACAAAGGAAAGCCAATTTGAGTTGACTAAGAAAATCAACAGTTTTTGTGTGAAGTTTTGCTTTGGTGTCAGTATTTTATAATTGGAGTTTGGTTTTTTCAAAATTTGCTTATGGAATTTTTCAAATATAGTTTATATGGCCCATGACGTAAATCGTTTTAAGTTCTGACAGGAAAATATGTGACAAGAGTAATGCAGGGGAGTAGGGATAGGGCAGTTGAACTTGTTGCTTATAATAACTTCAAGTTGGATGCAGTTGAGATGGTACAGTTGTATTTCAGTATATAAATGTATCAAGTGTTATCCTTAGTGGTGTTTAAAATTTACAGTGTGCCATAGAATAATGTAGATAAAATGAATTTTCTACAAATGTCAGGAAAAACGTGCTCACCAGTTTCCTGATATGTTTAAAAATTGTTTTCTAATTTGTGGAGATTATGTTGTGAAATAAAATTTGTTTACGTTAATTTAGATCTACATCATCTCTTCGGATAATAAAATTAAAATTTATGATGAAATAGATTTCAGTATAATAATCATTAAAGGAAAAAATACCAATTCCTCCGTTTCGTTATTTTATTAAGTAAATATATGGAAGAAACATAAATGCAATACTTTATTATTTTAATAACCTATGTATTAAGGAAGGAAAAGGCAATTGAGGAAGCATCTGACGTGCTTTATAACAGCATAAATGTAACAAAATCATTATACCATAACGACTTTATTCTATGACTGCTTCTAGTCCGGAAGGCAGGGGTTAAGAAAATCCAAAACGTAAGAAAAATACAAACAACATATTTGTGGTAACACATTTTTGCCACTGTGCACTTATAATAGTTCCCAATGTATGTTTTACTTTGATATTCCTGTAATAAATTATGTAATATTTCATTCGGAATACATAAGCTTTCTATTGGAACTTGAGGTGATGTGGCGAGGTCAGCAATTAAGATGAGTAAGCTTTACATATTTATGACTGTAATTTTAAGTTGGAGATCTATTTAATATCAATTGTTTATGAATTATAGTCCTATGGATGTAATAATCATACAGATTAGAAATTTTCTATCTTAATAGTTCAGTTTAGTTCAATAAACCTAATAAGGATTGTGTTGAGCAGTTTATATTTCTGTTTTCCATTCTATATAAATAAATAAACGATTAAAGAGACAAAAAATGGCATATTCTTTCATTAAGGCTAAAGACGGCATTATAAAAATAGAACACTTATATAGTTTTACAATATGAATAAATATTAAAGAAGAAAGAGTAGACCACAGTAAAATTCTATGTTTCGAACTTTTTTACATTTTTATACCTTTTTTCTAGTTTCTTCTTATTGATCATATTTGATGAGTAAATTTTAAAAGATGTTAGTGAATTAATATTCGGTGACAACTGAAGCGTTGAGTAACATGTCAAATGTAACGTCATTACGAATTATGGGCTTTGACAGTAGTAATGTATGATAATTATAATTGTTTTTTATCATAGCCCAGTTCGTACAAAGTGAAAGTCGTAAGTAAGGCAATCATAAGTAATGAGAAAATTAAATGAATTAATGACTGTATGTCATTGAAAATTGTTAAGAGAAATTAAAATAAGAACGATATCCTTGTTGTGATCCTCTTGTGTTACGTTCGAATTATGTTTACAGAGCACGTATTCGGTGCAACATAAACATTAGTCTAGACAAAGTTCATCCAACTTAATTTAAAACTTTATGAAAAATCTAACTTTGTTGCTATTTGTTATAAAACTAAAATGTAGCTTCGACGGTTATCGCAAGATGTGTTTTAATACACGATGTTCATACATGTTTTTTAATACAAAATAATATGACAGAATACCGAGTTCTGCGTAATGATTAATAAATAAGATTCTACGATTATTTTATATTAATTAAAAGGTGATTATAATATTTATTGGGGATGTCGGAATACGGCATAACTTTAATTGTTTGCACAATTCTTTTAGGATATGGCATGAAAAGTATTTGTTTAATTTTTATATATTTCAAATTAGTTCACTGAGATAGGTATATGTTGTATTTGACTAAAATATTTTTTTTTTCATTCTTAAATAGCAATTTATATCATCAATTCTTATCTAATACATTTTAATTGAGTTTTTCTTGTTTTATTGAAAGTATTGGCGTATTAAAATCTAATTTATGAATATCGCGTAGTAAAGAAATTTAAATATAATTTGAATTAAACAGGAAAAAATCTACTCTTGTTAACCAAACCATTTAGGAAACAATCAAAGTGGTCAATTTTAGACTTCTTTTAGCGTTTTCCTAAAGACGGCAATATCTAGGACGTTGTAATTTATCACCAATATTTCAAGTTCTTAAACGATAATGCTAACGATGGTTGTGTACAAAATAGTTTACAAGTAATTGACAATATTTACGACAAAAACATTTTTTACGACTGTGAAAGATATACTGTTTTTAACATTTTTTCATAGTGAAAATTTATTATTTTGAAAACCTATTTTCATAGAAAGCCCATGCACCCCTAAATATCTAAATTTTTACATGTTCATAAAGAATTTGACATGAGTTCTACCTGACACGGGTTATACATAACAAGTTTTTTTTTGTTTTTATTTATTAAATATGTCGTCCATTATTGATGGGATATAAAGGTGAATTTTCCATCTAAATTAAAGATGAATTTAATTATTCGTGAGTCTTTTTATACTTAGTTAATAAAGTTAATTATTATCTTTTCCTTTATCAAGTGGCTTTAAAATATTACTAGGGTGCGTGTCACAATTCCTTAATAGTGGTAACATTATTTTCAGCTCTGGTAAGCTTCTAATACAACATTAATGTTACAGTGAGACATATAAATTTATTTACCAGTCTTATTCTCTCTCTACTAACTAAGTAATTACAGAGGCAATTACTAAAACTTTATAGCCGAAAACAAGAAGCCTATTTGTTTTGCTAAAGTTGAGAACTATTTCAAATCTAGAAGTAATTTGTAATAAAATGTGCCTAATGTCCTTACAAAGTTTTTAGCTGCATACTTGGCAAATATATGAAGGGGAAGTCATTTGGAAGCTTTATTGGTCGTGTTGCGTACGTGACAAATGGGTGTCATGAAATGACGTGGTAAATGTGATATGTTCAACACATCTTTTCTTTATGAGGCTCGTAAATATTTTCATAGAAAGCGGGGATAATGTTTAGATTAGGTGATTAAAACGTTATTTTACAGTCGTCAAATTATCTTATTATAGTGACTTTTGTTTCATAATAAAGCGTCTCGTGCCAGGTTGTGTAGGCGTGAATTCATTTAATTTTATACTAATGCTTGAAAGTTAGATCAGTCCAATATTCTCCACATTGTGTGGATTTATACAAAAGATATTAATATACAATCCGTTGCGAGATCTTAATGACCATCATAATCCGAAAAACAATTGGAAATTTAGGAATTTGCAAACAACTCCGTGAAAAATCTAGATAACATTTCTATCTTATAAAAATGTTTGTTAGACTTTGCGTAACAATATGTAAAGTACGAATAGAACTGTTACTAAAAGGGTTCTGTACACATAGGAATAAAGGAACTACTTCATCTATATATCGTTTATGCCAATAAGCTTCAATTGTTACTTTAAAATAACTATAATATTCATAATTGCTATTGGGTTGATTAATAATTCTTTAGTCACGAGGGCTTTCCCAAAAATATTGTCAACATTTCCAGAATATGTTATTATAAGGCCCAAATCACTCGAATAATGGCTAATAGCATCAAACTATTAAGACATACAATGAATTTATATCTACATCAATTTCGGATATTTATACTTTAAAAGTGAATAACAACAATTATAAATATTGCCAACAATTACCGACTTTACAAGGTAACTTTGATCGACTGAAGCAAATAGTAACTGATTAGATAGTTCAGGTTAGGTTAAGTTAGATCAGATTAAATTAGGTAGAGTTTCAGTATCCAGATTTCAACTGAATAATGAGATCATTCTGAGCTACTACTATTGGAAATTAAACGTTTATTCTTTGCCAATTTCTTGTGTAGAAATTAAATGTCAATACTGAGATTATTAACAATAAGGATTAATATTAATCTATCAAACAATTTCCCAGTTGTTAAATGTTCATAAAATTTAAACTTCATCAACACTGTTTACCCAATTTATTACAGTTATCGTCCAAAAACTGTTTATGGTAAAGCATGAAAAATCTACGTTATTAGTTATATTCAAAGGATTGAATGAAATTGTTAATAAAACATGTATGATTATATATTATGATTTTTAAAATGATTTAAAACAGTACTATTTGCACATTTTGTTGGTAGTTGAAGGAGCAAAACGTGCGTTAACTTAAAATAAGAAAAACGCTTACAATCATTGACGGAACAGGCCGTCGCAACTGCACGTAAGTCGCAACTGCACGCCATGTTAGGTCGATATAAATTAAATATTTGCTCCATCTAAACTTGGCCCAACTTAATTTCAAGTTTCCTCAACAATTTTTTTTTGTTTACATTGTCATAGTGAGGTTTGTGTACGACTGTCATACCATACTTACATTATTACTCTTACCCTTTGGATCCTCGAATAGTAGCGAGAAAGTGATAGTAGCGAGAGAGCGGGTAGATAACAATATAGCCAACTAATGTTTCTATTCACATTTTTCATAGAAAGGATTATTTCTTTACACGTAATAAAATTAGAGAGAGGCGTTTTTGTACCCTAAATGTAACGAGATACGATCTGTTATATTCGGATTGAAAAGATATTGAAACACAAAAAAAAATAAAAATGTTAGTAATTTTAAAATAGCTCACTTGTATGTTTGTGATTTCCGAATTTTTAGCTCTTACTTTAAATTCTTGTTCTATTTACATTTTCGATTACTAAAACGAAACTAATGTTAAAAGGAATTTTGTCTGTATGTCTTTCTGTCTCTACGAACGGATTTAACTTTAAAACTATTGAAGATGTTCACATGGATTTTACAAAAATACGTTAAGATATGTGAATAATTTAGTCCTTGTTTCATAGTGATATTTAACGATTCCAAAGTTATGATAATATTAGTATTACATTCCTTGTAGAATATCTACACATTTTTACTTTTTGAGGTTGATGCCTACATACTGCATACTTTTTCTTTTATAAACACTTCACAGAAACACCTTAAAAATTAGTTTACACCAGTGCAAAAATAATTCTGTATATTTAAATGTGTACGTTTTTTTGTTATGAAATATATTGTTGGCAATATATTTACATGTCTTCATAATGGAAAAAAAATTATTAACAGAAATACTGTGTATATAGGATGTGCACGCTTAAATGTGCAAATGCACCTAAGTGTATTTGGAACCATCGTAGTGGGAGATATACTGGTACTTAACGAGTTTTATTAAAATAGTATCAAACCAATATACCCTGAAATCATACAAAAGATTCTAGGTTAAACGGACAAGCTTTATTAGACAATCGGATATGGAATTATAATTATATTATAAGAATATATGGATATGGACGGACTGGGCTAATGTGTATTCCGTGTTTACCGAAATTTGTATAGAACATTGTAAAGTTTTTAGAATTGAATTTCGTTTATTTGTCTCTTCGCTAGGATAGAAACTATTAAATAAACTATGACGCAAATATAAATAGCTTAATCAGGTAAACTTCCTAGATCTTAATATAGGTAAACTTCCTAGATCACGAGCAGCTGAATTATTTTTATCATTAAAAAAATATACACTCGCAATATATAAAATTATGTAACTAATTTTTTCACATCATAAATAATTTTTTATTCGATTTTGTAAAATGTTGTTTTAGAAAATAATTTTGCTACATTAAGAAATTTCCAGAAGTGTCGCTGAAAGTAGAGCTTGTTATCTTATAATTTTCTTATCTATGAAAACAGTATACGAGTATATTTAAGTAAAACCTTTGTGAAATAAATACATTTCGTATATTTTTGGAGTTTCCTCTTTAAGAATCGATTTTCATATACAGCGCCGGGTATGAAGTTTTATGAGAAGTAAAATCACAAGTTAAGGGCGTATGAAGTTCAGAGCATTAAAAAATTGTAAGCGTTAGGTTCTGATCGTATGAAGTTCAGAGAGTTAAAAAAGTAAATATAGATTAATATGTATTGTCGTATTATGCCTCCGATGGTTCAATAGATGCATATTAAATTAGTATTGATTAATCGAGTTTAGAAAATCAAAGATTAGTAGATCGGAGATTAGTTTTGATTCAATATTTTTGCCTGCGCAATAAGTACTGCACATCAATCATTAGCTAATTTTAGATATATTTTTAATTAACATATCGAATTATTTATTGACTCGTTCACATCGTTTGTTTTGGCTGAAAATATTGCGTTTAACAAAAGTAATAAAATAAATACAAGAAAAAGAAACTACACGGAAACAGAGAAAAGGTTTTGTTGCATATATTGGTCTCTTACAAAGATTTAATTGAAAATAAATGCACCAACGGTGCAAACGTGAAGGTGAAAAAATAAACACTTGGGAAGCTATTTCCGAAAAATATAATGTTAGTGGTATTATAAAACGATAGAAAGGGTAACTATAGTCAAATGTTTACGTTTATAATGAAAATAGAATACAGAATTCATTTGTTTGCACGAATGTAATTTCTTTTTTTTTAAATAATGTGCTAAAAAACGTGTACTTTATTTTTTAGGCAAAAGGAAGTAAACTGTGTCTATTTTACCTTGATATAAAAGCCAAGCAGAGAAGAGAGTTGGCAAAGAAAAAGCAGGGGCGGATGTCCACCGGCGGAGGACGCGATTAGCGACATCCAAATTGACCCCGTCGTTTCCTTAATTGAGCCTGGACTAATTGTGGAAGTCCCATCAAACGATTCTGCCCAGCAATTCAATCGAAGTAAACAACGTAAATTTCGATAAGTGTACAATTAATCTTTTGTTTGTAGTGTTTTTGGAAACTGTTTATTATAGTAACGGGACACAGAAAGTTTATAGATTGATTTATTTGAAGAATTTATATTTAATACCGAAGAAGAATTATTACAAAACGGAAGTAGATTGTAATTTAATCACCTTTAAAATTGCAAATTGTAAAATTCATTTAAGAATCTTTCAATTGAACCTCTATTTTATTTTCTTTCTAGTAATATGCAAAGTATGTTGAAATTTAAAATTTGTAAATTTGTGATATTCATGAACTGACATTGAATTAATTAGAGTCAATTATCTACAGAGCAACAATCGACGAGTAGAAGTGAAGTTTTTGCTGAAACTGTGGAAACTTTGCCAACATCGTCCGAGGCAACGGAAGATGTTCCTATTGGTCAGTCTAGGGCTGCGGTGCAGAAAACCATGTTGGACGTGGACACGACTGTACTACGCACCAGCAGCTAGCGTTTGGATATCCAGCTCACTTTCAGCTAATGCCAGTTGCTTCAGACGGAAGAATTAAAGAAATTGCATGAGACATGAAATGGAGCACAGACAACGAAGGGATGACGAGTTACGTGAATTCCGCAATAAAAGTTCAAGAAGTTCAAGAAGCGAAGTTAAATTCAAGAAGCGAAGGCTCGTGCTGAAGTTACAGAGAGGGAAGTACGTTTTTAGATAAAATAAAAAAAATAATAATTTTTTTTATTTATACCTTTTTATTTTGTTTTGTATTTCTAAATATTTATTTTTGTATTATTTCGTTTTACTTTTTTTTAATTAATATACTTTTGCTACTATTTTTATTACTTTTTTTTATACATTTTTCTGCTCACATTGTATTTTATTTAATATTTTTGAAATTTCAAAACAGACAGTTAAATTTTTAATAATAAATTATACAGTCAATAATGAAAAAAGAAACATATCAGTAATGAAAAAAGACTTCCATATTGAAACGCTATGAAAGAATGATGACAAACTAATTAAATGCACGTTTTTGTTTTATTTATGTGAAAAATGGACCGTACGTTGCATTTCAATAAACATTTTTATCTGATGTAGCTTCTGTCATTGTTTGTATTCGAATTAAATTTGTCAGAATACAATATGTTTTGCAAGTATTTGTTAAATTATCAAATATGCAGAATAAATATGTATTGATAACTTCCTGAATTAAAGCAGTCACTGGCTTATATCATCTAGTCCAAACTAATTGAATGACATTTTAATACTCTGTAAAGTGAACCATCCATTGTAAACTAATTTTAATGCACATTTTAACATTCTACCTACAGGTTAGTCAGTTTGAATTTAAATAATAGAATTTTTAAATTCCAATTTGGAATACTGATAAATAACTTTTAAAAATATAATATATGTTTTTGTAAAAATTTATTAAATTACCAAATGTGAAAAAGAAATTAATATTAATAACCTCCTAAATTAAATCAGTGCTAAGGCCCTGTTATTCCTGATTGTAATTGTTGCTATTTTCCTGTATTTACATATAATGATACAAGTTCTGTGGATAGATGTGACTATGGTATTATTTATGCATTTGAAAATGAATTGTGTTTATTAATATTAGAGGAATGAAATTATTATAAAGGAAAAATGTCACAAGTAATACAGTTTTCAAATCTTTTCAATACATACAAACATCAGTTATGGGTTATATCATTTGATAAAGAATTAATACAAATAAAAAAAAACGTACTTTAATAATATGTTTAACAAGAAAAATATATTTATAAAAGTATAAATACTATTAAAATTAATAGAAATACTAAAAGAACAAATAATATTGAATCCGTGACAATAAACCGAGGAAGTACACAGATGAAGTAAGTGTAAAAATTAAAAATATTCCTTAAACAGATCCCAATAAAATACAAAATAATTAAAAAAAAGTAAAATACGATCCACTAGTGTCAAACTTGCAGACCATTTTGCGAAAACCTTCAACGATTACAAAGTATCAATCAATAAAAGCCTGTCGCCTCGCAAATCCCGAATTTGTTTCCAAGGGAACTACAACATTGATAACCCTTCCAATACCTGCTCAGTTTCATAGGGAAGCTGACCATTACATAAATAGCTGTTATGCATAACTATGTTATTTATGTTATGTAACAATGATATTGACTACTATACTATGATATCCACTATCATTTGGCGACCGAAGATAAAATAAATACGGAAATTTAACGGAAAAGGGTTCCAAATTCATAAAATTCGTTTAGAGCAAAAAGCAAGCAAAGTAATACGCAATATTTGCACGATGAAAAGCGAATGTATATGACAAAGCCAAGCATTGTTTCCGAATATTATAGACCGAAATTTTGATCCTTAGCCAAGGTTCTGTTTTATATTAAATTTAAAAAAAGTAAAAAGCCTTATGGAAACCATTTCTAGGTTAAGTTACCATTATCTGGCAGAATTACTCTTCATGCTGCAGCAAAAAAGCAAGTTCTTGCCTTGGGGAAGAAATGCAATATTCTGTTCGGTTATCATATGAGTTAACATTGAGTGGGTTTGTTAGTTTCCATCCTAATAGATTACGTCTGTTAAGTTTCTCCAACATATCGTTTCTCTAACCGTCGCCAAATTTTTAATGAAAAATATGTATAAATAATTATGTTATTTGTAGAAAATATGGATGGCAGGCGCCAGCCTGAATGATGAATTTCGAAGATTAGTTCACAATAATATAGATATGTTTATATCGGTAAGGAAAATGTACCAAAGAGAAAACTAGTACCTAATAGTGAGGAAAAATACAATGCCATCTTTTCGACTTCTAGCTTTTTTATTTAAATAAAATAGTATCATCTTGTAGAAGAAATTTGATTAGCAGTTAATTTTGCTGTATTGTGTTATCTACGTATCTAGTTTAAATAGCGTGCCTACATAATGTGTACATGGCGTGACATAACAAATAAATATTAATTAATTACATAGCGAGATTTTTTTTATTGATGAAATGTACTCTTTACCTAGCTTGAAATACAGCTTAGAATATAACAAGTCATAGGAAACAAATTTCTACATAAAATTTGTAGTGTTTTGAAAGTTATATTTAACCCTGTAAGGACACGAATAGTGTCCTTCCATTTTAGGAATATTTTTTAACGAATATGTATAATGTTTTAAACTTCCGCCATTTTGAATCTGCTTAATCGATTTTGCCCATCTATAAATATAGTTCAGTGTTTGATTTAAAGTTTTCTTTTGCTAAATTTCATATCGAACAAATACCAAATATATTTTATCAGCAAGCGATCGGTGTACTTACTTTAACACCACCTGCAAATTTCGTTCGGTAATAACCATATTTTACATGATAATGTTTAAATTTGTTCATCAATTTAAAGTCATGTTTTGCATGCAGGTACATATAATGTGGGGATATTAATTTTAGATCAACTTGAAATGACATTTTATAATAAATTAAAACACTTTTGAAAGACATTTTGGCATTGAATAATAGCAAATTGCAGCTATAAAGCCTTAATACCGCTTTACTACAACTTTATCGAATAATTTGTATTTTTTTACTACAACTTTATAGAACAATTGTATTATCGAACAACATTAGTGTTATAATGTTCCCACATTTATGGTCGCTGTCAGCCAGCACGACATGGTATCGGTTGACGATAATAAAAAATGTTGTCCATATCTGATGTCCTATATCTGATGGACACAGACAGCGGCCGTATTCTTGCATCAGAATCAAATTGTCTCTGATGACAGCCGGATCTATCGGAGTGACCCGAGAATTTTTTCGATATTTTTCCGCATTTGCATTCAATATATACATATTGAATGCAAATGCGTATATGTAATATATGTAATATATATATACATATGTATATATATATATATATATATATATATATATATATATATACATATATAAAAGTTTGTAACATTTTTTTTAAACTACAGAGAGGTTAAGTCTGCAACGTTACAAATCTTACGTAGTTGATTTTTTCAAGACGTTAAATTTTAAGATATGGTTTTCTTGAGGAAGATATGATATGAATCTCCACTGCAGATATTACAAACAGAATAACTTGTTATACTATTACATTTATCCAAGTTACCGAAAATTATTTACCAACTGAATTACTTGTCGGGCATACCTTAATAATAATTAGATATTGACTTGATTTGTTTGTATTTTAAAACGTTGTTAAAAATATTTATATTTCCGAAATGGTTTATAATTTATGCACAATGTATTAAGTTTTAGCGTCATTATTATGTGCGAAATGGAAGTAATTTAAGAGGTATATTGATCCTGTCGCATACAGAAAGACGAATTTAAATGTGAGGATTTATGTTACTTCTTGTTTTCTCTCTTCTGTCTCAAAAGGAAGAATTCTGTGAAAGTTAAGTAACTTATGCGTCACATACTAAATAGCAATATTTTTATATTCCAATTTTTGTATAATTTTCATCAACTATCAATTTGACAAATATGATATTCCATTAATATTTTCACTTTCGTTCATACTTAAGATTTTAGCGTAACGACAGTTCCATTCGTAGTGATGGTGTATTCGGTTTGGCTTATTGCTCATGATATGTAAGTAATAAGAAGTAGTAGCTACTTCTTATTAGATCGGAATGAAAGCACAAAATTAGGTGAAAACAATGAAACATAATATCGTATAAATAATACAGCAAAAATAATAAAACAGTTGCGTGACTTGACAGTTCATATCAAGATAACCATTTTTGAATTTATGTTCATTGGAACTGTCAAATCGCTCATTATTGGTTTGAAGTTATATTGCAAGGTTAATCTAAGTAAGATTTCATATTTATAGTGTTTGTAATTCGTAGTACATGTGTATATATATATATATATATATATTATATATATATATATATATATATATATATATATATATATATATATATATATTTATATATATTTATTTATATAATTAAAACCTTTCGCAATGCAAAAAAATTATGTTTAAGGACTGTTTAAATACACGTTGAAAGCATTTAACGTTTCAAAATTAAATAATTCGAAGACACAGTCTTAAGTGTAAAAATATTGCCTAGCATAGTTTCGGTAGGCGCTTTTTATTAAAACACAATCAAAAGTACTAAATATAACAAGATAATGCCTGTTTTGTTATTTAATTATATTTGAAAACTTAATTAGAAAAATCTAAAAAATCTAAAAAAAATAATTATATTAAAAACATAACGTATATATTATAATTAAAAACACAACGTAAAATGCTTCCAAAAATATATATTCCTAATACAAATTTTATGAAAATTTTTATGAAAATTTTATGAAAAGTACTGTAGGAAGATAAAGCTTCCGCATATTGTACCAAATTATCTTGAGATATCTCGTAATTAGTAGTTTTCTGTAATTATTTATTTGAGTGCAATATGACAGCTCATATAATAAGTGGAAAAAAACGAAGACGATTACGAACAGCACATGAAAGTCGTATTTCCGAAGTAGTCGAATCAAATAGAATAACAAAGCCTTTGGTACTAGAAATGCGTTTATTGGGCACCATATCCGTTTACAGTAAATGTCAAACTTTGAAAACTCAATTCAAAGTTTTGGCATTGGCAACTTAAGTTATTTATAACAAAGCAAGATTGCGCAGCTATCACACGATGTACCATTGCCCTTATTTTACTCTTTGATATCGTCTGAGTAGCTAGAAGAAAAATTATTCTACTGATTATGAGATAGTCTACTGCTAAGTATCATCTATTAATTAACATAAGGGCTTACGCTTAGTGAATTAAAAAAAAATGAAAATTAATGTATGGTTTGCCGTTTAAATCATGATAATTGCGAAGGATCACGTTATCTGTTAATTGATAGAACCGACGACTCGATTAAGGTGACTGATAGAGCCGATTGATTCTGTTATTACATTAAGTTCTAATGAAGTTTTGTTTCGATCATCATTATGTGGTTTTTAATATCAGCATTTTTCAAAATATGTTCGTAAAGTTTTTTTCCCAATGAGTGTGTTTTTAAAATTTGCGTATGAAATTTTTGAAGGGAAATTTATTTGGCTCAGGTTGTCACGAAGATTTGTGACATTCGGTGGGAATAGGATAGCACACTTGAGATATTACAGTTGAATTTCAGTATGTACAAAGTATTTTTTGTTATATATATATATATATAATATAGCTTTTAGATCGTAATAATACAGGAAACAAATAATTTTTTCTTCTTCATAAATACCATATTCAAATTTGGGTTTAAACAAAGAGAACTTGAACATAATTGTGTAAGTAAGTTCATAAGTAACAAGAATATTAAATTGATAACTGACTGAATGCATCATGGCGGTATTATATAATTCTATAACAAAATCGTTAAGAGAAATGAAAAATACGCGGACAACCCTCCTTTGATAATCTTGAGTTACATACGAATCATATTTACACAGCATACATAACATAAATATTAGTCTAGCTAAACAATTCAATTTAAAATTCTGTAAAAAATATTGCTTATTTACAATACCTTTATACTACAGCTATGTAGCTTCCACGGTTATCGCGCAATGTATCATTATTCAAATGCGCTGTCATGCGACAGACTTTAAAAATTAAGCTAGCGAAAAAAGACTTGAAAATAATATGGTTATTCGTCTGGCTAGCTCCCTCTAATTCAATTTCAAATTCTGCAAAAATATTAACATCGGTAATTGTAGCTACTTGTAGCTTACATGGTTATCGCACAATGCATCATTTATTTAATGCGCGCTCTCACGCGACGGAAATAAAAAATCGAGCTGACAAAAAAATATTTGTTAATAATGTGATTGTCGCATTTTATTTGATGGTTACAAAAAAAATGTGCGATTATTTTACATTGATTAAATTTTTCATACAATTCTTGTTCATACTCTTCTATATTGTTTATACTCTTCTTTATTTTTCAACTAACATCAATAGGATTATACAACGTGATCGACTAAGGATTTAATAGTCTTTCTTTTTGGATGGCATGCGGAAAATGTAATTCATGAATTCTCATCTAACACCTTTTAATTGAATTTCTAATTATTTCAGTGAAATTGTAATTAAATAAAACTTAATTTTGGAACATAGTGCAATTAAATGTAATTTGAATTAAACAAAAAAGGTCTACCTAAGCCGGAGGGGTATTTTTGAAACTAGTTCGGTGCCAATTAAAATGACGTAGGAGAACATCAAAAATTTCTATTTCAGGCTAATATTACGAGTTTTGTCTTAAAGAGTTTTGTCTTAATTTATCACCAAAGTTACAAATATATGATACTTAAATAGTAATGCTAACAATGGTTGTAAATAAAATAATTGATGATACCTACAAGAACAACATTTTTTACGCCTGTGAGAGGAATAATATCCAAAAAATAATTTTTTATGGTGATTAGTGAAAATTTGTCCACATAAAATATACAGGTTACTAAGAAATAAGTAAAAAAATCAAACGTGATTTCAAATTTCCACCACGTTGCACTATCGTGTACAAATATATATATCGTAATCGATTTAAAAATTTATATTAGTTATCATTAACACACTAACATAATTAAACCTTATTGTTATATTGTTGTTATGAATGGTTTGTAGGTGTTTTATGCGTTGAAGTGTATCTGCGTGGGGTAACGATTGCATATGTGGATGTGTCTGAATATTCTTTCTTAGTTATAGCGAATGTGAATATTCCTGCTTAGTTATAGTTGAGTGAGAATATTCTTTTTTAATTATAACGGGTGGGAATATGCTTTCTTAGTTATAGCGAGTGTTTATATTCTTTATTATTTATAGTAAGTGTGAATATTCTTTCTTGGTTATAGTTTTCGTATTCTGTAAAATTTTGTGAGTGTCTCTTTAATCAGTTTATTAAATTTAGTTAGTTCTCAATTAAATATGTCCAATTGATTTCATAAAGTGCTCTAATTTGGTATACTTCGTAGGAATGGTGAGCAAGATCCATATTTTGTACGCGTGTTTCAAATGTGAATCTAGCTCTTCGTTGGGGTACTCGTAAAGGTATGGCAGAAAGTATATTACAATAATTAAGAATATTAATGTCCATTTGATATTTTATAAAGTGTTACCTTGTCAGCAGTAATTTTTTACCGTCTAGTTCAGGAAGTTCAAAGTGAAATATAAATTCAGCAGAACTATAATTGTGAATTTACATTTTCATAGAAATACAATGTACCTTTAAATATATCAAAGTACTGGACATCTCAAAGAACATGAGAACAAATGGTTATAAAACAATAACAAATAAGACAGAATCGCAGCAATTCTAATGAAGTGAAAGTGCTGCGACTAGTATGTAACACTGTGTTGAACAATATGGGTTCAGTAAAGATGAGTGAACGTTATAGGATATTCGTCCGCGCTCTATGCAAGTGATATAAACTATGACATTGCTCTCAAGTAACAGCCAGGAGCATTACGCGTGACTAAACTCAAAATCGAGGGGTTAACAACGCAATGATTTAATAATGTAAAAAATGCACGATTAGAAGGAAATTCCATCAGTGGTGAAGGAAATTACAACCCACTGGAAAATCTGATGGAAATAAATGGGCACAATATAAAAATGTAAGGGATATTTTGTAATATAAAACCTGCTGGACTTTTTATGTTTTTTTCCTGCATTTGTCTAAATATATAGAGTCCTTCTAGCCCGATTCCACTTGCACTTCACTCATTATGTGTTTTAAGTTTTTAAACTTGTTATCCATAATTAATGGAATAAAGATAAATTTTCGATAAAAGTTCAATCGTAAACTAAACAATTAGTGAAGTGAGTTTTTAAGTCTTGTTGTACTCAATAAATATTTTGAATGATTACCGCCCCCTTTATCATCACTAGCAGCTTCAACACATTATTAGAGTGCTTATTAATTATACAGATATATAATAGTGGTAACGTTAAATTAACTATTCTCAAAACATTTTCGTATAGAGGAATAAGGAAGGTATTAAAGTGGAAACGAAATATCTTTTAAAAGTTAATTTTAGTCCTGGTACGCTTCTAATGCAATTAAATTTTAATTTCACGTATTAAAATGTCAAACTCGGATTCAACATTACACAAACGTAAACGTTACAGTCCGACATATAAATTTATTTATTAGTCTTATTCTCTCCATTAACCAAATAATTACAGACGCAATACTAAAACTTTACAACCATAAACAGGAATCCTCAAGTCTTTGCCTATTTGCTTTGCTAAAGTTGGGAGGAGTTACGGGAACTATTTCAATTCTGGAAGTAATTTGTAATAATATGTGTATAATATCTCTACCAAGTTTTTAGTGGTGTGGTGGGCGAATATGTGGAGGGGAAGTCGTTTGCAGGCTTTACTGGTCGTGTTGCATACGTGACAAGTGGGTTTCATTGTCGATATCGAGACTTGATGATGTGGTAAATGTGATATGGAGGGATATAAATAATTTATTATGGGTCTCTTTACTTTCTCAGGCTCGTAAAGATTTTCGTGGAAAGCGGGATAATGTAATGTAATTCCATAATGTAATGTACAGCCATAAAGAATGTATCGTTATTTTACTGTCGAGAAAATTATCTTATTGGAAAGATTTTGTTTATTGATATAGCGTATTGCGAGAGGTCCTGTCGGCGTGAACTAATTTAAGTTTATGTGAATTATTGAAATTCAAAGTCAGGGAAGTACTTTTATTAAGTATTTTTAAATAAAAGCTTCTAATAGGAAATACTCCTAAAAGGAATTAATGACCATCAATAAAAGGGTGTAATTTTGAATATATTTGGCTTTAATTTTGTAGAAATTCATTATTCACAATTAAATGAAACTACGTAATGTAGTATTATTTCTACTTTAAGTTCTTTACCACGACCTAGGTTTCAGGTGGGCTGTTAGCAAAGATCTTTGCTACTAGCTCACCTAAAGATGTTGTAATACAACGAAACCTAGGTCATGGTAAAGAACTTAAAGAAAGTAGAAATATTTTTACATCACGTAGTTTCATTTAATTGTGAAAAGGGGGTAAATTTGCAATTGACTTCATGTAAAGTTTAGTACAATTTTTTTATGTAACCTTAATATTATTCAAATAAATTACATTTATTGAATAAATATCAAGCAACGATGTGTTCGTGTTGTAAAGTAAAAAGTTTGCACATATATGTTTCTGTTAGTCTAGTGTTTTGTTTTCTAATGACGTATGTGTAAATATATGTATCTACATATAACATAAATATGAGTTACCTATAACAGTTTATTAAAAACGAGTTAAACTCAGAGTGAGTTTAACTTTAATGGGAATTTTGTACATACTTAGGTACATTTAAATGTTTAACGATATTTAATGTTTTTTAAACTATTTACAACAAATAAGAAGTAATATCTTTCTGTATGACTGGAACAACTGTCATTAGTACGTTTACGCTTTTCATTTATACGTTCATTAAAATGATTAAAATGATGAGAATAACATACAAGGGTGTTTTTAAAGAAAATGTCAGTGGAAAAGTACGAATCCCATCAGGGTCTGTGTGTGCGCTTTTCGTAAAATCTGGAAAAAAACAATCTATTGACACCGGACTTTCTTGTTTGATAATCCTTAACTGAACCTTACAATATATTTCCGATTTAATAAATTTGTGTTATCCTAGAGTTAGGCATTCAACAATTTTAAACCTATGTTCTACACGAAATTAAAGAAAATTTAATTAAATTGGAACTAGATGAATAGGGCATTTGACTATATTTTTTTATTACTAAAAGGGAATAAGAAATAACATTAAAAACGGTTGAAATAAATATATTGTACTTAGGACTTTTCATTACAAATTTATAACGATTTAAAAACTGACGAATTACGATTCGCGCGAAAACGCCCCATAGAAAATACAACTGGCTTATGACGTCTCTGGCTCTGGCTCTGTCTCTGGCTCTGGCTCTGTCTCTTTAGCATTCATTATAAGGGAGTTTATTAAATATTTCTAATATCTCGTTAAATATTGCGTTTAACTTTTATATTGCCTATTATAATTTCCACTTTTTTTGTATGGAAACTAAATTCATGATAACTTTTTCAATTTAATGAACAAAAAATTTACGTTTTTTCCTATTTAAAAGTTTCGATTAATTGTTTGTTATATGCATTATTTTTTTCATCACAAGGTTTTTTTACAGTTTTAAAATATTTTTACTAAAAATATTGATATTAGTCAAATTCCCTATTGCTGGCTCCTCATATTGTCCCATACTCGTAGATGGTACCTATTGTTTTTATTTATACTCGGAAAAGTATTTGCGGGGGGTTTGAAAGAATTTTCATTTTCTCAACAGTTAGTTATGTAGTGTTTATTTCGTTGTGATAATTAACTATAAAGAAATATTTTGAAACTGATGAATGAATGAATTACATCGAATAGGTATATTATTATAAATATTACTCTAATGAAGAAAATTTTTTTAAAAACATATTTTCTATCATACATTAAAAATTAGTCATTTGATTTCAAATTGGGCAAAGCTGGCATGGACTCTTAATTAATAATATTATCCCCCAGAAATTTAAATAAAAATTTGGTTCTTGTTTATGTATATTTCATAATTTGTAAAATGGAAATAATGTATAATAACACATTATGTTTTAAAGCTGGTTAAACAATAGTATTAAATCCACTCACGCTATTTGCAACTGATTAATTGAAAGGTAAAGAATTAGCGTAAAAATATACAAATATTTGTATTTTTCAATATAATTTTCTCCCAAGACATTTGTTGGGGTTACGGAACTGAGCAAAATTAAACTGTTTAGAAAGATCAGGAAACGAAAACACACACGCAAAAATTACGTCAACTTGTTTGTCTCCCACTTAGTACAATTATAATATCCTATGGATATTATAAACATTCACAGGAATTCATAAACATTTATATTACAACCGTTTATAAATATTTGATATTAAGTAGAAGTCGAATCTGAAATTGATTTAATTATAATTGTCTAAAACTCACTCATATTCTTGCTTTCCTTGGTGCATCACCTAAAGTTTTCTAATGTAATACTTATTCGTTTCTTGTGGGAATATGAAAGTGGAACACTTGTTTTGGAGATATTATAGGTGTACATTAGTAAAAGTGTTACCAGAGACAAGAAAATGAATACGGGATTCCACTCCAGACAACTTTCTACACTTGTATTTTTCTCATCTCTTCCTACCAGATTAGATGCATTCATAGACAAAAGGTTTGTATGTCATGCTAGTTTTGTTGCATTTATAGCTTCGTCATTTTTAATGATAGGTTTTCGGTTAATAGCTGTGCTCTTTCTTAATACGTGCTGTCATAAAATAATAAAACAGTGGACTTGGTAATGTTTCTCTCAAAGATTTTTTTTCTAAAATCCACTTTACATTTAATATGTAGTATTTCAGTACTTATAGAAAAAAATGTAAATGTACATCATCTTGAATATATATCTAACTTTATAACTTAATCTTCGCAAACTATAAAATCATTCTTAAACGTATGACAAAATCTTGTGAGCCCGGTTTTTCCTCATTATTTATGTGAATCTTTGTAATCTTTATTAAAGAAAACACTTGATAAATTTATATATATATATATATATATATATATATATAGATATATATATATATATATATATATATATATATAGATATATATATATATATATATATGTACAAACTCAACTATTCGCAACTGCACTATCCCTACGCTCCCCATGTTAGTCTTGTGACACACTTTTGTGGCACCACGTAAATATAATTTACGTCCTGCACCATATAAATTTAATGCCAAGAGTTCAATACGAAAATAAGAACATAAAAACCCATTATAGACTTTACAAAAATATTATAGGAAATTTCAAAAAGCGTCTTAAAGTACAACTTAATGCAATAACAAAATCAGTTGGTTCTCTCAACTATCTGAATTTGTTTTAATTTGTCTTTAATATGTTAGCCAAGTTAATATTAATTGACGGACGACTTGATCCTTCGCAATTATCAAGATTTGTAACATTAAACCACACGTTAATTAATTAGAGGTGATTTTTGTTAACTGCTAGTAGTTCTATCTATTAACTAAGAGATAGTATTTGGCAGCTAATTATCTCATCGTCAGTAGAATAATTTTAGCTACTTATTCAACAGGAGTGAGCAAAATAAAAGCAATGGCATATCGTAAGTTAGCCGCGTTATCTTACTTTAATATCATAAATGGCTAATGTTGCCGATGTCAACATTTTGAAGAAACTGCAAAATTTAGGTGGAACAAATATTCACGTTAACATGTGGTTGTAATTGAATATGATACTCTTTCAAGTGCATCTCTAGTACAAAATTATTTTGGTATCTTCCTTCTTTGGTTCCACTACTTAGGAAGTACAATTTTATGTACTGTTTCATAATCTTGTTTATAGTTGAATTACTCCTTATCAGTTTCCAGCCTATATTGACGACTTCGCTATATTTTTTTAATTTTTAACATTTGCAATTGTAGGTAGTTATAACAATTGCATATACACATGTAGGTAATTCAAATACAGGAAGTCACTAATTAAGAAACTCTCAGGACAATTTGGTACCAAAATGAGGAATTTCATCCTCCTGTAACACTTTTCATAAGATATTACCAAAATAAGAGAAACAACATGGGAAAAAATATTAGTAATAAATATTTTTGGAAGTATTTTAAGTTATTATCACAATTTTAATTCATTTTATATTTAGATTTCTTTAATTTGACATTATATTTTCACGTAAATTAAAACCGCCTTCTAAAACAACGTTCGACAAAGTTTTAACGCTTAAGACCTTCTCTTCGGAATTAATTTATTTTAAAATAAAATATTTAAAAAAATTTAATTTATTAAAAAAAATCACTGAACAAAAAGTGAATTGAAAAGTATAAAATAATAAAAATATGAGTACTAAATTGTAACTTGTGCGCTAAAATATCGTTTTCGGACATAAGTAAATTTGCAAAATACAGTTACTGCTAGAGATCTTGAAATTGGTGCCAAGTCGACGTTTCGCTCTTTGACATTCACACCAGCTTTTAATGTTCCTTCTGACACTCATGATGCTTCTTTTCTCTCTGATATTCACAAGTACATTCACATCTGCACAGACACAGATAAGTGCTATATTTCAGTTGGCATCAACTGCAAAAATCTCTACCAATAGCAGTATTTTGTTCATTTATTTATGTTCGGAAACGATATTGCACCACAAATGTTCCTAGTAAATAATACAGTTAACTATTCTAGTAAATTACTTATGTACCTAGAATTATTCTATACTAAATTCAAATAACCTATACTAAATACAAACGAAATATTGACGTACATTTCACATAAATTTCCTAAGAGCATGTGTTTAAACTATATTAACATACAAATTTGAAAATTTGAATCTAGACATTAGACACTTTAATTAAAATTTGAATTGCTCGAAGTTTAGTAGTAGGTAATATTAGTCCATACATGAGCTAAACGAACACCTAATACATAATTAAAACTTATAATTACAGTGGGTAAGAGTTTAGCACTGTAATCATGATATAATATCGTCGTCGTAGTGTGAAGTGTTGATCACAAGGTATACGGCCTTAAATGGCGCGGTGCACCGCGGAGTACCAGGTTCGATTCTCGGCTATTCGTCTAGCGGTGCTGGACTGGTGTTTTGGTTGGCTATAAGAGATTGTATCGTAGAAATAAGTCTGCCAATTAGATACATTAAAGTAGATAAATTAATAAATAATTTCTATGATAATATGCCCAAAAAATACTGGGTAAAATGTAATAGAGCGTAGAATAAAATGTAGCGAGAACTATCGAAACACATCCAAGTTTAATCCAGATCTTAGTAAAATTAGAGTTTTACTCGTAGGTAATAAATTAATAATTTAACAATTTAACGTCATTGCAAATTATAGGTTCGGGACCGTAGTAATTTAAGAAAATGATTAAATTTTTCTTCATTAAAGCAAACTTTAAACCGTGACTTAAAACAAATAGCACTTACAATAATTAAGCAATAATAAGTAAGAAAAAAGTGCAGCTTCGACGGTTATCGCGCATTGCAACATTTTCCTTGTTTTTCATATGATTTCTCGAGTGATAGACATGAAAAATTACATTTCTATTTAATCACTTCAGAATAATGTGATTGAATGCGAAGTTCTGTCTGTTTCTTAATAATTAAAATTGTGTGATTATTTTATTTTGATCAAAATGTGGTTTTAACGTTCATTGGCTACGAGGGAACACGGCATAAATTTTTACGTAACATATTTTATTTGAATTTCTAGTTATTTTAATGAAATTATTATCGAATTAAAATGTAATTTATAAATATCCCGCAAAAAGTAATGGATAAGTTAAAATACAATTTGAATTAAGTAAGAAAAAATCTACATACATCTGTGGATTATTTTTTAAATTAGCGTGAGGAGTAAAGTACAAATGCATTATTTTTTTTAATCAAGCCATTTGGGAGACCATTATAGAGATAGATTTCAGACTTCTGTTTTACGAGTGTTTCTCAGGGTAATATTTAGTAAGCTGTAATTTATCACCAATTTTATACATATATTGTATTTAATAATGCTAAAAATTGTTGAATTTAAAATACAAATCATAAACAATACTTAGAACAAAAATATTTTTCACGCCTATGAAACATATGATTGGCAAAAAAATTTCAAACTGAAGATTTAGGAATATAAAAATATATTTTTGTAGAAATTGTATTTACTCCTGAGCATATAAATTTTTCCATGTATGTATCGGCGTGAATTCTATTATTTTTTGTTTTGTAACAAGTTTTTGTTCTAGTTTTTTTTTTAAATATGTTATCTTTTATTACTGGAACACGAAAGTAATTACTTTCGTGTTATATAGAAAGATAAATAGAAATATTACTCTCCTAGTTTTATTATTTTCGGTCATTATGCTTAATTATTATATTTCCTTATATTGCTTAAAGTAGCTTTTAAGTATTACTAGAATGTGTGTCAACAATTTTTTAATAGTGGCAACATTAACTTAATTATGTTCTAAGATTTTTACGATAGAATAAGAACGGTAATCAAGTGAAGACATAAAACATTACGTAAATAAATTTCAGTACTAGTAAGCTTTTATTACAACGTTTATGTTACAGTGAGATAAATTGATTTATCTCACTGTAACATTATATTTGTGATAAATTTATTTATCAATATTGTTCTCCCTCTCTACAAACTTTGGAGACAAATATTAAAACTTTACAACCAAAAACAAGAATCCTTCGCCTATATGTTTCGTTAAAGTTGAGGGGAGTTATGAGAACTATTTAAATTCCAGAAGTAATTTGTTATAATATGTGTTTAATAATATGTGTCTGTACCAAGTTTTAGTTACATGACGAGCGAATATGTGGATGGGAGTCGTTTGGAAGCTTCATTGGTGGTGTTGTGTACGTCATAGGTGAGTGTCATTGGGGAAACCTAGATTTAAATGTGATATGGTTGGACATAAATCATTTATTGCATGTTTCTTTACTTTTTGAGACCGGTATAAATTTTCGTGGAAAGTGATAAATATATCGTCGATAAATATATCTTATTGGAGCATACGGGGCATTAATTTTAGTGGTTTATTAATTCAATAGTGTTGTGTAAATGTGCTACTGCTGGAGGTAAAACTTTAAATATATGAGGCCTATGTTGCTACTAAAATTTGTTGTTAAATAATATAATCTGTCATTTCAGGATTGAGAAACGTTTGAAAAAAAATCATAAATTTTAATTCTCATCAAATCATTTATATCGTAATCAGATCAAAAATTTGAGGTACTAATCACGATTTATTTTATTATTGTGCTTGCCTTTATTGCTTATCATTACTATTTCCATGTATATGTTGATATATTTTATGCGAAAAGTTGATATATCAGAAAATATCATCATTTTTTTATTTTTCTTTAGTAGAGATGGAAAGAAAAGAAAATTAAAGAAAATCCATTTGAATCCGATAATTATGACATTTGCCTTGGGTATATATAAATGAGGATGAGAATTTTTATGATATGAAATCTGTAAAAAATACCACGAAAACGGTTTGAACACGTGAACGTGTGTTTAAATTTACTTTTGTACGTGGAAGCAATACGGAAAATCGGAACAGCGGTAACCGCGACGTATCGCGTGCAGTGGAGTGGGGAAGTTTGTTGGCGCTCTGAATCCATATTTCTCATTCAATCGGGACGACACTTGGCAAAAAAGTGCTAAGTTTTATATTATATTATCCAATTACTATATAAATTAACCTCTCATTAGCTAGCATTACTATATAACCTAGCATTACTAAGTAGCATTACTATATAACCTAGCATTATAAATTAACCTTCAATAGAATGACTTTTAAATGGGCACAAATTTAAGTTTATCCCTGAATTAAAGTCATTTTATCTTCATGTCAGTGAAACGGGTTACATGTTTGCAAAATTTTTCGGAGTTAGGTTGAGTAAAAGCTGTGGCGTGAAAGTAAGTTGAGCAAATAGATAAATTAACTTTCGTATTTATATATTAGGATTAATATCAGAACTAATTGGGATTAAAATTGGAAACTCATTTTCAGAAAACTCGTTTTTACAAAACAGTTATACGTAGATTAGTTGAACGTAGGCTAAACATTCCCCTAATTTGAGAAGAAAAAACGATTCTATCAAAATAAGTTATTCAAATTTATACAATGAATTTTACGTAGTGTACATAAAAGTACATTTGATAAATAAAGAGTGGGTTTTAGTGAAGTTACGCTTTTTTCTCACTAAAAGTATTCACCCCAACTTTAGAAATTACTTCACCTACAGATCATGTATGTACTACGAACTTCAACAGTTACTTTAAGGTAGCTATAATTCGTTATTGTTGTAGCAACGAGTTAGTATTAGTATTTTTCTAGAAAAGTTGTGAAAAATTTCAGGCTATTTTATTATATGGTTTAGGCGGGCCCAAGTCTCTCGGGTAATGACAGCGTCAAAACTTCAAATGTTTTACCTCAACGAAAATGAGATTTTAATCTATATCAAGTACCGATTGTTCTACTTTACGAATTGATAAAATTTGCCAACAATAATTGACATTAAAACGTACCTTTGATTGATTGAAACCAATAGTAAATGGTGATAAGAAGTGGGTTTTATATATACAACATATAGGCAAACGTTGATGGCCCATGATGAATATAAATTCCAGTACCCAGCCTCGAACTGAATAACAGAAAGATAATCTTGAGCGGTTGGTGGAATATCAAGCACACTATTTTTGGCAATCTAGTGCGGAGGAATAAAATGTGAAAGAAGAGGTCGTTAGTAATTATATCTACTGACTAACATACTAAGTAGTTAACAGAGCCGAGATTATGTTCTTTTTAATAACACTAGACACCTCAAAAAATGCAAAATTTTGCATTTTTTCACTTATTTAGTCGACATTATGCCATCTAATTATGTTTAATTCAGAGATCCAAAGATTATTTATTCCCTAAATGATTAGGGAATAAAAAATAGTATCGTTAGCAGCATAGAATACGGTTAAAAGCACCTAGTCAGGATTTGTTTAAATCTAGGACATCGAATTTTTAACATTAGAGATATATTGTCATTGTCTACCAAACAGCGGTAAGTTATAGATAAAGTTGGTCGTACACAGTTTGATTTCTTTGTGGCATTTAGATATTAAAATATTTTTTATAACAATAAATCGGGGTTAAAAACTTACAAGCCAATCCAATAATTTTAGTTTTGCAAATCATTCCTATTTGGTCAAATGCCCGGCGCCTTAAACTTGAATCTATTATTGCGATCTTTATTTTAAGCAAGTTTCAATAATAAATAATGAATGTTATTTTTTTCAGTAAAATCAGTAACTTCTTTGAGATGTATTTAAAAAAGTGGAATTCAATTTCTTTACAATAATTGAAAACTTACGTACCGAATCAACTTCTGTTTGTACATTGTAATCCTCGTTAAAAGTGAAATCCATTACAATACACCTCTCAAATTGGCACGTTTTTATAAGACTTTGTGAACTTTTACATCTGTATTTCACCACAAAATTTAAACTTCACAAATTGATTTGTAGTTATTGCAGTTGGACAGAATCTTTTGTGGGCTGCACAGACACAGTACATCTATACTTTGTAAGCACCCGGCGCTAACTAAATTAAATTACATCTCTGTCTATGTTTTACCTGTATCGGTTGAGTGTCTCGCGGTGGGATGGTGTTTTTCATTTGTCGTTGCAACACAGGGAAGCGGAAATCATTTAAAATAGTAGCATCACAATCAATTCTTTTAATTTGCTAAGGAAATGTTAGCTAAAATAAAAAAAAGTTATTTTATTGGTATTACATGCCTTGTTTACCATTTTTTAATCGTTTCTTAAATTTTGGTTAGTCATCAAACTGTAATCCAAGTTTTATTCTATAGAAAAAAGTTGTAAAGAAAAATTACACAACTTTCTCATTATATGATTTAGTTACCGATTCTTAATCACTGCTTAAAATTTGGTCAATGATCAAAATGTAACCTTGTATACAAATACTAATGCGTAAATGTATGGGTTATAAATTCCGAAGTGCAAGGGATAAAAACTCCATACATGTATTACGGCAAGGGAAAACAACTAACTACAATGCTTTTTTGTCACGTTTATTAATTATACCCATATAATTATATAATGTATAAATGTATACAATTATCAATGTATACAATATAAAAGCGGCTGCTTTTGAAATGCGTGGTCGTTTCGATGTTTTTGAATTTAATAAAATACTCGTATAATGACAAGTTAATAATAAATACAGTGGGGTTTAGAAATCATATTTTACGGAAAAATATAATTATTTAACTTCCTGGTCTGTAATTGTTATATTTTTTCTGACGATATCTTCATTTTCTGGTACTCAAGCAGGAGATGGGCAATAAGGATTCCTTATAATTAGGATCATACGATCTTACTATTCTAACAACTCTATTAATGAATGAAATAAATGGATTATGAAAAATAATAAAGTAAATGTATTCAACATTTTAAAAGTAAATGTATTCAACGCTGATATAAATCAAAGTTTATAAACTTCTTTTAAACTTTTATAGACAAGTAGATAGACAACAAACTGACAGAATGTGCTTAGTGAAACCGGTATGCAACACTGGAATATTTTTAGAATAGTAATCTGTTTGTTTGGGTACCAATGGTATAGCATTTGTGTATAAAGTCGTCACCGTGGTGTGCTCGCCGAGCCATACCAGACTGGTGTTTTGATTGGCGGGAAGAGATTGCTCTCGTAGCTATAATTTTGACATATGTATGAATTGTATACATTGAAGTACATAAATAAAACATAACAAACAGAATAACTCTTGGCTGTCAAAAGTTACAGTCGTTGACCAAAAACTTTGGAACTTAGGAATTAGCTGAGTGAAATACATTAGTAAAATATGTATATACTTGTAATATATAAAATTATGCAATTGTTTTTTTACTTCGCAACTAATTTTGGCTCAATTTTTCTAAAAACATTTTTCAACATTAGGAAACCTACGCGAAAGCTTTACATTGAGAAAACTATGTGAGTATTGGTGAAAGTAAAACTAGTTTTTGATAATGTTCTTGTTTATGAAAGAAATATATATTTTAATAAAATAAAAAAGTACTATATTTTGCAAAATAAATAATTTTTCTCCTTAAATGACAAAAGGTTTATTATTTATTACGTATTTCATTTTAATGTTTTAATTTTTTGGCTTCGTTCACTAATATCATATTTGACAAAAATATGAACCTATATTTACATGGTGATGTATTAGGTTAGCAACTAAGAAACCCACAACTTTTTTGTGACAAATTTTGCCCGTTACAGAAACTTCTCAAATATCTTAAGTAGGTTATAAAAAGAGTGTTGAGTTCGACCTTCTTTGCAATTTATATTAGAGTTTCAGCTAGTAAAGGACAAACTATATATGGAAATTTTATGAAGAGTACTTAGGAGTTTCTTGGTTCACAAATTCCATTTAGGGCAAAAAGCGAACACAGTAACACGCACTATTTGCACAACG